>CP053457.1:21583034-22183034 GCA_022644695.1 Cenchrus purpureus
TTTCCCAATGTTTCCAATGTTTGTCGGTACAAGCTTGACATCACTAATATATTTTTCTGATATTGACAACCATAATTAATTTCCTAGCCAACAACTATTAATTAATCTTCCAACCAGCATTATTTTCTCACGAGTCAAATAGATTAATTTTCCTTGGTAAGCAATCACAGGAACAAGCCTCACTTGACTAATAAATACTCACGCCAATAGTAATCTCCCTCACTCGATGAATTTCAGCTTCAACAACATGTGTTGACTAGGATTGTTTTGTATTATTTTAAAATTGATAGAAAGTATATGTCAATTATAAAAACTATAGCAAGTATAAGCCTATTTAGCCATGCTATATCATATCTATTCTATACTTCTATACTATAAGAGTTGAGCAAATTGAAAACAATTCTCACTCAAGTTTAAGTCTACCCACCTCTCACAAGAGCCCCACTTGTCAGGCCAGGCCCACCCAATTTGCTTCACCAAATCGCGTGAGGACCAAAAAACGAGGTGCTAGAAATTGTTTCCACCGACCCCCTTGTTTTTTTCACCCACCACATTCTTACCCGCCCGCGTGTACCCACCCGACCCGCCTGCATCAATCACGACTATTGTTTCCTTTCTTCATTCTTTTTCCAAACGTCAGAGGCAATCACGGTTGTTGTTTCCTTTCTTCATTCTTTTCTCAAAATAGAAATTGATTGGCGTGATTGATGGCATGACTCAAAAGGAAATACTCAGGTGCTCAAAAGGAAAAGAGATATTGGTGTACAAAGTAAAGGAAAATTGATTGGTGTGATTGATGACACATAAAGGAAAGGAAAAACAAGGAAATAATCATTGTGTGATTAGATGAACTAAGGAAAATATTGTTGCGTCATTCATAAATAGTTAGCAAGGAAAGATCAATTAAGGAAAGATTCACTATGTCACTAGATTAACAACATTCAAATGCAATTAGATGGACGTCATTTATATGTAAATGATGTTTTGAGTCCTTGACTAATTCCTTTTGAGTTCAATGCCTTCAATCACGCTAATCAATACTCCTTCATTTTTTTTACACCCCATGTCCTTATAAAACTCAATTCTCTCCACCCCTATTCTCATATCCACGAGCCCTAGCGCCACCACCGCCTCCCCGCACCTCCTCCGCCGGCCTCCTCCTCGCGTTCGCTCCCCGTGGGCGTTGACCCCTCTTCCCGTCTGTCTCCTGCTCGGCGTGGGCCTCGTCTTCCCGACCGGCTGGTGGCGAGCTCCCCTGTCAAGGGTCGAGCACGGGGTGTCGGGGTCGGCCTTGGGGCGGGCTACCCCGCTGGATCTGCAGACCCTCATCTCCGCCTTGAAGGTGGCGGCGGTGACACGTCGCCCTCCCCAGCCAGTCTCCTTCAAAGCCGCCTTGAAGGTGGCAGTGGTGATGTGACACGGTGCGGAGATGATGCAGATGCAATTAGATTTACTTTAGTATCCTTTTATTTTCTACATACATATTAATTAAACCTTTTATGTAATTCTTTTTATATCACACCGCATGTGCCCTTCCACTAGTATTTCATAATATCGCTAACATTTTCAAATCTATTTTAATTATGCAAGTGCCATATTAGTATGTTAGAATCGTTATATCACTATACCAAAGTTATCTCTAATCCCATGTAGGATATGCAAAAGCCAATTAAAATCAATATATAATTGTTTAAGCACATGATGGCATGATTTGAGAATGCATTACCAACTTTTGCAAGGAAAAAGAATCAAGGGCATTTTTGTGCTGACAAATCATAGACTTCAAAAATAATCGTTCGAAATGCAACATGCCTTCTCATTCCATAAGATTATTATATGCAAAAAGTCAACTATAGGTATATGTTTTCTTTTCTCTACTCTTTCTTTCGTCAATGCATTGTCCTGCCCTGCGCCGAAAGGATTTTCTTTCCCTTTCCCCACCGCCCGTACACGCATTTATTTACTTCAACAGACTCCAGCAAAAACAATTTCACATAATTTTTTCTCCTCCTCTTCCTCCTCACCCCTGTTTCTCTCCTTCCCTTCCCGCATCCGCCTTCTCATCCATCCCAAATCAAATCAAATCAAACCCACCTCTCTCGCTCGGATCCTCCACCGAATCCGGCCATCCCCTCCAAAACCCTACTCCTCGCGCCACCGGCGGCGGGGACATGCTGCGGTGACCGCGCGCGTACGGCCTCGTCTGTCTGCGCATTGCGGGTGCGGAGGAGGCGGGCGGGCGATCGCTAAGGGGGCAGCGGCGGAGCCATGGCGTCCGCCGGGTCGGGCGGCAGGCGGCGCGGGGGCCGGTGGGCTGAAGACATACTTCAAGACCCCCGAGGGCCGGCACAAGCTGCAGTACGAGAAGACGCACTCCCCCGCCGTCGTGCACTACAACCACAGCGGCAAGACCGTGTCCCAGGTACGACGAGGGCGCCCTGCGGTTCGGGATAGGTAGGTTAGCGGGGAGGTTCGATGCGCCCGTCTGGGGATCTCGATGCGGTTAGATGTGGAATTGGGAGGCGCGGTTGTGTGCTGGGGTGGGTGTTGACTTGGCCTGATCAGGTGTCGGATTCAGGTGGGTCGTTGTAGATGTGCTGTTTCGATTGGTCATGCACAGCAGCGCAGGGTACTCGGAAGTGATCGGATGCAGCAGTTTGGGCAGCCTCTGTAGATTATGTCTTGTTGTTTGTGACCGTTTCATGTCTTGATGGTCCTTGTCTACATTTCCTGTTAATTCTAGAAAGTAGAAACCTTTAACATGAATGACATATGAGTTTCTGTTTGCTAATTCTAAATTTCCAATAGCATATATGAGATATCAAATGTTTTGCTTAACTGATAGCAGAGCTTTGTGGACTTCCAAGTTTTGTTTGGCGTTGTTGTTTACATTGTACATCCTTTACTCAATATTAAGACCCATTTGGTTGTGATGGTGCCAGATGACGGTGGCATATTTGAAGGAGAAGCCAGCTGGTCAGGGTTCCACGCCTTCAACTCCAAGTGCTGGCAGTGGATGCGATCGGCAGCTGCAAGGCTGCTCGGCACTGGGAACGGGAACCGGGCACTTAGCTTTGGGAGCAATGGTACCAGCAGGGCTGTCTCAGGGAGCAGCCGCATTGGTGGAGGCATTGGTGCGTCCACGAGCGCGAGTGGATCACAAGGCCTGGCGAATTATGATGGCAAGGGAACCTACATCATATTCAACACTGCTGATACGCTCTTCATCAGTGATCTCAACTCACATGACAAAGTACTTTCTTTTCTCTTGCTGAATGCATGCTAAGTTGCTTGTAACTTTGCTATCCTGTGGTTCTCTGATCACATGCTAATTGCATCAGGATCCAATAAAGTCCATCCACTTCAGCAGTTCTAACCCACTTTGCCATGCATTTGACCCGGAAGCAAAGGATGGGCATGATCTGCTCGTTGGGGTGTTCTCAGGAGATGGTATGTTGAATGCTTCCTAATTTGAATGCTTTAACGCTTATATGTTAAAAATGAATCATGTATAAGGCCCTTTTGTTCATTGTCCAGTCTATTCAATGTCACTGAGGCAGCAGTTGCAAGATCCTGGAAAGAAGCCTGTTTCATATCAGCATTTTATTAATAAAGACAAAGACAAAGACAAAGATCCAAGTCAAGGTGGCACTGCCAGCAGGCATGTTTTCACTTGATTGTTTACTTGAAAAATGAACTTGACAAAATATGCTTGGCAAATTTAAAATATTTACATATATTGCTTAAGGATTATCTTGATATGGTAGTGGATCCTTTCAGCTCACATGTTGGTAGAAACTTAGCTGGGTAGGATCACCAATATAATATACGAATGTAGGTACGATTGAAATGCAATGCAATGCAGCCTGGTACAATATGCTGTGATACTGTAAAAATAACTGATGATCCATATGCACGGAAGAGACCAATGGCTTTGTTCTCAACTTATAACTCACAAGTGCATGCATGAGTGAAGACAACCATAACAGGCTAGCAGTTTAAGTTCATGGTATTTTATGTTGGTTATGTGCCTAGAAATTTTCACTTGGGAACTTGATGAAAATTTGGCCTTGGCAATCATTGGCTAGAAGGTAGAAATATACAGCACAACTCAAAAGCATGAAATGACTCTAAGGAAGACGTTTTTGTCTTGTTTGGCCTAGCATGTTATCAACATATTATTGTGAGATTTAGCTTAGAAGGTACACAATTTATAGAGCGTATTGTCTTTAGAAGTTCGAACATGATCCTGAAAGTGAAACAAGAAGTATGCATGTATGTATATATAAGGTACAATGTCAGTAGTCTAAACATACTGGTTGTGATTCTCCTGTCAGTGTGTCAAAACTACATACATCTGTTGGTATTTTCTTGGTTTCATGCCACTATAGTTGTTTTGGAATGTCCTTGATGGGTGGTTTCAAACAACCTTTTGTCTGCTGTGATGCTGTCATCTTTGGACTTTGGTTGCAACGTATTGCAAATAGTGTGGATAATGAAGAAGATACATAACTATTTAGCTAAGCTCATTTTGATGAAACAACAATCAACACCTGCAGATATTTGACTTTCATCATCCCTGTAAATAAAATCATAGCGCATGACTTTTGTCCATACCTTTAAATTTATAGGCAATTCTGTGAATTGGTGTCTTATTCTCCCATCGATTTATGCAATGCTTGAACCGCTTAGGTGTCCATCCACTTAGCATTTAGTCGCCATTAAACTGGCTAGGGGAATGGTGCTGAGTGCCAACTGCCAAGGTGCCGCCTAGGCAGGTTACGTTGACATTTGGTTTTGATGACAGTTACAAATCGGGTTTCTGTTGCTTTTCAAGTGTCATTTTTGGTACAATGGGGTTGGTGTTCCCAACAGTTGTCAGGAGCTCAGTCCTGGAATTGTTACCACATTATGGTTAGTAGTGGTGATGCAGTTCCCTGGATAGACAAAGATGTTATACCTTCCTTGTGTAGTCAAGATCCAAAGTAAAGCACTTTGCATGCATGTATATGGTGCTGCATGCTGCTAATTCAATATATTTGTGGTGTGTGACTACTAAGTATGTTATGTGCTGGGCCTGCTGCCTGTTTGTGTTTTTCGGAGAGTTTGATTGAACTGATTTTCTTAGCTGAAAGGTTACTATGTGCAGCCTTCAACAGAACATACTATTACCTGTGGATGCTTTTTGCACATTATCATATATATTGATCTTTGGATTCCAATTAATTGCAGCTGCACTTGTGTTTGGGTTCCAGACAAGGCATTTTTTGTTAATACGCTGATGGGAATTTGTATGTGTATGATAAGGTGCCTTCAATGTTCATTGAATTTTATCGAACTTAGGTTTACTTTGAACTGATAAATTTCACGCTCAGTCCAAGGATGGAAATACTGATTGGACCCAACTGTAAAGGATCAGCCAGCTGCTGATTTCACAAAAGTCGGTAAGGTGCCACGTGATATCTTTACTGAAAAGTTGCATTGCGACACATGCTGTAAAAAATATGGGGTATTAATGTTTTTGTCATGGAAAGAACCAGTGCCTGGACTGAAACCCTCTACTGCCTTTTCTTTGTGCTGAAATGTACCAATATATCTAAAGTAGCTGACACAATATAGCAGAAACTAGTTTATATTTGGCCTGTCCTTTATCTGTCAGTGGCTTTTACTTATATGATATCAGTTAGTACAACAGCCAAATAGTATTACCACCTGGCAGGTCATACTGGAAATACTACAATAAATTTGGAAGGTGGTTCTCATTGTTGACATTATGAAATATTGCAAAAAATGACTCAAGGAAAGTTAATGGAAAATCTCAAAAATACTGAGTCCTAATGATTGATTCTGGGGTTTGAATACTGCAGGGCAATCCAATTGCAAGATGGCACATCTGTCAAGGTGCAATCAATGCCATTTTCACCTGATGGTGCTTACTTGGAGATGGTAATTTTTCTGTCAAGAATGAGAATCAGCAGTTTCATATAGAAAATTTTTAGCTGTTGGAGAAGTTCTATATAACTAAAATAGTCTTATCAGCAGGTTATTTAAGAGTATTTGATTTTGCAGAACAACTAATATTTGGTGGGAAAAGTTACTATGGTGCACTGTTGTGTTGCTCCTGGAGGTAAGCTGCCAATGGTACTGTTTGCTGCTATCACCTATTTCTATGACTAGCACGTGTTGACCATATCCAAGTCTGACAGATATGGAACCTGGGCCTTGTATTTATTTTGTTGTTGCATTGCCTCAATTAAATTGCCTAATTTTAAGATTGATTATGTGTTCAACTCTTGGTAGTCCTGATGATTAAATTTGTGGATCACCAAACTTATTCCAGTATTTTGATAAATAACTCTTTCACCTGTGAAACTTTTAGTTCTGAGATGTTTGTCAAACCTCAAAATATTACTCTTGCCAATTTTTATATGAAATTACATTGGCATAATGGTATGCTGTTTTGGGATGGATAGTGTATAAATATCAGGCTAGGAGAAAGTTGGTGAACACTTTTACCTTCCTAACTTATGGATTTACAAAATATTAAAAGGAAGTCAATATTACAAGATAGAATACATATGATTATGTCAGATGCAAGTTTTCTGTTTTTGGCTTGCCAAGAATTCATGATTACAAGCATCTATGTAGAAAATATGGAACTCCTGAAGTAGAGATGGAAAGATGGCAACAGGTAGATAGCAGAATAATATTTATAAGAGGAAGATGAAGGAATATGAAAGGATGAAGGCACATCTAATTCAATGTGAAATTTGAAGCGTTGACTGACATGTATTCAGGATCTACTTCTATAGGCTATTTTAATGTAGATTTGTAGCAGCTGCTACAATGCCAAGGACTATAGATGCTATTTCAGCTGACAACAGCCATGGCTAGGCTTCAGAATGCCAATGATGCATTTTAACAAATAGCTTTCTTAGTTTAATGTAAAAGTTGGACTAGAGCCATAGTGCTGGCAGACCCAGAATGAGTCAAATCACTGAGCTTAGCTAGTGGGAGATTCTTAAATTCAGTCTTCACGATTAGTTGTATTTTGGGGTGTTTGATTTGACAAGGTGGTAGCAGGTGGGAAGAGCTATATACAGTGAATTTAGAAACAAGAAGTATAGTCGTTGGTAGAATGGGTGGAGGCTAGTTTCTGACAACATGGCTGCTGCATTTTTCAACTGTCACATCCTCTGAACTTATTTCGGATCAAGCAAACTACCTTGTTCTGTGTAATATTTATTATTTAATATGCTAATAAAAGATGGAATGTTCAACTAGCATGTTCTGTCCTTGGCGATATTTTTTTGTATTTATTCTTTACCAAGGTTGAGTACCAGAATATCTTGCAAAATAAGCAAGGTAAGGCTGCTAATTCCTTTTTATATCCCATCATTACATGGAGTCAATAGTACAAAATGTTTTGCCATGTTGCTGACCCAGTTTCAGGAAGCCCTCATGTTGGTGAAATTCTGTGGCTACCATCCCAACTAGAGGCATTAAACAACCTGGTTACCGCTCATTCAGTTCTCACATTTTCTGCATCAAAATATTTGTTCCACAATTATACCCTCAAACTTTAACATAGCTTAGTGAATGGACTTTTATGCAAATCATTGTATACTTGTTTTCTTATTATTGTATGCACTTTTTGTGAATTGGAACCTATGGGACTAAATATGCTGCCCTGTTACAGCGGATGGCAAATATTTGTTATCAGGTGGTGAAGATGATCTTGACAAGTATGGAGCATGGATGATAGAAAGATTGTTGCATGAAGGGCATAATTCATGGGTGACACTATATTTAAAATTGTCTATTTAATATCACATTGAAACTTGCATTTCAAATCAAATTACTTTGTTGTTCTACAGGTTAGTGCAGTTGCTTTTGATCCGTATTGGTCCCCACCAAATTCAGATGAAACAGAAGAAAATGTCATGTATCGCTTTGGTTCAGTTGGACAGGTACCTTGAAGTTCATATAATATATTTGTTTTTCATTGGAGTATTCTTGTGTTCTGTATAGTACTATCACTGAATTGTGTGGGGCACACTTCTAAGA
Organism: Cenchrus purpureus; assembly: GCA_022644695.1. NCBI lineage: Eukaryota > Viridiplantae > Streptophyta > Magnoliopsida > Poales > Poaceae > Cenchrus > Cenchrus purpureus. Next base: position 21,591,102 of record CP053457.1, read on the forward strand.
TTGCATGCTCCTGCTAGGCTGCTATCCTTTGGTCATTTGCTACCTTGTTAATAAACTTGGGTGTCAGTTTTTTCATGGTTTAGTAGTTTGTGGTATTTGTAATTGTTTCAAACATCAGATGAGCATATGTTTTACCTGCTATTGCTTGTCTGACAGAATTCATATAATACATTTTCATCCTAGGACACACAACTGCTTCTCTGGGATCTTGCGCTGACAGATTGCTGTCCCTCTGCCACCCTTCTGCTGGCTCACCGACATTTAGCAGTGGAAGCCCTTCTGCACCTGGGACAATGCATGCCTCCAACAGGTGTTCTTCAACCTTAGGATGCGAGATGTACCAAAGCTCTCACCTGGTGGCGCAGGTACATGTAGACCCTCTGACTGGAATTCCAGTAATCAGCCCTCACCATATGCCATTAATCAAAATTCCAGACCCAGCCATAGTGAAAACAACCAGCAACCTGATTCTTCTGAGCAGGTTGTCAACACCACTGCGATAAGATGCTATTGTCAACAAAGCAGGTGCTACACTCAGCTTCCAACCATCATCTGCTCTTTCAGTGACAGGCTTTGCAAGCATTTTTGTCATGCTCGCCTGGCTGTGGCTATTTAGCATCTTTTGTTACTAACGTGAGGATTCATGGACAGTTGTTTGGGATTGCCAGCAAAGAGTGTATTTTTTCCTGCTCCATCAATATGTTTCTGGGTTACAGAAGATTGTTGACCTGTGTTGGCAGAAAATAACAAACTTCTGTACATATTCAGATGCTGTAAGATGAATATTACAAGCTTACTGTTTGATATCATTGATTGTTCTTATGTAAATTTCAGTAGACTAGAGGTACATTTTATTTTGTAGTCCTGATAGTTCTTAAGATTGCATATCATTGTGGAATGGATTTTTGGCGTAATGGTATTTTTTTTGCAATAATGTATGTTTAATTCAATTGTAAACTGTTGTGTTTAATTTACACAGAATTTGCTGCAGTGCATTTTTTTAATGTTGTTTTTTTGGTTCATTTGAGTCAGAAAAATGTCTTATTTTCAATTTTTTCAGTTTAGTTCATTATTATTTTTTTAAACTCTGTTGGTTGATACTGTTCAGAATTCACAGGAAATACTTTTTGAAATTGAATGTTGTTGCTTCTGTGTCAGAATCTTATAATTTTAGCGTTGCTTCCAGACTTGCTGAAATTATTTAGCTGTTTTCAACTCATCCTGTACAATGTGCCCACTGCTTCAACTCAAACTTGCATGCGGTAGCTGACCACTCTGGGCGAAGAATTCACCAGGATCCTAACCAATCTGTCCTCGTATTTAAACTTGCCGAATTTGTAGTCTTGCAGGCCTGATGTCACCACAAAACAGCAGTGTTTCAAAAACTCCCCCAATCAAATGCAACAAAATCTGTGCTTCCCAGTCACACACTATGCACAGCTCCATGCTCTCACAGAGACAACCATGCATATTTCTTGCCGTGTGTGTTATCATCTGTTAACCAACGATGGACAATGATGGAGAAGAGGCTGAGAAGAGAATGCAACAAGTCGAATCTTTCTCAAAATTTTGCTTAATGACAAGAAACCACCAACAGCAGTTTGTCACTTTGACTGCCAGGATGAAATACACTGTATATATATTTTCTATAGTCTATTTGCTGTCCTGCATGTAGCATTCTGATATGGTGGATTAGGCGTAATGATTTCCTCCGGTTAAAATCTTTCTTTCATGAAATTATATGCTAAACACAGTTTGAATATCGGAAAGTGGTTTTTGTTCCTATGGCGGTCTGTGATTCATTTAGTTTTGAGGATTCTCAGTATTTGTAAGGGTGATTCGAATGCTTTGTTTGTTCTACACGGCGTTTTTTTGCCGGCTAGTTGGGCCGGATGTTGCTCTTCCAATCAAGATTATTTTGTCAACAACGATGTTTTAGGTGCCAACGCTGATCTTGCGGCAAGCCTGGATCCCCACCAATCAGATGGACTTTTCACTTGGTGTTGTCCCCTGCCCACAGCCAGGAAATGGCCTCCCGTGAAATGGATGTTACAACGCATGTGAGCAAACAGAATGCACTGTGAAACACGTCGAGAATCCGCTGCAATCAAAAAATCAGCACAATAAACGAATTCATTTGGAAATGGAGGCCAAAAATTGGAAAAACCCACACACACACAGGTCCAAAATTCACACGCCTGCCAGTCACCGGTCTGAACTCTGCAGAAGGAAACCGAGCCCGGTGGGACTCGAGCGAGAGCTCCCCTTCCCCCCTCCCGGTCTCCGCCTCCGTCCCCTCCTCGCCTATAATAAGCGGACACCACGCCGCAGCCGGCATCCAAATCCACCACCACCACCGGCATCTAGCTAGCTAGCAAGGGTCACCCCGCCGCGCCGCGCCGGGCCCCCCTACCCGCGCCCCGCGCCGGCGCCGCCAGCGGCGGACGCTGCGCCGCCCCGCCGACGGCGACGACCTCCGCTGAGCATGGCCGCCGCGCCACCGGGCGCCCAGAACCGCTGCGTCTTCGGTACGCCCCCCGCCCCTCTCCCCCAGCTCAATTCGGTCAGGGCCTTGGCCCGCCCGGTGCCCCGGTGGTGGCTCGGGAGCTGGGAGCCTTCGATTCGATTCGGTTCGGTGGCTCGATGTTGCTCCGTCCCAATTTCACCCTGGGCTAGGGTTTACCGTTCTCGTGCTCTGCCTCCAAATTGGGCTCGCAATTTGCTACCTTGTCAGTTATGTTGTTTTTCTGGGTGTGGAGCCGGCGTCGGCGGCGGCGCGTCCTGGGATTCTAAAGTTTTTTTTTTGGCTGATTGAGTGTGCTCGTCGTTTCGAATCTGATTGCAGTTGGTAACATACCGTACGATGCGACGGAGGAGCAGCTCGTGCAGATTTGCGAGGAGGTCGGCCCGGTCGTCTCCTTCAGGTGCAGTTCATTGTTTCAGTCGCGCAGAAAATCCAATAAGCTTATGCATAATGTGTTTTGTTTAATAACATACATGCTTCTCAGATTGTTCAAATCCACGTGGTACTGTCAAAATGCCTGTTTGGCCTACTTTTGTCCTGTTTAACATAACGAGTATATCCACATATGGGCATTGTCTACAAGTAAAAAAATGAATCATTTTAGCAAATATGATAGGGAAAAATACTCTATGTAAAGGGTTTCATCTTTGACATACAGGGGAAGACTTGAAAAGAATTTGGCGCCTTGCTTTCCATTATTACATCCCTGCCTTGTAAAGGTGGCCGCCTTATGACTTTAGGAATCCTAACAATATGGAACATTGACAGAGAAACTAAATATTCCATTGCTGCTACATGCTCTGTTTGGTCCTGCCGCCACATGCCTTATGTCATGTGCCTTTAGGTTGATGCTTGAATCTTAGAAATCCTAAAACAGCAACATCCTAGTATCTGTGATATGTTTGTGGTATATACATGTGTGCCTTCTCTTGATCAGATTTCTTTGTAAGTGAATATTTACTAATAATGGTTGTGGTTTGGTCAGAGGTAGACTGAGAAACTTATTTACTACAGCCATGAAGTTCTTTTCTACACAAAAAATTGATATGATGCTGTTTAACTATATCTAATATTACACTGACAACTCCAAATTGCTTGTAGATTGGTGATCGACAAAGAAACTGGAAAGCCGAAGGGTTACGGCTTTTGTGAGTACAAGGATGAGGAGACTGCTCTAAGTGCTCGCCGGAACCTCCAGGGTTACGAGATTAATGGTCGTCAGTTACGTGTTGATTTTGCTGAAAATGGGAGGAATACTGACAGAAATAGAGAAAAGGTCGAAGATCCTCAATTTTTTACTGTAGAACCCTTCCTACCACCTATGGAGTTCTCTGATAATATGACAAGTTGTATAGTCTTCATTCCTATGAATGATAATAGCTGCAGTTTCTCCAACCACCCTGTGTCTCCTGTTTCACTTTCTCGTGTTTATATGGCATGTTTGTGTATGTACAGCTGCCTGACTGTACATACACACACCTGCTATAACCATCCATTTCCTTTATTGAATCGTTCTGATGTGGTGCCCATATTTGTGCTGTTCGAAAATGCATCCGTTATCTCGATTTTTACCCAGTCCAGCGTGCCAAAGAAGTTGGGTTATAGTCTGACAAAGTGGTTTGGTTAATAAGATAAAGAGCTTCCTCAGAAGTGTGCTTACTGCTGAATGTGAGGTTTACTTTCTTGAAATAGCAAAAGAAGGCTTGTAGTCTTATGGAACATGTATAATTGGTCTTTTGGACATGCTCAAGCAAGAGGGTTGCCACTGTTGGTAAATTGATTGCTGGAAAAGATATATCAATCATCCTCTATCTATGTGCATAAGGACTTGCTGTTTATTTGGCCTTCCTAATACCTTGATAGTTGCCCTCACTATAGCTTCTATCAACAGGTTTTTGTATATATCTACCAATGACAGTGTCTGGTGCTGATGCATGTGTGCGGTTTATGTTGCCAAATATCGTGTTGACAAGAGAATGCTGTTCTCATCTAGATGCAGTTGATTTACATAAGGACACATCTTTTGTGTTAAAGTTATCTTCGAGACTTGTGAAATAATCTTGCATGATGTTACTGTACACAGGAGAATTATTTCACTGTCTCCATTTATCAACTTTGCATTCTGGAAATTATAAGTAGCTTTACTATGTTGGTGTAGTTGGTTTATGTTCATTATCTGAATGACAAATAGGAACATATCAACCAACTGAAGTTGATTTAGCTTCATTGAGAGCAACTTGCTTATGTTGGATACATTCATGCATTGCAGGGTCGTGGAGGACCAGGGATGGCATCTGGTGCTGGTTGGTCCCATTTTTTTATTCATCATTGAGTTCATATATGTTGCTTCAAAATTTATAATGTGTTCATGGATGTTAACTTCGATTCTTGATGGAATGGCACAGATAGTCAGAAACAGTCAGGTGGGACTTCTGTTGCTGGAGATACAAGTCTTCATCAGCCTGTTGGTCTCCCACCGCAATACATGCTGCATCTGTGATGGCTGGTGTCCTTGGTGGAGCTCAAACTGCAATTGTTCAAAATGGTTTGCCTGTCCAGTATGGACTTGGAAATGACCCTCTTACTCATTATTTGGCCAGAATGTCAAGGCATCAGTTGCATGAAATCATGGCTGAATTGAAGGTTAACTTGTAATCTTCCATGCACTTCAATTCTTTGATGTTTACAAAATAAGAACCCAGTGCTGATTGTAGATTATTAATATCCATTTTGTTTAATCACAGGCCTTAAGTACTCAAAATAAGGAACTTTCCAGAAATTTACTACAAGGAATCCACAGCTGCCAAAGGCCCTATTTCAGGTTAGCTTTTGCTAATAGTGATTGTGCTACATTCATTTATGTATTTTTTCTTACTGTCATTTTGACTTAATCCAAGCTTTATTTAAAATCTTACAGGTTGTAAAGTCTATGTTTTTTGTAATGACATTTTCATCTGTTCACAGAATAATATTCACGTCCACTTAGTTAATAAACCCATGTGATTCCGTGCTACTAATATGCTTGGAACTTTTCTGTTCTTGTTTACCAATTTGCTTTGTATGACATGATTCTGGGACATAGGACATCCATGGTATTCTTGTGATCCTTGCTGGAACAAAAACAACATATTCCATGATCTAATTGAACACTGCAAGGTTTGCTTTGTGTGTATTTCTGATATGAGAAAATTAGCATGTTTGCTTGTGGCTCCACTGCTGCAAAATGATAATCATATCCCTATATTTCTTTATTTTATTTTATGTATGTAATGAAATAAGCTTGTATATTTGGAAAAAGAATATCATTATGCCTTTATGTATAAGAAATTAAGTATAATATATTGGAAAATTAGACTTAATTTCACTTTGCTGTAATGCAGGCACAAATAATGCTTGGTTTGGTGACGCCACAGATGGTTCGCTCTTATTTCTCTCTAAACTAAAAGCACACATTATTAATTTATTTGTTGTTTGACTTAATTGATCTATGTTTTGCACAAATTGTAGATGCAGATGGCAAAGAACCAACAACCCTCGAATTCCTTGGCACAATCTTCATCTCACTTCAATGAGCCATTTCCACAGCCAGATGCTATGATTCCGCCGCCTGTCTCAAGACCGTTGAGTTTGCCAGCTAACATACCACCAAACCCAACTGTCCTGCAGGAACAAACTGCCACACTACATAATTTTCCTCAGTATCAGCATGCATCTCAACCTCCAGCCAAAAGTTTTGTACATGGACATCAGTCTGGATTGGTCACACATCCTCCAATGCTATCTCAGCCCCTAGGGGTTCTTCCAGTGTTCCTACTCAACCCCTTGTGGCCTCAGTAGGCTTAATGTCACAAGTTCAGCCAACATTTGTGCCACAGCACTCTAGGCAACCTGTACAGCAGGTGCCTTTGAGCCATCCTCAGGTATCTTTCTTCACTTGTACTAAAAGGAGTTTATTTAGTTCAGTGCTGTTCTTATCTTTTGTACTGGATCAATGTTCATGATGAGCCATCTTGCTATGTGTAGGGAATGCACTAATGTCCACACTCAGTTGATCCATTTTATATTATTATAGTCACATAGGCTAACTCAACAATGTCCTGCAGGTAGCTGCTGCACCAGAGATGCTACCAAATGAAATAAGGGCGGCTGATACAGCAAGTCACCTGGCAGAGTTTGCCCATCCTTCAAAGTTGAGAAAATTGGAGGATGGAAGCTCAGTCCTTGGAATGGTAAACAGCAGCCATCATCCTGGTTATACATCTCCACCTCAAGCAGTGGGCCCTAGTGCTGGTGCTGTTAGCTTTCAGCAACCAGGGAACGAAGCGCAGGTATGAACCAATCTATAACCATTTTCTCAGGAATTGTATGTTTCTACTTGTTTAGGTTTTAGCTTCCCAATATGGGAGACTGGTAGCTTTGGAGATTTTTAACCAGTCTAAATATCTGCTCATATTTTGTGGAGTTGAATTATTAGTCGTTTAATAACTGTCATAATTTTCATGCACTAAAATATGCCTGTGGCTCTTGTGCAGCTCACACCTGATGTGGAGTCAGCTCTTCTACAACAAGTATTGCAGCTGACACCCGAGCAGCTGAGTTCGTTGCCACCAGAGCAGCAGCAGCAGGTGCTTGAACTCCAGAAGATGCTTTCAGCTGGTAAATAGTACCAGCTGAACCGGAGTAGCAACCTGTTAAGCTACCAGCACAGCATAACATGGCGACAACTCGAAGTGACCTCGATTCATTTGCCGAGCCGCTACGCCCTTGACCTGTCAGCTTCTCGACACCACCAGTTTTGCTCATAGTTATGCATCTGGCATTCTTTCTTCAGATCAGTATAAAGAAAAAAGTGAATGGAGAAGATAGTGTGAAGAAAGAGTACACATCATCCATCACTGTTGTATCATTATAGGGGAGAAAAAGAATAATCTGTTTCGAGATAAGGGGGGTGCTTGTTTAGCTTTTCCCAAATGTGTTGTAGCATGAGAATTTTGTCCTTCCAATTTTGTAGGAACAGATAATGTAATTTGTGTTATTGTGTGCGCTCATATTGGTTGCCATATCTCTCTCATGTACTCCCTCGTTCCAAATTATACTCTGTTTTAGGTTTTCTAGATTCCAAATTATATCTAAATGAACAACATTATCTATGAATCTAATAAAGTCAAAACGATCTATAATTTGAAACAGAGGGAGCAAGTCACAGCATCATGCTGAAATTGTGGCATCGATTCACAATCCATTCGGTTCATGTGGTAACTGGTAACGCACACTAGGATATGGGAGCTGACATTAGCAAATTATTTTTCCTTGTTAGTAAACAAGTATTTAATCTTTGTGAATATACGATGTTTAACTGCGGGATGTGAAATGTTCGCAACGTTTATTCGTTGAACAACACCCTCGCATAATGGTTGGGGGCGCCGTTTAAAAAAGAACAAAGTTAAAATTTTCCTTGGTAGCAATATTAAAAAAACATAGCAGTCCTTCGCTTTTGATACCAAACATATGAAAACCCATAGTGGTACGAGACCTGCGTACTTCTGTAGTTTCGATTGCTTAGAGACATTGCTCAATCCTTATCTTGACCTGATGTACACACGATAACAAGGATCCATCCTAGGGCCTACAAGACTGTGGAGGCTACGTCCTACTCTCCTAAAGGCATCCTTGCCTTGGTCAAAAATCGCACTAGCATTTTGTTTTGCTAGAATCTGGTACAGGTGTTCTGCGCATTACATTACAGATACAAAGAGTTGGAAAACATGATACCCGCCGCAAAGCTCGCTCGCCTTCCTAAACTTCTCCTCAAGGTTAACCTCCCCAACGGCTTCAGCAGCCCTCAACTGAGAACAAGTTCAGAGTTAGCAGGTTCAGATATGGGACAAAAGCAGAGATTAGAAATAAAGTGGGCATTTTCCCAAACAGCCATGCCACATTCTGATATAACCAGATGAATGCATCCATACAATGACTGGAAACAGTGGAAAGCAATACTGATGGTGGGAGGGTGCAGCGGAGAGGAGGAGGAATGGTCTACCTGATTCAGAAATTCATCCAGCCTTCTAGCAAGCCTTATGACACTTCCTTCAAAAATGTCGGTCATTTCCATCACCTCTGCAAAGGTGGCTCCCTGTACAGAGATATACAGACAATAAGATAGAATTAATGAAATCACAGCAGCCATTCCAATAAAGTTAATTGTATCTTAAACAAATTAGATATGGTAAGAAAAACAACCAAACTGGATATTAAACCTCTATGGCAAAAAGAGAAAACATAAAGGAAAACAAAAATTTTCTAACACTAGGAGATGTATAGGGTCTCAGTTGCACTGACCCTCGACCAGCAGTATATGACATCCATCAGGTAGGGTCTGCAGGTTGATTCAACATATTCCTCAACATTTACTTCCAGTTTGCATTCTCGTTGTACCTAAAACAGCAGTGATAATTCAGATATCTCAATCGAGTACGGTGAGATAACAAAATATATAAATGGGATAACAAGCGTGCACTTTGCTCTCACGGATCACAAACAAGAATGAGAAATCGGCATCTCAATCAAGTTCAGGGAAATAACAAAATTGAAATGAACCAAGTACACACCTCAGCTATTTTTCTTGCAGCCTCCTGAAGTTGCATCATCGGCCCAGAAAGTTCATTTCTCAGGCGTATTTGCTCACTTGATTTATCGCAAGGTACAAAGCAGCTAGCAAGGGAAGCAACTTGATGATGATCGAGATCATTAAATGTACCTTGACAGAGAACATATTAAAGCGGTACTGCATATAAAATTTAAAGAGAACAACTGGACAAAGGTAAATATATAGAATCGATACCATTGAACATAAGTTCGGTGATAAGCAACTCATCCCCTGTGTCTATTAAACAGGCAGCACGTCCCTTTAGCTGGAGAACACCATCAGCATCAATATGACCGAGCATCTTCAGAACGCGTGACCGGTTCTTAAGTTCATCTCTGAATTTTGTAGCTGAATGGAGGAGATTAGGAGAAGGTAAAGTACTTGTTTAGCTTTTAGAAAGAGTCAAAATGGACCAAGGTAAAATGATAAAAGCCAACCTGTGAATCCCGCATCTTTGACTTCAATTGCTGAATTTCACTATTCAAATCTGCTTTTCTTTGGTACCATGATAGTTCCTGCTCGCTTTGACCAGACTGCGACACAAAGATCAGTGCAAACTCAGTCAAAGATTGAAAATAATTCCACATATTTCTTGATTCAAAAGTGAGCATTATATACCTTATGTAGTCGGTGAGAACATTGTTTCTGTTCAAGTTCCTCAAGTTTATGAACCAAGTCTACTAGCTCGGTTCTTGAATACCCATATCCTGTTTGTGGTATTAGACAATAAAAATGAGTACACAATTTTAAGGACTTGTTCTACAGAATGCCAGAGCATTTATGTTAGATGCTCAGATAAACTGGACCAAGACAAAAAGTGGCAGAACTGCCAAGAGAGGGTAGAGCAACTGAGCAAGATAAAATTAGAAGTCTGTGAATATGTAAGGCCAAAATCAAATCAACATTTTTCAGTGACATTATATTATGTGTGGACAATGCATTGAAGAACATTATAGAAAAACCCTATTCCTATATCTGAAGTCTTTGATTGCACAAGGCACCTAAGAAGCATCTACACTATGAGAGGAGCAATATCACAATTCACAAGTACATAATAAGATGAGGAGTGCTGGTGTACAGATTAGATGTATTTCAGTTTGTAACTTTTGACACCTACGCCAAGAAAAAAATGGGGCTGTAGGTGAAAAAACATGGGAAGCAAATTCATGTAAGAAGAAAAAACTGTCATACATTGATTGGATGTAGCTTTGGAAGACCTTGAGGGTAGCGCTTTCCTAGTTCTTGCACTGCAAAAAGTATATTTTGCCTTGCTTCAGGTGGCCGTAGATCCGGAGGAATGTTGATTCTAACACTGCTTAGACCCGATACTAAAGGCAATGGTACAGGTACCTGCAAGTACCTCAGGTTAATCAGAACTACAATTTAGCTCCGTTATATGACCATCACTAATATAATGTCATGATAAAGCCCTTTGCATTGAGCTGTTTCAACTCACCACATGCATTTCACCCTTCTCCCCTGGGCGAGGCGGGCATGGCTTTGAACGTGATCCATTCTCATTGGAAATAGAAGAGCAGTGAAGCAAGGTATCCACTATATAGCTATTGCTGCGCGATGCACTTAATGCAGGGGGAAGAGTCCCAGATGCTGGAGGTTTCTTCACTACATTTACAACCACACCCCATCCCCAGTCTGTTGAACCATCCCTTACTTTAACCTGCCACAGTGCAAAACACTGAGCGCAAAGAAATTGTACAAATTTGCATACCCAACATCAGAAGTAATCATAGAAATAAAGTATTCCTGCAGTTTCTCATCAGCCAAACAAAATGGTGGTGAACATAACCAACTGTCCACAAAAAGGAACAGAACTTGTGAAGGGTGGAGTTGCCTACCAGCCTTCCAGGAACCAAATATAACAAAGCTCTCTGGTCTAATCATCTCAGACATTATTTTCTTCTCAAGTTCAGATATATCAAGCCCCAATTTGTGATATTCAGCAAGATCAGTCTGTACAGTAAATTTATAAGTCAATCAATAATGACAACAAAAACAACACCACAGGAGAACAATAATGAATATTACAGTTAAGATAGCATACCTCTCCAGAGGAATCGAGCAAGGTAGCTTCATCTTCCAACCTGATCTTATGAACTATTTCTGGCAATGCCTAAAAAGCAAGGGTACCATATTTTTTACACTGGCTATTGTATGACAGTACAAAGCATCTATACAAGGTCCTGAAACGAACCTTCTCATACTGAAACTGATGGAATGAATTCCTAATCACATGCTCTGCCGTAAATTGGCCCTCCACACGGCTCAATAAGTTCAGAATACTGTAATAGCTCAGCCGGAAAGTACTGACAAGAGGTGCTGGTTTGCCTAACACCATGTCCTTGATAACACTCATTTCCATCTGCAAAGTGGACTCATGTTATGGACGACAGTCAAGCTTAAATAAATAAAGTGAGAACAGAAGGTTAAAGTGCTTTAAGACAGTCACAATGCAGTCAACTGAAATAATTCACAAAAGAAACAATAAAATCTAAATTGTTCATACGGCAAGCAAAATTCAAGCATAACTTTGGAACAAACCAAAAGTTTCAACACAATAAATCTATATGCACAACTACCCAGAAGGCCAGAACAGCACAGCAGTTTTTCAAATGTGAAGATTCAATTCAGTTCCAAAGCATGCCACGGATTCTGTAGTCTTAAGTGAGTCATACCACCATTGAAATTGGTATAAAGAAAAAAAAGAAAGATTGAACCCAATAAATATCTCAGAATTCTTAATGCAATTGAGTGAGCAACAACATGAGATTAATAATGAAAGCAGTTATCAATTCTCACATCATTTTTTGTCAACTGGGCACAGAAAGATAACTGCAGAATCATTCTTTCCCACAGAAAGTCAACAACGACAAACTACCCTGTCATGAACACCTTCACATGCTGTATGCACTGAAAAGCAAAGATAATTACAACATATAACCAATTAGCCATGGGACTTTACCTTCTCATCTATCATTATAACACAAATGCCACGTTCATCCTTGCCACGCCGGCCAGCTCTTCCACTCATCTAAGAATACAGCACATGTGAAATTAGCATAAGAAGGATTCTGCATGTCTACTCTGTAAACATTACATGTATGGATGTATGGATAACTTGCATTTCATACATATAAATATTTACCTGTATATATTCTCCAGAACCAATATAGCGGTTAGTATCGCCGTCCCATTTTTTGACAGATGTGAAAACAACAGTTTTTGCAGGCATATTAAGACCCATGGCAAACTGAGGCACAAAGATTGAAAAAAAAATCAAGATTCTTATTGATCAAAAATGGTGCAAAAGATGCACTATTTACATAAAGCATAAACCAATAGTTCTTTCACTTTGCCCTGTTTGAAAACTGTCTATTTGAGAAATGGAACTCTAGATTATACAATATGTTAAGAAATAAAAACAAGCTCAAGTGGAATAATTAGGATAGAGATCATACTGTCTCAGTAGCGAAGAGAGCTTTCACAAGACCTTCTTGAAAGAGCAATTCCACAAGCTCTTTGATTATTGGAAGTAGCCCAGAATGGTGTACTGCAATGCCTCGTTTAAGAAGTGGCAACATCAACTCTATAGCAGGTAAACCTCGGTCTTCTTCGACTAAACAACTAATTGCATTATGGAAAACTTGCTCGATGCATTCCTTTTCATCTTCAGTGTTGAAGTCAAGTTTTGACATAGACATGGCATGGTGCTCACATTCTCTTCTACTAAAGCTGAAGATTATGACTGGTTGAAACTTGCGCTCCATAATCATCTGAATATTAACATTCACTCAAAATTAAGCAAGGATATGAATGGTCAAGTTGCAAATAAGATATCAACAACTAATAAACAGTTAACATCTACAAGTGAGATGTCAATCAGACCTAGCCCTTTAACATAATAGCTTCTAGATCAGGTAATCACCTGAAGATTTGGACTCAAAAAGATTAGGAATTGAAATTAAGTATAGGATCAGCAGGATTCAAGTAACATATCAACGACTGAGCAATAAATATCTACCAATAAGATGTCAAATTTAGCCTACTCCTTACACAGTGCATATTGGATTATAAAAATTCAGGCATGCTGAAACTAGACTTTTCAGAGAGTGCATTATGCCAAAGAATAGAGTATACATTGCACCAAAGAATGCCAATGGCTGCTTACCTTGACGATTCTGTATATGTCAGAATTCCCAGAGGCGCTTCCACCTTTTGCAATTCGACCACTTGCTTTAGGTGCACCACCTCTCCTTCCATCTAATTGATTACTTTGCTTACTAAATGAGTCCTGTAGTTTCCCGAAGTTATCCTCTCTAAACTGCCCACTTTCATCAACTACAAGGTAGAGACCAGAACCGCCTATGGGAAACACATAGTGCTGCAATGGTGTCGGTCTGAAGTCCGTATACACAACATGACAGGGCTGCTTGTGCAGACTGCATATCCACTCTGCAAACTCAGTTGCGTTCGACATGGTAGCAGACAGAAAGACCATCTTGATGGCAGGGGGCAGGAAAATTATACTCCTCACACAACTCCTCTCTCACGATCCTTCATGTAATGAATCTCATCAAATATAACCCAAGCAACCTCCTTGATCACCTCAGAACCCCTGTAGAGCATGGCCCTGAGGATCTCGGTCGTCATAACCAGGCATGTGGCATTAGGCTGGAGCGTCACATCACCCGTCATCAGCCCGACATCTGTGAACTCCTGGCTGAGCTCCCTGTACTTCTGGTTGCTCAGGGCCTTGAGCGGGGAGGTGTAGATGACCCTCTGCTTGTCGCGGAACGCCATGGCGATGGCATACTCGGCGACAACAGTCTTCCCCGCGGAGGTGTGCGCGGAGACGAGCACCGACTCGTTCCTCTCCAGGCACGCGATGGAGACGCTCTGGAAGGGGTCGAGCTTGAACGGGTACTGCTTGGCCATCTCCCCATTGAACTCCGGGCTCGCCAGCGTCCCGTGCACAGCCTCGTCCTTGGCCACCTCGTAGCCCTTCGGGACGGCGACCTCGTGGATGCACGACCGGGAGGTGTTCCGGCGCTTGGACGCCGGGTCCGCCTCCGCCTGCCCCGTCGACGCCGGCGCCGGCGGGCTCGGATCCTCCACCCCGCTCGAGTCCGGCGCCTTGCGCTTGCTGGTGTTCTCCGCCTCTTCCCCCATCGGGCCGCAAACCTAAGCTACCAAACCCAACACCGCGTCAGAGAATACTACCACCCAATTGGAGCAATCCATCCAATACAAGCAAGATTAAGATAAGGGTCCCTTACCGAGTGATACCAAGGAGATAGGCGGCGCCGCGCGTTCCGACGGCGGTGGTTCTCCGGCGGGAGGTGCTGCGGCGGCGGCGGCGGAGGGGGGTGTGCCCTAGCACTGCGGTGGCCGCCTTGCCTCTTCGGCTACTTCACCCGCGAACGGCGGCGCGAGCGGGACACAGGACGGACGGAGTCGATCTGGCCGTTGATCTCCGCCACACGAATATTGACGCGAGGCTGGTCGGTATGGATTGGGCCGGTCTGTCTCCGTCCGTTACGGCCCAGCTATCGGAATTCGGCCCAATTACTTGCTCAGCACAGAAAATTGGGGAAAAAATTCCTCCGCCATCCGCCTGCAAATCCGAGCTCGTCCTACATATACCAGGACGGCAAGGTGCGGCGGCGACGGCGCTTCCATTCCGGCACGATCCGACCAAGAACCCAAGAAAGAGAGCGAGCGTGATCCAAATCCCACCAAGGGAAACCAAGAACGAGAGGGTGATCGAAATCCCACCAAGAAACCAAGAAAGGGCGATCGGGGTTCGATTCGGGCAAGAAACCAAGAAAAGGGAAGGAGCTCGAGGAGAGGAGCGAGCGCGAGCAATGGAGGCGGCGCGGTTCGGCTTCGACTTCCCGCCGGCGTACAAGTTCGACCCGACCGACGCCGACCTCGTGGCGCACTACCTGCTCCCGCGCGCCATCGGGTTCCCGAATCCCAAGGCGCACGCCATCATCGACGACGACCCCTGCAGCTGCCCACCCTGGGAGCTCCTGCGCCGCCACGGGCACGAAGGCAGCGACCAGGCCTTCTTCTTCGGGCCCCCCAGAGACCCGGCCGGCCGCGCGCGCGCGCCGTCCGCCCAGGCTCGGAGGCGGCGCCGGCGGCCTGTGGCGCGGGCAGAAGGCCACTGAAGCGGACCTCGTCGTCTTCCGCTGCGGCGGCGGCACCCAGCTGAAGCTCAGGTTCAGGCGAAACAACCTGTCTTACCAGCACGACGGCGACGCGAACACCAGAGGGTGGGTGATGCACGAGTACCATATCCTCCATCCCAAGCCTCACCCCGGCGCCGTGCTCTCGCGCATCAGGATCACCGACAAGGCCAAGAAGAAGCAGCAGCTCGCCGCCAGGGCCGAGAAGCAGCAGCACGCCGCCGCCGATCAACAGCATGTCCCGGGCCCAGAGCAGCCAGGCCCGAGCAACTACCCCGGCGGCGCATCATCGGAAAACTCGTTTTGACGAACAACAGCGAGGGAACAAGCAGCGGCCCACAGGCTGAAGTTCTCCACCAATGCTGACAACAACGGCGGTTTCATGGAAGAGGCGGCCGGCTACTCTGCTTCACTTAGCGCCGGGCAGCTTCTACTCTTTCCTCAATCCAAGAATAGTGTACAGTAGGCCTCATGGGTTTTCAAGCATGTTTTTGGCAGCAAACTGAGATTTCTTGAGTGAATGAATAATGTGATTTGGTTGTGTTGAATTGGATTCTTCCCTTCTGTGAATTAGTTGTCACTTAGATTGCTTGAATGAATTACATGTGATTTTTGTTGTGAATAAGAGCATCTCCAAGAGTTTGCCAAATTTTACTTGGCAAATCTTGTGTTTTGTCAACTTCTAAAAAATATGTCAAGTAAAAAAAGAGTTCATCTCCAACAGTTTGGTATAATTCACTTGCCAAATCCAGATCTAACTTAAATCAGGAATCCTGAGAGAAACAAAATTCTGTTTATGCACTTCCACCTCTTGAAAACTTACATCAGGAATCCTTCTCTATTCTTTATTTCTTTTTTCACCCTCCCATTTACAGGGAAACGCCGATGGCAACCACGATCCGCGCGCGCATATATACGCGCGGGGAGGTGAGTTTTGCCAAGTTTCTATTTTTGCCAAGTTGATTTGCCAAACTGTTGGAGGCCATTTTTTCTTGTTTTGCCAAAATTAGATAGATGCCAAGTTGGTTTGCCAAACTGTTGGAGTTGCTCTCTGAAGGAATTCTTTTAAAATATGAATTACAAGCTATCTCTAATTTACCTCTCAAGAAAAGAAACTTCTCCCCCGTGTGCAGATAATTACTGCCAAAGTTTATCTATGCTCCAGTACCACCATTTCCCTCATATACAATTTGGTCTGTCACTTGGACAGAATGAGCAAATTAGCAATTAGTAGAATGAACTTAGACAGCAAAATTTGGGGGCAACAAAATGAACCAGTGAGGCTATGATAGAGATAAAAAAGGGTCCAGTTTTTTTTAACGGCACGAGGCACGGTGCCTATTTCATTGATAAAGAAAGGAGTACAGGAAAGCGGCTACGCCGCAAAGTTACAAAAAAGAAAGGTTTTACTCTCGCGAAACAAGGAGCGCTAGCTCTTTCGCCCCCGCCACTATCCAGGCGGTTGCCTCGTCTCTGATTTTTGCCAGCAATGCCGTTGTGGAGGATTCATGTATGTCGAAGGTTCGCGCGTTCCGCTCTTTCCAAATATCCCAGATGATTAGTAGGGTAAGACACCTCAGCGCTCTCCTTGATGTGTTCGGCACCGTGGTGATCATGGTCCACCATTATAGGGTGTCGTTGGTCGGTGCCCAGCCAGTAGGATTCAAGCCAGGTTGCGCCGTCCACACTGCCACAAGTTCCCATACGCGTTTGGTGTATCTGCAGTCCGCTATAAGATGATGAGCAGATTCCATATGTTGGCGACACAGAACGCAAGAGTCATTGTGCGGCCAACCACATGCTACGAGTCTGTCTGCCGACCAGATTCGATTCTGGGTGATGAGCCATGCGAAAAATTTGCATTTGGGTGGCACCCAAGATTTCCAAATGGAGCTTATTGCAGGGGTTGTGGTGCAGCCGAGGTATTACGCCTTGTACGCCGAAGCGATCGAGTACTCCCCTGATTTTGTTAGCCTCCACGTGATGGTGTCTAGCAGGTGCGGCTGGAGCTCTATATCCCGGACCAAGTTCCTGAGTAGCACGAAGGATGCAAGGTGGTCATTGGTGATGCGTCCGTTGATGTTGAGGTCGCGTATCCAGGTGTCGTTGCTTAGGGCGTCATGGACAGACCTCTTCTTTTTCCATGAAATTTCGAAGAGGTTTGGCGCAATATCCTTGGGCGGCGTCAGAGCCACTGACTCCCAAAAGCTGGCCTTCTTGCCGTCTCCGATGGTAATCGTGGTGCATGCAGCGAAAAGCAGTTTGTCCTCGTCGTCGCATGGTGTTTTTGTGCCTACCCAAGGCTTGTCGGTGGAAACCCATTGGTGCCAGAGCCATCTGAGGCGCAATGCTCTAGCGAATTTATCCAAATTAGGAATGCCCAAACCTCCGTTCTCCTTCGGCAGGCAGCTACGTGTCCAGTTCACTTTACATTTCCCCCAGTCAACTGTTTGTCGCCCGCCCACAAAAAGCGTCGTCGTAACTTGTCTAGGTCCAAAAAGGTCCAGTTGGAAACATAAGTTTCCATCTTAGCAACCAGATGCATGAACAAATTTCTAAATGTGAAAATAAATTTCTGAAATTATACAGAACTTGATGACGACTCAGAAAACAAAGTTCCTCACACACCCATTGCCTTCTTGCTGTCGTGTTGTCACTCTGTTTACTTAATAAGATCTCCAATTTTGTTGACTGAATCCATATCAATAAATAACATATCTGCAGTTTCTTCATATATGCTAAAATGCAATTGATTTCCTATACTTACCACTAATATGGTGAAAGATGCCTGATTAGTTTAACATAGAACCTTTCGTTTGTGTCCTGCATTTGGCACTTCAAATGTTCCCTACAGTAAAATACATAGTTATACATGTCCTTAAGAAACTTACTATTATAAAAACATAGGACTACACATGCAAGTTCTAGTCATCAAAGGTGTCTGCAACATGGTTGTTATGGGAGTGGGACCAGCTAGGCCTGGGCCCACAGGTACTGTAGCGTGTGAATAGTACGCGTGAACAGTAATCCGAGATTAGGTTTAGTTAAGATAGGATTAGATTAGTTTCTTAAGGGTCAAGTTAGATTAGTTTCTTCAGGGTCAACTCTTCTCATCTATATAAGGATGGGATTGTATCTCCTTTAGGGCAACAAGAAAATCTATGAAGAAGAATTATTCCCAAATCCCCTAAACAGTCTAGTCTCCGCCCAAGCCGACTCCGTCCGGCTATCTTCCTGGTGGTGTTTATCCCTAATGGATCTCGGTCCATAACATCTGGTATCAAATAGCTTCGGTTTCGATCCAATTCCATGGCTTCTGCTGCCTTCGCGTCGTTAGCAGACTCATGTGGTGACTTGTGCCGCGACGTACGGGCGGTACAGGTGGACTGCGCCAAGCTGCCCGACGTCTTCACAAGACTCCAGCACAAGCAGGCGGCGGTGATCGTCTCCAGGCTGGGGGCGCGTGCTGCTAGCACGACGCCAAGCGATGGCGCTACGGCTGCAGCGATAGGAGTTGGCAGTGGTGCGGGTGCATGTTGCAGCCCGCAGCTTTGTGGCGCGCCGACGAGTGCAGGAGATGAGCCGACAGATAAGAGATCGGGTGGCGCGGCTCCAAAGGGCAACGATGCAGCTATCGCAGCCGCCGCCCAACCGCTCACATTGACCACGACGTGGGCGCTTGTCGCCAACCGCGACCTCGGCGCCGCCACAACCGCCTGGCCGGCGGCTGCGCCGAGGCATCGGAGGTCACCACACGCCACCACACCACCACGACGACGTCCTGCAGCCTCGTGGAGATCTGTTGTTCCTCGTCACCGCCGCCAGGGGCGCTCTCGTTACCATCGGCTCGAGCCGGTTCTAGTTCGCCGCCGCAGTAGCTAGTGCATTCTTTGGCAAGAACTGCGGCGGTCAGCTCCTCTGTTCTGGCACGGAAGGAAGGTCTAGGGTGGACTGACTTCGTTGAGTTGGGTTGGTTTCCATGGGCTCGACCGGCCGGCTGGTGCCTGGTGGGCTGCTACGTGTTTCTGTCGTCATCCCATTTGCAGTCACAAGCTGAGTTGTTTTCCGTGGGTCACTCTATCAAGATCTTGGACACATCACAGAGGGTCACTCGGAGCAAAGTTATTAAAATGTGTAAGGTTCTGAGTCACCACTCAGAGGATGAGGCTACTTGGGAAAGAGAAGATGAGCTTATGGCAGAGTTTCCTCAGTTGTTTCCTAATCTTTTTGAATCTCGAGGACGAGATTCTCTTTAAGGGGGGTAGGATGTGTAACACCCAAAATTCCATCACTAAATCAATGTAAGCAACATGGTGCTTTAGATTTAATTTTATAAGGATTAAATAAATTATCAAATAATTTGAGTCTTTAAATATTTAAACAACATTTGAATAAATTTAGAGCAATAAGTGATTGTGCATCATAATTGGTTTGCATGGTTTTTGTTTGAAAAAATGTGGTTTTGAAAATCATAAAAGTTTAAACCCAAACCCCAAACCCTTTCACCCCCTCTCTCCTTTGTGGCCCACCTCTCTCTTTCTTTTCCGTGGCCTAGCTTTCCCTTCTCTCCGGCCCAACAGCTCGCTCGCCCGTTCCTGCTACTGTGCCCAGCTCCTCTCCTCCTCTCTTCCGGTCTGGACCCACTTGCCGTAGTCTCCACCTCTGCCTTCCCACCCTAGCAGCCCGCCGCCGTCTTCCCTGCGCCCCCTCGCGTTCCCCTCTTCAATCCCCTTCTTCAAGGCATAGTGGAGCACCGACCGCCACTTTCCCTTCAATTCCCCTTCGGTTTTCCTTGCTTTCTCCTCAATCGAGCTCGCAATCAACAAATGGCTCTCATGGCCATTGATGGCCAATTCCACCGCCGGAGCCCCTTCCGCTCCCTTCTCCCTTCTATAAAACTCGAGCTCGAGCTCTGCGCACCTCCTTTTCCTCGCCTCGCTCCACACCTCTCCTTTGCGCGACGCCGCGCCTTTGAAACTCCGTCCACCAAGCCAATGCCGGCAGTTGAAGCTCTCCGCCAACGGTGAAGTATCACTGGCCTCCCTTTTGCTTTCTCTTCGTCACGCACGCTCACCCGAGCTTCTCTGACCTAGGGGCAGCCATCGAATCATGTTGCGCCCGAGCCCCTGCCTTCTTTCTGCCAGAGCTCCGCCGTCCCGATCTCCACCACCGCCACCTCTCCGTACGCCCTATTCGTCGTCCGCCTTGCGGATGTGGCATTGCCAACCTTGTCGCCCGAGCCGCCTCCTAGCACCTTAGTTAGGTTCATTGTTTCCCTAGCTCCGTGTAGAGCCTCTCCGCGTTGAAAACCGAGCACCAGAGCTCATTTCCGACCATCGCGGCGAACTCTCGCCAGCTGCGCCGCCCGCCGTCGCTGCGCCGCCGCCACTCGGGCCCGCCGAGCCCGGCCCGTCCATCTACTCGATCCGGATCGAGACAAGCCCAACAATCCGGGGCTCATACCGTCAACCCGAGCCCGCCATGGATGTTTTGCTAAAGAACCCTGTTGTTTCTACCTTTTGCAACCATGCCCTTACACCCTTAAAGATCATCACATCTAAGTCCTGTTTTTCCGTCCAAGCCCCGATCTTTTAGTTTTCACGCGAGGTCCTTAATAGGTTGTTTTGTGCGTTGAACCTTCGGTTTATATGTGTAATTAGGTTTTAGTCCCTGGTTTCTTCCTGTTAGGTCCCTGGAAGCTCAGTTTCTTCGCAGTTAAGCCCCTAGACCTTGTTTTGGTTATATCTTTATCATCTTAGATCCGTTTTAAGCATTTTTGATGTCCGCGATCGTCTCGGAGCTCGTTTGTTTTAGCAGTGTTAGTAGCTTTTAGATCCGTTTGATGTACTATTTTATTTATTGTATGCTTTCTTGTGTGCTCGTAGATATCGTGCCTGTGTCAACTGAAGAGCCCGTTGGTGTTGATCAAGAACAACTTTTCGAGGAAGAGCAATCTAATTTTTTAGGTGAGGAAGGCAAGTGGTCTTCTCCCCCTGCATATTCTATTTTATCCTAAATAATTGCATGACAACTAAGTTTATCTTTTATGATATTGCATAAAGTTGATGGGAAATCCTTTTCAAGGACATGACTAGACTTTATCCTTACCCTTGAACAACCTGGTTTAAAAAATGTTTTGGGTAGACAATGCTTAGTTGCTTTACCTTGGGATTGTTGCAAATGAATCTTTTATACAAATGAAAGTTATACATGTTTATGATGATGTTCATGGTTAATACAAGAATACCTTAATTTAATCGGAACATGGAGAACCACCAAAGAAAATAGTGCAACCACTATATGGCTCGCTTAGCCAATTAATTAGATGTGAATTATCGATGACCCTTGTCCGAAAGGAGCAGAGGGGGTTTAGAGTTGCAGGGGTATAACCCGGTTCTTTTGGGGTAGCAGCCTTTGCTAAGGTGCTGATCATTAGGGAGGGTTATGGTCCACTCTGAACTGTAACTATGCGGGTTGTTGGTCTTTTGCATGTCTTTGTAAAGGCTTCGAGTGGACCCCTAGCCACTCACCTCGGAAGTGTTTAAGGATCTAGCTAACCCAGGCAACATGGGGAACACGAACTGTGGGTAAAGTGTACAACCTCTGCAGAGTTAAAACTGATCGATCAGTCGTGCTCACGGTTAAGAGCGGCTTGGACCCTCACATGATAATCAAACTTAAAGATGGAATTAAATCATGGTTTCTTGTGGGTTTTGAGATGAGATGTTTTCTAAATGTTTGAGTGGGTTGGTATGAACTTACATCTAGTAACTAGGCGTTTGATAAATAAAATTTGACCATCTTTAAAATGCTAACCGTTGTAAACCTTAACCTATCCTTGTGGCCTTGCATCTTCCCCACTTGCTGAGCTCCAACCATAAGTGTGCTCACCCTTAGTTACCGCTGTTCAGAGGAGAACAACAGTGAGGAGTAGTACAGCGACTACGATGAGTTCTGAGGCATGCGATCCCCCAGTCAAGTGCCTGTGGAAGACTGAAGACAGAGCTGATCGTCTTAGTTATCATTGTTCGATGTGAAAGACCTTCGAGTCTACCGTCTGAGTGTAATAAAGATATTGTAATAAAGTTAAACCTTTGCATGTTTTTGTATGCTGTATTATGGATATTCACTCATGACGTCTATCATATGTGTGTAAACTTGATCCTGGCGCACCTATGAGATGTATTCGGTTTTCCTTGTAAAATCGGGTGTGACATTTTGCCACTTACCCACCGCTCTCGCTCGCCGTGCAGGCTCTCCCTAGCGAGGTCCATCCGGCAGTTCCACAGCTGCCCATGGAGCTCCGGCACGGCACTGCCTCAAGCTACGACGACGCTGTGGCGAGATGGTTGCGGTGCCGGAGCTCCTCGATGGCTCTAGCGCCGTGAACTCCAGCGCCGTTGCCGCCACCGATTTGGCCCCGCCGTTGCCTCCAATGCCGCCGCCACCGCCATCGATTTGGCCCCGTTGCCTCGATTTCCGCGCGCGCCGCCGATTCGACCGCCACTTACAAAGACGACCGGAGCAGGAACTAGGCGCACGGGACAAGGGGCTGGGCGCGCGTGAGGCGGAGTGCGGGAAGAGATAGCGAGCCGAGGCGCCTCGCAGAAATAGCTAGGAGCGGGGGATGAATACCGAGTTGGATAGCGAGAGGGTGATTTTAGAGAGACTGTTGGATTCAATTTTTTTCTCTAATTTTGTTAATTTTTGCTAGCCAACAAGTTTTATAGAGACGGTTGGAGTTGCTCTTACTCTGCTCCGGCCTCCGGGCGTTCCGCGTGAACCGCAGAAAAAGAAGAAGAAAAAGTTTGCTCAAAAGAAAAAAAGAATAAAAAAAAGTTGAAGCCTGCTCCGACCTCCGAAATCCGAATCGGCAACGGAGCCGACTAGAATCACTAATCACTCGCAATCCGCGAAATGAGTGAAAAACCGGACATCTGACCAGGCAAAATGCAGTTCATTTTTTTTCACGAAGAAAAAGAAAATCACGCTCCTTTTTTCATAGAGTAGATGGGTAAGGCCCGTAGGAAAAGTGCTGTCAATTTTTTGGTTCACATACTGTTGATTTTCTATTTTTCTGATCTAATTTTTTAGAATTATTGGGAGATGAGTTTGTTTTTATTCCCAATAATTTTTTACAAGATCCAAAACCAATTATCGGGACTTCATTTTCTAAATTAGTGTGCCCAATATAAAATCAAAAAAACAATTTGAGGAAGGAAAAAACAAGTTCCAAGATTGGTCCAAATCGATGCCCAATTTATTGGCACTCCTGACAAACTTAATCTCAAACTTAGCAAGATTTCCCTCCCTGCTTAGCGCACACAATCCTGAAGATTCAGGGTGTCTTTGGTTGGACTTTTACCTGCGTTTGCTTTTGTCAAAAGCCAATAGCCCAACCAAAAGGGTTGGCTGTCATTCAAAGCCACGGCCAAAATTAACTTTTACGTAGTACAAACTTGAAAGCAGATCTCCACACAGGTACCGGTTCGTTTTTCTTCTGTTCCCTTTCGCATCTCCGTCGCTCCCATCCTGGTCGCCGCGAGCTCCCCACCGGAGCGCTCCGTCGCGAGTCGCGACCTCGTCTGCGGGCGGGAGATCACCACCGCGTGCGTGCGAGCTCCGCGCGGGCCGCGTGCGTGCGAGTGGATCTGCACATGGCTCCGGCGTGCAGCCGTGCAGGCTCACCCACACATGTGCCTCGAGGAGCAGGCTCCCCCTCGCGCGCGCTGCCGAGCGCGGCCAAGATTCACCGTCGGACGCTCGTCTTCGTACCCCTCGTCTTCCCGAAGCTCCCCTGGTTCCATCGGGTCCTGCTATGTTGCCGTGTGGGTGGTAATCATGACTTCAGGTGTTCCGTGGCGTGGTTAGGGAGTGGGCTGCCTCCACCCGGTGGGATCCTCTCCATGGCGGCCGAGACTACCTGCAGGTTTCCATCAATCCTCTCTCTTGCCCCTTTCTTTTTGTTAGCAAGTCTCTCTGATGCACAAGCATCTTGGGGACAAAAATACATCTTTTTAGGCATTTTCGCTGCGGTGAGCTCCGCCGGCCACGGGAGAACGGCGGATGCGGCCCTGGCTGCCTGCGCGAGCACGACTTCGGCGGACTGTGGGCCTAGCCCTGACAGCGGATGCGGCCCTGGCTGCCTGCCGCGGATCTTGCCCGGTCGGGAGGAAGAGGCCGAGGCTGTGGTGGTGACGACGCGGCGGCGGGACATGCCGGTGAGAGGGGGAAGATGACAAGGTGAGAGAAGGAGAGGAGGAAGAAGTGTGTGTGTGTGACATGTGGGGTCCGTTTGTAAATGAGAGGAGCTTCATCGAAAGCCACAGTAGCTGCACCAAACAGACTTGTGCTTTTCCCGCAGCAAGTTTCCCACAACAGTCTTTTCTAAAGTCACAGTCCACACCAACTTTTGCAAAAGTCACAACCAAACACACCCTCAAGATGTGCATCCCTCAGGTTTGCGGTTACTATCGGATTGTTCATGGCAATTCGAGGAAGTTTCTACTAAGACCAGTCTCAGTGTAAGTTTTATATGCACAATTACCTAGACTGAAAACTAGGTAACTGTGCCAGTGGAGTTTCATGAGGATAAAACTCTCCTCACATCTCATGAAACTCTCACTTTCTCTCTCTTCGTCATGTCAGCAAATTAATGTTATGAAACTCTTCGTGAAACTCCACTGAGACTGGCCTAATAGCTCAGGTGCCATGAGTGTCATCAGTATATAAAATCTTAAAATCTCTTGAGGGCGAAAATAGAAAAAGAAATAACTGAGGTGTACTAGGAACAGCTTTGAGATGACATCCAGAAAAGGTGGCAAGGTGACCATCGGAGCCGCAGTCAACGCACACCGGTCAACGCCAACTACCTGAGCCTGAGCCTGAAGCCCTGAACTGGATTCCGTTTCAGGGACTGCTGTGTAATCGCAAATCCGAAACCTATTCGGCAGCCAGCCCGAGGCTCCGAGTCCGAGCTAGTAGCAGCGGCAAAACCCCCTCTCCCGTGTCGATATATTTCAGCACCGCCGGCCGGGAAAGCCCCCGCTCACGGCGGCAACGAATCAGAGTGTTTCGCTCTCTGACTGGCTCGAACGAGCTAGAAAAACCAAGAACAGAAAGGAAAGGCGGCGCGCGGCGGCGCTCGGCTCGGAGGATGGAGTCGTCGCGGTTCGGCTTCGACTTCCCGCCGGCGTACAAGTTCGACCCCACCGACGAGGATATCGTGGCGCACTACCTGCTCCCGCGCGCCATCGGGTTCCCGAACCCCAAGGCGCACGCCATCATCGACGACGACCCCTGCAGCTGTCCTCCGT
The DNA here is from genome assembly GCA_022644695.1 of Cenchrus purpureus. Taxonomy (NCBI): domain Eukaryota; kingdom Viridiplantae; phylum Streptophyta; class Magnoliopsida; order Poales; family Poaceae; genus Cenchrus; species Cenchrus purpureus. The sequence goes on from CP053457.1 coordinate 21,616,797, forward strand.
GGGAGCTCATGCGCCGCCACGGGCACGACGACAGCGACCAGGCCTTCTTCTTCGGCCCCCCGCGCGTGCCGGACCCCAGGAAGAAGGCCGCCCGCGCCGTCGCCCCCGGGAAGGACGACGGCTTCGGCGGCACCTGGGACGGGCAGAAGAGCCATGCCGTCCGCCTCGTCCTCTTCCTCCGAGGTGCCGGCGCCGGCGGCCCGCGGCTCGAGGTCACGTACAAGCGCCATAACCTGTCGTACTACCACGGCACGCAGAAGAAGAAGACCAGCGGGTGGGTCATGCACGACTACCAGATCATCGACCCGCCGCACCTCGCCGGCACCGTCCTGTCGCGCGTCAGGATCACCGGCAGGGAGAAGAAGAAGGAGGGCAAGCAGCAGCAGAAGCAGGCCGCCGACGCTGCAGGCAAGCAGGTGGTGGTGGTCCCCCCGGGCCCGGACCAGGCGGGCCCGAGCAACTACTACGCGCAGCCGGTCGGCGAAGGTGAGGAGTACGGCGCCGCCGGTGCCATGGGGGACAACACGGGTGTTTGCTATGACGGCGACGGGAACGCTTACTACATGTACGGGGGCGACGGCAGCGGCGGCGGCGGCGGCGAGTGTTTCCTCCTCGCCGGAGACGGCAGCAGCTATGCCTACGCGAACGGCGATGACACAGGAGAGACGACGGGCGGTTACAATCCCGACGACGCTAACAACTACAACCACGACTTCGGCTCCCACATGTATCCTGCCGGTGGCAGCGGCGGCGGCGGCGGCAACTACTTTTTCCACGTCGGAGACAGTAACAGCTATGAGTATACCGACGGCGGCAACGGAAGTTGAGAAGAAGAGGAGCAATGCTAGCCTAGGACAGCGTACTGTATAGCCACGGCCCACGGGCTCTGCGTATATATTTGGCCTATGCTTGTCAACTATTTGATTTAAAAAAAAAGCTATTTGATTTTTTAATTCATTTTGAATTATGAAGCATTCAAAATGGTTTATTGAATATTGAAATTAGTTGTTTATTTAGTTAATTATAAGAGAAATTTTAAAGTGCTTGTTTTTTATAATTGTAGGTTGTCTTAATCTTTCTGGATTAAGCAGGATTATTATATTAAATTAACAACTCATTTTACATTTTACAAATAAATAATCCTATTTTTCATATTCTTTTTGGAGGAATCAAGTTTTCTCAATTCCCAGTTCCAGTGCTTAGTGTGCCACCATTATATACAGTATGGAATACTGCTCAGAGCCTCAGACAAGGTGACTTACATAATGAAAATCGATACAAAGAATGAGCCTATGATGGAGATAAATCTCAGAACAAAACAAAATCAAAGAAAATAATGAAATCATGCACAATAAGTTGTAGAGTACCTTATTTACACATGTACACTCACTGCTGAATCTCTGTTAGTTTGGGGGGAAGGGGTTCATATCAACGACCCCATTATTTGGTATCTCTATATTCTCTTCCCTACACTCAAGCCGGTATTTTTGCTTCACTTACTGTGTAATATGGTGTGGCTCCTTACAAGGGTCGAGTATGCCTTGTTCCTCCCTGCATGCATGCTATATGTCCTAGATCATGCTTCAGCTTGCTGGCACATGCAGTCAGGCATTGGAAGGTTGTATATGGATTCCTGTGGTTTCCTTAATCCGAAACCTTTCGTCTCACTATGGCGACGCATATCCTGCATGTGGTGCTTGAATCGATCCCATCTACAAGACATAGAGAATAAAATTTTGATTTACTCCTTAATCAGCTGATAATTGATTATAGAAAAGAAAGCATCAAATCCTCTGCATCTTCTCGCCATTCCAGGTGTTTGAAAGTCAAAGAGGGGAACTAAGATAATAAGGTTTAAATGTATGTTAGCATAGCATATAGCATATAAAACAATTGCTCTAATGTAAAATGAACCTAGCTTATTGGAAGGTATCAATTTCGATGAAAGGTTTTACAAAACAAAGTCACCTTGTGCGCATACGTGTGAACAAATTCAGGTTGTGTATTTTCAAGATTGAAATAAGTTATAATAGGACAACCCAAAACATACCTGATATTTGGATTGTCAAAGAGTTGAACAAGTTTCCTTTTATCTGGTTTTATTGTTTTTGCTTGTCCTCCATACATATAACGTCTGTGCCCCATCAGAAAGTGGGAAAGTTGCTTCCTTGTGTCATCACAAACACCTCACTGTGAAGACAAATAGTGTAATCCAATGCTGCCAGTCTTGATGAATGTCCCTACATACCGTAAGCAGGAAAATATATCCTTCAATGACCGAAGAAAGGATGTGTATTTTATAGAAATGCAAAAACCAAAGAGACAGTTACCTTGAACAGGGCAAGCTCCTCTGATGTAGCTAGAGTTTGTTTTGTTTGCAATAGTGGAAACAATTGGCGAAGAGGAGCCATATATTTGTCAGCGTTGTATATTTTACCAGATGCAACATAAAGGGAAGTAGTATTGTCGAATCCCATTCCTCGCAGCATCATTCCAACCTGTATACACTGAGACAGTAAGAAAACAGCAATCTAACAACATCTCATAAAACAAAGAAAACCATTCTCTTAAAGTTTGGTCAGTGGTAAAACTCAAATCTTGTATATTAGGTGTGACTGATTAAGATATTCTAGAAATGATCTTTCAATATAACCTAGCACTCTGTCTATGAACTGTCCATCAGTACTTCAGTAGACAGCCTTGGCACGGGCTCTAAAAATGAGTAAGAGGCAAGTAATTCAGAAACACACAAATTGGAAGGAACAAACATTCAACCTCTAAAGGTGTCAAGGGGCATCTTCCATTTCTTCGGTTAGCCTCAGGATCTATCACTCGACCAGGTCGGTGAAACTTCCCTCTCCAGCTCCTTTCACGAACATTTTCCATTACAGTGCTCTCCTTTGAATCACCATCATATATGCAGCATGAGAAAGCTACCATGTCCTAATAGAGCACACAATCATTGTAACTTAGAGAGAAAAGTTGTAATATAAGACCACACAAGATAAACTTTAGTAAAACCTCTTCAAAGCGAAGATGCACTGAGACATACTTCCCACCAGTTAAAGAACTTCTCTTGATCATTCGGCCAACCATATTCTCTGCAAGAATTCTTATTGATTCAGAAAATCTCAATGCTTCATAGTTTGCCAAGCATCTCAATGCCTGGACATCTGAAGGAACCGAATGGGCCAATCTATTTGAGAAAGGGGCAATACGCACAGCCCTGTGCCAAGGAACAAGAACTGGGTGAAGAAAGGGTATAAGGTATCCCCAAATTCCAAGAATCTGACACTATTTCCAGGTAAGGGAAGCAAGAAAGGAGCACACACCCGAGCTCCAACATTTTGGGAAGCACCTGTTGTAGGTAGTAACTTGGGGGTGAGAAAGCTTTGGTTCTCATATTTGGTATAGTGCTGATGTTATGATCAAACCGCAGAGAAACATCTTCAGGAAGTTCTTTTACAACCCTTACATGTTCCCTGAGAGACTCGATGAAGTGATCTTCATCGAAGATATCACTAAATTTGCTGAAAGCATGAAAACACATCCTCATTAAACTCTGAGAAGAATTCTATCATATACCAAATGGTAATATCAAAATGATAGCTTTTCATAGAATAAAATTTTAAGTGCTACAGTTTTGGGTCTAAATATTTATATGATAAGTTCAAAACTGTATATGCTAAAAGTTAAAGGCTGACATGATACATGCATGGCTCATAGGAAGTTGCAGGCTTGCGGTAACAAGAGGAAAGCTTATGTGCACACAATGAAGGATAGAAAAGAAAAATACAAAGTTTCTCCTTTTTTGCAGAATGAAAAGATCCTATCCGTTTTACTTATTGGCAACAGCCCTCTTACAAATTGTTTACCAAAGAAAGACTTGTAAAAGGAGACTACTCTGCAAAAATTTATATCCCAACTTAGTCTTGAAAAGGACTATTTTACAAAGCTAGTATCCAAGAAAAGATAAGAAAGGGAGGCATATACCATATTTCAGTAACTCCAAACACATATCTGGATATTCTGTAGTCAGTGAATTGTTACCTAGAATCACGCCAAACACTATTCAAATGAAATGCTGGTATCACAAGAGTTGCATTGAGAATTCTGGCCACAGCAATAGCATCACAAATCTGTATTAAGAAATATATATCAGATAACCACCAAAAATGCTAAAATGGGGAAACCTAAGTTGAACCTGAGGTGCTATATAAAAAAATGAAAACAAAGAACTCCAAGGATGAAGGTTTATAGCATGTAAATCTCCATCTGTTATCGAGACTTCCAGAGAAGATAAGGTACAGACATGCACAAAATTACCTACTATCGTGTTTATGGAAGAACTGAGGTTCACCACATGTACACGGGGAACTGCCAATTAATGATGCAGCCAAAAAAAAACAAATGTTGGCAAAACTTGACAGTTGACACATTGCTCATCACAAAGAAACAGTAATAACCGGAAAAATCTACGCTGAGATGGTATCCCACTGTAAAAGGCCAGTAGGACAAATGCAGGTCGTTTCTGAGTTTTCCAGTAACTGCTCATTTTTAGGAAAAAAATGTTTTAGCCTGATAAAGAAGCTAATGTGTCACCACGAATACGCATGCTAATTTTCAGGATGGATTGCTAAAAAAAAGAAATATTCCACACCAATAATTGTTATGACACAAGGAAATGATCATAAACTTACTGAAATGCGTTGTTGATTCAGGCCACCATTTGCTTCAACTACAAGGAATCCATTTGAAGATGATAACTCTGAAAAGTGGATTGTGTGCCATCAATATCAGTACCAAGTTATGTTGTCTTTCCCAAATTATATTGTCACATAGAGGCAAACAAGAAAAAGAATTAGCTTTTGACTTGCATGTTTGGTATCCAAATTATACTCTAAATTAATGTTTCGTTACCTGATTGTGTCGATTTCTTGCTGATACAAGGTTCCCATCGTTTCCCAAACTTTTTGTAGTGAGATGTCAGTAACTGTGAAATGCAAGGACAAGAGGAAATTATCACATATGTGAGGAAGTGGTTTTAAATTCGCAGCATCACAAGAAAAGGTCGGTAGTAACAATTATGATCAAAGTCTTAACTCCAAAGGTTACTGACGTCGTTATTACTTATTAGGGCATGTACAACCCACAGACGGTGGGTCGTCTACACAACCTCGATTTTAACATACGCAGAGATGTGTACTCATACAACCCACATTGTGAGGTTTGCATAGAGCTTAAGATCAACTACAAATACATTTGTGTACACCATTGTGTGGCTATTTGATTGAATAATATCAAGTATAAATAATAGAAACATGATTACAATAATTTTTAGAAACCATTTGAAACATGGTGTGGAGTAACAAGGAGTATAGGTTCAGAGTGCCATTCACATTCAAGATCAGATATTCGAGCACTGCAGATTGTTGAGACAAGCCGGCCTCCATTTTCTCTATACCATTTTCCTCCTTTCGATAGAGGCAAGCACAGGCAGCGCCGAGCTTGACCAACATCGTCCGCCCGCCGGACAAATCCTCCCTACTCCCTCCACCAAAATCAAATCGCCTCCACCCAAGCGTCCCTCACCTTCCTAGCTCTGTCCTGAGCCACTCGTCGCCGCTGTCCATGGCCCATGCGGTTGGGGATTGAAGTTTTCCCGGAGTTGTGTGCCGCGAGCTGCCGCTGGCCACCTGTACAGCCGGCGAGCCTTGCTTGGCATCTGCCCGGGGAAGCTATCGCGGTGGCCGGGGCGGAGCACGCGTGGAGTGGACCTCCGACGAGATCTCTCGTCGCGTGGCGAGGAAGGCGCGCATCTGCGGCGGAGACGAGGGAACCAGAGAGAAGAAGGGGAGGGAGCAGAGAGAGGGAAGGCCACGGTGAGGACAGGAGGCGTCGGCGGAGCCGGGCAGCAGGTGGGGAGCGCGATCGGCAGCCCCTCCTCGTCGCCGAGTCAGCGCCGACCTTGCCGGTCTTCTCCGCCGGGGCCCGTGCTCGCGATGACCTTCTCCACCGGCAGCTAGGACGTCCGCAGTGATTGACGACGCTGCAGTGCAAGCGAGCTGCTCCTCCGGGCGGTCGATCCGGATTTGGCGCCAAGAACTTCCTTGTGCTCAATCCGCAGGGATCCAGCCGGCGGGCGATGGGAGAAGACGCTCGTACAACCCGGAGCTTGCATCCGCTCGGCGTCGAACGGGGCAGAGGCGTCGACTCAGAGGCGACGCTCGGGTCGCTGTCGGTAGGTCGAGGCGGGTGTTTTTCGTAAAGGATCGGCTCACCAGCGACGTTGTACAGGGTTTTTACCAACGAATGGCAATTTATATCGTGTTACCGCTTCATCGCTGTGGACCGGTAATAAAAACCGCCGTAAACCGCTAAACCGACAGCAAATCGGTGATCGCGGTATACCGCACGGTTTTCGTTCATCATGGTGGTATTTTTCCGTCGGTTACCGAAGTAGTAAAAACCCCGTTGTACATGCCCTTAGGGCAGCCCGCAATGGATGTCTTTAGGCTCTATAAGCATCCACGTAGGAAAGAGAAGATATGAGAGAGAGAGTAGCACGTCGCTACACCTGGCGAGAGCCGCTACGCGGATTCTCACGCGCGAGCGGGCCCCACCACGAGCGCGCTGCCGCGCCTCTCTCTCTGCTGCCTTCCTCGGCCTCGCCTCTCCGCCTCCTCCTTGACTCACCACCGCCGGCGCCACGGGCCGAGCTCACGCGCGGGCGGGTCGCCGGAGCATGGCCGCCGCCACTAGCAGAGGAAGAGCACGGGCGAGAAGGGGCGCCTCGTTGCGCTCGAGGACGCGAAGGTCGTGATGGCCGACATGCATCGAGGGGCCGGCGGAGCTCGAGGACGGCTCAGTCGGACGTGAGCGGCCTCGTGCACGGAAGGAGTGCGGCCGCGGGAGAGGAGTGGGAGCGGCAAGGCCGGGCGGTCTTCTGAATCGCTCGTCCTTCCGAGCTCGAAGGATTCCGCGCGAGGAGGAATGTGGAGCGCCGGTGCGGCCACCGGCGGCCGGTGGGGCGAGATTGAAGGAGCCCGGGAGGACGCTGGACGCCGCTGGGGAGGAGCTTGACCACGCCACGGCGAGGCGGGCAGGCGGCCCCGCACCGCAGCCGGTGGGCGAGCCGCGCGCCGCGCGAGATAGCGAACCACCCTCGGCGCCGCACCGGGCGGGCGGAGTTCGCCGCCGGTGAGGCAGCAGACCACTCTCGGCGCCGCCGTTGGCGGGTATAGCTCAGGCGCGCCGCCGCGGGTGAGCCTCCATCCGCCGGCCTTTGGAGCTGATGGCGCGGAGGAAGAGGAAAGAAAGTAAAATATCGTGGGCCCCACAAAATGTTGAACACTGTGTCAAAAGTAAGATTGTTGGATGGATTATCTACTGTGCTATCTATAGATGAGATAGACATCCTTATAGAAAGCCTACCTTACTTTACCATTGCTGGTGCCCTTAGTATGGTAGTAATGATCAAGACAAGATCATCAGCAATGTCATGTTCAACTGAGTCAAAATCATAAATAATTCCTTTAGGCCTTGTATGAGTTTAATAAATGAGCGATTAAAAGGTAATAAATTCAAAATAACCAATGTCTAATTGGTACTCCCTCCTTTCTCGTTTATAAGGCACGGGCAGACACGACACGGTCTTCCAAACTATACTTTGACCACTAATTCCTCTTATATTATTTTATTTGTGGTTATGAATGTATAATCATTAGAAACTACATTTGAATACAAATTCAACCATGTCAAATTTACATTACAAAACAAAAAATATGATGAGTAAATTAGTAGTCAAAGATTGTAAAGTTTGAATCTTGTTATACGTGCGCACCTTATAAAAGAGAAGGGAGGGAGTATAAAACACCAAGCACCAGGCTGCTACTACAAATACTGTAGCATATGACTATCCAGTACATGCATCACATAATCCCTTCTCAATCAAACGACGAGCATCGGATCGATCTTAGTGCCAAAATTTGTTCAATGCACGCAAAACATCAATTCAAGTCTTTTAAGCAAAAAAGGAAATAGTTGAATTTTTTGAAAAGACACGAAGTGAAGAACACAGATTATGACTAATCCTTCTTTTAATACTACCAGCAATAGTCTATACGAACAAATTCAGCGCCCACATTGCAAGTTTGCAATCCGTATAGAGTACACATAGAAGCAAGGAACCAAAATTTCCCTTTCTAAGACGAAACCAGAATCGAGTACTCACCGGATTAGGGCGCGAGGTGAAGGCGCGCATTTCCGGGAGGAGCCGCTCGAACATGAGGTGGCTGCGGTACACCGACCCGGGCAGCGCCGGTGGCTGGCGCCGCCGCAGCGCGGCCTCCACCATGCCGCCGGAGCCCAGCGCCTCACCGCCGCATATGGCGAGCATGAGCATCGCGGCCGCGTACGCCAGAGCGAGGAACAGCAGGGCGGCCCGCCGGCGGCGCCCAGCCAGCACGCGGACCAGCCGCCGCGCAGCAGGCTTGGCGCCGGGCGAATCGGTGCCGCGCATGGACGCCGCCGCGGCCGCCACTGGCATCTCCTGCGCTCCCGCGGGACCATGCGAGGCGAAGCTGATGGAGGAAGGGAGGTGCGATGTGGTGGTGGTGGTTGAAGCGGGGGGAGGACAGAAATGGCAAATACGGAGGGAGAAAATAGCTTCTTCTCGCAATCAATCAGATGATCTCAACGCAATGCAAGTTAATACTGAATGAACAGCTCTGGATCATCACCTTACAACGTTACTTATTAAAAAAATTAAGAAGAATGCCTGCTAATACATCAGTTAATCCATTCGTGGCCTGTGACACGCACATTCCTCTTGGTGACTCTTTCGCTACGACGTGGGCTCCTCAATTCAGCTTGTCGCTTCTTCCTTTTTCCTGCCGTGTGCTCTTCTTCATCAGTTGGTGCGGCGGCGATCTCCTCGGCAACAACAGGGTCGTCGTCGGCGATCTCCTCTGCAACAACAGGGTCGCCGCCGACGACCTTGCTCGCGACGGGGTAAACCAGCTGAACGCGCGCGACGCCGCAATAATCCATGTCGAGGGCCCAGAGCTCGGTGGACTCGACCATGGGTTCTTCCACGACCCACGCCGCCATGCCGTCGGTCTTAAGCGTCCAGGTGGTGATGGCGGAGGCGGCATGCTGCTCAGAATCGTCAGAGCTCCGGGGAGAGAAGCTCACAAGCTTGACCTCGCCGCGAGCGGTGACGCAGACGTATGACTCCCGGAGGCGCCGGGGATACTCGGTAAGGACGATCTCCTCCGGGTACGGCACGAACCGCAGCGCGGGGCTCTCCTCGAACACGTCGGAGAAGACGACGCCATTGGTGGAGTCGATCCAGCAGAGGAGCCTGCATCCGAGGGGTACGACGGCGCGGGGTTGAAAGGAGCCCACCAAGATGTAGCCCTCGCAATGGCTGGTAAAGATACGTGGCCACTTGACGCGCCACTCGCCGGCACCGAACAGAAGGAGCTCGGCCACCGTACCCGGCACCTTCCTGAGCTCCGCCACCACGAGCTCGTCCACCTCGCCGCGCCGCAAGATTCCAATGGCGCCCCTGTTGCTGGCGCAGTAGTAGGGTGGGAGAAGGCACAACGACGGTGGCGGCCGCCGTGCGGCGTTGACGGTGTTGGCGTTGGCGTCGGCGGCGCCGCCCGGGCCGTAGCTGTACACGAAGTAGTCAGCTGGGACTGGGAGCACCCAGTCTTTGCGGTTGCGGGAGCATCCCTTGAGACTAACGTAGATCAGCATGGAGCCGCCGTGGGCCGCGATCACGGTGTAATAGGCCCGTCTGACGTCGCGTGGAGATAATTCTGGGAAGTGCACGCGTATGCGCGACAGCGCCGGGGGCGGCGCAGGACAGAGGGAGACGCGGATGAGGTGGCCGGTGGAGGTGCGGGCGGCGGCGGCCGTGTTGGGGTCGTCGGCGGGGCAGTCGCCGCCGGAGCCCTGCCTCTCGACTACGGCCGCGTATGGCGCGAGCAGCATCGTGTGAGCAGAGGGTTGGCGGGCGTCGTCGCGTCGCGTTTCCATTTGGAATTTGGACGGGAAAACGAACCTTTCTAGTTCGGAAAAATTCCATCCCTTGGAAACCCGGCGGCGGTGGAGATGGGCGCGGAGATATGGCCGAGATGGAGGGCATGGAGGCAGTGGTGGAGATGTTGGAGATGGAGGAGGGTGATGGAGAGCCACCGTGGAGATGGCCGAGATGGAGGGCATGGAGGCGGTGGTGGAGATGCCGGAGATGGAGATGGAGATGGAAGCGGTGGTGGAGATACCGGAGATGGAGGAGATGCTGAAGTTGGCCACGACGGAGATGCCGGAGTTGGCCGCGGCAGAGATGCCGGAGATGGAGAAGATGCCCGAGATGGAGGAGTCGCGGGATGACAATCTCGGGCGGTAAAGGAGGAGCGTGAGGACAAGTTGACCAGTACGAATCTGGATGCAATGCTCACCACCGGATTAAGATAGGTGTACCTATCGGTTGAGGAAAAATCGGTTTGCAAAATCGATTCGAAAACCGAGAATACCGATGGATATAATAAGAAAACAAAATATACTTGAGATATATCCGGAACACGTAGTATGTAGGATCGTCTGTTGCGGAATAGAGGATGGGAGCCACTGCCGCCGCGGTCTTGCCGGTGTCCATGAGCGATGGCGAGGGCACGAACACGGCGCAGGCGGCGGTGCTCTCCCGCCGCGCCATGGTCACGATGTGCGCCATGTCTTCTCTTCATGGGACTGACGGTGTGGGCCCTGTCCTGCTCCGACGCCACCGCCGGAGAAGGACGACAAGTTCTCCGTCGTGCGGAATCTGTCGCCGCCGATCTGCGCCTACCTTTTCTTCTGGACCGTCATGGTCGGGAACGGTCGGGAAAACCTCCTAACTGTTCCTGCTCCTGCATTTTATAGACAGGAACGGGAAAAGCGGGTCGGAAAACGAAATCGATATTAAGGGATATCAGGAATGTAACATATCGATCAGGAATGTGACTATTACGATCGGGAATCGGCAACTCAAATCGGGAACACCAACACATGCGACCACTCGAAACATTTAGCTCGACCCAATAATTCATATGCAAACAAATGAACAATACACATGCCATCCGGTAGTATCAGTAGCCGAAAATGTGCAGTCCATAGTTCCAGTACTAGGCAATGATCAATTGTTCAGGCAACAACATACCAACATTGGCCAATAGATCACAACCAACAAATCCATATTAAACAATTAAACATGTCACATGGGGCAAAAGTAGTCAACACTCATCAAACCGTCCAGGCTGGGGTCGGCGATAGTGGCGACCAGGGTTTTTTATACCGACTGTAACCGCAATTTATACCGCGGTTACCGCTCTAACCGTTGCGGCCCGGTATAAAAAAACCACGGTAAACCGGTCCTAACCGAACCTAGCAACGGACCAGACCGGTTTCTTGAATGGTTTGACGGTAAGCCGACGATTTTTCCATCGAACGACCGCTCATACCACGGTTTAAAAAACCCTGGTGGCGACCAGTCATCGACGGAGAGACCTGGCCGCGCCTAGAGCGACCAGCCGTGTCGTGTCGGAGGGTCTGCGCTATGCACGCACAGCTCATGGCCACCACCTACGGTGCCGCCGGTGGCTGCGGTCACGCGGCCAGCGAGCCAACACGTAGCAGCGGGGACTAGGATGGCGGACGGGGTCTTCACGGGTAGGGGTGCAAATTGATTATAATGTGGTGCACCTCCGAACCTCTTTAGTTCAATTATTTGTAATACTTCTTCAATATTTTGAAAAAGTAGTACAAATAATTGAACTAAAACCGGAGGTGTACTATGATTACCCTTTGCACCCTTATTCGGGGGCCGGCGACGGGAGGACGGATGAGACGAGAGGCGAGGGAGGGAGGGGTGTGCAATGCGGCGGTGGCTAGGGTTGGGACTAGGGAGAGGGTGGGAGGGGGCGCAGGAGTATATGCGGAGGGAGTATTTTGTCTAGTACAAATAATGTTAAAGTATTTTACAAGACAAATCTACCTGTATAGTTTTCACATATCCAAACTCAACAACTTAAAAGTTATTCATGATTTATATTCCCAATGTTTGACTCAAACCTTGTCCAAAACGATTTTTTTTACCAAACCGGAGGGAGTATTTTGGTCCTCTTTCCTGCATTGTTGCTTCGTTCAGTGCGCAATGTGCTTCATGCTCTATTTTGGTTCTCTTTCCTGCATTTGTTATTTTGTTGCACGGCAGTGCTTGCCGCCCGTCCGCGTAGCCCCGGCCGCAGGTACTTGATGAAATGCCCGTTTAGAACGACTATAAATTGATTTTGTCTCTCTCTTCTCAATTTATTTTCCTATTTGCCTCGATAACGATAACTATCTTTATGAACAAGGACCTTTCAGTTCAGGACCTAATTCAAGGGCACACAGGAGATGCTGAACGAATTTCAGGATTCGATCGGTTAAATTTTTTTCAGGATTCGTTCATAAAAAATTGAATCATTTATTTTTACTTTGCCGAGGAAGTGCCGGTGATGCACATGTAAAATATATACTAGGTGATGCCCCGCGCGTTGTTGTGTGAATTTTTTAAATGAGATTTTAAGTTGAAATGTAAAAGTAGAAACACCAAAGTGATTAAATGACAACATTCATTTGTAAATAATATTATATATGAAAGCATGTTATTTTGTTGAGAGTTGATCATTCTAAAATGATTGATCCTACATGTATTTCAACTGCAGGAATTTTGTGGTGTGTTACTCACAAATACATGCTATTAGCCACAAAAAATCAGTTGAAGACATAAAAAGATGGTCTGGTGGATGATGACATGACGTATAGTAGGTTATGATGTAGAATGATTGAATGTTGAGAGAAATAGTTAGTGGGTTCCATCTATATAGTTGTATATGATTTTGTTATGTGGTGCCATACATTGACCATGTACATGTCAAATGACTCACTCCTGTTTTGAGTTCAAGTTAGAGCGTTAACAATTTCAGCTTTCATTCCTGCTGATGTAGTATCAAGTATCAACGGTGTCACATGTTGTTGGAGCATTACAAGCCATTCAAATTTTCATCTTCCTTTATCTGTGCTTTTAACTAATAGTATGGTATATATTCGCAAAAAAAATAGTATGGTATATGCATGTGTAAAAAAAATAATAATCTGAACATGTTAACATACTGCCTTTCTATGTTTAATTCAAGAGGTGCTATAGTTGCGCATTGATTACCTTAGCTATTTCCATAGTCTTGGAGATGCTCTTACTATGGGTTCTTTTTAGTGTTCCTTCGATTGCCTTGAGCATAGTACCTACCAAATATGATGAAAAAAATGACATGCATCATTAAGTCCATTAAGGCAAACAAGCCGAATCCTTCATTACAGTATCCATCTCATTTTTCTAAAGTTTAATGATAGGAAAAGGAAACGAAAAGTAGCGTGCATTTTTCTTTTATAAACATGCAAAAGGAGTTTATCCTCTGTATTGCACTTGAGATTGGTTACTTTCCCAATTACGTATGTTTATAGTGTACACCATTCCGTTTTCAGTTTACTTACATGCAAAGTCATGTTTCAAGTGTTCCATGCTTATGCGGAGCTATAGATAGGAAGCAAGGCTCAATTTGGGTACGAGGCAACTTGGAGCATGCTTCAAACACACATATGTACTATGTGTATACCATAGTCTTTAGCGTCTGATGTGGCCACACAAAGAGCATGTCACACGTCAGGACCAAGCACTATTCATTCTACCAGATGAACAACCTCGTGGTAGCTCTATCGCATCACTCCTCCCTCGGGTCCAACAGCCATTCTCGCACACATTCTTTCCACGGACGACATGAGACTGTGGGCCAAGCTCCATTAAGAACGAGACAAGTTTCAGTGTACATGTACCAATGGAATTTCATGAGAGGATGAAACTCCTATCACATTCCATGAAATTGTCTCATTCTCTCTCTTAGTCTCATCATCACATTAGTAAAATTGGTTATATGACATAAAATTTAATGTCATCAAACTCTATGTGAAATCCTCATTAAGACTGGTGTGATGAGTCGTCACGTGACTGACGCTAAATCCATCATATCTGAGGAGTCTAGATTCCAGTGAACTCAAACCCATAATAAAGTGTGTTGTGACCGCTCCGCTCCATGTTTGTAGCATCGCTCTGAATTTATCGTTAGCAAACACCTCCAGCTCCACCAACACCAACTTGGGGGGAAAAATAGATGTAGATCCCACTTAGGTTTCTTTGAAGCTCCTCAAAGGGTGCTTCAAAAACTCTAGTTTCAAAAATTCTCTTGGAGTTGAGGGTGGAAACTACCCACCAATGCTACTAGTTACACATACCGATTCACACAGAAAAAAAGGATCGAGCCTTTCCTTCCCTGTGTGCATGCTCCTCTTCTGCCGCCATCGCCTCCCCTCGTAAACGTACTCCTCCGTTCCGCCCGCTGCAGCCAGGGTCGTGCCGGCGTAAAATAGTTGAACTTACTAGCTTAGTGAAATGGAATAATAAAATATATAATATAAGACATGACTTCGATCTTTGAACACTAGTAGACTCTAGAGAAAATTATAAACATTCATGAAGAAAACGTAATCAACAATCAAATATAAATAATTAAAATATAAAAATAATGAAATTAAGTATCTAGAAATATCGAACACAAAATTAATATGGTCATGAATCGTATGGCGCTCTATCCCCTAAACCATTTGGTCGTACGAGTTTTGAAGGCCTCGACTGTTTTTTGTTGTTGTTGCTACCTCGGGTTGGGGATGCTCAGCCATTCAAAGGCACTCGAACTGATCGATCGATTAGGGAGATGAGGGCACGAGGTGCTGTATGAGCGGCATGCCAGCTGGCACGATCTATCGGACGAAAAAAAGAAGACATGCATTAGGTAGTGAGGGAATCGGCAGCCTTCGCGCAGTGGATACGAAGACAGAATTAAAGACACAAGCGATTCACACTTGTTGCCATTGTATTCTACCAGCAGGTTGATAAGTGATAGGTTGCATGGTAAAGCAAAGGGGGAAAATGGGGCCCTAGGAAAATTTTGGCCATGTTCTGTGTGCACCGTAGCACACCCACTGCAGCCCTCCCTCCTACCAGTTGGGTGATAGCAAATCGGTGAGTAATCTTCCGTTGGGTCGATTCACCCAAGCTCACACCACCCAAAGAGTTACCGCCATCAATGTCGTTAGTGTGCTACCTCGATCTCCATCAGCTCCAAGGGTTGGGCGCGGCATGGACGGAGGCATGTGCCCCTTGGCTGGCAGCAGCCACCCCCTTGTCGTCAGCGCGTGTGGGGGCGAGCTGGCAAGCCTGTGAATATTGGGGTTAACATGGAGGAGGATGAGCGTGATGGACACAATGAAGCTGATTATGGTTATTATTCCTGCATGTAGTTGTTATTATTCTTGATCATTTGTTTGCTAACATGAGTTTTAGGGCATGTTTGGGACTGCTCCACTCCAAGTTTTACAACTCTGCTCAATCTTTGATCAGCCAAACACTCTCAACTTCTAAAACTCTGCTCCTCAAAAAAGGTGGAGTTCAAGGTCAACTTCACATCTTTTTTTCCCAAAATCCAAGTTTTGAACTTCCTCACGGAGTTGTAGGAATATTACCCACCAATGCCACTCTTTACATATAAAAACGGTTCGTTTTTCTTTCTTTCCTCCCGTCGAGCTCCTCCTTCCTCGCGCTGGACTGACCTGCGCGCCCTCGCCGAGGAGGGCTCGCGCGCCGATGCCAGCCCGCACCCGCCTCGGTTCCTAGCTCCACGCAGCCACCGGCCGCGTCGCCACCAGCCGCGCGCCTCTCCTTCCATGGCAGCGCCCTCGTCTTTCATCCTGCTCGTGTTCATGCCTGCAACCTTGGTTCAGTGGAGGTCTCCCTACTCAGCGGCGGTGGGGCGCAGGCAAGCTCGGAGGCCGCCTAGCCGCCGTCGTCCCAGAGCTTGCTGTCGGATCCCCCGTTCCCATGTTCAATTTCCACCTCGATGCTGCACATCAGCAGACCTCCAGCAGATAGGCTCCAATCTTGTCTTTCGGTGGCCACCATGGCTCCTCCTCCCCTCGACCTCGACTCCTTGCGGCGGCCGGCGGCATTGGCCGTCGGATCTCCACCCCGCCTGCCCTGCCTAGCGAAGGAGCGAGCGCGGCCGCCCATCCTGTCTGCCCCGGGGTGGAGGCCGGCGCGGCCGCAGCTCTGCTATGCGGTGGAGGCCGACGCGGGCGCCGCCGGCTGCTCCCGGACCCCGCCATCCGCTCCCCCGTCGCCGGTGGCCGGCACGACGAGCTCTACCCCTGTTGAGGACGAGGCGGCATAGGTGTACATCCTACCGAAATCTCCCATCACCGCAGTTGGAGCAAAGTTTCATGCAAAACAGACACATCAGCTCTGTAAACTCCAGAGTAGAGCTACTCCTTTATAGAGTTGGTGGAGCAGAGCTGAAGAAATTGGAGCAGAGCAATCCCAAACAGGCCATTAACCTGCACCGTTTGCCAATTCTGTGTGGAAAAAAAAACTATTGCATTATAATAGATTCCAAGCTACACTGTTTGCAAGTCTGTGTAAGGGGAAAACGCTATTGCATTCTTTTGCGCGTATAAAGGAAAAAATGTATAGATTGCGCCACACCGCAATACTTACAACAAATAAACAAAAATAATTGAATATATTAAACGAAAAAAGGTTTTCCAGATATACACACAACTTTATTTTCTTTCCCTCCTTTTCAAAAAAAAACTTTGTTTCCTTTCCCAATAAAACACAACTTTTATTATATTAACTCCTCACACATATACACACATACACAACAGGTGAAAACAGACATACAATGTGTTTTCTATCAGAATTGATGTGCTGCAAGGAAGTTGGTAAGCTTTTGCACTTTCTTGTCTTTGTAGGGGATAATAAGATGTCGGATATAGCTAGCGGAATTACACATTCTTGGTATATTATCTCATTATGAGCTTGCTGTTGGAATGAGTTGGATGTGATAGCCCTTGAAAATCATCATCTCCCCAACACGTGATACTTCTCCTCCTCTTGTCTCGATCCATCTACGGACAATAATGATTATAATTTCATATATCAGCGGGCTAATTAATATAAAATGAGTGATCGAGGGAGGCGTGCATATATATGATCTACTATTCGAGTTGCAATATCAATCCACAAAAAAAAAACAAAAATATTTTACCTGTACTTTGTCACTAAAATGTGGAGGAAAAGTGAAATGAAAAGCTTGCTAAACTCCGCCCCTATACAAAGCCTTATGCCGCCTCCAAACGGCATGAAATTCCTTTGCTGCATGCTTCTTTTTTTCTCGTCCTGTATCTGCAGAGAAAGAGCAGCACATCGTCTTATGTATATCTGCAACAAAAGTTTGATAACCAAAACAGTTGGGACTTCAAACTGGAGAGCAGCTAGCATTTTAATTTGCTACGAACCGTCCACCTCCATGGATTGAATTTGAGTGGATCCTCGAACACTTTTGGGTTTAGGTGAACCGCCATGGGGCTAATCATTACTAACCACCCAGCAGGAATTGTATAGCCTGCATATGAGAAATGAATTATTCAGTGAACAATAATCGATGGCACCGTGCAAATAAGCTACCGGTGAAAATGTGTTGTATGTCTAAGCCAAGTGTATGTATGTACCATTCACTCGCACATCTGCCAGAGTTTTCCTGAAAATTCCAGGTGCGACATTACTTATCCGATTAATCTCGTTCATAACCTTCAGGTGAAACAAATTAATTCAAGCACCTCAAAAACAGAAGAAGTCGAGAAAACCACCACACATGCATATAGTGACAAAGAATGAAAAATGCTGAAAGAAACCAGCATGTATAAGTATAAGCTTGAGTTCAATCACCTGAGTAGTAAATGCCAAGGACTTGTACTCCTCCCATGTGAACCCGGAATTCGTGTCTTCTCGTTTCTTCAGCATGGCTTCATGCTCCTCCTGGAAAAGGGTGCAAATTAAACTCAATATTAGGAGATATTTTTTTTAGAATTTAAATTACTATATAGTAATATGATGTGATTATGCTCTTTTCTGCGAGTTACATATGTATATATGTAGAACAAATTAATTAACCTTGAGCGTTTCGACAACTTTTGGGTTGTCTGTGAGCATCTTAAGACCTATGGTAAGTGTTCCTGATATCGTCGCAAAGCTACCAAACAAGAGTGCAGCGAGTGCATCTATAGCAAAAGCCTCATCTATCACCGGCTTCTCACTCTGTAGTTCTTCGACGAGCAGATCAAGAAGGTCACCATGTTTCTTCTCAGGTGCACTCAGTAGCGGAGGACAACTAAAAATTGAGGTGTGGCGCAGACGAATTAACGAAGTGATAAGCTAAAAACTGATGCTTAAAATGCTTAAACATCTGACAAAAATTTAACTCCAGTTTAAGTATACATGCTTCCAGCAAAATCCAAGGTATGGCAGCGGCCACACCTTGCCCTACCGAGCCCTCCGCCACTGGGTGCACTTAGCCTGTCTTTCAGAAGATGACTCAATTTTTTATGCACATTTCTCCTTCCCTGTGCGAGGCAAATGGAATATTAATTCCAGTCACCACGAGTATATATTGAAAGTCCAGGAAATTGAAATGATACGAAATTCAAATAATGTGTACCTTCATGCACTTGTAGAATGATGTCCCAGGGAAGTATATTGGGAAGCAGAGGATCCCCTTGAAGAAGTCTTCGAAGTTCTTTCTCAATTCTCTCGACTCCATGGGCCCCATGCCGATCATCTTCTTGGCGATCAGGTCGAATATCATCTGTCAAGAAAGCTCAAATTAGTCAAGGCAATAAAACAAAACATCATCTATTGTCTTTTTTTTTCATCTAAAAAATCTACTGTCTTTTTTTTAGCACACCCCACACTACACTTACATCTGCTACGGCATCCATCACCTCAACGCTGGGCTCGGCGGCGGCCCACGCCGCGAAGCTCTGCACCATGGAGTCCTCAAGCTCCCGGATGAGCACTTGCCTGAGGTTTTCGGTGCCCAAGAGCTTGGAGGCGAAGCTCCGGATGAACTTGTGGACGGTACCGCTGAATGCGGTGAGGCTCTTCTCGCCGAAGATGCTGTTGGCCGTCTCCGGGTACCAGATCCTGAACAACTTGCCCTCTTGCTGGAAGATGAACCGGTTGAACTCCGGATCCAGGGACATGATTAGAGGCTGCCCCGCCAGGCTGGTCTTGAACACCGGGCCGTACCTATAAGAATGTAGCAACAAATTGTTGCGATACAGCAGCAACGAACACAAATTAAAGTGTGTTAAACAGATAAATAAAGATAGTAAATTGTGCTGTTTTTTCTCCATTTTGCAAAGACGAAATCAAATCACCTCTTGAGTCGTTGTCGGTAGTAGCTTGGGATGCCAATAGAATGGCTCACTTTGATGAACTGGAGGGTCTCGCCAACAATGGGGAAACCCATGGAGCCAGGAGGAAGAAGCCTCTGCTGTCCCTCCTTGCTTGCCCATTTGCACGCCCAATGAAGTAACCATCCAATGACCACCGTAACGCAGCAGAGAGCAGCTGCGTATGGAATCATCACCAGCCGCAGGGAACTCTCCATCTCTATGTTCGTTCCAGGCTAGCTAGAGGTTTGCAGCCAGTCGCTCAGCTTGTTTTGCAATGCACAGGGGAGGTCATATATATAGTATATATATAGGTTAGAGGCTAAAGTTTTCGGCTTTTTTAATTTTCTGTCATGCTTGTTGGATGGAATCAAACTTTCTACTTACATGGTGCAAGTTGGAACTGTGTACTAATTTTTTTAGTTTGCGTGCATGCCGCATGGCCCAGATACTGTATCTCTCAGGTGCCGCACCGACGAAAAAGTAAATTGGTGTTCTGGATACTGACATGGTAATAAACACAGTTTATTTATTGTCAATTTGTTATATACTATACTTTTTAAGTATGAGATGTTTTTATAAAAGGTATAAATTATTTATAAAAGTTTAGAATTTTTGACGTCAGGAATTTGAAAGCGGCACTCATTTGTCATGATGACTAGCTAGAGTGAGCAGCACCATCTATCTACATCGCATTGAGTTTCATAGGGTTCTAGAAAGAGAGGAACATGTGAATTAAGAAGCTCAGCTCGGTTAGTTATAGGTTTCTTTGGATGAAACATGTCCATTTATGTGAAAATTTGTATTTGCGTCGTATTTAAGAAAAGAAAATGGAAAAAAAAAGAGGAAGGACATGATGCTGGCAGATTTTAATGTGATTTGTTGACCATTTGCAGTGTTCAATCTACGCTTGCACACATGCTATTCAGAAATCATGTCGCATCTCTTCCTTACAAAAGCGGGAAAAAAAACTTAGCAGCAGGGAATACGTGCACAGCAGCATCATGCGCAATCCCCCCCGCATCCTAGAGTTTTCGTCCTGTAGAATCGAATATAATCTCATCGCATCGCTTCGCAGGCACATAATCACGTACGTGCACGTGGTTAATTACTGCCTCCGCAAAATCGGGGATTATCACTAGGGAACAACGCGTCATAGGGAGAAATATAAGATCATATATTTATACTTATAATATATAACCAGTAGGGGCTCCCCCTCCTGTTTAATCAAAAAAAATATATAAGATCATATATTGACAAACTTTTTCTTTTTCTTTTTCTCCAGAATTTTTAATAATTCTGTTCAAAAGTTGTTCATACAAAAGTTTTTTCTAGAATTTTTCTACCAAATCTATTTCTTGAAAAGTTTTCCTAGGAAGAATGAAGAGCAGAAAAAAAAAGACGGGGTGGAATCGAACTAAGGAAAGAAAAAAAAAAGAAAACAAACCGAATTGATTACTAACAAGACTCCTCTAAATAAAAACTCTACACAAACAACAGAATATATAACAAAATCACCCATGGGGTCGAACGCCTATATCTTGCTCTACAATCCCTTGTAGCATGACGTGAAATGTCTTGTTCTTCCAAACCTGCAGATAGAACACATCACAATGGAGGTTTGTATGTTCCTGTAGTTTGTAATTTATTACTAATTATTCATAAATCCTTTTTTCACACAAAAACAACATTGTTGGTTTAATATTCCATCTAAAGCAAGCTCT
Source organism: Cenchrus purpureus (assembly GCA_022644695.1). NCBI lineage: Eukaryota > Viridiplantae > Streptophyta > Magnoliopsida > Poales > Poaceae > Cenchrus > Cenchrus purpureus. The sequence continues at coordinate 21,637,946 of CP053457.1, forward strand.
CATGTGTTAATTCAAATATGGTGATGAGAGAGATTTCGCCACCTGTTATCAATGAGGTGTCAATCGAACAGGAAACACGAGTAGATGTTGACATGATTAATTGAGAGGACAGCCAAGAGATCAATATGGAGTTGGATGAATCACAACAAGAAGAAGAGGATGACAATAGCTAAAAAAAAGAGACGAGAAAGAAGTGGATGAAGAATATGATGATGAAGACTTAAGGGAGGAAGAGATGAAAACATTATTCAATACAACATATGCAGAGGCCAAAATGAAGTCTTCATGTTCTTCCCTAAAGTACAGTATTTGATTACATATATCATGGGTCACGTCCTTCGCGACTAAGATGAAAGTTGAAGTTTTTAATGTGTCTTTATATGAATCGGTTAAATAATTGTGACGGACTGTTAAAGTTTGAATAAATTGTGTCCTTGTAGCAGTATTTGTGAACTCTATTAAAGTTGAAATCAAATAATTATCGTATATTTTTAAAGAAAATTATGTTATTCTATATTTTTCTAAAAAACACGTGTGTGGCACGTGCATACGGCTCAACTTCGCTTGCTTCCTGGCGTCAATGTCTTCGTCCGATAGTGCTCAAGCATGTAAAACAACAATGGTCGACGACGCTCTGTTAGGCCAAAGGGTGGCGCAAGTTGTTACATACACATGAACTATTCTTTTGTTTATTGTAGATTTTTAGACACATGCGCCACACACGTGGCTTTACTAAATTGAAATATAACTTTTAGTTATTATTATTTTAGACATGTGTGTGGCACACACATTTTATTAGTTGATGACAAAGGTGAAAGTTCTTTTCCAAAATAAACTTATATTAATTTAACAAAAAATGATTGCAATCGGAACTTAATAAGGCCAGCTACACCTTCAGAAAACAAAGAGAAACCGGGAATTTTTTTTATATTTATTTTACTTTGATTTTCGAAAAATAAATGGTCGAACCAAAAATTTCGAGAAATATACATCTGGCGCCAAACCTCACGGCGGCAGGGCGTTAGGGGTGGTCCCAACGGTCGGCTGACCTGCGAGGTGGTGCGGTTCCGCCATGAGACGCGGCAGAATCCTAGCCGTGTGCTCCCGGGGATCCGTGCCCGCGGCGAGTCTGGCAGCACGGCAGCTCACCCTATATAAGGGGCGCCGTCGGCCTCCCTCCCTCACTCCCTCCTCTAGATCTACGGCTTTCAACCCTTCGGAGCACTTTTGACTGAGGTATGTTTCTAAATTTAGTTTAGTTTAGTTAGTATAGTTAGTTAGTTTAGTTTAGTTAGTTTAGTTAACTTAGTTTAGTTTAGTTTAGAAATTTAGATTAGTTAACTTAGGTTAGTTTAGTTTAGTTAAATTGATATAAAATTCGTAGAAAATAGTTTAAATTCACATAATTTGTTTTAATTTATTTAAAATTTCTAGAAAATGGTTATAATTGACATAATTAGATTAAATTGATATAAAATTTGTAGAAAATTATTTAAATTCACATAATTTGTTTGAATTGGTTTTAAACTTCTAGGAAATGATTATAATTGACATAATTAGATTAAATTGATATAAAATTCGTAGAAAATGATTTAAATCCACATAATTCGTTTAAATTGGTTTTAAACTTCTAGGAAATGGTTATAATTGACATAATTAGATTAAATTGATATAAAATTCGTAGAAAATGGTTTAAATTCACATAATTCGTTTAAATTAGTTTTAAACTTCCAGAAAATGGTTATAATTCACATAATTAGATTAAATTGATGTAAAATTCGTAGAAAATGGTTTAAATTCACATAATTCGTTTAAATTGGTTTTAAACTTCCAGGAAATGGTTATAATTCACATAATTAGATTAAATTGATGTAAAATTTGTAGAAAATGGTTTATATTCACAAAATTTGTTTTAATTAGTATAATTCGAATAATTGATTCAATTATGTTATTTTTTTGATTATGGTCTGATTTGGGTCGTCTGGGGAGTTGTCCGAGGCGGTGGATCGGCACCACCGCTCGTACGTGTCGGCTGTTCTCGGACGTTCGCTCGGCAACATACGTTGTCGGACGACCCGCACGTTGATGCCGATACACCAGCGGTGGATTCCGAAGTACGTAATTCATATTTATTATTTATTTATGTTTCTTTATAATAGTAATTGCGTTAACTAAATTAATATTTTTTTCAGGCTAGCGGACTTCTCCTGTGCGGTTGGTCGAGGGGACATGCTACAGGTTCCCGAGGCGGGGCGTTGGAGTTGACTCTGACGCCCGGGATAGCCGTGTTCATGGGCGTGGCGACCGAGACACACACGTTCCACTTCCCGTCGGCGAGATGACGCTCAGTCTGGAGGACGCCGCGATGTTGGGAGGCTGCCGTGTCTTTGGCGAGGCGATGGGGCCGATCGACATCCCGTGGCGGCACGGACTTCCTTGCGCGGTTCGAACGTTCCTCGGAGCGATCGCGCGCCGGTCGTGCCTTCGCCACACCCGGGCCCACGGACTTGGATCCGGCATTCGGCGTCGTGATTCTAACTCTTATTTTCAACGCGTTTGTATGCATTTTAAAGCGAATGTGACGATGGACCTTTGTGTGTGCGGTGACTACATGGCGGGCGATCGGCGACCGACGTCGAAGTTTTTGAGGTCTGGCTGTTCGGGTGGGTGCCGTCTCGAGTCGGTGAGACTCGGTCGCTGCTCCCACAGGCTCGGATCGACACCCCTCGGCGGATGCCCCGGATCGGTGGGGCAGCCGCAGCACCTGGTGTGTTCGGATGTCGAGGCCCGAGTAAGGAGGGTCCTCTGGGTGCCCTCTCTGCTGCAGATGTGGATCCACGGCGGTTCGACATCAGTCGGCCCGGCCGACCTCTCGAGTACCTGCTGCCCACGGCACCGACCCAGCGGACCTCCCCACCATGGGTTCTCTGTGGTGCCTCCGGAAGGTAATGACCTCCCTTATCGTTTTCTTCGCGTTATGAGTTCTTTAGTTCGATTCACTTAACTTTTCATGTTCTTTGCAGCACGTTTGGGCTGGGGAGCAGCCGAAGAAGGCATACAAGGACTTCGTTGGTCAGATCGACCGGATGGTCGATGCCAGTCGGTGGGCGCCCGTGCGCTCCCATGGTCGCTACCCGCGCACCACAGGGGCTCTCGTCCCTGTGCTCCCGAGACCAGGCGTACTAGATGACGAGGCGACTGGTCTTCGACGTCTACGTCGAGAACGCCGTCCCGGGTGATGAGGGCGATTCGGCCTCTTCCGAGGCGCCGACCCATGCGCCGCGTCGCCGCCCTCTGACGCGTGAGCTACCATTTGCCAGTCATAATTATTTTCCGTTACAAATATTCAGTTGCCAATAATTTTATGTTTCATCTATGCTAGGTGGACGCGTAAGGGCATGGCTGCGGTGACGTCGTTCGTTGACAAGCTGCGCGGTTGGCGTGGGCGTCCGCGGCGCCGCGAGCAAACGTCGTCACCGAGCACCGCCTTCACAGCGCCGCCGTAGCGTACCTTTAGTGGTACCTCCAGACGCGGATGCGGTGACGTGCCTGCTACCCGCCCGCGCCACTGTCCGGACCACGGCGGGATCTGACGTGGCGTGCGGTGCGCCGAGACGACGCCGAAACGCGGTAGCTACGATCGCAAACATATTAAATTCATATGACTTTTCATTATAACATGTGTTCCTAATTTTACGGCGGCACGGCGTGCTTCGAGATCGTCGGCTCATCGGCGCGATGGAGCGATCCTTTACAGGGGCCTCGGCACGAGCACGTATGACGGGATCGTCGCTGCCGCCGGTACTCCGCCGTGAACTTGGCGGGGGCGTAGATTCCTCTCCTTCCGTGCCACCCAGCGTCGTCCTCGAGCTCCGCCTCGACAGCGGCTTCGCGGCACGCCGCCACCCCTTGCGGCTTCTCGGCTCCCACGGCACAGCAGCAGGGCCCGCACTCCTTCGTCTGCGGCCGTTTGTTCCCCCCGGCGTAGGTACTTTTAGTGGACCTTATTTTCAACTAATGCACGCAATTATTGTGTGTTTGTGGTTATACTATATTCTAATGCAGGTGACCGCCGCTCTTTCCGCAATAGGGCCTCGGCGGAGACGGCACCTCTGGCCGATCTTTCCGCTAGGAGGTTCGAACCACCGGCCTTTCGATTCGGCGGATATTCCTTCCTCGTTCACTCGGCCTATGTTCCAGCCTGCTTTCGACACGACCACCGAGGACCGGTGGTGGATCGATGGAGTTGACGTTCTCGCGACCCTAGATGCCCAGCGGGCGAGGAGGTTGGCCCGTCACATTGACCACGAGCACGGTTTGGACTCAACCGACACAGCCACGACCCGGCGACCGGCGGAGCGACACCGGCCGGCGGAGCGACCCCGGCGGGCGGAGGGACACGGCGGGTGGAGGGACACCGGCGGGCGGAAGGACACCGGATGTTGCGGGCTCGTCGCGGGCCATGGCGACACACCTCCCAACCAGCTAGGACCGCGGGTCGGGGCACGACCCCTGGGCGTCTGGAGGACCACACCTAGGTGGCGCTAGAGTCATGGGCAGGCACGCATTTAGATGTAGTACTACTTTTACCATGATTTTGTATAAACTATTTGCATCTACTCGTTGATTATGATATTCCCTTGTGATTATGCTTACACTTATCAGTTTGTTGTTTTTAAAAAGGTTAAAAGTGTTTTAAAAATGAAAAAATTAAAAAATAATAAAAAGGTCCTAACGCCGCGTGGGCAGCAGGGACTCCGCGCCGTGGCTGGTGGCGGTCTGGCTGCCGCGGCCCCGCCGGTGCTATCCGTCGTGCCCCATGGCGGCGGGGACTTAACGTAGTGGGGCAGTAGGAACCTGCCGTGAGGTTTGGCGCCAGATGTATATTTCTCGAAATTTTTGGTACGACCATTCATTTTTCGAAAATCAAAGTAAAATAAATATAAAAAAAATCAGAAACCGGAGATTGAAAAATTGCATAGCTGTGCTCGGCCCGCTTGGCATGGGCCCTCGGCCAGCACACAACCTGCCCTGGAGGAAGACCGGGAGTTCTGTATACCTTTCGGAAGGTGGGAAGCCATGTGAACTTCCAATGTTTGAGATTTGTGCGACTAATCACAACAATCGGATCCAACAACTGAACCCTTGAAGGACCGAACTGACGACTAGAGAGGGGTGGGAGTGAATGGGAGCTGATAAAAATTCTTCTCGAAGGAGATGACTTCTCCAACAAGACGAACATGACTTGACCAAAACACTTCTCCGACTCAACTACCCAAGTTGGTCAAGACCACGTAGCCACCGGAGTGCTACCGATCCTAGGAACCAACGCCACATCGGTCATGGCTCCCGCCGGTCGACCGATGGCACCGGTCCGAACTCACGGCAGCCGGTGGCAACAACAGAAGATAAAGTTCCAGGAAACCTCAGTGACTTCTCTAGGCCCTGGAACAAAAACACCTCCAAAACTGAAACTGAAGGGGACGAAGAAACTCCACAAAACTAAGCAAAGCACCTTGAAACCTGCCAAGAACTGACCAACAGCACCACAGCCCAAAACCACACAAACCAGGTAGTTCACCCGAGGCAAATCCCATTGGGACCTTGCACCGGTCAGACCGGTCACAAGCACCGGTCAGACCGGTCAGGCCTGGGCAGCTCGGGATGAACAGTGAGCCGCGGGTCAACCCTTCCAAATCCAAATCCCGATCTCCCGATTCGCTCCACGGATTCGCACAAGACTTTGGGGATAGTAGGAGTACCTCATGGGCATCCCATATCTACGATTTGGTCCACCAAAACTTGTTGAATCAAGAGGAATCGAAGGATTTCCACCAAGAACACCACTTTCCCAAAACCTAAGAAAACCCCAAAATCGAGCACCTTTACTCATAGATTTGGGAGGGGAATCACAAGGAAAAGAACCACGAAGGGTTCATGCATACATCCCCCACCAAATCCCAAAGAGAAAGGTCTCAAAACCGCCACAAGAAAATCGCCAAGAAAAGGCTCCGAAAATCACCAAAAAGGGAAAACGGGAGAGACACAATCAAGCCTTGAGGAACCACGCCGAATCATCTATACATACCATGAAGGTTCATACAAGGTCTAGCTTGCCTCCTGATCATCCATCTCTCTCTCAAGATCTCACCATGAAGCTCTCAAGCTAGTCCTAAAAATCCTAAGGAAAATAGGAAGGGAAAATAGCAAAAGCAAATGAGCTAGGGTTCCAAGAGATGGCTGCCATCCTCTCACCACTTGGGTTATATGGAGGCAACCGAAAGACGAAACTACCCCTATTACATTAAACTAAGATACACGCCCCCGAAGGGCCTTTTGGGAAACTTTGTCGTAGCACCATCGGACGGATGCCCGACGACCGCAAACTTGCTTAGCCTCGACGTAAGCCTTGCGATCCCGACGCGTGTCCTCCGCTCAAGTCTCGAACGCCGTCGCAGCCCGGCCGACCGGTATACTCCACCGGGCCAGACGTCTGCTTGCCTCCGGTCTTCGACCTTGGCTTTGTGGATCGACCAAGGAACCTAGTGGTTTTCTGGTGAACCACTGGAAACCCCGCGAACTCGGTGTAGCCTCCGCCAATCACCACTCATGACTCGGCTCCCACGAAGTTCCGGCTCGACCTTGGTTTTGAGGCTCAACCAAGAAACCGCCCATGACATCTTGCTGTTCTTGCCACCATGCGGCCCAAGACTTGACCTCACCGGCCACCGGGTCCCTCGAACCAAGCCTACTTGTCTTCTCCACACCGGAGGCCTACCCAGCAACGACCTTTCGCTTGTTCTTCACCGCACCAACACCTCAAGCCGCAACCCGCACCGCAATACTTAGCCAAGAGTCGGTCCACAACGTTGTCAATCACTCATCACACCAGGAAGCGACCATCCACCGGTCCTCGAACCACACAGGCTCTCAATCTCCCCCTTGATGAGTGCATTGACAACACACACATTTGGTAACCAAAGAGAAAGAAAAGAAAAGAAACGACTAAAAGAAACTTCAACAAGCGATCGAAAGCCAAAAGAAAAGGCAAAAGAACAAGATCACTTGAAAGAGGAAAGTCTCGATCCCCTTAGGCAAGGGCAATGGCTCGACACAACCGAGACAAAAACAAGCTCAAGCAAAGAGCACAAACCACCAAAGCAAAGCTCGAAAACCACAAAGAGCTCCCCCTGCACACATGCAAGCTCCCCCTGAACCAATGCAACTCCCCCTGGACGAATGCATGCAAACCACTTCACAAAGCAGGCAGTGACTTGCGGTCGACCGGTCCCTAGCACTGGTCAAACCGGTGCCCAACATCTGAACAGGGCCAACACACAGACCGGTCAGACCGGTGACCTCGATCGATCGGGGCCATGACCGAGGTGCAAGAGCCCAAAATTGGCTCGAAACCACTTGAAAACCCTCTAAATGCATTCAGTAGGCCGAAACATGCTCAAACTTCTCCCTCTTGTTGACAATGCATGAATCAAGCCAAAATTAGGAAAATTTCAACCTAGAGCATCTCAAATAGACAAAATTCAACATAGGATGCTACACATATCCAAATGAGCAAGTTAGATACTCTATAGCTTCGCATGGACATAAACTACAAGATCACCAAGTTTCACAACCAATGGGCAAATTGAGCATTTTTGCGAAACATTCCCTCTCATGAGCAAAATCCTAAACATGAGCAAAACATGTCACAATGGCAAAGCCACACAAACTTCATGCTAGGACAACCATTCTAAGCATAAGATCATCATAAACACCCACAAGCACCTCATGTCATGTCAAAGCCACCGAGCCATGTGCTTACTTCTATATATGAGACTTCTCATTGGTAAACAACATGCAACAGTTTAGCACCCAAAAGCAAGTAAATTAAGCACATATGACATGGGAGCACATTTTCCAAGTAATTTACATTTCATTTTCAGATTTATATTTGGTACATGAAATGTCATTGTGACAAAAAGGAACTTATGCCCCTCCACAAGATAAAGCATGAGGGCTAAACATTTATGATGACAAATGAGCCTTTGGCCCCATATGCTCAAAATAAATCATCCAAGCACAAATTAAGCATAGAAATGCCACTAAAACATATCATGATCATATAAAGGCATTTACTCCCAAGAGAGCATACATGTAACATTTTTCAAAAACATAGCTATCAACCATGGATATAAATCAAGATCATCAAGAGCTAAGCCAAACTAAACCATATCATACCAAACTAGCTCACAAGATCATATATAGCACATCATGGTGAACTATGTATATAAGAGAAGTTTTTCCTACAAAATGCATATGGTACAAAATGCATGCAACCTAAGATACAAAGATGCATATACATCATGTTACATATGCAATCCAAAATGCAAGAAATGCACAAAGGAAACTATACATATATTACAAAGGAGCTCCCACCACCAACTCAAGAAACCAAACACACCAAGTTCTCCCCGCAAACGAGTGAAAGTTGCTTGATCTAGGGGCTTGGTAAAAATATCCGCTAGTTGGTTTTGCGTGGGCACATGGATCAAAGCGATTTTCCCTTTGTCAACATTGTCCCTCAGAAAATGGTATCTCACTTCTATATGCTTGGTTTTGGAATGAAGCACTGGGTTCTTAGCAACACTAATAGCACTTGTGCTATCACAAAGAAGTGGAACCTGGGTATACTCCTCACCAAAGTCACTCATGGTGTCAACCAAGAACACCTCCGACTAACTTCAAGTTGGTGATTTCTTGCCACCGACACCGTGACAAAGAACCAAACTCTCCAAAGATGTTGACCTAATCAGTAACACAAACAAGGAAAAAGAATACGCTATGCCATCATCACCGTGGCACGTCAAAGCTGCGGATGTTTCATCCATGATACGGTCAAAGCCGGTGTACGAGAATTGTGACATCATCACCCAGCATTTTAAGCCTCTAGATGGAACTCATCCGCCATAATGAAGTAAAAGGCCTTCACAATGCTTCGACTTCCAAGATGAAGAACCGACTAGAGGATAGATCTCTACAAAACCACATAAGGAGTGTGTGAAACTCCACTATATGTTGGATCTGAGGATTTTAACGAGAGAATGCATTATGGATACTCTACACGGATCGTATATAAGCAGGGGAATCACATTATCTCTAGATTCAGTACCATAAGCATTCATAGTGAACAGCTCATTTTCCATAAAGTTATTGTCCTTCAAGAGAGTTGATCATATTACCATCATAATTTTCAAAGATGCATCTGAATAATTTCATTATCAATCAAACTTAAGTTAGTGCAAACATTTATGGCAATCAATCTTAAGCACCCGGTTTCTATGCATGTGCTATCCTCAAACAAGTCAAACAAATCTAAAAGTTTTGCCAAGAACTATGTTGGTGAAGGATCAAGGAAACTTGACAGAACAATATCTGCTCACCTCCGACCTAAGGCGTCTCGCCATACACTCTTCCAAGGTTCATATGTACCACGCACCGATACCTCAGTCACAGATCTATAGCTGAATGATCAAGGCAAATCGCTTGTACATGAATATCAAAGAAATCATATGAAAACAAATAAGATGATCCATAGAGACATGATTTACATCCCTAAGAACATCCCGCAAATGCTCTCGAAGATCCATGAAGCTAGCTAACTGAAGAAGAGAGTACCAAAGGTCAAGTCGAGTATTCTCGCCTACTGAGATGACGCGATCGCAAATGTTTAGCCTCAGCTAAGTCCTTGGATTGATCGACGTGGAAGTATGATAGTCTGATCGACCACCCGATCGAGCCTCATTGGGCCGCCAAGTGAGTGACTCCTCGTCATGCTTCTTCTAGATGCTTCTTTCTTGGGTCCAAGTCTCGTCACCTTCCCTCGGTGGTTCAAGATTTGATTCTTTAGTAATACCAAATCTCGGAAAAAGGTAGTGGCACCCTATTCTAAGTTGATATTAACATTTATGCCCTTTTCTCATGACTTATAAATATATAGGATAAGATGTGTCAACAATGTTCCTTCCTTCGATTGCTTGATCCGGAGCGAGGAAGAACCGCAACTCGCCCATCATGCTCATCTCGAATTCCCACGCTCATGTCTTCGCAAACCTTGCAACCAAAGAGTTAGATGAGCCACCAAAGACAATATCATCCACGTACCTGCACAATTAGGATCTCTTTGCCCGCCTCGAGGAGAAACAAGGTCCGATCTACCTTCCCCATCTCAAAGCCTCTCTCAGCAGAACCCTCTCAACAGCCTATCCAAGCTCCCAGCTCCCCATCACAGCGCCTTCCTCAACTTGTACACTGGGGGTACTTCTCACTCTCAAACCCCGGTGGTTGCCTCACGTACACTTCTTCCTCCAAAACACCGTTCAGGAAAGCACTCTTCACATCTATTTGGTACAATTTGAAACCTTTAGCCACGGAAAAGGCTAGAAGGATCCTAATCGCCTCCAAACAGGCTACGGGAGCAAAGGTCTCCTCGTAGTCGATCCCCTCTTTTTGTGTGTACCCCTGAGCAATAAGCTAAACCTTGAATTGTTTCTCACCACTTCACCTTTCTCTCCCTCTTTATTTTTCCACACCCGTTTTGTCCCAATCGGCTTACACCCCGGTGGAGGCTCCACTAACTCCCAAACTTGGTTCCTCTCAAAATTCTCCAACTCCTCATGCATAGAATTGACCCAATTGTGATCAGATAGCGCATGTCCAATGTCTTTGGGCTCAAAAGTAGCAACAAAAGCAGCATGGGCAAAGTGAGAGTCATTTCGAAACCTCGACCGTGTAGTGCGTTCGTTGATGTTCCCGATGATCGTTGAAGCTGGATGATCCACTTGTACTCGCCGGGGAGCTTCTCGCCTTGAAGCCACCTCCCTCACCGTAGCTTCCTCTTGATCTCGACGCGTCGTCAGGTGTGGAGAGGGCCCGTCCTCGATCGTGGTCAAGTAGTATGTACATGCTCACCGGGGCACCAGACCACCATCTTCATCATCTCCTTGCTGCATCCTCCTCAAAATCTCCTCGCCAAGTTCCTGCCACCGCACATTCAAAACAAGCGACCACGTGTGTCTCGTCGAAGGTAACTGCAAGTCTCCACGATTTGATTAGTTTCAAGATTGAGCACTCGAAAGGCTCTAGAATGAGATGCGTAACCAAAGAAAAATGCCATCGATCTAGCCTCAATCTTGTCCAACTTCTTCCCTTTCTTAAGAATGAAGCATTTGACCAAAGATGTGAAAGTGACTCACCTTGGGGGTTCTACCGTGCATCAACTCGTAGCAAGTTTTCTTCTTATGGACCCCGAGGTAAATCCTTTGACACATAGCACGCATTGACTATTAACCTTCTCGAGTCCTATGCTCATCGAGCATCGAGCCATCTCACAAGGGTTCTGTTTTTCCTTTCCACCACGCCATTCTACGGGGGTGTATACGGACTAGAGAACTGGTGTTCAAGACCCAAGTCATGGCAAAAGGTTTCGTGAGAGTTTCTAAATTCCGAGCCATTGTCAGCGGATCGCTCATATGGCATCTCCGTGCCTCTCGTTCTTCAACCTCAAGACAAGATCTTGAACAAAACCAAACGTCTCCCTTTCTCTCCAGAAGACCCAAGCATACCGAGAGTAGTCGTCCACCACAACCGGATGTACCACTTCCCACCCACGATCGCACACGATGGGGCCAACAAGGTCCATATGGAGCTCGCATGGACGCCTCCATCACATCGGTGAGGGGTGGATGGATGAGGCTACCATCTTAGCATGCCTACAGGCACAAACCAACTCTTTCTCAAACCTCAACCGTGGCAATCCTCGGACCAAATTGAGTTTACTCAAGCGAGACAAAAGGTCAAAGCTTAAGTGACCCAACTTCCTATGCCACTTCCACAACTCACTCAAAGAACCAGCCAAAAAGTAACGAGCCACACCGTAAGAGAGAAATCCGCTCGGAAAACTTGACCCTGAGCGACCATGCAAACTAGGTCCCCTCGAGAATCCAAAATCCGAGAACCAGCAGGCCGAAACAACACCTCAAAACCCTCATCCAACAGCTGGGACATGGAAAGCAAATTGAACCCGAGCAATTGAACAAGAGCAACACGCCTGAGAATGACTTTGTCACTTATCTTAATCTCACCTTCTGAAAGCACACGCCCTCGCCCATTGTCCCCAAAAGTGATGTATGTCTTGGACACCACCGGGACGAGACTTGAGAACCACCCCTTGTCTCCGGTCATATGCCTCGAGCAACCGGAGTCAATCAGCCAAACATTCCTCAAGTCTCCCACCTGAAATTCAAAAGCGAGCACGTGAGTGAACAAATGACTCAGCACTGGGGTTAGTACCAAAAGAGTAAAACCAGTGCCGAGCCATTTGCTCCAAAGTGGGGTTAGCACAAACCATATCATCACGCCTATCAAAGCTACCACCAAAACCATCACGGAACCACCACGGGAACCAACCACGTCTCGTGGTGTGGAGAACGAAAACCACGAAAGGAAGACCATGGACCGTTGCTCCTCTGAGACTCAAAGCTACGCCTCCTCCCACCATCGTATTGAGCACGAAGTGGATAACGTCTAGCAAACTGAGCACCACCAGACTCACCATGCCAACCACCTGTACCACGATCACCAAGGAATCAACCGCATCAGCACGAGCACGAAACCACAAACTGCGCGCACCTGCATCAAGAGGCGGTTTGTGTGGTGCTCGCCAACACCACCTACCACCTTTCGATCTCCCCAAGCGAACCGTCCTCACAATAGCCTTGGCCCTGGGCATTTTCATACGAGGCTCAGGTACACCATTTGAGGGGTGGTACCTGTCCTTGTTATCCCACTCCTTAGCCATTATCTCCTCATGCTTCCTCTTGAAGCAAAACTCACCCTTGTGACCATCCCTCCCACAATAGTCACAATGGAAACGTATGAGCTTTGGTTTAGGCTTGGGTTGGGGCTGCTCACTTGGTTTCTCCTCTTTCCCTCTTTGGCTTTCTCCTCACTCTCCCTTCTCTCCAAAGAACTCACTCCCAAGTCACTCTTGAACTTGATGGGTTTTGGAAATCATTTGTTTGGGGAGGAAACACTGGTGGATCTGGGGTTGTGTCAAGTCAGTTTCTCAGTGGGTTTGGCTTAGGTACATAAGCATTTTTGTGGAAGGTTTTTGGTGGAGCTTGGATATCACCAATCTTCTCTCCTCCCTCACCACTGCACTCTCCAATCTTATCCGACCCAAACGCTTGCCCATCATAGCGCTTGTATGCCTCTATCATCATCCTAAGTGTGGTTCATGACGACAACCAACCCATCATTTTTCTCAACTCAGTTCTCATCCTGCAAGCGATCAACATAGTGTGCAAGTTCCAAATTCTTTACATCATGCAACTCACAAGTAGAGCAAGAAGTGGGAACATGTGCTTTCAACTCAGCCTCAAGAGAAACAATGTAAGCATGCATCTCATCAGTCTTTCTATGCAAAACAGGGCAAGAAGTGCAAGCACCTAGCAAAGCGGGTCTAGACTTAAGCTCACCCACTTCAACCCTAAGCACATCTAGTTCCTCACACTTGAGGCATGCTTTTCCTTAAGAGCGTAAGTATCAGCTAGGAAAACAGAGTAATCGACAATCAACCTCATCGAAACAACGTGAAGCCTTAAGCGAATCTATCTCAAGCTTAGCATCAAGGTTGTGTTTCTAGCTAGCTACTCGGTTCCTAGCATCTTCTAGTGAGGCCCTAAGCTCTTTCCTCTTCTTCATAGCCTCTAAGCATGTCATCACGATTATCAAGCAACTTGCCAAGCTCCTCATTCTCCTCACGCAAGAAGGAAAGCATCACGTACCCTCATCCTGAGTCGAGTCCGAGTCGCTCTTGTGACTCTTCTTGCACGAACAGCGTGCCATGCCAGGCCATCTCTCTCGAGCAGCTCACTCGGCCGCTCAAGTTCTTGATAACTTCTTGCTCTTGCATCGATCACCTCTGTCTTCCTGCTACTCGAGCTCGAGGTAGAGTAGGCGGAGCTGAGTCGAGTCCGCGCTCGCCACCATCGCTCGGGCCTTCTTGCCATGGCCGTCCTTCTTCCTCGATCGTCCGCTCGTCCTTGTGCTTTTTGTGCTTGTGATCCTCTCGCCGATTGCCTCCGCCTCGACCGGTGCTTGTAGTTTGTCCTCCTTGTTCTCCATCTTCTCGGCGCGGTTACGAAGTGTCCTGGACTTGTCGACCGAAAGCACATCCTCGTGTTCCTCCTTGTGTTCACCCGGTTCTCGTGCATCCTCTCGAACCTCGTCGGCGCCTGTCCACTCCAAGCATGTCGAACTCCTCATTTGGCAAAGACATCAAAGAGGACAAAGGATACATCCTGGTGGATGGGTTAGCGTTAGACTTTGCACCTGAGCCACCGATGAGGGCGAGATTATGAGAGTCAGTCGGGCCCTCAAGCTTGTCACCACACCCGGTCCACCTCAGCCGACTTGAGCTTCGAGAACAACTCGTCTACCGACAGAGTCTCATACTTTTCCGACTCTAGAATGGCCTCGACCTTTCCGCCCTAGATCGTATGATACAACGAGTGCAAGAGCTTCACGGCTCTCTCATGATCATCGTACAGGAGCACGGTCACATTGGCCCTCATGTTGTTCACAATCACCGTGAACCGCTGGAACATCGTATCGATGGACTCACTCGGGAGATGAGTGAAGTTCTCGCATACTCTCCGTCGCAAACAACCGAGCCTAAATCTGATTGTTTCCAGCGTGAGCATTCTTCAGCACCTCCCAAATTCTACAAGCTAAGTCCTCTGTTTGAACCCAATCGAATTCAGACTGACACAGAGCATGAAACAAGTAGTCGACCGCCTTGTTGTTGGTGTCGTGCATGTCCCTCAATCCCGGAGCAAGGAAGTTCACAGGATGAACATAAGCTGTGTTCACCGTGACATCCCAAAGGATCTGACCCTTACCGCGGAGGAAAGCTGCCATCCGCCTCTGCCACATCTGGTAGTTTTTGCCATCGAAGTGCGGAGGACCTGATCCCCGTTCCTGGTACGCCATCTTTGGATCTTAGACTGATTAGAGTCCCAAAAGACCTGTAACCAACTCTGATACCACTTGAAGGACCGAACTGGCGACCAGAGAGGGGGGGAGTGAATGGGAGCCGATAAAAATTCTTCTGGAAGGAGATGGCTCCTCCAACAAGACGAACACGGCTTGACCAAAACACATCTCCGACTCAACTACCCAAGTTGGCCAAGACCACGTAGCCACTAGAGTGCTACTGATCCTTGGAACCAACAACTCAACTAAGCGAAACACTCACTCCAAACACGCAGCTGAACGCAGACACGGCCTGTCACACACCGGGTCGACTGGCCGATGGCCACGGCCGCGGTGACTGTCCGGTCAGGCCGGTGTGGCAACAGCAGTGCACAACAAAGTTCCGTGAAGCTTGACTTGACTTCTAGGCCCTAGAATAAAAACACCTCCAAAACTAAAACTGAAGGGGACGAAGAAACTCCACAAAACTAAGCAAAGCACCTTGAAACCTCAAGAAGACCACAGCCACAACCCAAAACCACACAAATTCACCCGAGGCAAAACCAACTGGGGCGGACCGTCGGCCGGGAAGGCACCTGGCTGACGGTCAGCACTGGGCAGCTCGGGATGAACAGCGACCCGTAGTCAACCCTTCCAAATCCAAATCCCGATCTCCGATTCGCTCAATCAGCACAAGACTTTGGGGATAGTAGGAGTACCTCATGGGCATACCATAGCTACGATTTGGTTCACCAAAACTTGTTGAATCAAGAGGAATTGAAGGATTTCCACCAAGAACACCACTTTCCCGAAACCTAAGAAAATCCCAAAATCGAGCACCTTTACTCACAGATTTAGGAGGGGAATCACAAGGAAAAGAACCACGAAGGGTTCATGCATACATCCCCCACCAAATCCCAAAGACATAGGTCTCAAAACCGCCACAAGAAAATCGCCAAGAAAAGGCTTCGAAAATCACCAAAAAGGGAAAACGGTAGAGACACAATCAAGCCTTGAGGAACCACGCCGAATCATCTATACATACCATGAAGGTTCATATAAGGTCTAGCTTGCCTCCCGATCATCCATCCCTCTCTCAAGATCTCACCATGAAGCTCTCAAGCTAGTCCTAAAAATCCTAAGGAAAATAGGAAGGGAAAATAGCAAAAGCAAATGAGCTAGGGTTCCAAGAGATGGCTGCCATCCTCTCACCACTTGGGTTATATGGAGGCAACCGAAAGATGAAACTACCCTTATACATTAAACTAAGATACACGCCCCCGAAGGGCCTTTTGGGAAACTTCGTCGTAGCACCATCGGACGGATGCCCGGCGACCGCAAACTTGCTTAGCCTCGACGTAAGCCTTGCGATCCCGATGCGTGTCCTCCGCTTCGAAGTCTCCAGAACACGTCGTCGCAAACCGATCAGACCGGTATACCCCACCGGTCGACCGACCGGTCGATCTTCTTGCCTCGGTCTTGACGCCTTGGCTTTGTGGATCAACCAAGGAACCCAGTGGTTTTCTGGTGAACCACTGGAAACCCCGCGAACTCGGTGTAGCCTCCGCCAATCACCACTCATGACTCGACTCCCACGAAGTTCCGGCTCAACCTTGGTTTTGAGGCTCAACCAAGAAACTGTCCACGACATCGTCTTGCTGTTCTTGCCACCATGCGGCCCGCACTTGACCCCGCTGGCCACCGGGTCCCTCGAACCAAGGCTACTTGTCTTCTCCACACCTAGAGGCCTACCGGCAACGACCTTTCGCGCTTATTCTTCACCTGCACCAACACCAGTCAAGCCGCAACCTGCACCTGCAATACTTAGCCAAGAGTCAGTCCACACAACGTTGTCAATCACTCATCACACTAGGAAGCGACCATCCACTGGTCCTCGAACCACACAGGCTCTCAACCCTAGCCTCACCTCTCTCTCTCTATCCTTCTTCCCCTGCCTCCCGTCGCTGCCTGACCCCGCACGCCCGCCGTCCGCACAGCGCACCGCCTCCCGCGCCCAGCGTGCCGCCTGCGGCTGCCATGGTTGCGCGTGGGCGGCTCGCTGGTCCTGCGTGGCCTGGCCGGTCGCGGGTGCCCCGCGCTCGCGCAGCCCCGCGGGTGCTCGCTGTTGACGCCGCCCGCCACGGTAAGGAAGAAGGGTAAACAATGGTCCCAAAAAATGTTGCAACATTTTGTAAAATGTTGATGAAAAATGACTAAAAATGTTGAAGAAAAAAAATGTTGGAATAATTTTTATTTAATAGTCACAAAGTTAGCTGGTGGGAAAATAAAAAACATACATTTAGATGGGCTTGAAGTTTGTACCCTTATCCACCTTTCGGTAGCTATACGTGAGCCCCCGAGGAAGAGGGAGATGAGGGAGAGCTGATAATTGGGGAAAGGTGAAACGAGGCCCACATGTCACATAACCAAAGAACACTACCGCTTGGGACAAAGATCAGACATTGCAGAAACACGCCACGACACAAAGATCGACGTCGAGAAAAACGGTTGATACGAGACAAAACCGCATGCATTTAGCATTTCTCAATTAAAAACACGACAGTAGTGCAGGCGACCACACACCCAAATGACACGGCCACATCGACTAGAGCACAACATTTCCGTCCATCCGTGTGTTTCTACGCGCTAATTGACACAAAGGGACTAGATCCAGTTTACATTACTACTCGGCACATGCAACTAGGGATGAAAACTAACACTAGTCAATATCATCCACACTGACTAGATTTTCAGCTAAGGCAAGAGCTATATCATCCGAGTTCAACGAGGAGGCGAAGTCGTTATCCGAGCTCGACGAGCTCCCGTCCTCTTCAACTTCAGGTGAATAGATGGCTTACGCCGTCCTCACTTCGCCACTGGGGTTTGTAAAACTAAGCTTATCCAGCTTGGTATTCCTAATCCCCTGCTGTGCCATGAGCAACTAGGCGACGGTGATAAGATCCCCTCCGGTTGCCAGACGTGCAGCGTGGATCTCCGGGGGAGACCTGCCAGCGGCGTAGAGGAGGACCCTCGTCTACATGTCCGCCAGCTCCTGAAGTTCGTACCTTTATATAAAGTGGGCTGGTAGGGAAAAACATACATTTAGATGAGTTTTGATGGGCTGGAAGTTCGTACCCTTATCCACCTTTCAGTAGCCATATATATAGGAGGCCCCTAGGAAGACGACGAGTGAGAGCTGATAATGGGGGAAAGGGGAAACAAGGCCCACATGTGATAGAACCAAAGAACACAGCCGCTTGGGACAAAGATCGGACGCTGCAGAAACACGCCACGACACATAGATCGACGTCGAGAAAAACGGTTGATACAGAACGACAAAACAACCATGCAAGCTTTAGCATTTCTCAATTCAAAACACAACAGTAGTGCACGTGACCACACACCCAAATGACGCGGCCACATCGACTAGAGCACAACATCTCCGTCCATCCGTGTGTTTCTACGCGCTAATTGTCACAAAGGGACTAGATGCAGTTTACATTACTACTCGGCACATGCAACTAGGAATGAAAACTAACACTAGTCAATATCATCCACACTGACTAGATTTTCAGCTAAGGCAAGAGCTATATCATCCGAGTTCAACGAGGAGGCGAAGTCGTTATCCGAGCTGGACGAGCTCCCGTCCTCTTCGACTTCAGGTAAATAGATGGCGTACGCCGTCCTCACTTCGCCACTGGGGTTTGTAAAACTAAGCTTATCCAGCTTGGTATTCCCAATCCCCTGTTGTGCCATGAGCAACCAAGCGACAGTGATGTGCTCCCCTCCGGTTGCCAGACGTGCAGCATGGATCTCCGGGAGACCTGCCAGCGGTGTAGAGGAGGACCCTCGTCCACATGTCCGCCAGCTCCTGAAGTTCATACCTTTATATAAAGTGGGTTGGTGGGGAAAAACATACATTTAGATGAGTTTTGATGTGCTGGAAGTTCATACCCTTATCCACCTTTCAGTAGCCATATATATAGGAGCCCCCTAGGAAGACGACGAGTGAGAGCTGATAATGGGGGAAAGGGGAAACGAGGCCCACATGTGACAGAACCAAAGAACACAGCTGCTTGGGACAAAGATCGGATGTTGCAGAAACACGCCACGACACATAGATCGACGTCGAGAAAAACGGTTGATACAGAACGACAAAACAACCAGGCATGCTTTAGCATTTCTCAATTAAAAACACGACAGTAGTTGTCACACCTGTTTTCCAAAGAAAACCAAGTGCATAACTATATGTATGGCAGGATCTATTTTCATACATATAGTGACATATAAGTGAATACAGAAATAGTATCACGTAAGAAAAAGTAAAATTATCAGAGATTTACGCTTAATCCTGGAAACGAAGGCACCAAACTCCATAAGCAATCGACTGGGGGCTGCATATGCCTAGAACTCAGCAACATCTTCAGCAAACTCCATAGCAGCTTCCTCTTTCTGAGCAACATTGTTTATAGCAAGGGTGAGCACATGTCGTACTCAGCAAGTGTGGGGAAAGTATGAATGCAAAGGCTTAAACAAGGAAAGGCTGACAAGTTGACTGCATTAAGTAATTTTAGTTGGTCACATTTTATTAGCACCTGATTACTAAGATATAAATATATACCAACCCACATTAAGCATAAAGGTAAGATACACCATAAGAATATGGCAAGAATAACCATAAACCACAATTTAAGTCCATCTTCAAGTTCAATTATCATGTGAGGGTCCAGGCCTCTCTTGACCGTGAGCACGGCTAATCGATTAGTTTTACACTCTGCAGAGGTTGTACACTTTCACCACAAGTCGCGTAAAAGTCCCGGAGAACTTTAGACCCAACCATGCGATGCTGGCCAAGCATCATACCACACTACCGAGGTGTGATTGCATAGGGACGCTACGAGGCCTTTACAAAGACTTCCCTAGTGTGTTCCAGTGCACGATTCCGCGAGTCATGCCCCCCTAATCACCAGTCCAACACTAGAGTCCTCTAATTAATTGGCCAAGACAGAGCCATATGTCTTGTGGTTGCACTGTTTTCCTGGGTGGTTCTCCATGTTCCGATTAATAGTTATGGTCTTGTATTAAACCAGAAGCATATATCATAAAAGTAAAGCATGTTCATCATTAAAATTCTTTAAACCACCATAACCCAAGGTATAGCAACTAAGCATAGCTACCCAACAAAAAGTTAAACCCAGGTTGACAAAGAATGATAATCAAAACTAGGCAAACCTTAATAGGACCCATCAATATTAATGCAAAGCATATGCAAAGTGATAAAATATAGTTATTAGGACAAAAGAACAAGGACACACTTGCCTTTAACTAGAGATTTGTTGCTCAGAATATCTTCACCTTCATGCTCTTCAAAACTTCTCGGACAACGCATTCATTCTACTCGCATCAATCATGGAGCACAAACATGCAAAGCAATCAAACTAGCAAACTAAGAACAATACATCAATCAAGAAAAATTTTAAAAGATCATACTAAAGGATAGGCTCGGCTGGATGTAGGGAACAACTTGATGTAAACTAGAACTGGATTTAGAAAGATCAAAAGCTTACACAAAGCAAGATACACAAAAGAGAACATCTAACGAATGATTTGCATATATGAACATAAAAGACTATAAGCTTAGATTCATTTTAATTAAGAAAACAAATGTAAATGATATTTCAGAAACAAAATACCCTATGTTGACATTAATGCAAATTACATTTTATTTGCAAAACCGAAGTAAAGAAATAGTCAAATTTTATTATAACTGTTCATGTGTCAATTATACCAATTAAACATTTAACTTAGAAAAGGTAAACTATATGAATCCTCTAAACGTAATTTATGATTCGAGTGGATCATGTTATTATTACAAACATCATTACATTGGTATTAATCAAATTAACATTTGTTTATAAAAGCCGATGTAAAAGCCTAATCAACTTTCAATTAGAAAAGTTAATTAACTATTAAATAAATTAGCATTTGGTTATGAAAAATCGAGGTAAAGATCTAGTTAGATTTTATTTACAAAAGCATGTGAAATAAACATTAATCAAATTAATATTGATAATGAAAAACGGTTTACAACACTATATAGATTTTATTTGGAAAAGACATGTTTACTAAGCATTAAACAAATTAATTATCAAATTAATTTTCAGAAAACAAACATGATAGAAACTCACCACTAACGTGTGCTTTACATTATTATGAACCTAACGCAACTTGAACGGATTACAACGAATCTAAAACATGGAAGATATGGATAAAAAAAGATCACATGGACCTAGATATGATTATCTAAAGATTTCAGGGGCTAATAGATAAGATTCACAAGACACTATGAATAGTGCTCGCGAATAGATCTAAACCTAGGGTTAGATCTGAAAAAGGACTTGGGTTGGGCTAGATTGGAAGGATCTAAACTCTAGAGGGGCCTCACTGCAACTACACCAAGACACATGAAATCAACTGAAGATTACAGGATTCTCAAGGGGGCTAAACGCAAAATGACGAGGTCTTCTTCCTCCCCTGGTTCGTGGCGGACGGCAGCCTAGCCGGCCAAATCGTCGGCGCTCTGGCGACCTAGTGGCTCGGGTGAGGCGCGGAATCAGAAGAGGAGCTCGAGAGGGTTGCGGGGAAGTGCTCACCGTGGCGGGGGCGAGGAGCCGGATTCGGCGGCGGGCTCGGAGCGGGCGCGGCCGGTGCACACGGGCAGCGGTGCTCCAGTGGATGTCCAGCGACGGGAAGGGGTGCCGGGCGTGCAGCTCATCCCGGTGAAGCTGATGGTGGTGACGGCTTTCTCAAACGGCGCTTCAGAGCGACGAATCGAGCGAGGCAATCACCGGCGGCAGGCGGAGCTCGGGCGCGCACGACGGCGTGGCGGCAGCGAGTAGGCGAGGCGATAAGCGGGCGGCTTAGCGCGAGGAGTTGCAGCGGTGCTTTATAGGGGCAGCCGACGCACGTCCGTGTACGCACGCCAAGGCGATCGTGCTGGCGTACCGCGTGGTGGCCACGGCCTCTTGGCCAGATGGGCTCCGCTGGGCTGGAGCGGGCTGGGTCAGGCCCACCGGCTCGGCCCAATCGAAAAGGATAGGGTTTGTTTTTTATTTTCAGAAATTATTTTCAGTGCAAAAGTATTTCCAGAAAAGTCTAGGAAATACATTGAAAGCACGAAAAATACTCAGAAAATTCCGAAAATTCCAGGAAAATTCCCAGTGACAGATTGGAACATCAACAATCCAAATAAAGTATTTGGATCTCATGAAAAAGATTTTAGAGCCTTCTAATAAATAGAATTAGCTCAAAGGAAAAGAGAATAAATTCCAGAAAAAGTCCGAAAATTCTCAGAAGGATTTGGTCAGCACCTAAACGCATTTGAAAACCTTTTTGCACTCATAAAACTATAATATGCATCGGCATGATTGCAACACACATTAAACCAATTTATTTAATTCAGAAAATCAAACAATGACTTTTTCCTATACTAGATTTCCTGTAAACAAAATAAATGTTGAGAAAAATTTTAAAATGATGAGAAAACTTGTTTATTTATTCTTTCTATTCACATCTTGAAATTGGAAAATTTCAGGGTGTGACAGTAGGGGCTAGATGCAGTTTACATTACAACCGGAAATTACAACTCGGCACATGCAACTAGGAATGAAAACTAACACTAGTCAATATCGTCCACACTGACTAGATTTTCAGCTAAGCCAAGAGCTATATCATCCGAGTTCGACGAGGAGGCGAAGTCGTCATCCGAGTTCGACGAGGAGGCGAAGTCGTCATCTGAGTTCGACGAGCTCCCGTCCTCTTTAGGTAAATAGATGGCGTACGCCGTCCTCACGTCGCCACTGGGGTTTGTAAAACTAAGCTTATCCAGCTTGGTATTCCCAATCCCCTGCTGTGCCATGAGCAACCAGGCGATGGTGATGAGCTCCCCTCCGGTTGCCAGACGCGCAGCATGGAGCTCCGGGGGAGACCTGCCAGCGGCGTAGAGGAGGACCCTCGTCCACATGTCCGCCAGCTCCTGAAGTACCCCATCTCCAGTTGGCTGGGGACCCTCCAGTAGCGCGCTTTTGATGCCGTCGTATCGCTGCTGACCACGGCTAATGCCGTTAATCTGCCCCGCGAATGTATCTCGCGTCTTCTTTAGAGCCGATGCCGCACAGGTATTCATGGGCAGCATCGACGGTTGGTTAACCATGAGGTACATCATGTAGTTTGACAGTTTCTCGCTGACGGATTTCAAGCCCGACTGCACATTATCACCAGGTTCAACTGTACTCAAGTATACATCCGTGACCATATGCAGCATGAGGAGGGCCAAACCGAATTCAGCCTCAATAACTTCATGTATGAGTTGTAGAAACGAGCTAAGAGTGTTCCATTCACGGTATCCCCGAGTAGGGTCCGTGAGCTCACCATGTATTTCATCAACCCCCGTGACAATCTTTTCCATAATTCTGTCATCCACTCTGACATAATCGGTGTGTATCAGCTTGTCAAGCCAAGACGATATCTTCTCCTCTCCAACACCCAACAACCTCAACAGCTTTCCAAGCATTGCCGTCAGTTTGGGAGTGATTGAATTTGGCTCCTCGATGCCCGCAAGCATGTGCATGTTTCTGCACTGCCCCATTGAACTTGGCCACCGTCGCCGCCGTCCCATCCCCAGCAGCGGCCACCGACTGGAATAAAGAAACCATGAAACACTGGCAAGCCTGTTGAACCCGTGAGACTTGAACCATTCCCAGGTCCATGGGGACATCATCAATATTAGCATTGCACAAAGTTCTCTGACAAATACTCCAACGAACATGGAATAAGAGATTGCAATGTCGGCTTTGCTGTACCGCCTCTCCTTGCCACTTGTTGAAAGGAAGAGAGCGAAAGCAACCGAGGAAGATACCACAGAGATGCATCGTAGCACCAGGCCAGTCCTTGTCCTAAGGACAAGACACCTAGTGTACAGATCATCGTGCATCAGGCCAAGCTGAAGCTCCACCAGCTTGGGGTCTCTTACAACATCTTGGTCGTGGACATTACTCGTGTTGTTTGCAGCATGGACTTTTAGCATGGAGCGTAGAGCTGTGCTAACAGTACCAGGATTATTCCCATCATTTGTCCCTTGTGGCTCAGCCGCATATCCATCCTCCACATTCCTCGACTCAGCTGGTGGTATCCTTGCATTAGCTGGTGGTATCGTTGCATTACTGGTACTTGATTCTGCCAAATCGGCATTACCGCTGTTGATCCTCTGATCTTCTAGCGCATGTGTGTCCCCATTGCTCGATTCTGGTAACTGTATCCTTTCTTCTTGCAAATTTGTGCTTCCGTTCCTCGTTCCTGGAGCATGTGCTGCATTCCCAACGCTGACTGCTTGTTGCAACTGTTGCTCATAGTGGTGTCTTCCCGAGGAGTTCTCAAGCCTTTCGTAGCTCCCGGAATAGAGAGCCCATACCTTTTCTCCATGCTTGATAATTCCAGCAACACACATCAATAGATCCGAAACTAGGAGCTCAGTACTGTGTCTTCCGAATGAGTTCCGCAAAACTAAACCAACCAGGAAAACATAAGACCCAAGGTAGAATACTTGTCTCAACCACAATTTGTTATCCTCCATGGAGAAAGCAGTAATTGTGTCCTGCCCACCAAGATGGTTGAGGAGGAAGGGTGCCCAAAAGAAAGCCAGTGACCAGGGGATATAATCTTGTCGTGAAAGGCTGGTAAGGGCATACCGTGATATCCAATCTGCACCCACATAAACTGCCCAAATGATCTTGTTGTTGAAGCACATTTTAAATCTACCAGCAAAGAATAGGACCGCCTGCAGTGCGAGGCTGCCGAGCACAAGCAGCCGGATGTCCATTGCTGAGTATTGGATTACCTCTCTCACAGCACCTGTGGATCAAACAGTATGTTTGTTAGTTATAACTACTTCATCAACCCGTGCTCTAGTCTTACTATTTCTAATTAAATGTCTCAAAACAGAGCCTCCATATTAATTTTCACTGCACGTGCTAGATAGATACATTAATAAGAAATCAGACCATAACTGAAAGACTAACTATCCATATCCATTGGACCTATTTTTTTGAAGAAAAATATTAGCCACCTCCATCATTATATAGATAGAAAATAGCTCTAAAATCTCTTTGCCCGAGAAACAAACTTTGGCCGCGAGGGAAGAATCTTGAGTGGCCGTTGGTTAACAAAGAGGGTGTGTGATACATTTTAGTCCTATGATTAAAATTAGTCTGACTAGTAGTCTCTAGTCACCTCTCTATTTGAAAGATGAGATTAAAGTGAGATTTAAAGAGTATTAAAGTCCCCTTCTCTCTCTCGTTTATGAGGAGTAAATAAAGAGAGAGGACTAAAACAACTTTTAGCTACCTCTTCCCTACTAAAGAGTTTTAGGGGGTGTTTCGATCCACCTAAATTAGTCTGAGTAATTTTAGTCACTTTAGGGACTAAACTTCCAAACACCAAGGACTAAAAGGTGACTAAAACTAGTGTAGTCTCTAGTCAGGGGTGACCCAACTAAAGCTGACTAAAATGCCAGCTTCTAGTCTGACTACTTCTAAAAAGTATCCAAACACCCTCTTAGTCAGGTGACCAGTTTTAGTCACCATTTATTCCCCCACTTGTTTGGGAATTTAGTCCCTCAAAATGACTAAATTTAGTCAGACTAGTTTTAGTCACCCCCATCTAAACACCTCCAAAATACTATGTGATATTGGACTATCGTTCATGGCGGTTGGTTACAGTTCAGTGCCCATGACGTTCAATCTGATCCGGTGAATCTTGTAATTAATTAAAGGATTGATTAGAGCAACTCCAGCAGACCCCCTACTTGAGCCCCAACTCAAAAACTAGGGGCTGGGAGCAAAAAAAACGCACTCCACCAGAGTCCCTACTTGGGCACCAATTCTAGGGGGGCACCCAAATCCCCCCCTCCGCCCCCTTCTCCTACAGGCGGTGGAGGGAGCCCCTACTCGACGGTTGGGGCGGTTCCTCCCTCCCGGCGGCGCCTGGACCTGCCTCCTGGACGGACCCCGCCGTCGCTCGTGCCCTTCCCCGCACGCTGCTGGCCCTGCCCGCCGATCGCCACATCCGCCAGCTGCCCTGCATGCCACCGGACCGCGACACGCGCACGCGCAGAGCTCCTCCACATCACCGCTGGGGCCCGCGTCCTCGGCTCCTCCGCCCGAGCTCCCTTGTCAACCGAGCTGCTCACGCCGCCTCGAGCTCCGCCGCCACCCCTCAAATCGAGTGCCCCCCAGGCGGAGCGCCAGACCGATTTCGCCCAAAGCTTTGCCACCGCCGCCCCTCATCCGAAGCTATGCTGCGCCGCTCGACGTCGATTCGGCCGGCTAGAGCTCAATTCGGTCAGCCTTGACCTCGATTCAACCGTCGGGAGCTCGATTCACGGCTGGAGCTCGATCACGGCCGCCAAGCTCGGGGAGTGCAGCCGCTACGGGCATCCACGTTGGCCGGCCTCCTCTCCGGCGAGATGGGAGGTGCCATGGCGCCGCTTCGCACGGGTACGAGTCGCAAGGCACAAGCAGCGGTGGGGGTGCTGAGCGCGGCATCAACGGCGGCAGGTCCGCTGGCGCCGCTCTGTGCCGCCTCCCTCCCGCCGCCGGCCCCAAGCACCCCCCGCGGCCCCTCCCTGCGCCTGGAGCCGTGGGCGACGACGAGGACCGCCCTGACCGGCGGGAGTGCGGCCCTTCCCTGCACCTGGAGCTGTGGGCGATGACTGGAGATGGGGAGAGAATGAGAAGCTCGGGAGGAAGAACAGAGGAGAGTTGGGAGAGAGAAGATGCGGGGAGGTGGATAAGAAACTTGAGTCATCGACAAAAGGGTCCCACATGTCATAGCAAAGTAGGGGCTCATCAATTGGGGCTATTGCTGGAGTTGAAGCCTAAATCTAAGCCCCCAGAAAGTTGGGGGAGCCGCTACTCAGTAAAGTAGATGCCTTGAATAGGGGTTATTGCTGGAGTTGCTCTTAGAAGGTTAATCTATATCTATTAAAATAACACTACTGACAAGAGTTAAGAGTCCGACGGTCTAGAAAAATGGGATAATTTTCGTTAACTATACGGAACAAGGAATCCATTTGTTCTATGCCCGTCTTGCTATTTTCATCGTTTATCAATTGAAATATAATTCAGAAAAACCTCCTAACTTATGTCTAAATCAGCGAGCTCTGCCATTAATAAATGAAAATAAGCCTCTCCAAATGTATACCACCACCGTCATTATAAAAGATAATTTAAAATAACTTTCTAATGTTTTTCCTTAAATGAACCATCTGTACTCATAATTAGTACAATGTTATATAGCCCCTATACTTGCATTCAAATCAACGAGTTCTTCCATTATAAAACAAAAATCAAAATAACCCTCCAAATGTGTATACCTAAACTACCCACCAGACCACCAAGTCCATTATAAAAGATAATTTAAAATAACCTTCTAATATCTTTCCATAAATTACTCATCTATGCAATAATGAGTACAATGATATATAACCCCTATATCTGCGTTCAAATTACAATACATGCTATTATGAAAGGTAATATAAAGTAAAATAACGACCTTTGTTGTTACAGAAATAAATAATTGTACATGTAAAAATGATAAATATATATTATGAAATATAATGAATATTCATAGTACACTGTGTATTATTCTAAATTATACATTTCTATTAGTTTATGTAAAAGGAAAACATAATGCTACCTTCCATCATGTACTGTATATCAGTAAACTTTTATGTAAAAGGCAAACATAATGAGTGGCCGGCCTTTTTGGTGTTGATGCCGGGCCTCACTCGCTGCGGGCCTTTTTAGTCTTACTGATGAGAGGATTATGGACTAAGTTAAGTACTCCTGGTTTATCCCCTCGTCATCTAGTGACTCTCGGCTTAAATGAGTGGCCATTTTCTCCACCTATTCTGACGTAGAGAAAAGTAGAATGTAATCCAGACGCACCCATAGCCGTGCTCGATTCACGATGCGCATAGGTTCGTGCTCGGTTGACCAGGCATTATGGTGTGATACCCATGAATATTTGTAGTTTTATACTGTAACTAACTTTGTATTGGTGCCAGAAATGATAAACCAATGGAACCGGAAAAACGAGAGAGAGTGAGGACTATTAGGGTGCGTTTGGTTCGCTGTTTATGGGCCAACCAGGCCAACAGGGTGCAGGCGAGCGGTGTTTGATTGCCTGCACCACCCCAAGTCGGGCTCGGATGCATTTTCACCCGCTGCCAGATCCCCGTCGAACGTCCGAATCGTAGTTTCTGCAGAGCTGCCCACCGGTGATGCAATCTTTCTCCCACTAATGATGTATTAGTGTATAATTAGTAAATATCAAGTAATATTAATGTATTTTATGGATAATTAAGACATAGTTAGATAAAATAAGTCTTTTAAAAATTTATTTGTACAAAATAAAAATTATAATCATATTTTTTTAATATTATTTATCTCATGCGACTTATCTCGTACAAGCAACCAAACACATGCTCTCTCTAGCCTGGCTCTGGATGTCCTGGCAACCAAACAACGACACGCATGCTCGATGCTGAGCCTGGTAGAGAGCCCGGCGAAGGATGCAGGCCAGGAAAACAGAGAAGGGAACCAAACGCGCCCTTAAGTGACGGAACAAGTAAATGTAGCTTTAATATAGATATAATAAATTTTATTTCATCTAATAAAATTAACAGCAAATATTTAAAAAAACAATATCATATAGATGTATTACAAGTACACCAGGATAGATTTGATGATGCTAATTTGATGTCTATTTAGTGTTGGTAAATTTGGAAAAAAAATAGTACAAAACTGACCAATATATATAGCAAATTTAATTACACTTTCCCTGATAAAATGAATACAAAAAGGTTTACCTTAACATATAGTAAAAGGTATTAGTTTGTAAGCGTGACTCATAGGAACAAGTACGTTGGAATATAGGAAAACAAAGAGTGGTAGAAACACATCATACCGATCAATGTGTCGACACTTCACAGTGGCTGGTGTCTGGGACTCGGAGTAGACAGCGATCGGTTGTTGCTGGTCAGGGCAACTGGCTACTACTTCCTATGTATGCCTCCATCTTCTTATATCGAAGTCGGAGTATGCATTTGGGTGTTTCTTTGCTCTCGGACAGCACATATCCACAAATTTAAACGTAACAGGACATATTCAAGTAACCAATGCAAGTGGAATGATGGGTTGTACGTGCACAGATCACGACGCACTAAAACGCAGGATAGTACGATGCATCATTCGCTGCAGGTAAAGCAAGTAAAACTTATGTTATTTTGAGACTCGATTTGTATTTTACTTGTATAAACGTGTGAAACCACGTGGTTGCAACGACACTGCCTGCCACATATTCAAAATTGCAGTACAGTAACCATTAAACTACTGCCGGCCACATATTCAATCCTCCCCCTGGCCTACTCTGATTGTGACTCTAGTGAGGGTAGCCACCACCCTTCGCGGGAACCTATTTGATGTCATATATCTTTGTAACTCTTTCTATAGTTTTCCTTTTCTCTAAGAAAAGTTAGAATGACTTATAATTTAGAATGGAAAGAGTGTATTTGAGGCCAATCCTAGAGTCTTTGGTCCTCTTGTATTCATTTATCTACGCCATGTCAGCGCATCGATCTAAAGCTTACTCTGGGAAAGATTGTGCAACTGAAGAATGTGCAGCATGTCCCCTCGATAAGGAAGAATTTGATTAGTGGTTCGTTAGTTGCTATGTCGAGATGGCTATAAACTTATATTTCAGTCTAATATGTGCATACTGCCATACTTTCAAACCGCATGACTAAAGCCCTTGCATTATCACGAGCCTGTTTTTCAATATCTTTTTTTAAGGAACTTTGTGGGTTGCATGTTGCTGCAAGAAGGAAGCACTGGTCGTGGTCATATATACTTATATCACGTACGAGTTGGTGAGGTGCATAATACTCTTTTTGGTTGGAAAAGAACAAAGTGGGGCTGGCCTCTTATACTATATAAGAATATAAAAGAACAGTAAGCATCCACAAAGCGGGTCAAGTCGTCGGTAGATAGGGTTTCGGCACCGTTTTTTCCTAAAAAAAATAGCATTTTTTGCTTTACGTGTTTGAATGCTCAGTATTCTGCTAGGTTTCATCAAGCACATGCATCTGATGATCATGACCAGGACAGTGTGTGGAAGCCGCAAATGCTAGCTAGCTTTAGCCTTTAGCTGTCAGCAAAAGTGGGGTCTTATTATACCGTGCCCTTAGCTTTATTTTACGGTTAGTGAAGTGCGCTAAGGACCAGACATATATATTTGCTTGTTTGGCGCAGCACGGAGATGTAACACCTATTGATTTCTCTGATCTATAGATATTTTGATGCAAGTTGTTGATGCACCTTGGTTGATTAATAATTATGCATATGTGCCCTATAATTGTAGCTTGTAGATGCATCGTAGTCGTTAGAAAGCGTGTGGGCCCAGAAAGTATAGTGATTGTAATTCTGAATTCTTTATGGTCTATAAGCTTCACTCTAGTTTGGATCCGCTGCTCTAAACTTTAGACCTGTAAACTTATTTTGAGCTAAAGTTCCAAAAAGGTGGTCTAAAGTTAGCTCTAATGTTTGATTAGCCCATCTCACAATAGGGAACTTTAGAACATCATGTTGGAGATGTTCTGGTTTCTGCAATGGTATGTGACAACGTGCACGAAATCTTCTCAAATTTTTATCACAGTCTACACATACGATATCACAACAACTCGACAAATTTCATGATTTTCGGACTTGGTTTGCTTTTTATAAAATTTAAAAACAATTCACCCGCAAGTAAATGGTCATATTTCGTGAACAAGACATTCGAAATTTCGGGTGTATCCCTGGATGAGGCCTCACATTAGACTTAATAACACAAATATAATTTTTTCCATTCATTTTTTCCACTTATTCAAATGACTTGCAGTTCAAATTTGGCTTTTGAAATATAATTCAAATAAAAGAGATAAAATTTCAAAATATAGCAAGAAGACCCAAAAATTTTCCAAATTCGAACATGTTGTACCAAGTATTGTAGCGAGGCCACATAAAAAAAATTGGATAAGAAAATCCCAAAAAAAAACTTTGCTGAGTGTCAAGTGGGACCCTCGGCAAAGCTGCTCTTTGCCGAGAGCTGAATGGCTGGCGCTCGGCAAAGGCGACGGCGGGGACGGCCGTTACCTGCTGCCGTTCTTTGCTGAGCGTTTTATTTTGCCGAGAGCCCGACACTTGGCAAAGTGTAGGCTTTATCGAATGCCTAGGTTTGCCGACGGTCAACACTCGGCAACGAGGCGCCTTTGCCGAGTGCCTGACACTAGACAAATCCTCCGTTGCCGAGCGTCGACCTTTGCTGAGCGCGGCACTTCGCAAAGAGGGGTTTTGCCGAGTGCGCGAGATTTGGGAAGATGCAAAGAACAACCAAAGGATTGAGTTGAAGTCTTAGAGGGATAATTATTAGCCATTAATTTATAGGGCTGGAATCTGGGTACAACAATTCTTTGATGGTGGTAACGGTGATGATGATGATGATGATTGGATTGGTTAGGAGAGGAATGCGCAAAGGCACATGTCCCAAGTTAGAAACCCTACCCTACGGCCGCAAAACGCACGTTTTTCTAGAGGTGGCTACTATATCCATCTGCGTCTAGAAATCTAAATTTTAGAGGTGACTGGGTACCCGCCTCTACAAATGAGGCGAGACTTTCCCGCTATGAAGTACTCCCTCTATCTTTTAATATATGACGTTAGTTAGCTCAAAAATGAATTAATCCACGTCATATAAAAAAGAATGGAGGTAGTAGCACGAGGTAGCAGAACCGCCTCTACAGATGCTTCGTTTGCAAAGAGTAGTGCGAAGAAGCACAAAGACATAAGCACATGGGCGGCCAGGGCCCATAGACTAGAAACACGCTTTCACGGGATATGCGAAGAGTATAGTACTATGGCCATCAGCTCTGCAACGTGCTTGCTTTTTCCGCTTGCCCCCCGCTGCTGAAAACTGTGCAACTTGCTACTTGCCCATCGGCCGCTCTTTCAGCCTGTGTTGCATATATAAAATAGGGCTCCGCTGCTTCTAGCTCTCTACCTCCACCATTATTTCTCGTCACATTCTGCCCTGGTTACACCAGCCGCGCATCATCAATTGCATGCTGATCGATCCCATCTGCTCCGTTCTCCAGGCGAGCAGTCGGAGCTAGCCAGCGAGCTATCACCTTTACGATCTGTAAGTAACAAACATCAGCACTTCATCTGTTTCTTCTGTGCTTTTCAATACCGAAATGGAATTACCCTAGATGTTGCATCAACCAGCGTTGAATAAAGCCACTCTTTGTGTATCCACACTGCTATGAGATCACAGATAACAGGTAGGTATCCTACTATGGATTTAGAACTGGATAGTATAGAGTTTACAACTCCGGTGGGGAAGGTTACCTCCGGCTGCCATCACTACGGGAAACGGAGCCTTCGCCGAGAGTAATACTCTTTGGCGAGAGCATACTCTTTTGGAGAAATTTTGCATTTATTTGCTATTTTTAACTAATTTAGAAATTTTTTAAAAAAATATCTTCGCCAAGAGCCATTTATTGGGCTCTCGGCGAAGCAGCATTGGGCCGGAGGCCCAGTTTCCCCCGGCGGCCCACTTAACCCAACCGCCTCCTATATATCCGCCCCCCCCCACGTAAACCCTAACCCTACCCTCCTCCCCTCTCCCGCCTCTATCTCTCTCCCGCCGCCGCCTCCTCCTCCGTCGCCCACCAGATCCGCTGCCTCCCCACCTCTCCCCGCCGCCGGGCATGCGTTGCCCCCTCCTCCTCCGCTCGCCTCACCTCGTGGCGAGGAGCGGCGGGCGAGGTGAGGTGGCGGCGGATCCGCCCCGTCTCCTCGTCCCCGGCGTGCGAGCAGTGCGGGCGGTGGCGCGGCGCCGCCGTCTCCTCGTCAGGCCCAGCCTCCCTCGTCCGGCCGCCGCCGCCTCGATCCGCCGGGGGAGGAGCTCGAGGGCGGACGAGGCGATCTGAGGGCTCCACCGCGCTGACCTCCCCGGCCCGACCTCTCTATGTCTCTCTCGTGTCTCTCTGTCTTTTGGTGGTGGCGGGCGGTGGTGCGTGTGGCGCGGCGCAGCGGTGCAGGGCGTGGCGTGCGGTGGCGCAGGGCGCAGGTGGCGGCGCCGGCCGTGGCAGTGGCCGGCGCGGTGGTGCAACGTAGGGCGGCGGCGGGGCCCACCGGTCGGGTTTTTCTTTTTGTTTTCGAAAAGCCTCGCCGAGTTTCAGCCTCCTGCGCATATCCGCCGAGAGGGTCCCACCGCTCTCGCTCAAAGAAAGACGCCACGTGACAATGGCGCCGAGAGGCTTCGGCTGAGAGCTTCCTCCTGGTGAAGCCTTCAACGAGAGGAAAGGCCCTTCGCCGAGAGGAACCTCGCTCTCAGCGAAGGCCCCGAATCCGGTAGTGCATCTAGTCACAGCCTACAAATTCTCCGGCAACAACCAAGTCAAGTTCAAGTTCCTCCCCTCCCCTTCTCTTAGACTGACTCCAACAGGCAATGCAAATGCAAATTTGCCTCATGAATGGCACTGTTCACACAATGCATCGACTCCAACAGAGTAGGCATTCAGGGGAGGCAAAATGCATCGGAGGAGAGAGGAGATGCAAAATTGCACTCCCTCTCTCTTCGAATGCATTTGAGCAGGGGAAGAGGGAGACCGAGCCGCTCCATGTACGGCCGCCGGCGGTAGGGGAGCTTCGGCAGCCGGTGGACGACGGCGCTGAGGGGTGTAGGCTGTTGAGCACCAGGCCGGTGTCGCTGCCGGTGGGGACCACCAGGGCCTGTAGTGTCTAGGCGACGAACTCCATCGGCCGCCGACGGCAGTGTTCAACCACGATGTACGTTCGTAGGCCGGCGGTGGCGGCAAAATTTGAGCAGCCAAGACCGCACGCCGATGGCGCTTAAGGTTAAATAGTAGGCGGCGCGAAACTCCGCTGACCATGTGCTCCATAGGCGGTACATAGGACGCAGGTCGCTATGCGTGCTCGCCTGGTGCACGGCTCCCCGTCGAGCGCCACCGGAGGTTGCCGAGCGGTAGACCACGAAAGCGCGCCGCTGCGCTGCTGTGGGTGCAAGGCTAGGAAAGCGCCGCAGGCTCGGCGGCCCACCTCGTCACTCCCATGGGCGATCCCAGGCCTCGAGGCCGGACAGCGGGCGCGGATCAGCAACGGGCGCCGAAAGCCACGCAGTCCGGGTGGCGGGCGCTGGCGTGCGCCGCTATTGCGGCCGGGCGGCGCGAGGAGGCGGTGAGCGGATCGAGTCGAGTCGGGGTGCTCGGGTGCTTCGTCTAGTCGGGCCGTGGTCGCTACCTTTGCCATGGCGAAGGGCGGCGGAGGATGAGCCGACCATCACGCTGTTGCCAGCGGTCGCGTGGGCAAAGAGGGAGGAGGAGGAGGATCAGAGGAGAGGACGAGGCAGTGCATCTTTATGCGTGCCGTTGGAGATAACATTTTTGCAACATGAGGCAAACCCCTCAGAGTTAAGCCAAACAGACTGATGCCTCTCCAATTTTGCCTTTGCTTGTTGGACTCAGCCTTAATAACCAAGTCGAGTTCCAAGTTCCTCCCCTCCCCTTCTCTTAATACTCTCTGATACACCAGACACAGCAGGGTGGGCTCTAAACTACTGCTTCCAGGCTGGGCCGACGACGCACGGGTTAGGCTTTCTGGGCCGCTTAATCCTCATGCCTTCTTCTCTTTAGTCTTCTTGTCCCTATACCGTGAGTAGTGGTGGTAACGAGCCTTAAATTTAAAGATCGGGCTATATATGGACTAGGTCGTAATTCTATGCAATTTTAAACTAAAAAAGTAGTAAAACTTAGTTAGACTGTGAAATATACATTAGAGTCATGACCATTACCACCTCTAACCGTGACACTTTATTGCAAATAATCTGCAACCTAAGCTGACACACCACAGTATATACGGGAAAAAATCAGGTGTGGATGGTTCGCATGCCGCACAGTGTGGATGTAGAGCCAATTCTGACCAGTGGACCAGCTAATCTGACCAACAGCACCACGTGGCAAAGTTTGATTGGAAGTCCACACAGTGCAAGTACAAATGGTCTGTACCAGATCTTTTCCGTATATACACCACGCAACTGGAAAATATTTTTCATCCTGACAGATAGATTGTCTAGCTGGGCCCTAAATTTCCATGATTTTTAGCACGTCAAAAGCCAAGGGAATAACCTGAGATAAATTTTAAATGTTCATATTAATTAGATCGAAGGAAATAGTAGTATTTTATTATAAAAATTGTTTTGTCATTTCAGAAAATTAGTTCACTTATTAATTTCTAATGTCTTTTGGTAAAATTTGTTGTGCTCTATTACTGTATTTTAGATTAGATAATGCTCTTTTAAAGTTTATAACGACTTGTTTGATTACTTTTCATGTGCAAGTTATTTTTTTAATGAACTATAGGCAGATAAGCTGCCAGTTATTTTTAAAATAAATAAGCCCTGATTGGGCAGTATAACGACCCTATATGGACGTCATTAAGGCAACTAATTGCCATAGTGTGTGTGTCTGTGTGTGTATATATATATATATATATATATATATATATATATATATATATATATATATATATATATATATATATACACACACAGATGATGCACGTAGACCCCGTAGATTCAACCAATTGCAATAGGTTGCCAATTGCAACAGTGAGACTAGATCAATTGCAACCATGACACTATACTAATTGCAACTCGACGGAACTAATTACAACAAATCTGACCTGTTGCAACTAGATACGAACGAATTTCAACTAGACCACCCAATTGCAGCCTGACGCGAACTAATTGCAACTAGAGTAACTCCAGTTGCAACTGAGCGAAAATCAATTACAATCAGGGTGGGTGCATTCTCTATACAGAATTACTTTTAAACAACCGATTACTAGCTGCCAATAGAAGACATAATACACTTTTTAACTGGAACGAGCCCTTTATTGGGTTGGTTGTTCTGCGTGACCCAGTTTGGTAGAGCGGTCAAGAATTACGTTTTGTAAAAATGAAACAAAAACATGGTTAAAATAAATTGGTCTAGGCGGGTGTTGGGTTCCATATGGACTTTTTTTGTGTCTAAAAGTCCCTAGGAAACCAAACAGGTATGGACTTTTTTAGGACTTTTTGCTAAAAGTCCCTAAAAGCACCTCCTTAAGAGCCTCTTTTAAAAGTCCTATGTCTAATTAACCAAACAGGGCCTAATAATCCAGGTTCTACACTAACATACAAATGATGCTGGTAGAGAGAAGTGTGTGGCCAAAAAAAAATCTAAAAAAACATGCACAAGATGTACCAAATCGGTCCTATATGTATGGCTATAGGGTGTAGCTGAGAAAAAAATTCAGCTCTTTAAATAATCACAACAAATAAGCCTTACTTAGGAACGAATAGTGACTTTTCAGTACAAACTTTACCATGCTGTTTTATTGCCATAGTAGCCAATATATTTGGCCCTCTTTGGTAAGCGCATTGTAAGGGCTTCTTTACCAGCTTGATCAAAAAGGTCTGCTAAATGTGCACACACAAAAACGATTTATGAAGCCAAACTAATAAAAAAGATAAATACGTTGTCGTTTCGACTTTCGACCTAGAAGAAAAAACCACAGTAATGTGTCTATACCTTTTTTGAGAAGCCAAAGAGTGCCTTCATGTTATATCTGATTGTGCTTATTTCGTGTGACACACCTTCGAACAACAATAATTTCACCTTCAAACAACAATAATTTTCTGGTCTCTCCACAGCATTACTGTAACCCATATGTAAAAAACATAGTAAGAACATTATCTTGAAAGTGAACAAGTACTCCGAGCCTTCTCGCAGTGTACCAAGTACTCCGACGCATACACCGACGCTTGTTCCAATGTACTGTCGGTTCATCCGACGGTGTCTTTTTCCTTCCTTTTCTTTGCATCTTCAACTTGTCATTGCTTCAACCTAACATGCATCACTTAACATGCCATAACTTAACATACTTAACATACCATCACTTACTTAACATGCCATCACCTATAGCCTCAAAATATATACGAAGTCCTCATTTTTGCTATGAGCATGTTAACATGCGCATGGTATGTTAACTTGTGGTATGACATATTAACTTGGGCATGGTATGTTAACTTGTGGTAATATCCATGGGACCTAGGAATGCCTACAAAGATATGCTAGACAATGTGGTTAGTCTCATTACTTGTGTTAGCATGAATCACCAAAATCAACTCGAACAAATGGCAAATGGGGTCATGTTCGCTACATTAGGTTAGTATTGTGGTCTATTCCTAAGAATCTCAATTCAAGTGTACCAGCAATCTTGAGCACCGAAGTGCACTTATAAACGACCATGTATGACGACACATATAGTAATCAAGATTATATCCTATGACCTAAAATACCTACTTGTAAAAGATATGCGAAAGTAAGAGATTGAATAAAGGTCGACTTATTGAGAATTAAAATTTGGAGCAACTAATAATAAGGTAAGATTTGAAAGTGAAAATATGGATATATGACCACAAAAGACATGTACTATCAACGTGGCTCATATAACTTAATGGTAAGGTTTTAAGTCAATTCATATAGCTAGATAACACATGCTATATGTAGAAGAAGAAAAACTATAGATATGAAAGGAAAAGCATATAGATTTATTGATAAATTTTATCACAATAGAGATTAACTAAAATACATGTTATTTACATATAATATTAAATTAAGTCTTGTATATGTTGATATAGTTATAAACAAACTCGAGCTCCAACTAGCAATCCCAAAGGGTAAGAAAATACAAAACTCCAATGACCATTTGTAATGACCAAACAGGACAACAAACTTTAAAAACAATCCTAATCGGAGATATAATTATCCAAAAAATGTAACTTTTACCGATTGAATATGGGCAATGCTACGCTAAGCCCTTTACTTATTTCGAGGTAATACCACAAACAAATCTAAGCCATTGATTTTTTGGATTTCTTAAATTAACCAATCAATTAATTAACCTAGAAAAAGAAACACAATAATTAATTCTCGAATCACAGAAGGAAAATGAATGGGCGCATTGCCCTTCCTTGTTTTTTCCTTTTCACGCCGACCAAACATGCAAATCCAGCGACGGCCTGCGACATTAATGGTGTGTTTAGTAGGGCTCCTCTAGAGGAGCAGCCGAAGCCGTTTTAGAGGAGCCACAAAACGGCTCCACCTCCTTCATTTTCCACTGTAAAAGGCTGCAAACGGCTCCTGCTCCTAAACCATTGGCCTAAAAAGATTTGTAGCTAACACGTTAATTTAGCCATGAACTTTGCCAATCCAAAATAGCTTCACGCCAACATCTTACATTGCTGAGTATGTACATTATACTACAGTTAAAACTATATCACATAATCAAGAGAATATTTTAAAGAAAATGTTACATTTAGATGTCACATTACATAAAACTTAATACTAGTAGCTAGTATTAATACGTAGTTATACACATAATGGAAGTTGTCACACACCTCACATTTGGTATTATTTTGTTTGAAAAGCTACACCCGAGATTACACATATTTCTTCTATCACATTATAAAAGAGGTTCAATAGCAAAGTACGATGATGTACACGCGTATGTGTACTGATTGTGTACCATACACACATTTGTCACGTTAAAAAACACTCCTTATCTCTACGTCACGTTGGAAAAAAACAATCAGCAGCACACATTTGGACACTTCATTTCCTTTCAAAATTTAAAATAATAAATATATAATTTTATTATTACCTCCTCTAAAGTAATATGTGATAAAAGACATCCGTATCGATGGTCCAAAGTTATTTGAGGGTACCACACAAAGCCCATTAAAAATTCGTGAAACTCATGTTCTTAATAGAAACAAATATTGTTTAAAACGGCTAAAAACAGGATTGATCTGAAACTGTCCAGATTATGACAGCATTGCAATTAAGGTTATAGTCTACGACCTAAAACACCTAGTTGTAATGGAAATACAGAAACAAGTTTTGAATAAAAGCTAAAATAAACACAAGAGTTCTGATTTAACTTGAGGATTAAAATTTATAATAACGCTGTATGAAGCTCGAACTTGTTATATATGTTTCCTAGCTGAGCTTACAGCCAGTAAAGGCGCGCGCACGGCTTGATAACTAGTGTGAACAGATGGAAGGGCAAGTATAATCTATTAATTTTGAGGATATGGGCTTTGCATTTGTCCATAAATAATTTTGAGAATATTGGCATGTACAACCCACAGACAGAGTCCGTCACTACGGGCCTCAAATCTATTGCACAGATATGTATAAAGACAGGTCATACAACCCACAAACGAGACACTGTCTCTAAACTATTTAATGCCCTTAGAATTGTTTGCCCTTGTGTGTTTATGGACTATATATTAATTGACATTCTCGATCGTGTCATGTAGATCAAAATCAAACACACCCATTATGGCCTCCGTAGAGGAGCATTTTCTGCTAGTTATTGGGAGGCCGCCCAAGTATAAATGCAAACACTGCAAAGAGATATGCAAAAGCAAAAAATGAACTGTCTGAGCACCTTGGCCTATGCCAGACCTATAATAAATTAGTGGGAGCCATGCCGTTCGACGTGTCAAGGCTGGACAACAAAATGTCAATATGTTCCCTAGAAGAGGTACCACCGAGGCGAAACAAACTGATGGATGCATCATCGTCTTCGAGTCGTCAGGCCATACTGAAGATCCAGGAAGGACAACAAGCCGGTCTTGGGCTTGTTCCACAACAGGGAGCAGAGATGACAGTCATGGACAGGGTGGTTCGCATGATCGCGCTGGATGGAGTCGACCCGTCGATCATCAATAATGAACATTTCAAGGTGTTAACAAACTGGAGCTGGCCTGATGCCTCGAACATCTCCATAGAGGACAGGTGCGCAAGCATCTTTGAAGAAGAAAGGCAGAATGCTTGGAAGTCGTGGAACAAGGACGATGGTAAACATAAAGCGCCAGTCAGCTTGGCAGTGGGTAGAGCTAAAACTATGGAAAGGGAAGTCGTGTATAGTGCGTTCCACTTCATTGACAATCAATGGAAGCTTCACAAGGTTGTTGGGGATGCGTACGTGCTCGTGCCTAATATGCCCT
The DNA here is from genome assembly GCA_022644695.1 of Cenchrus purpureus. Taxonomy (NCBI): domain Eukaryota; kingdom Viridiplantae; phylum Streptophyta; class Magnoliopsida; order Poales; family Poaceae; genus Cenchrus; species Cenchrus purpureus. The sequence goes on from CP053457.1 coordinate 21,678,215, forward strand.
ACCATCTCCCGCTACTAGATGTTCCAGAAGTCCGAGTTGATACGGATTCATTGTTTGAAGTTGAACATGCACCGTTGGGAGGTCCATTCTGGAGTGCTGATCTTTGTAGCAACTTATTCATGATGGCCTGGGGAATACTTCCAAGTTCTGAGTCTGAAATATATCAACATGACAGTGAAATGTTTGCAATAAAACATCATTCTGGATTCTTGAAGTTCCAACTAGCCTTCGGTGGGTATTTATGGGTTTTCGAGAGAGCATACGAGAAGCACTTGTGGACTTGAAACTGACAAGACAAGAGCGTCATCAGCTGCTACATTCAGAATTCCGTCTGTGTCCTCTATCCACTTATGACAAGGATTGGTACAGGACTTACTGCGCCTTGAGGATTCTGGACCATAAAGGTTCACCTCTGATTGCTCAAGACCAACTGTTGGCTAAACTGTTGATCAATGTTTTTGGTGCCATATATAAAGCTATTCAGGCAATCTCTGACACCAGTTCCCCCACTTCAAATCTCTGTCTCCCAATGCTGTTCGAGGTCAGGGATGTTCTGAACTCGGAACTAAACAATCCAGATGGATATAACTTATCTCCTCGCAGCATTACAAAGCCTGACAACATTACAAAGTGTCTCAGAGATGCAATGAGGAGTTTAGAAAAGTATATCCAAAGCTCGTACCTGCTCTGGTCTGTACCTCTTGTGCTGGACCCTCGGTTCAAGCTCAAGCAAACGCGTTCCCTTTTTCAAAGCCATTATGATGACGGCAAAGCTGAAGACATGTTATCCAAGGTGTCAGAAAAGATCAACCAGCTATACAGCAGCTATAGTCACATTGCTGGCCCCGTTTCCATGGACACTGACGTGGCCGGTCCATCAGAGCAACCCAAGACGGACCTGGATGAGTACCTACAAGCTGATCCTGTCGTCGACCCCAATTTTAAGATTCTAGAATGGTGGGAGAAAAATAAGTGCAAGTATGGTGTGGTGGCTCACATGGCGAGGGGTGCTCTTGCTATGCCCACATGCAGCAGGATATCTTCGGAGCAGATGGCCCACATCAAGAGCATCATTCGTGGTTATTCCGAACAACCATTTCAACCTCCGCGCTCTCAAGAAGAAATAGAGCCCGCAGCTGAAAAAGAAGATGGCGGACAAGAAGATGAAGAAGAAGATGAAGAAGCAGATTTATGGAGGCATTTCTTCTATGGTCAAAAACTCAAGACAGACAATAAGAAGAGAAAGAATAGGAAAAGATCCATTGACTCGTGAAAAACGAGCTACTCCACATCGGTCGCCAGTTTGGCTAGATCTAGTGATTTGGCAAGTCCCTGTGTTTGGTGTCCTTTTCTCTTGAGCAGTGTGTTATGTGTGTCTTTGTATTTTCTACAAAATAAGTTGCCGCCTGGCTTCGCTTGCGCCTGCACCTGTGGACTGTGATATTCACCTTGTCACCGGTGGGGAGGGTGAGGTGCCCATATTGTCGGTTGATGTGTCGCCCCCAGGCATGCTTGGGCTTGTGTTCTAGGTTGGTCTGCAGCTTCTGTTAGGGCCACGCTGCAGCACTTAAGTTTCAGTTCCTCTTTTGTTTTTTTTTCTCGCCTATTTGATGTTCAGTGGATGTGTCTAGGCTTACAGGTGTCCTATTTAACCTGTTCACTCTCATGTTCGTAACGTCAAAAATGTTCAGTCTGTTCTGTGAATCGGTGTGCCTTGTGTTCTATATTAACAACCTTTTCTCTCATATCTTGAAATGTTCAGTGCCATGGAGAGTTGGAGACAACAACAAATGTGGTGAACCTTCCAAAAAACATTACACGAATGTTGAAGCAGCCTGAAAATTTTTTCAATTAATTTTGTAATGGGAGCGGGCCTGGCCCTACCCATGCCCAATCAAGCTCAGCCTCAAGATCTCAATCCACAGAATAACAAATTGCTATTGCGTTTCATTTTGCTTTGCCGTTCCGTATCAAGCATGCTGTAGCCATCTGTTTACGGTGTGTTGCTCTTTTTTTTTCCCGATATGCTTTTTGTGCTTTCAGCCGATTTCTCCTACTTTATTTGCCTATCCAATTTTGTCGGCAGTGAACATATACCCCATGGACGGCGCATCGAGTACATGGTGCAGCAGTGCTCATAGCTCATCCATGTACCACGTTCTCATTTGTGGTCTGCCACTGCTGTCGGTGCGATGCACTCACACAGTCGGTGCCTCCGCAGGCTGCGAGTTTAACATGACGTAACAGCAGCAAATTTCTTTTTGATGCCTCTGCTGAGTGAGAAGAAATTAATTTCGATTTTTGACTTCCAATACATGCGCCTCACAACTTTTAACGCGCAATTGATCGAGACGCCTTTGAAACTGCAACCATATGGCTGCCATTTTTTATTCAAGAAATTTTCTATCTTTTTTTTATTTCTTTTTTTTTTGTTCTCCTCTCTTTTACGAGACCACTTTTTTTTGATAATGGATAATTAAATCCGGCCTCTACATCCGAAGATGTACACAGTCAATTATTACAGAGTTCAAAAGAACAGTCCACGAAAGGGTAAAACAAGCAGCAACGAGCAACATGCCCCCGACTAAGGTAAACGATAAAAATTGTTCCATCCTCCATTGGCAATCTGTAGAGCAACGACTTCTAATTTCCTGCTCATAGCGATGAGGGTATCCTTAGCTGCCTCCTTACGCCGCAATCGGGCCCTGCGTAGCCAAGAAGCTCCTCCGAAAATAACCTGCAAAATCGAATTAAACTTCGCCTTTTGAAAACTATATCATTCCGCATTTCCAAATAGCCCAGCAAATGGCAGCGACACCAACCCAAATCAGATGCTTAAAGTCCTTATGTTGATTATTAAGCCACCTACCAAATATATGGCTAATAGATCTAGGCTGGGTCAAATTAGTAGCATAGAAAATAAACCTCCAAATCATTTTTGCGGAAGAGCAATCTATAAACAGGTGCTGTATGGTTTCATTCATATTGCAGCAGAGACACTGCTGGCTCCCTTTCCAGTTTTTCTTCGCAAGATTATCTTTTGTCAAAACGACCCCCTTCTGAAGAAACCAAAGAAAAATCTTGATCTTTAGAGGTAACTTCCATTTCCAGATCTTCCTATGCTGAAAATGTGGATGAGTATCTATGACATCAAGATACATTGACCGAACAGTGAAAAAACCACTTTTTGTCAGCAGTCATTTAAAATAATCTTTACCATCCACCAAAACAACATTAGAGACCCGAGCTACTAGGTGAAGCCATTGACTTAGGTTATTATCCACCAGCGACCGCCTGAAATGACCGAACTTTTAAACCCAATGAATATAATCAGAAAGACTCATCACAGCTAGTGCTATGTAACACAGTTTTAAATATCCCACATTCAGACATGGTTTATACCATAATACCAAGAAAAGCAAAACTTCATCTTTCATAATCGATCGATCTTTTTTAGAAAAGGGAATATATACTAATATCACAGCCTCTGCATCGACCAATGCATATAGCTGTTTCTCATTACACTCTTAAACCAACAAATCCACGGAAAGAAAAAACACAAAGAGTTAGGTCGCAGATAAATAAAACTCTCCATCTTCACTAATAAGGCAAATCAAAAGACAGTTCTATTTCAGAAACTCTCCATCTTCACTAATAAAGCAAATCCGCAGCCCAGATGCGCCCAGCCCCGAGTCAACCAAGACCCCTAAGACCATCTCTAGCAGGATGTGCATCACCTGCTGCATCCCCAAAATGCAGCACTAACGGCTACTGTAGAGGCTCCAGCTGCTGGATACCCTGCTGCAAAATGCAGTCGAACGTGCCCCGTCGCGCATCCTCGGGGTGCCTGGGGTCTTCACCGCAAACCAACCGCCCGTGAGACCCACCCGCCCCGCCCCGTCCCGCGTGCTCTCTCCCTCCTCCTCGACTCCGCCCTCCTCGACCGCGGTGCAGTGGGTCCTCCCTCTCCCGCCGCCGGATCCTCCCTCCCCTCATTGCTCAGCCTCCCGGATCCGGTCGGCGGCCCGGAGTCTGTGGCCGCCGTGCGGGAGGAGGAGGTCACGCCGCCGCTGACCATGGCCAGCACCCACGCCGTCGATGGTGCGGGCGGCAACAGCGAGCCGCCTGCGGCCAGGTAACCTCCGCCCAACCCGGCGGCGGCGGCGACTCCACCATCCCAGCGCCCGCTCGCGACGCCTCCCCTCTGTGCATCTCCACCACCCCGCCGGCTCCACCACCCCCGGCTCACCTCCTCCTCCACCCGCTCCCGCTCCTCCGCATCCGGCGTCCGGGTGGCAGACGAGCTCCCTCTTGACATCTCGGCCACCTCCACAAATTCGCCTCCTTCCCGGTCTCCTCCGGCGGCAGCCAGAAAATCCGGTAGCGGCGGCGGCGGCGGAGCAAGGCCAGGAGCTCGAGGTCAGTCGCTGTGGAGCACGAGGTCCGTGTCGCCCGGAGCTCGAGGTTGAGTCATTTGTCGAGGTCGCCCGGCGGCGGGTGGCTGCCGGCCGCAATGGTGGCGGGCCGCGGCGGTGGCGGGCTGGGCGGGCGAATCGGTGAGCTGCGGTGGGCGAATCGGGGTGGCAGCCCCCTCTCTCTATCCTCTGCAGGCGGCGCCCGGCCCTCGCCTCGCCGACGACAGTGGCTCGAGGCGAGGTCAGCAGACGGCGAGCTGCCTCTCTTAGGTCGATCTTGTGGCTGGATCGGCGGATCCGTGAGACTGGCTGCCTCTGCCGAGTCGATCTTGTGGTGGTGGCTCGGCCGGATCCGTGACGGCGGCGGGAGATCGTGAGGGGGGAGCCAACTACTTTGGCCGTCTGCGGAAGGGAAGAGGCGTCTCTGTGGAGACCTTCTTCTTTGCGAAACAAGAACCGTCTCTTTCCTTTCTTCATAAGCGATGCAGATGCAGAACATTCCTGGAGATGGTCTAACTGTCAACCAGAGCCGCCACCGGCCTTTTCCCTTAAGATCCCCTTAAGTTTCCCTATTTCACAACCATACCCTTCCACATATATAAAGTCTTTTCTCTTTTTTGCTTAGGCCCCCGAGTTTCTTTAGTTTACCGCCCGCCGTCCTTAGCCGTCCTTTTTGCACCCCAGACCGTCAGCTCTTAAGCGTTTTCAAGTTTTAGCCCCTGGTTTCTTGCAGTTAAGCCCCTGGTAGTTAGTTTCTCTCATAGTTTTGCCCTTATAACAGTTGGACTTCAAACTGGAGAGCAGCTGGCATTTTGCTACGAACCGTCCACCTCCATGGACTGAATTTGAGTGGATCCTCGAACAATGTTGGGTTTGGGTGAACCGCCATGGGGCTAATCATTACTAACCACCCAGCAGGAATTGTATAGCCTGCACATGAGAAATGAATTATTCAGTGAACAATAATCGATGGCACCGTGCAAATAAGCTACCGGTGAAAATGTGTTGTATGTCTAAACGAAGTGTATGTATATATGTACCATTCACTTGCACATCTGCCAGAGCTTTCCTGAAAATTCCAGGTGCGATGTTACTTATCCGATTAATCTCGTTCATAACCTTCAGGTGAAATAAATTAATTCAAGCACCTCAAATACAGAAGAAGTCGAGAAAAGCATCACACATGCATATAGTGACAAAGAATGAAAAATGCTGAAAGAAACCAGCATGTATAAGTATAAGCTTGAGTTCAATCACCTGAGTAGTAAATGCCAAGGACTTTGTACTCCTCCCATGTGAACCTGGAATTCGTGTCTTCTCGTTTCTTCACCATGGCTTCATGCTCCTCCTGGAAAAGGGTGCAAATAAAACTCAATATTAGGATATGTTATCTTTAGAATTTAAATTACTATGGAATATGATGTGATTATGCTTTTTTTGTGAGTTACATATGTATATTTTATATATGTAGAACAAATTAATTAACCTTGAGCGTTTCGACAACTTTTGGGTTGTCTGTGAGCATCTTAAGACCTATGGTAAGTGTTCCTGATATCAGGCCTGTCGATTGCCCGCCGCAACCTGCGCGACGTCGCCGGGCCGCCCATTTGAGGGGGCCGTCCAAATCAAGCCCATTATTAAGTACTAATCCTAGTAATTAACCACTAAAGCCCAGCAAACCCCAAGGCTAGGAACGCACTATGACACCCCAGGTTTTTAGTTAGGACAATTAGTGCTAATTACCTCCTTGACCAAGTCAACTGTCATCACGGTCAAAACCCTAGTCAACATGATCAAATCCCCTAGGGTCCATACCCTTTCCTAGAACTTTTGACACGTTCTCTAAATTTCATTTAAACACTTCAAATTCGGTCAATACAAAAGTTGTGAAGTTTCTCCGCGAACACATTTCTCCTGTTGATTGGCATTTCAAATTCGAAGTGGAAACTGCTCAAACACTTAGTCAAAGCTGTTATGAACAGTACATGGGACCGAGAAAAACCTGTTTTTCACCACACGTTCCTGGTCGACTCTTTCCCCGAAACACCTATCAACCTTTACAGAAGTTGTAGCCCTATGTACCATCTACAATTTTTGTATTCAAAGTTTTTGGCGCACAGTTCAACTTCTTGGAGAAAAATGCAGTCAAAACCCCGTTGACCGGCCACCTCTCGCGCTCTAGCGCGCCGGGGTGACGCTCCCGCGCCGACCGACGCCCGCGCGTGACGCGACCGAGTGGCCCCGGGGCCCGGACGCTGAGGTCCGTGGCCACCACGTGGCAGGCCAGCGCAGTGAGTGGGCCACGCCCCCGACCGCCTCGCCGCCCACGCGCCACTCGCCGCCCGCCTGCCGTGGCGCCCCGCCGGCTGCTTATTCCGCGCGACGCTACCCGGACCCCCCCTTTCCACAACATTGCTTCGCCTCGAAGGGAAGTCACCGACGCCGCCAATAAAATGCGCCAACCTCGCCAGCGAGCCACAGCCACCGCCGCCGCTCCTCCTTGTTCTCGCCGGGCGCCATGAACGCCGCCGCAGCAGAGCTCCCTCAACTCGCCTCCACGTCCCTCCAACAGCTCCTGGACCTCCCTTAGACCCCACTCGAGCTCCCCGTCCCGCCTGTTGCCCAGGACGCGCCGCCTTCGCCGGAGGCCGCCCGCAGCTGCCGCCGCCGCTGGCGCCCGCCGAGCCTCGCCGCCTGCCCACCCATCCGAGCCACGAAATCGAGCCCTAGGTGAGCAGGGACCACTTCCCCGCCCTTTCCCGGCCTAGAGCGCCGGCGAGCTCGCCGGATTCCGGCCACCCGCGCCGCCGGCCGCCCCCAAGGGCCACATTGCAAGCTTTCAACTTCTTCCAGGGTCTTTTATGCAAACCAAGGTTATATCTGTGAATACTCAAATCTTTCCAGGGACTTTCATGCAATTAGATTCTTCCTTTTTTGGGAGCTTTTTAGCTGAATCTTAGAAAATTCGTATAAAATCATAGAAAACTGATAAAAATGCAAAACCAATTTGGGTGGTTTCCTTGTGACTAGATCTACAACTTTTACAAAGCATGACCATACTTTGGACTGATAATTTTTGCATGAAAAATTGAAATCAGTTTAACCTAGATTTGCTATAGTTCAAAATCTATATGTGATATTGAGTTGAATTTTGGATATGTTGTGAGAAAGGCCATGTATAGGCTCTGTACAAAAATTTGCACAAAGGTACTGAGTAGATCTTTTAATATGATTTATTTTGTATTTAAGTTGAATCCGTCCAAATGATTTTTGTAGCTAAAAATAAATATGTTTTTGTGCCCAACTTCTAGCTATAGTCTTAAAATGCTTAGATACACCTTTGGTGAATGAATCATAATTTTGTAACTGTCAGAAACATTTATTCTTTATTTATGCTTAGTTTAAAATGAAATTGCATAGTTCAAGATCTAGAAAGGCCCTTGACCTATTTGTTGTGTGCATACCCTTTTTTGAGCCAGAGATTGGGTATGAGAAAGTTTGGCTCCAAAAGTTGTTTATTTATTTTTATATGAATTTATCTTATTTTGGTAGCTATAAATTGCCATTTTTGGTATAATTAATTTATAACTCATGTAAGTGTGCACTTGTATTCAGTGGCTTTGCTTAGAGTTATAGAGCTTAGGAAACACCACTCATCGTGTTTTATTAATTAGTTTTATGGATAAAAATGTTGGAAGCCATTTTAAGCTCCATAATAGGTTTAAATGGCAAACCACCACATCCTCCCTTAGTCAACCCTATAGATTTGTTGTGAAGCATGTTGTTAGCTTAGAATCACCCCCTTGATGTTTTGGTGAGATTTAAATTAATTAATTTGTATAAATGTGTACATAGTCACCATCAAAGTGAACGATTAATTCCTTCCAACACCACCTTTGTTTAATAAGAAAATTTTGCTTAATATAGTCTTATCTAGGTGAAGGTGGCCAACCATGCACCCCATGGTTGTCATGTGTTGTTTTGTAATTAATTAAATCTCAATTAAATCTTGCATATGCATCCTCGTGTAGATCTTCCCGACGGTAGCTATACGCCAGCCGGAAGGAGGGAGACGAGGGAGCTGACGGTGAGTTGCAGTACGTGGACGTAGCTCAGGACCTGGACCAAAGTCCAGAAGGGCCCAAGGCCAACCTTGCCGACGAAGGCAAGCCCCGGATCATTAACCCTTCTTTTTAAAATTATGCAATTACCTTGCTATGTTTGTGCATTTACATTTCAGGAGTTGAATGAAACCCTAGATGCATGATCCCTAGGTACTTATGCTCTTTTACTAGTATGCTAGGTCGATAGCTGCTATGCTATAGGACTCGATAAAATTCGAGTGATGTTCGTCACTCGTAAGAATAGGTTCTCATGTTGGAATCATAAGATCTTTATAAATAGATTGCTCATGTGGTAAGAGCATGGGATTTGGGCTCCGGTCCAGTGGCTTTCGTGAGCTAAGCTTTTGAACGTACTAAGCACTTGTCGGGAATGAGACCGGTAAGCCTAGTACCTAAAGGAGGCAGTAAGGGAACTTACTACCACTAATCTTGGGATGCGTCCCCAGGCTTGCAATCTGTGGTACATGTGTGAGGTTGGATGAACTTTGTGGCGTAGTCTAGATAAGCAATGTACCTAAGACTGTGGGATTCGATCCTGAACCGAAGAATTTTGGGAACCGCTTGGTTGGTGAACTCTTTGTGAGGACACCGTTCCGTGTGTTTAGGTTTACCTTGCAAGGTTATTAATCGATCGATCGTCGGCCTCTCACCGTTATCTGAGACTGCTTAATCAACTGGCCATGATATCCCTTAATGATGGAACTATGTGAATATTGCTGCGTGGATTAATTGTATTGTACAATTCTTGATTGCAATAGTTGGCTCACTTAGAAATGGTAATTAGCTAGAAATTGAGCTAAAATATTAAAAGTAAGGACCTACTCTTTGTTGCTTTTCAACAAAAGAACCCACCGGCCAAAAAGCCTCTCATGTCTAGAGTTTGGTGATGTAGTTATCACCTGACGGTTAAGTCTTGCTGAGTATTAGTATACTCAGCCTTGCTTTATAAATGTTGTTGCAGGTGATGTTGTTTGGCCTAGTGAGATTCCACCCGGCTGGGAGCTGGAATGGGTGGATGACGACGAGTGATGGCATCACGGATGGCCTCCTGTGATATCTATCGTATCGCTAGTTTATTATTCTGCTGTTTTCGAACTCTGAACCTTTACTTATAATGTCATGAACCATGGTTTGTAATAATTAACCCTTAGGGGTAAATGAGATTTAATTTGTGTTTGTACTCTGAACTCGCCTTCGTGTGAGTTTTAATGCATATGTTCGATCCTCTATGTGTTACCCAAGTGATGTATCGGGCTTTGACCCGGCAACTTACGACGGGATGGTACTTTATTATCGCTTAATGACCAAAGTGAATTGGTTTAGGCGATAGTACAGTCAGGAACTAGGAAGGAAACGAAGGGACGTCGACGCCGCCGAACTGTCGAGAGCCGAACCGACAACGATTTCTCTTCTGGTCTTCCCTCTGCATCAACGCCGCAGTCACCGCTCTTCAATCGCCTCGCTGCTCCCCTTTGATCACGTCTCGGCAGTGGGAAGTCGCTGCTCGACATTCATCGACGCCGTAGTCCGCTAGCCATTCATTAGGTATTCAGGGATCACCGATCTGCAATATTATTCTGCATTGATCTCGATTTGCATCTGCTATTTTTGTGAAGGGTTGAACCCCTTTACTGATCAGTGATCAGTTGATCACCATTCACCATGAAGTATGAACTTCATATTAATTAGTTCTATTTTTGAATTATGAACAAGCCAGTCATGTCTGAATTCTTATAATAGTTGTATTATGAAATATGAATATATTTATATTATTTGCATTTTATAATGTAGTTATAGGGCCACCATTTGTGTTCCGCACCATGGCCGGCGTAAGCGCAGGGCTGCAGAGGGGGCGCAGGCGCTGTGGCCTGAAGGCCAGCCAGTGGCGCGCTGGGGCCGGCAGTGCGGCGGGGAGGCAGGCCGTGGGCGCGACGGAGCAAGCTGAGCTCAAGCGCTGCGGGGAGATGGGGAAGCACGGGTACGAGATGTTCTTGATTTTTTGATGTTCTTGAGATGTTTTTGAGATTGATTGTGATTCTCAAGATATTGTGAGATGGATTTTTGTGAGATGCGAAGGGATTGTGAATCTTGTGATCTAAGATATGTTGTGAATCTTGTAATTTGTGAGATGTATATGAGTTGTATGTGATTGTGAGATATATGATTTGTATGAGGAGTTGTGTATGTTCTGTGATTGAGAATGGGAGAAGAAAAAGAAAAGAGAAAGAAAAGAAAATAAGGGAAAAAAGAATGAATGAGACGGAGGGGGAGGAGACGGAGACTGTCGGCGCATCCCACATTTGTACCGGGGCGGGAGTCCACCCGGTACAAATGTGAGGCATTTGTACCGGGTATCTCGCCCGGTACAAATGCACCACATCATTTGTACTGTATGGTCTATACCGGTTGGATACCCGGTACAAATGAGGGTTGCCAACCGGTAGAAATGAGCATTTTTCCACTAGTGTGACATGGTAAATAAAAACAGTTTATTTATTATTCATTTGTTATATACTATATTTTTAAGTATGAAACGTTTTTATAAAAAGTATAAATTATTTATAAGAGTTTAGAATTTTTGACGTCGGGAATTTGAAAGCGGCACACATTTGTCATGATGACTAACTAGAGTGAGCAGCACTATCTATCTACATCGCATTGAGTTTCATAGGGTTCTAGAAAGAGAGGAACATGTGAATTAGGTCTTGTTCGGCTGGCCGGGGAGTAATCCCAAAGGGGGTTTAATACAGGCAGGGAATAAGTGGATCCCCTTGCTCTCACTTATTCCCTTTGGGGGGCTTAATACCTTTGGTGTTTAATCCCTTTGCATTATTCGGCTGGCAGGGATTAGTTGTGGGGAGGCAACAGAAACAGAGCGTAAGGCATGCAGCAGCAACTGCATTTCTTTATTTTGTCCATTAAATTATTGTACAATTTAAATATGATCAAGCAACAACCAACAAGATAGTACTCTCTCAGTAGAAACTTGGTGTCCACAAGGTGTCACAAAGATGGAATCCACCAGGAAAGACGTCTAAAAATAAAAAAAGAGCACGCAAAACATCTATAATTAAAACCACTTTGTCCAGCTTAATGTTTCTCCATCATAGCTCAATGTTTCTCCATCATCGACTCACATCTGCTTCCTGCAAATGTATTAAGCATATCAGAATATAAAACAATTTCCATGTGCTTCCATATATGACAATGCATCACAAGGGTCCATTACTGATAAGGTATTTAGCAGTGTTTGCAAAATCAAAGAAATATATTCAGGTCAGTATTTAGTGTTTGTTGAATCTCCATATGACCATATATATGTGGTGAACATGCAAGCAGAAGTGAAATTTAGCATAAATTCACATGACCTGCCAACTACCATGAGAACAACACTCTAAATTCAGAGAGCATGCTTGCAGCTTAGCATGCTCCATAAAAGAAGTAATGTACTTAAGAAAAAACTAGTAGATATTGTGTTGTCTGCACAGACCTATACATATCAAAGTGCTTTATTTACACCATCCTGACAGTTAGCAAATGGCAATCAAAACTACTCACATAAATAGCTATAGTTGCAGTTTTCATCCTGACATGGGGTTCCCATAATGAATTGTGACAAAATTATACAGATATTCTATGAAAATCTTCAAGGAACCCCACATTGAACTAGACAATCAAGCAACAGTATACTTGGTTTGACACCACCATAATATTTCAGATGCAGTGTAATTCAATAGACATGGTATACATGGCTACAGTATCTAGCTCACTAATTACAAAACCAGGAAATCAACAGCAAGGAAAAGATTAACTGCAAGCAGCTCCATTCTTAATCAACTAAGATACCATTGTGCTTGAACATGATAACAAATTCTAATCTAGTAAATCAATACTGTCAGTTCTCAGTTTAGGAACAAGCATCACACGTTCAGTTCTCAGTATAGGAACAAGCAAGCTATCATTTTCTAGCAGACAGACAGCCCACACTGGACATTCCCAAGCAAAGCGAAAGCGGATAAAGAGGGTAATTCAGTTATGTGCTTTCATCACTCTCACTATATCAGTCACATCATACTCTGTATTTGGAACAGAGTCAATAAACAATGTCAGCACACCAAAATATTGTGCTTACTTAGATATATTGATCGTGCATGGTTACATATATGTACTAGTAATCCATGTTAAATTCAAATCAAATTAACCCATTAGCTTCATTCAGTATTGATCATATTATAGTTAAGATGCACCAAAATTAATTTAACCCAAGAACCAGATCAGGTTATGACAATAAGATGTCTTCTGCATCAGGTTGTGATAGATGTTAACGGCGGTATACACTTAGCACATCCTAACCTGCATAGTTTAAGGTTAATGTATCCTAAGAGTCCTTAATTGCATTATGGAGCGGCTGCTAGCTACTATGTCCATAATTTTAATTTTCTATTGCAGTGTACCAAAGCTTGCATTATGGACGGCTGCTAGCTACTTTGTCTGTACCCCAGCCAATCGATTCTTCCTCATCTCCACTCTCCACCATGTAGATACAGAGTTATATATAGTTTTCTATTGCAGTGAGCTAATGGGTGTTTATGGTGCTTGACATAAGGCCCTTGTGCCATCATCATTTGTCGTTAGACTAGCCCCGCAAAAAATGAATCAAATACTAAAACAATTTATACAGTAACAAAGCACCTAAACAATCGGATAGGAAGCCTGCTTTGTCTCAGAGAGTTCAAACAAGATCCATGTAGGTGAGCGAAAGAAAAATCGATGCGTTGGGGGATAGATCTGCACAACGATTCTTCTACACAAATCAAAAACTAGTGTGAACCAAGAACCTACACTACATGGTTAAGTTGCACGAATCAAGAAACCCTAGCAGACAAGGGAGAGAAGAGGCGAAGGGCGAGGATGGGTGGCGCTCACCGGCGAGAAGACGACCGCCGGAAGTGACGGGCTGCTGATGAGGGAAGGTCGCGCCGGCGTCGCCACCGCCGACCTGCTGTACGACTTCGGAGATGTCGTCGGGAGGAGACGCTATAGGAGGGGAGACGCCGTCGGGAGGGGTTGCAGCTGGGAGAGGTCGCCGTAGCCGCTGCCCGCCGTCCTCCTCGTCCTGATCCGCTCCGCAGTCGCCGCCGCCGCCACCCGCACAGCCTCCCTCCCTATCGCCTCTCCCGGTCTCCTCGCAAAGACGATGCCGAGCGGGGTCGGTTCCACGACTCGAGAGGAGTTGTTTCGTTCCCGGGCCGGAGTGTGAGCAACGAGTGGGTTTGGTCCGGTATTGGATCTCAGGAGGGGGTTAAACGAACGACGATTTTTTTTGGAGGAGCGGTATTGATCCCAAGCGGGGTGCCTTCCGTGGGTTGGGCCGCATTCCCGGTCGGGAAGGGCTTAACCGAACAAGGCCTTAAGAGGCTCAGCTCGGTTAGTTATAGGTTTCTTTGGATGAAACATGTCCATTTATGTGAAAATTTGTATTTGCATATAAGAAAAGAAAATGCAAAACAGAGGAAGGACATGATGCCGGCAGATTTTACTGTGATTTGTTGACCATTGGCTATTAGATCATGTCGCATCTCTTTTCCTTACGAAAGCGGGAAAAATAGCAGAAGGGAGTACGTGCACAGCAGCAACATGCGCCCCCCACCCCAACCCCGCCCCGCCGATGAGATCCTCTGCGATCGCTGCGCGACTGTATTTTGCAGTCAACGCATCTACACTGTTCCTCAACGATCTAACAGCGACAAAGCCAAACCCGTCTCGCAAGCCGCCTAAGAGCAGGTCGAGCGGCCCATCTTAGCCCACAGCAGGTGCGAGCTCGACTCCGCTTTCACGGTCGCTTCGCCGCGAGCGCGCCCGAGCTGGAGCTCGACACGCAGAACGGCGGAGCTAGAGCTCACCTCCTCCCGTCCAGCGGTGAGCCTGCTCACCTCCTCCTCATGCCGACGGAGTGGTCCAAGACCGAACAATACGGTCTTGGACCTGGGGCTCCGTCGAGCATGGGAGCAGACGAGCGCTCCGTCGCACCGCGCGGGCAGGCCAGCTCCACTGGACGCGGGAGGAGGTGAGCTCGCCCGCTGCTGCGCAGGCAAGCTCCACCGAGTTCGCTGCGCGCTGGTGTCGAGCTTGTCTGGCGAGGAAGACGACCGTGAAGACGAAAGACGGAGTCAGCGCTCAGCACCTTGCTGTGGGCTAAGATGGGCCGCTTGACCTGCTCTTAGGCGGCCAGCGAGACGGGTTTGGCTTTGAGGAACGGTGTCGAGACGCCCCACCGCCGATCCTAGAGTTTTCGTAATACAATCCTCGAATATAATCTCATCGACGCATAATCGATCACGAAAATCGGGATTATCACTAGGGAACAAACGCGTCAGAGGGAGAAATATAAGATCATATATTGAAAAGTTGGCTTCTAGTATAATTGATGCCAAAGGTGAGAGTTCTTTTCCAAAACAAACTTATGGGATGTTTGGTTCCCGACCACGGCTCTCCACGCCATAGTGTGGCTCACCACCAGGCCGCGGTGGCCGTTTCGCCCGCCATGGAAAACACTATTCCGTGACGGGGGCGCACGTGGCGAGGCGGCTTGTGGCTGCCAACCAAGCATATCTTTATATTAATTTAACAAAAGATGATTACAATCGGAACTTAATAAGGCCAGAACACCTTCATAAAACATAGAGAAAGCGGAGATTGAACGGGGTATATGGCTATCGAAAGGTGGATAAGGGTATGAACTTCCAGCCCACCAAAGACCATCCAAATGATGTTTTTTATTTTTCAACCATCTGACCTCATAACTATTAAATAAACAATGTTACAACATTTTTTCTTTAGCATTTCTAGTTATTTTTCGTCAACATTTTACAAAATGTTGCAACATTTTTTTGAAAATATTGAAAAAAATCTAACGTTTTTTTGGGCCTCCTTCTTCCTCTCCACCAGGGAAGCTCGTTGGCTACGTCGTGCTGCTCGGCCACCCTCCCACCGAGGCCTGCATCATAGGTGCGCGTGTCTGTGCCAGCTTTCTCATGCAATCAGAGCAAAAGGACAAGGTACAAAAGAGTACGGGTGGCTGACGAGCCAGCTCGGCTCGTTAAGGCTCGGTTCGTAACACTCGCTTTGATAAGTAACAAGCTAAAAATTGAGTTCGGCTCGGTTTGTTTGAAAGTTCGAGTCGAAGCTCGAGAGCTTACTATTATCAAACATTAATGTTAAAATAAAAAAATAATAATCACTATATAATAGTTTAAGTATCCTAACAATATTTAAAAGTTTACTTTATAATTATATTTATGAAAATATGTAACATAAGTCAATAAAATAGGATAATATAAATATTTGAGAGCTCAAATAGACTTAATTAGTATCAGGTTTGACTTACAAGTTTAACAATAAGATTATTTTAACCAAATAATAGTAATAAAACTTTACTCATAAAAAATAATTTTAGTATTTTCATCTTGATCGAGCCTAACGAGCTAATCGAATCTATCACGAGCAGTTCACAAGCTGACTTGTTAAGAAAATGAGCTAAATTGAGGCTCGACTCGGCTCGTTTAAAGATCGAGCCGAGTTGAACCGAGCCAAACTTATGAATGAGCTGAGTTAGCTCACGAGCCTCGAGATTTTATGCTAGCCCTACAAAAGAGAGCAAGGGATAAGCTGATAGTGGAGAGGAAGGGATAAGGGAGATAGTAATTTAATGAGAGAATAGAAGTTAGGTTGCAGTAATCTCAAACAATGGAAGTTCATTTGGGAAAAAATTTCGGAAAGGTATATAGGATTTCACAGATTCCTGGCCATGCCTTGAAATATTCGACCCATCTATATGGGTTGGAGATTTGGCCCATCAAAACAGAAGTGGTTGTTTAATGCCAAGAGAGAGAAAGGTCTTCTTCAATTTCTTTTTTTTTTGAGTAATAGGTCTTCTTCAATTTATTTAGGAAGGGTGAGCAAACACAATTGAAATAAGTAATCAGGTTGGACCGAGCTTAGCCCCACGGGCTCGGACCGGGTTGGTCCAAGTTGGACCGACCTTAGCCCCATGGGCTCAGGCTGGGTTGGGCTAGGCTTCATTTGCTCAGGTCTAAACCCTCCTAACCTCCATCCCCTTCTTAACTTCCCAGACGACACTTAAATAGGAACGAAGGGAGTATCGTAAAGTCAGTTTTTGCATTTGTATATTCAATTATTCACAAAGTGAGTATACATAGGTAATATGCAAGTGCATGCATCTATACTGCATAAAAAAATATGATGGAACTCTGAGTTTCGTCCCTCATCAGTAATTGTGTAACTAGCTATTTTATTACCTTCTAAAATTATAGACTTTTCATCTTTATGATAATAAATATTTTTCATTTTTGTCTCCAAGGAATACCTAAGTGCCAAATTTTTAGTTTCATCGGTATTCAGAGTGGAGCTGATACTCGGGTCATGCCATTTCAAAGCTGCCCAAGACACGAGCTTACTTTGGGCGTGTTTGCTAGCCGGCCACAACCGGCGGCGTCACAGTTTGTGGCAGCAAAACCAGTACCGCACCTGTGGCGAAAAAACACGAAGGAATCTGTTGTTTTCATGTTGTTTCACGTGTGGCACGCCAAAACTAAAGCATGAACCAAGCAAGGTCTTGCTTTTTACAGCAGCATCCACAATTTAGGCGTGGTAGATAGTGGCGGGAACCAAACATCCCCTTAATCCATCTTTTTGTCAAAATCCTCTTTTTGTGTTTAATTATCACCCTCTTGTTAACCACAAACTACAACTTGCGCGCGTCAATGAGGGGTGTCTTTGATCTAAGTGTAATTCTTCATACTAACACGTCACTAGTCACAGACAAAAGGCACGGGCAAGAGGTGTGCCGACCTCTAGTTTGGCGGGCAGATAGATGCCATCCATTTTGTGGTGTAAATTGAAGGGGTGCATATCTAGTATAAACTGTGTAAATTTTAATCTGAGTCACATGATATTGATCTAAGGGGGCGCGTGGGGGATGGGAGGGGGATTTGCAAAAATGTCACAACACCCTTTTGCAAATCTATCCTCCCACTGCTCCGTGCGTCCCCTTGGATCAACATCATGTGATCCAGATTCAAAGCTATACTACCAGACGGAGATTAGTTTGCACTTAATACGTTGCAAAATTGAAGACTGCACGCATCAAATCAAAGAGGTTTCCCTTCTAATAAGCTTTTACTTTAAAAAAAATCTACTAAAATTGTGGAGACGTGTACCGGTACGGCGCATGAGCCAGAAAAATGTGTTCTCAAGCTCTTTGATGAAGAATTGAAGAGATGCTATCTGCTATGACATGTACCGGTACGGCGCATGAGCCAGAAAAAAAGAGAGGAAGATCGAGCAGATCTCGCATTCAGTGAAGTCAGGTAACTGCTGAGTCACTGATTCCTTGGCCTGAAACATCTGATCCGTTAGCAGGTGGTGATCTGGTGTCATGTACTCATGTCAGCAAATTCCGGAGAAATTCCGTTGTCACATGCTACTAGTACCTGCCTTTTACCGCACCGTGCACGAACAGTTACTGGTCAGAGCTGAGCATCTCGATCACGACAAGCCGGGAAGTAGTAAGTAGTAACCGTGATGAACTCAGCTACGTTTTTTTATGACAAAAGGTACTCCAGCTACGTGATTAGCATGTTGCTCTGCTTGAACAATGGCGAATGAGCAAGAAAACAGAGGAAGATAGAGCGGTTCACAGAATAATCCAATCATTCAGCTGCCTGAAACACCTGATCCATCAGTATTCAGCAAACCATGAGATGATCTCGGCTCATGTCAACACAACTCTCAGAGTCACAGACGCAAAACCCTCTCTGCATCTACAGCTACACAAACGGAGAATCAAGAAACAAAGAAAAAAAAAACAAAATCAGCCTTCTTCTCCGAGATTGGCATGCTCTGTTTTTTTCCTCTGTTTCTTGGGCCCAAGAACACACCTCTAACAGACGCAAAAATCCTCTATGCGTCTACAGAGACACAAATGGAGAATCAAGAAACAAAGCAAAAGGAATCCTCAGATCAGCCTTCATCTCCAAGGCGTGCTCTGTTCTTTTTGCTATGCTTCTTGATCCCAATCACAATCAGCAGCTATGCCTGTTCCCCAACGCTACTGCTGCGGATGGCTCTGTTGGGAGCTCGGCCGCCGGTCCATGCCGCCTCCGTCCCCGGCGCCGACGAGCTCCATCTGGTCCTGGAGGTACTTGCTTAGCAGCTCCGCGCGGTGGCCCTCGCCCTCCTCCTCCGGCGCCCGGTGATCCCGCACGCGGGCGGCGCAGCCGCCGCTCCTCCCCGCCATCACCAGCTTCCTCCGGCGGCGGCGGAACCGGATGGCGGCGACGGCGACGCAGAGCAGCGGCAGGCAGAGGAACAGCAGCGGGCCACGGGCAGCAGGCACAGCGCCAGCAGCGACCGCCACGACGGCTTCTCCGCGCGGCCGCTGCCGGCGGCGGAATCCATCGGCGTAGCAACGCTAGCGCGTCGATGGCGGCTCTTGGGACGCTGGCGGGGCCGCTGCCATGGACCGGACAGGCCTGGTCGGACTCGGAGGGGGAGGTCAGAGGTGGACAGGTGGTGGTGGTGGTGGTGGTTGCCGTGCGGACAAGGGGAGAGGGAGGAGAAGAGACCGTCTCTTTCCCGGCTGCTCTCTTTAATAACGAAACTATTTTTGTTTTAAAAAAAGATTGGGGGATTATTTTGCAATTTGCTTTGATGGAAAGCGTCTCCGGCCACTTGTTTTATAATCTTCCCCTGATATTTCCCTCAAATCATGTACACGTCGCTTTCTACTGTTTCTGATTTTTTTTTCTCCTCCCCCTCCTCTTCCATGATTGCGAATTTGTGATGAATATCGGAGCTCACCATTTTGTTGGATCTTTTTAGAAAAATTCAAAACATGGAGTCATTATTGGATTAGAGCACGGCGATTAAGACACTGAGACACATGGGTATGGAACATGAGGGTGGTAACGAATTGCTTGACACGTTGGCTACTTGGTTTGGACACGGCTTTGGATCATAAAATCAAAGTGCACAAAAAGGTTGATAATGATCGCATGCTTTGCACGCCGACCACCACACTTGGAAGATTAAGTGTGCAAGGGCCATCACACGTTTCGCACGATGATGATGGGGCTGCAGCGACGACGATGACGGCAATGACGATGGGTTGCTTGCGACGAGACCGGTCGCAATTAGTTCACCAAGACATATATACGCACCTCGTGAACTGGAAATTTATGTGGGGAAGAGAATTGAGATAATATTGTGAAAGTGTTAGTACTGAACTAAATAAATACGGCTTCTTTTTTTTTTGCTTTTTTTTGGGGTTAGCCAATAATTCACCGGGACACGTAGGTATGACTTATGCATGCCGATTGACGGCGATGGATGGGATTAAGATATTCACAAGGAACATGGAGGAGTACTTGATTGGAAGATTTTTTTTTTTGCACCTACCTCCTTTGTTTTTACTTTTTTTTTTGGCCTAAGATTCATGAACCATGATGCTGATTCTTGATTTGACTTTTTGTTATCCTGCTGATTGTCCTCTCTTTCCACTTTTTAACCGCCGACTTTTTTTAACCGCCCGGCAGAGAGCATGTGGGGAGGGATGATGGCACGCGAGGGAGAAGGACTAGTGGCCACGGCTGATTGGCCACCGGATAGCAGAGAGGGCTGAGCTGCGGGGCCCGCGCCACGTCGGCTGGGAAAGGGCCAGGGGATAAACAAATGCCTGCCGCGTCAAGTCCACGTGGGACGGACCAGTGGAATCTGCGACTCTGGGTGATGCGAGAATCTGGATCGTTAGATTTTAACCCAGGAGGAATACGTGGCTCACGGTCGTAGGCGCGTGATTTTGGAAGGACACTGCATGTGGGACCAGCACATTCAAATCTGGTCCGGGACTCGAGGGGGAAGCGTACGGCGTCACGGTGTGCAGGTAGTGGTAGTACCGGGCAAAATAAACGTATGCAAAATCTTTGGCTTTGTTATTCGTTTTCTTTCGATTTTAAGAATTAATGAATATTTTGTGATTGGAGATTGGTTGGCATCAAGAGGAGGAGAGAAACGTCACTCGAATATTCATTGATCCCACGCATTATATAACCTGAAAGAGTAGCACATATAGGGCACCATATATGGGACTCGAGTATTTGTGAGAGAAAAACAGTGAGAAAAAATTCATAACACTACCAAGGAAATGTATATAGTACTACCTCTGATTTTCTTAATTTGATGTTTTAGACAAGTAAAATGAACTAGTTGCAGGTTAAAATACATGTCTGAAACGTCAAGTATAACAGAACAGAGGTAGTACTACGGCTATACAACGAATCGCTTTTTATGACCACTGTCACGTGTTATGTTATGCTCATTCAGAATTTTGGAACTTTTTTCCATTTAGTAATTAGTATTGATGAATTCCACCTAAATTCATCTTTCGAAATACAACATGTTTTTGGTTCCGTTCACAAATTACCTTGATCGGCCTCCATCCAAACACCATTAGCCTTTTCAATATGGAACACAAGGTCGTGCGATCGTATTAGCCGTAAGTCCTAAAGAAAAAGGGAAAGCTATAGCTCACCCATTTGATTTAGAGACTCTCCTCACACGATTTTTTTTTCTTCTCCAACCTCACCTTCTTATCAAACTCCGGTGAGTTTAGGGTTCAGATTAGGGTTCTGGGTTAGGGGTTTGGGTTGTCGGGTGGGGTGGGGTTTGCTGCTCACCGCCGGCCATGGAGGGAGGCCGCGGGCGGGCCCTACCGAGGTGGCGGGCGTGGAGGACGGCGACCGGGCTAGGTCGGCCAGGGCATCCAGGTGGCGACGACGGCACCGGAGACTGCAGCGGCGGCGGTGGTGGTGGTGGTGATGGGAGGGGGTGGTGGTGGTTGCACGCAGTCTGGTGCGGCCGGGCTAGTGTCCAGCGAACGGCGGGGAGGTCCGCCGGACCCTAGCCCGACCTCATCGGCAGGGTGGGGGCGCGACGGGGCGGCATCGGGCGGCGGTCGTGGGAGGAAGCTGGCGAGAGGAAGAAGAAAGGGCAGGGCGGGTCGCGTGGGTGAGGGGGTTTGGGATAAGGTGGAGAGGGGATGGATGAATCTGAACCACTGATGTGTGATACAATGATCTAAAAATTTGTGCGAGGAGAGATCTAGTTTCACACATGAGGAGGAGAAACCCACTGGTGGCCACAATAGATAGCTGCACATAGCCACATACTACTACAACGAGAAAAGGCCGCCGCGTCGACTCCACGTGGGACGGCGGCAAGCGAGGACGAACGAGTGGGGGCCGGTGGCTGGCCACCCGCATGGCGCTGAAGATCTGACGTGGCGGGCATTAGGATCTAGTGGCAGATGGCAAAAAGGCGTTGCCTTGCCACTGCTCACTGCGACGCTTTGCTTGGTGTGCTTGCGCAAGGTCAACTGTGTGTGGGGGGAGGGGGGGGGGGGGTGGTTTCTGCACTGCACGGAGATGAAACATAATACTACAGTAGCAACTAAACTTTTTTCCCATTCTCGTACGTGCCTTCAAATTTTGTGGCGACCACTATTGAAACAAGGGGAGAGAAAATAACCTCAATTAAATGAGCTGAATTTCAGTATTTGTGACTGTCAGGATAGTCAAACCTGAGAGTCTCTCTAAGAGTTTGCCAAATTTTACATGGCAAATCTTGTATTTTGCCTACTTCAAAAAAGTTAAAAAGAGTTCATCTCCAACTATTTGGCATAATTCACTTGCCAAACTCATATCTGACTTACGTTAGGAACCCCGAGAGAGATAAGATTATGTTTATGCTCTTCCACCTCTTAAAAATTGCACAAGGATCCCTTCTCTATTCTTTATTTCTTTTTTCACCCTCCCACCTCGTTTGGTGTGTGGATGAAACCCAGATGCCAGCCCGGATCGACGCGCTTATATTTTCGCATGGGGATGTGAGTTTTGACAAGTTTCTAATTTTGCCAAATTGGTTTGCCAAACTGTTGGAGGTTAATTTTTCTTGTTTTGCCATTATTAGATGGATGTCAAGTTAGTTTGCCAAATTGCTGGAGATGCTATAACTGCTCCTATGTAGTTCGTATATCATGTCTGCTCTATCTACGAACTCGTACACGGAGAATATCATTTAAGTTCCTTTCGGCCTTTTTGAGTCTTTCTTTTTTGGGCTTATTATGTCACCCTTTGCTGTACTGCGTGTTCACACGTATTATTACTTTCTTATTGTCAAGATAAAAAACAAAGAAATTAGTTTAAAGAAACTCAAAATAATTGCCAGTTGCTTAACACTATTGAGTTGGCATGAATATCAAGAAGTCTTCACTTTTTGTTGAGTTCAAAGAGATAATGGATGTCAAATTTTGGTGGTATAAAGAAAGAGAAATCGTTCTAATTCTAATAGACATAATCTGTTAGCACTTCACGACTCAACTACTTCTGCTCTTCATTCGCAAAAAAAAAAAAAAAAATCGTAATCCGCAAAAATATTACCCGATGTGGGAGAATGCCATTTATCTATCATTCTAGGCATTTACAACCGACTTCACATCAAGGAGGACTCAACTCAAAAGAGGCAACAAGGGATTTGGTAGTGGATGGAACTTTGCAACTTCAAAAAATAATTTAAGTCTACTTGAAACAAGAATATGGACAGGAGCATATGCCCCCTAATGTCTTTGGTTTCCCCATGGTTGCTTATTGCCGAAGCACAGTTGGTGGAACCTTCTTTTGAATTTTAGGGATTGTACCCAATACATTAGTATGAATTGTAAGGACAAAGTGATCATCTTAAGTGGCATTTCAATAAGGCACAGAGCTAGCTGTGTCCAACCCATTTCCTATATACCATATGCACTTCAATTACATGGAGTGTTTATGCATCCAAACCAAATATCATACCACAAAACTTAACCTGATGGAGTGGTACATTAGCCTGTTCATATCAGTATAATCTACTAATTCTTTGCTGCTACTTTGAGGAGTTTTTTGATATGTTACCAGGAGTGCTAGTAATTATCAAGCAGAAAAAACATGTACCACCTTGTGTTCAATATATTGTTTCACAAGTGAGATTTCACAAAATAAAGTAATTATTATCTGCACATACACACGTGCTACATGCAAATGCAGAAAAGATATACACTTACCAAGTAGAAGAAATGATACGTATCAAATTGGGAAGGGAACTATTGAACATAACATATTAATAAAAGCTGAGTAAACATCACCTAAAATTAGCATGGTTTGATATACGTGTCTCTCTGAACCATGTTAGAATTCAAACACCATGGGAGAACTTGCATCACTTGACAGCTTAAGATGATAATTGATAAAGTAGAGAAACATATGGGGAAAAAATTGCAGTCAACTACATGTCTAAACCTAATGCTCTTAACGTCACAACAAACACAACTGAGGTTATAGACAATAGCATAAGAGATCATTACCCAAAGAGAATATTTCCAGTAGACCTCTCCATGTCCATGTTGAACATTATCTAACGTATGTTAGGGTGCTCTTTCTATGCAACTAAAAGTGGGCATCACCGTCACACCGTGATATAAGCATGAAGAAATTTAATGATTTCCAAACTATAATAAGGCGAACTCCATATCTTTGTTGAAAAACAATAACAAAGAATTATAATGAAGTTTATGTAAATAAAAAAATGTGTGGAAAAGGGTTTAGGGAAAACATACTCCTTGACAAAATAATGTCCTTGAAACCAGAGACGGATGCAGCAGGGGGGGGGGGGTGGCTGTCTGGCAGAACAATGGAGCTCCTCTTCAACCTCCTTTACATTTTTCTCCTATAAATGAAGTTTTTTTTTACTATTTAGAGTCAGAAGAAGGTGTCCAGCCCCCCTTGCTTCAAACCAATGAGAACATAATTTAGTCAACCTATCAAACTTCTTAACAGTTATTTTGCCACTCGCTGCCAGTATTCTTTTTCTCGAACTAATCTTCACATGCACAAAAGACTCCAAAGAATTTGGTACAGCTATACTTATCATTCAACTTAAACAAAACAGCAGAATAGAAACTGAAAGTCCAAATGCAACAGGGACAACCTCACTCCCACAATGCTACTAAAAAGCAAAGAAATTATACTCGATTAGCAAATCCAGTTAACCAAAAGCGCAATCAATTATTAAAACATTACAGCTAATTAACGAATGATGTATCTCAGCAAAGCTTGGAATTAAGCCACTCACATGACTGTAGTGGAAGCAATTCGTAAGCACGACTAAGTTAACATATCGCAGTAGCAACTAATATAACATGTTGGGGCAATGCAAGTAGGATTAACAGCTACAAACCTAAGCATTTCAAGAAAATGTCAAATTTTACAGGAATGTTTACCTATAACTTAGAATATAAATTTAAAAGGTTTAGAAATCAAGCACTACCTAACAAAGTCTAATCCTCTTCTTTGAAGAGGTTTAAGCCGGAATATTATCCATTATCTAAAAAAATGTATCGTTGTCTAATGTTTGTATGTTCCCCATTTCATTAGACGAGGCTCGGATCAAGAAGTGAACCTGCCAACTGCTGTCAATTTGTGCACTCAAGAGTTAGATAAGTCATGGGAAACACTTGCAGCTTGAAGAGATGTTATTTGTCATAATTTCAAATTTTATAAAGCTGTAAGCACGGGGCAATGTGTTGTAATCATAAATTCGGTGACAATTTATTGAAATATTGATTTGTAAAAGAATGCTAATTTCTGAGAGCCTTGCATTGCTTACTGTGATTTTGTCAAGATTTTTTTTAATTTTTTTGAATTATCCTAGAATCCATTAAAAATTTATCCTAGAAAAATTTTGATGAAGTTTTATCTTGGGTTATTTGGATTGGTACCATTACAATTTTCCAAAGTTGGAGATATACCACTACAATTCACCTGTTTTGAAATATACCATTACAATTCTTTGGCTCCCAAAAAAATGCCATGTATACGTATGAATCTAACTTGGGCCCAGCTGCAGGTGTATACGAATACGTATACTTTGTTGTAGCTTCTCTTCCCTATCACTGACGCTTGGGCCCCAACTATCATCTTCTTCTTCCTCCTCTGACCGGCGCCGCTCTCCTCCTCACTCCCGCAGCTCAGTCCGCCCGGCCAGCGCTGTCATTACCTCCGTCGAGCCTGGGTCGCTCGTCTGCCGAGCAACCTCCCTGTGGCCCATCCGCCGCTGCCCGCCGAGAATCCACCGCCACGGGCCCCGCTACCCCTACCCCGACGTAGCAGCCAACCAGAGGAAGCAAAGCAACGAGCCAAGCATGGACGGCGGCGCGCGCGGCCGTGGTGCGGCACTGCAACGCGGAGGTCAACGACGTCTCATCCGCATCGCCGAGCTGGGCCCCGCGGATGGGACGGTCCTCCTCCTCCTCCATGGCTTCCCGGATCTCTCTTGGCGCCACCAGATGGCGCTCCCCCCGCCACGACGTGCGCTCGACCTCCGCCGCCACTCCCCACTGCCGCTGCCCCCTGTCCAATTTCTTCTGAGCGGTTGTGCCACGCGATTCGAAGGGGAGATGCAACGATTTCGCGGTGTGGCCCAGAGGACAGGGGAAAGGGGGGCCGTGGCGGCGGATCCGCGTTGCGGAGGCTCGGCAGAGGCGACGACAGCACTAGCCGAGCGGACCGAGCTGCGGGAGAGAGGAGATCAGGGCCGGCAAGAGGAGGAAGAAGAAGATGACAAGTGGGGCCCACACATCAGTGATAGGGGAGAAAAGTTGCAGCAAAGTATACGTATTCGTATACACTTGCAGCTGGGCCCAAGTTAGATTCATACGTATTCCATGGCATTTTTGTGGGAACCAAATAATTGCAATGGTATGTTTCAAAATAGGTGAATTGTAGTGGTATATCTCCAACTTTGGAAAATTGTAATGGTACCGATCCAAATAACCCTTTTCTCTTTGCGTGTATGCAACACCAACGCTCAAATTGATCCAAACAAAGATCACCAAAGCTAGGAAAGTGTCACACTAAATAGCAAACGTTACCAAACCCACCCAAATAAATGACACTTTGCATTCCACTATAACTAGTAGCACCAGTACCTGTATACATTGACATTACGGTTCTGAACCCTGAACCAAACAACATCTGTGTGGGAGCATATGCCCCATCGACAACCAAAGGAGTGCATCATGGTCATTGTTAACCATAGATAATTTGAGGGTTTGGGAAATGAGCGAGAATATGAGGGAATTTGTGTTTGATGTGCGGCACACTTGTGAATCGCAAGATGGAAGTCACTACTACATAATTCTCTATCACCGCCGATACCAAAAAGCCGAATCGCAGCATCACAATTCACAAGGTCACATACTCACATGCACAATCCCAAATGTCTCAAGTCTGAACTGAGGTGAGGTCAATAATTTCACTAAATCAGCACTAGTATACAGTACAACGACGTTGCCCTGCGACTCCATCATCACATTCACATCTACTATATCTACTTAACGTGTACCCAACAATTGACAACAGGAGGAGGAGGAGGAGGCGACCGTGTGCTGGCAATGCAAAACGACGGCGGCTTAGAGCACGTCGTCGGTGTGCAAGGAGAAGTCCGGCTCGTCGGGCTTGGCGAGCTTGGGGAACTTGATGCCGGCCACGTCGTCGATCCGCTTCTGGTGCGCCGCGGCGCCGCGCTTGGTGTTCTTGGCGAACTTGGACGCCAGGAACGTCGCGCCAAGGTGCGCCGCCCCGGCGCCGCCGTCCGCGCCGTTCCCTCCCGCCGCTCCGGCGCCGCCAGCCGCCCCCGCCGCCGCTCCCTTGCTGAACTCGGTCAGCAGCGGCGCGCCGTCGCCATCGACGCCACCATCGCCGCCGCCGCCGAGCCCCGCCCCGTCTCCGCCGTCCTCCACGCCGCCGGCGCCGGCGCCGCCGTCGTCGGCGTCCTGGTAGTAGATCCCCTCCTGCTTCATGAGCTCCCTGGCGAGCTTCCTCTTCTTGTACCTCCTCCACGCGCCCTGTACGAAGCATGCGCCCCAGCTCCGCCACTGGTGCGAGTAGTACCGGAACGCGTGCTGCAGCCGCTTGCTGTGCAGCCGCTTGAACTGGTTGGCGACGTACTTGAGGTCGTCGGCGCGGAGCGCGAAGGCCTCGACCTCGGTGACCGACCTCACTGTCCTCGTCGACTGGGGGAAGTTGAGGCTGGGGTTCGGCATGAGCGCCCACGTGAGGAGCTCCTCGCCGCAGAAGTCACCGGGGCGGAGCGTGATGGAGCTGAAGAAGTTGGTCCGGCCGCCGTCCGTCGTGGAGCTCTCGAGCTCGCCGCGGATGATGAAGAGCATCTCGCTGACGGGGTCGCCCTCCCGGACGATGTAGGCATCCTTGGTGCTCAGCGAGGAGACGAGGCGCTCGCAGATGGCGTCGAGGAGCTGCTCGTCCATCTGGGAGAAGAAGGGCACGCGGCGGACCAGGGCCAGGCAGAGGTGGCGCTGGATCTCGCGCCGGAGGTCGAGGGGCAGCGACTGCAGGATGGACTCCTCGTCGACGCCCCGCGTCGCGAGCCACTTGTACTGGAAGAAGCGGCGCACCCGCTCCTGGAGCTCCGGCGGGAGCTGCCGGTGCCGCATCCACTCCTCGATGTCCCGACGCTTCACTCGCCACTCTTCCAGACGCACCGTCATCGACTGCAAGTACGTCTGCAACAAGAAAGATCAAGAATTGTCAGATTTCAGTTCTCTGAAGTCTGAAAAATGCTGTTCAGGAACACAATGTAATTCTCATACCTGCATGTTTCCGATGAGATGTGAGAAGAAGACGAGTCCCATGATGCAGATGAGAATGCAGAACACGGTCTCCCCCTTGTAGGTGCTGTTCTGCAAGTTCTGCCCATAGGAACTAATTTTGTGCACAGGGAGGGACAGATCGAGAGAATAGAAACAAAGGAACAAAACGTTTAGCATAGATTATAAACACAAACTTTCAGATATACCAAATCAAAAAGCTCCATCTTTTCCATCACGAATCGTTCATTCATACCTCAAGTTCCGGAAGCCCCACCAGAGGCAGTAGAGGTACTTGTCGATGAAGGCGACCCCGTTGCGATCCAGGTTGAGGGCGTCGGCGAACAGCCCGTAGTTGTACTCGGCGTCCGGGAGCATGCACTGTTTCTGGATGGCGCTGTGGTTGTGCCAGGTCTGCCGCATCGGGTTCTCCCTGCTCTTGCAGTCCAGGAACCCCATCACGCAGCTAGGGCTGTCCGCTGAGCTGCCCTCGTTGTTGCACACTTCCATCCAGCACGAGTACTGACGCTCCACGGACAGCAGGTACCACAGGGCGCCAAGAACCTTCAGAGAGACACATATACACGGTGAAGACACATTCTTATATGCAGAACACGGTCTCTCTGGTGTGGAGATCACATACATGACTTGCCAGTGTGTAGAGGAGGAGGTTGTAAGCTGCCCCTGCCCAAGCTGTTCTCGTGACGACTCCGCTCGCCTTGACGATCTTGGAGTTGAGGGATATGATGAGGTACACTCTCGGGATGTACTGGATCAACACGATCATGGAGAGCGTGTTGTTGGTGTGGTTGGCCGACGACGTGCTCACGGCTGGTATCACAAACCAGATGATCATCTGCAAGGACACGATCATCCAGGTGATGTTGTTGATCAGAGATGCTGCTGTGCTAATAAGTAGTAATGTCCTGAAGCTCACCAATGCGGCATCTGCAAGAGTGAAAGATGACATATCGGGTAGCAATGCAAATGCAAATGCACGCAAGAAAATTCTTGAAGCAGAGCTGATGAGAATAAAGTTGGGTTTCAACTTTCAATTTCAATGGTTCAGTAAAATGTCAAGCAATCAACTATTTGTATGTGTCATTTCTAACACAAGAATATATTGCTTAGCTCATTAAAATGGTGACATATATATGCCTCAACCACGAGCTCAAATGATTCATTTCACCAAATTAACAATCTGAACAATATAATGCATTTAGTTAAGGAATTTCAGCCAATGCATTTGTATCGACATGAAAGTGTGCATGCATTGGCGTACGTGAGCGAGGTAAGGCATTGGAAAGAAAACGTCACCTGCGGGATGGGGAGCATGGCGGCGAGGTCGATGATGAAGTCGTTCTTGAGGTAGCGTATGGCGATCTGGTCGGGGTCCCTGACGAGCTCGCCGCGGCCGAAGATGCGCGAGCTGGGCGCGACGAAGGCGATGCGGAACTTGAGGATCATGTGGGCGAGGTAGAAGAGGTCGGCGAAGGTGCGGACGGCGGTGACGAGGACGCCGATGCCCATGTCCACGGACACGCAGGCGGCGAGGCCGTCGGTGTGGAGGAGGTAGAAGTAGAGCGGGTCGACGAAGAGCCCGACGAGGCAGGTGACTAGGAAGAGGCGGTACCACCGGAGCACGACGTCGTCGCCGGGGTCCAGGATGCGGTGGGGCGTCCAGGGCCGGCGCCCGGCCGCGGCGCCGCCGCCGGGGAGCGACGATGAGGCCGCCGCGCCGGCGCCCGGGTGGAAGAAGGGCAGCGGCGGGAGGATGCGGCGGTGGATGAAGCCGGCCATGGCCGCGGGTGTCGTCGGTGGCGTCGCGGAGGGGCGCGCGGGGCGGGCCGGGCCCGGGGAGGTGGCGCGCCGCGAGGGGTGGGAGGCAGCCTGAGGAGGAGGGAGCTCGATCGCTTGCGTGCGCGCACGCGCGCCCGTGTCTGCTGCATGCGTGTCTGTGCGCGCGGCCGCGCGTTGCGGGGGAGTCGTCCATATGGCGCGCGCCGTGAGCTCTTCATCGATCGGGGCATGTCGTTTCGTCGAAACGATGATGTTTGCAACTTTGCATGGAGCGCATGCATGGAGGGATATGGGCATAGGCATGCAGGATTTCACTACAGGGGGGCCGAGACACCAAGTGGAAAAGAAAAAAAAACTAGACTTTTATATAACTTGTTCAGTGTGTAATGGTGCATATGTATTTTATTCTAATTTTGGAGCTTTGCATTTCCACGACTCGGCAGCTTGATTATTTTTTACATTGGGATTTTCAGAAAAAAAAACAACTGACGTATACCCTAATGGTCATTATCCTCTTCATCTTAGCTAACACAATTCGCTATAGCTCGACGATTGGGAAAAACGTCATGCAATTTGAGAAAAAAAAGGCAGCATCTACCATGTTATGTTATTTAATCTAAACTCATAACAAAACAATCACCAATTTTAGTTAAGCTCTATTGCCCTAGCCCCCAATACCAATTAACTTATAGTTTGCAAAGCAATAACTGGTGGTGTATTGTATGCTATGACTTGCAGTATTGCAGAGGATTTATTGTTGTTGGCTTGGATGAACAACTCGGCGCTAATCATGGTAATCAACAAAATAACTAGAAGACTCCCTGTGGTGTTACGAGGGGGGCCGGGCCCCTGCGCGCGCCCCTTGGTTCCGCCCCTGTGGAGGCATTTCGTCAAATAGACGATGGTGCCACATCCACGTGAAGTTAGTATAATGAGCACAGGTGAGGCAATTTCATGATTGAAAAATGAAATGTTCATGCTCTATATACATGACGACTTGCCCCTGCCCAATCCAATCTTGACTGCAGTCGCCTTCACGATCTCGGAGTTCAGGGTTGTGATGAAGTACACTCTTTTGGATGCAATGGATCAACACAACACGACATCGAGAGCATGTTGTTGGTCAAGGGCTTGCGCAAGTTTAGTATCTTAGACGTCATCGGTGCAGCTTCATAGTTATTGAGAAATGACATTATAGGGGATGGCAATTCTTGCAACAAAATTGTCGAGGATATATATTGTTGGGCTTCAATGATCCAGTAAAAATCCACCATTTTTGAGTTAATAGTTATGTGCAGTTCGTACCCTTTTAGAGCAAGCATTGACAGAGTTCCAGTCAACTTGGAACCCACAAAGTTTCATGGAAAATTATGTTAGTCTCAAGTACTGGCAGTGGCGTCATCATACATATAGCAACCAAAAAATGTCTATACATCTCTTGATGTCACAATCCAGCTAGTGAACCCAAGAATATGTCACATTGTTTAGACAAAACAACCATATGCAATCCTCGATTCACCAACACTTGAAGTTGCTCATCTACTCTTGATAACAACCCTTCCTGCTTTTTGCGCCTCTTTGTTTTCAGAGTTTTCAACTAGTAAACGATAAACTGAAATGAACAATGATAAGACCACATTAAAACTCCATTTATCTTATATATGGAATTGAAAGGGGGAACAAGATAATAATTACCTTATGCTAAATGACAAGCAAAGGCTAAAAGCAATGCCATCAAAGGAAAATCAATGCTCCGGGTATGAGCACAAATTATTTGGAATGTCTTTCATTTCCTAGAATGGACACTAACATAACATAGCAGGCAATAGTTTGCGAGAAAAAGAATAATTGTGCATAACTGAACACCGGTTAGATCACTTCTCTATATTATGCACCAAAACTATACATTAAGCTGAGACTTTACATAGAGATCACAGTTCCAGCGCAAATAACACCGAAGTAGTAATTTGAAATCTTGAGGACTTGTCCAATTCATAATGTATTATCTCTACCATGTGAATAGAACAAAACTAGGATTGTCAATGGAACAAGATAAGTAGCAACCTTATCAAATGCAACATGAACAAAGAGAGTAACACCCTACAACGATAAAATATTTATCATTGTATTGTTAAAAATGTTATGCAATGCATTCACATGTGCATTGCAAAAGTACTATCTTGACCTTATCTTCATTCTCTAAAACTATACTTTTATTAAATGTATTATTCTAGTTATCCAAACAAGATTCCAATCCAATTGCAACATTCTTAACTTAGTCTTGGTATCCCAAAATTCATTCTCATGATAATTAAAACAACATATGTTGAACTTATCACATATCCATGTAATTTACACTACTAATATATATTATTATGGAATGCTATCTTGGTTGTGTTAATCTATACTATAAAGATCGAATAATTTGAAAAACCTTTCTCACCCAATTCGGGTCCACCATACCCCTCACGCCGGACCCACCTGTCATGTAATTGGGGGAGTGGATAGGGTAGAAGACCCATAGAATCGCAATTTGGAGAGTGTTTCTGCCAAAAATGTAATGTTTTCTCACCAGTTTGCGGTCTTACCCGCCCGCGTGCCCGCCTGTGGACCCATCCCGCGATCGCTTCCCGTCCCGAGGGGTTGCAGCTTGCGTGTCTCCGTCCCATCAAGCCAGTAAACGGATTCCACCCCTCCGGGCAGCTCGAGTGGCCTGTGGACCGTGCTGGGGGCTGGGGCAGGCCTCGAACGTGGCGCACTTGGTCGGCATCGACGCGCTCAGGCTCTTGTCCATGGTCATCCAGGCATCACTGGTGGCGCCACGCCAGCGCCGCGTCCGGCGGCTCGCGCAGCATGTGGAGATCGTTGGCGGCTTGCTTCGGGAGTTGGAGCTCACCAAGATGATGCGGTGGGAGGCAACGCGGTGGCCACTCGAGCAGCTCCGGGGCGTGCTGCGGTAGTGCTAAGCGCACGTCACGGCGTGCTAGAATTGCGGGTACCTCCGAAGCCTCCCAGCCGACGCCAGGGGTGACCGAGGACCTTCGTGCTGCGAGCAGGAGATCGACATGTTATCCCGAGCCATACTAATCTCTCCCCTTCTGGCCTTCTTGATCTTCTTGAAACAGCAACCTCGTGAATCAAAGCTCATCCTCATAGGCCTTCTCTAATCCTCCCCATTCTTTCCAGAACTGCTAATTCAAGCTCGATCTTGATTTGGGAAGTAGTAACCTCGAGCATTTGAGCTGTGTGGAAGGAGCTGACCTTGGTGGGTGGTCAGAACTCAGAACAACGATTCCTGCTATGAGATTTTGATTTGGATGGTCATGATCTCAATTTTGAGTTGCCTGGGTCTCAATTCCTGCCGCCCGGCGCTGCAATGCAGGTGAGACCGGGACAACGAGCTGGCGTGGAGTGGAGCGCAGGTGTGCGGCAGGTAGGGACACAACATGTGATGGTGAGCTGGAGGAGGCAGAGGGGCGCCGGGGGAGACAAGAGGGAGGAAGGAGAGAGGGAAGGGAAAAGAAAAGAGAAAAGAGAAAAGAGAAAAGAGAAAAAGAGAAGAAAAGGGGGAAAAGTTTGGGAAAATTTCGAGATGAAGCAAGGCTGTGACTGTGATGATAGAATTTTGATGATCTCAAGATTTTGAAAATATTTTAAGGACTGATTTAGATTGGTGAATTTTACAGATATTGCACAACCCGTGCTCTTCAACTCTCTCTCCATGAGAAATCCACCCAGATTTAGATACTGAATAGCATAAGTGCTCGACACAAGGTCGCGCATGGTGGGAGTGGGAGCTCGCTGGTGTGGGAGCTCGAGCATTGCCAGCCGATGCAGGTGAGAGACGATGACCTCGGAGCAGAGTAGCTGCAGGCGAAGTTGGAGTACCGCAAGCAAGGGTGAGGCAAGCACAGGTGACAAAGGCGCTTGGCTTCCCTCACCACCTCCGATGAGCTACTGCGGAAGAAAATCAAGAAACAACTGTAGCCGAGTTTCAGCAGTGGCCATGACCTTTGACCTCTTTGTTTCTTTTTCTTGGCACGGAACTCCTGCTTGGCTTCGAGGCAGTTTTCAAAAAATGAGTCAAAGGTCATGACCTCAGAACTACGTCATGATCCATGGCGTTAAGGTAGCTTTCAAAAAGTGGACCATTGAGCTCATGACCTCAGCGCCATTGGCATACTGAGGTTTAAAAAAGGACCTCCACATCTGCACCTCAAAACTTGTGGTGCCAAGACGTCTAAACTCGCCACCATGGACTATGACATAGCTCGGGGTTCATTTTTTGAAAAATTTCCTTCATCGTTGTATATGTGAACATCTTTGACGAAAAGGATCGAAAAAGGATGACAGTCATATGAACGTATAGCACGTGCGTGTCGCACGTGCGTTGTTACTAGTGAACATTAACAATAGGAAAATTACTTGCCTGATATGTTAAACCAAGTGCTCACATCATACATATCTTAAATGATTTAATGTTTGTTCCTAAATCCTAAATTCAAAACAAGTGCTTATTATGTTCATCAATAGGGGGTGTTGTATTTGTCATTCATGAAGTGATAAAATGGGAAGAGTTTACACAAAGTTTCTATCCAAATGATTCTCTCCATGTTGATGTACTGATCACCTAACCAATGTTTTGTATCTAAACTAATGTTATCAATATATTAATTGTAATAAGATGTCTAGTTATCTCTGCTTGATTACCAATGCATTAGATGTATCTTAAAGGCTTAGAAGTGTGATTTGAACTTTAAATTTCAAAAACATTTTATATTTTTTATTTGTGATGATATTAAATTAATCAAAATTGTATAATCTATTTGAAATGTATCTACTAAAGGAATTTTGTAGCAAACTTGAGAAGCTAGCTACTCATGTTACTCCTATGTGATTTAGTTTTCAACACCCATTGACAGAGTGCTGAGCATTTCTCAAATTCCTCCTATATGGATAGTTAAACTATAGGAATATCATAAATGAACTAATGATCTTTTTGTAGCATGAGGTTCTTAAAGACAAGTAGAATCCAATGATTAATCATATGGATATTTTAGGAGAGTTCTTGTAGAATGACTTTAGAATGGGTGGATGATTTTATTTATCATTTAGATATTTATGTGATGAAAGTTCACTGTTGTAATGAAAATGATACTAGGCTATTGATTTCAGTGATTAATGATACCATAGTCATTTGGACTAATGTACTTGCAAGATGTACCCTTGTAGGTATATTTTATAGTGTATGAATTTAAAAAGTCAACAAAATGAGAAAACAAGAAAGACATACAAAAGTCTATTGTATCCAAAAGAAATCTTTTTTGTAAGACATCCAAATGATTGTGATGAAGCTGAGATAAATACACGCAATGACTTGTAGCAAATCCTATTGGAAATGTGAAAAGACATATTTCACTGATTCATACAGTGACAATTGGAGAGGTCATCAAATCAAGAAGAGACGTGCACTGTGTGCACTAATTCATTCGATGTCAACAGTGTCGTCACTGAAACTTTTGGTGATTGTTGGATCATCTCGTCATGAGCTCAGTTTCACTTCTAAATGGTCTTATTAATACATTCACCAGATTCATATAGTGGTAATAGTTACCAGGGAAGCTAAACATTTTGCGTGCTAGGCCGAAAAAAGCCTGGTTCATTTCGGGCTGAAAATTTGTGCCAACGAAAGTACCAAGGCCATTGTTGGGCTGAGATTTTCTGCTTCCACTCTTTTTTTGTTTAAAATTAAATTAAGTTAGTTATTTTGGCAAGCTCAGGCTAGCCAGATTTATCTCAGTCTTGGTTTTCGCTGACCACGCTGGAGACGTACCAAGCTCAAAATGCTTAGGTCTACCAAGGAGCATCCGAGTGAGGCAAGGTACACTAGGTCAGAAACGATTTGTCCTGGCGGCTAAAACCGGTCTTTGCTGACGGGCGCAGCACCCGCCAGCAACTTTGAGCCAGTAGAAATGGCCCTTTGTGCTGGCGGGTGCCCCGCCCACCAGCACAGAGCCATTTGTGCTGGCGGGTGGCTTAAACGCCCGCCAACAAGGAATCGTCTTGGCGGTTACTTAAGCAGCCCGCCGCACAAAGGGCGGTTCCTTACTGCTTAAGCATTTTTCCCATTTGCTATATAATTCTCCATAATTGTTTATTATTTGTATATAATTTGTCATTTTCGTTTATTATTTGTATTTGGTCACTATATTCGTCCGTATTTTTTTCATATTTGCATTTGTAGGTCAAATTCACTTTAATTTATTGTAATTTTTATTTAACCGCCAAATCCTAATATGTCTGACAAACACATAATCCAAACTAAAATATAAAAATGTATACATAAGTCACATTACAAAAAAACATCATACATAATAGATAACCCTAAGACACCCATCTATATAACATTTCCGCATCGTCTAATGTTAAGACTCCTTCTTTATCGAAGAATTCTCCATCCTCGTGGCAAATCTCACGAAGGATGAATCTTGCCATGTCCGCACAAATGTTGGTGATTTCCATGTCACCAAGTTGCTCCCACGATCCCTCAATGGTAGGCATCTGCACGTAAACACAATAAATGCAGATTGTTATGCATTACCATCAGGACCATAATTAGCACATGCATGGTTGTGTACAAACAAGAGGTTTACGTCTTCAGGATTCGTCTGGTACCTCCCATTATTTCTCAAAACCTCGCACATAATATCCACATAGCACACTTTGCCAGGAGGTTGTTTGTGTAATCGCAAACAAATAAAATGATCGGTACTTATTAACGAGAGTGTACAACTCTGATAAAAATGATTGGTACTTATTAACAGAAGTGTTCTTACCCATTTGGCATGTCGTACCACCAATTTTTCTTCTTTGGAGGTCTTGCCCACCATTGATATGTATAGCCTATCGCACTTTAAGGATACAAAGACATAAGTTAGTAATACAATTTGAACTATAGCCGATACACGCAATAGTGATTATATATTACCTTGATTGTCTTACTTTCTTATAATCTCAATGATTTTCGGTAAGAAGCCTCGAATAGTGTAATGAGTCGTAGACCCCATAGTTCCAAACTTGGACACATGTGAAAGCAAATGAAATGGCTGCATAAAATTAAAATAATTAATATAAATAGACTCAAAATGAAAGCAAATGAAATAGTTATTTAAAGGATCTTACTCAAAATTGTAAGCACACTTGATAGAATCCTTATGTTGGTTTTTCCTTATTACCCTTGCAATGTATACAGCCACCTCATGAAGTTTAGTTTTCTCGTAACCCTTTGTTAATTCTTCTTTCTCATGTGGTGTCTTTGCTTGTTCCTCTATTTACTTTCTTAGATTATCCGTCATTATGAACGTGTGTTGCGGCTTGCTTACTTGTTGCGGGTCCAGGTATGCTACCTTCCACCTCCCATTTGTCTTCCTTTCATCCAACGCTTGCATCCTGCAAAAAATTTTACTTAGGATGGTAATAACAATACATATGGATTTGAATAGATTTGTATGTGGTATAGGGATGTTGACTTACATGGACCAAATGGTGACGAGATTGACGTCGAGTTTGTCACGTGAACATCGCATGCAAATCGGGAAATCGATTGCAACCTTCCGTTCTAAAGTGCTACTGAACACCCATTTCGGGACATTGGCGGTGATAGTGTGAATGCCTTGCTTCATGGCGTGCATGATCCATCCATGCAGCCTCATCAATTCTGGCGGCCCTTCGTTCAGTTGCCACCAAAAACAGAATGGTTTGCCATGCTCATACTTGTCGGGCACCTCATCCGACGAAAACATATTTATTTGCTCCTCCTTTTGTTTTGAAAAGATGTGCGGGTTAAAGATTTTTCATCGGTACCTTCTTGAGTACTTGAACATCGGATGATTCTTTCTGGGATCTGGAGCCCGTTTAGGTTTATTCTTCAGTACTTTCAAGAACAAGTCAACATCAGATGATTTCGTCTTTGGTTCATATGAGTTTATCATCCGGTGTATTCTTTGGCGTCTTGGTTCTTTGGACATGGCGGAGGAGATGTGGTCTTGGAACAGATTTCGGTGATGATGCCCCTTCATTGAGAGTTTGTTGGACGGGTGATTTGTTCTCATTGTTACCTCCCTGCTCCCCACCCATCGTAGGTTGTTCCGTGTTCCGACGTCTGCTTGGAGGGGTGCTTGTGGCATGTTGTTGTCATTATTGTTAACTCCCCTCGCCCCCATCGTAGGTTGTTCGTGTTCCCACGTCGCAACATCTTGGAGGGTCATGTTGTTGTCATTGTTACCTCCATGCTCCCCACCCATCGTGTACTCGACCATTGCAGCATCTGAATCTTGGGGGGGTACTCGTTCTTGGCTAGGTTGTAAGGGACTTGGTGATGCATTAAGAATGATATCTCGACGATGCCACAGTATGTATTGGTTCCTCGCATCGAGAAGCTCGATCCCATCCTCGATGGGGATATCAATCTTGCCGCGACTCATCGACACCAAAACAACTTGAACCCATGCGTACTCTGGCGGTGGTGGATTCGGAAACACATGACCGTTAGTGCCATGGTGTCCCACTTCTTGAAACTTATCTAGTTTTCTTCCATATGGAATAACCAACTTGCATGGTGTATCCTCTACAATGTCATCTACGGGATGCTTGGCGTTAGCAATAGAACCAAGCACTACTTGGAGTCGGGATGGTTCCGATCTGAACAAGCGACAAGTTGTTGGGTTCTACTAGGCCCATGAAACTTGTTGTTGTTGTATGAAGAAGCCTATCAACTCTTGCTTGGCGATTTCTCTCATCTTGTCTTCAAGGTGCTTCTTATAACGGTCCCGCTTCTTATAACTTGCTCGGTGTACAACAAATGCTTTACCCAGGCAAGGTAGATGAAATCCCTCGAACACGGCCAGTGCTCAGCGTTCGATCGCGGCGGTTAGCATATCTTTCTCCTGTCGGGCAAGAAAAGACCATTCTTTTGCATTTCAAGTCCTTCCAGACTTCTCATAAATTTGTTCTGTTGTGGGCTTCCGGAATTTAACCTTGGCATTAGGTGCTATAGCCGGAACTCGAGCAAGGCACCAATTCCTGCTACGCTCATCCATGCCTTCAAACAAAGCTGGTAAACCAGCTACCCTCCTTTCTTCTTTCTCCCTCCATTTTGCCATTTTGGCGGCATATCCTCCGAACCCAAGTGATGGGGGTTCTCACACTTTCATAGCCTTCTCCTTTTGTTGGACACTCGAGCTCACTACGCCGTCTTCTTCATTCTACTGAATTCTTCCCACACTGCTAGCGGAATGTTACCATACACATCCCTAGCATCCTTGCCTTTCTGGACAAATTCAGTATTAAGTGTAGACCTCCAATTCCTAAGAGCTCTTCCACAGAGGCCCTCAGCAAAAGTTCTACCTGCATTTTCTGTTCCTTCCGGATAAGCAAACTTTTCTTTCACTTTGGCCCATAATACATCCTTAGCCTTAGGCAGTCTTCCAATTACTAGTTGTGATCCAAGACCCCAATTGGTCTCTGACAATTGCACCAACGATGTTCCGAAACCTAGCAGCTATCCCCTTAGGTTCGACGGGCTCACCTTTGTCACCCAACTGTTCTATCACAAGTTGTCCTCTTTCAGGGATCTGGTTTCTTCTTCTATGACCACGTTTCCTTTTCAGGTTACTAGAAGTAGTAGTACCCGAAGGTTGTGGTCTTTGAAATAACCGCCTCTTGGGCAAGAATGTTAGATGCTCTACGACGTCGTGGCGGGGATCGCTCATCGTTCTACACATAAAACATTATTTAAAGTATATCTTAATTTGAAAAACAAACATTAATTTGAGTGAATGTGCATGCACACCTCATTATCGCTTGGTTCGTAATCAACATCATCGTCTTCGATACGCCTACGAGGTCGTGGTTCGCTTGGTTCGTACTCAGATGGAGTTTCATAGTCTCCAATTATAGCACTATCACCGGAATCCTCCTCACCGGATTCTTCACTGTTAACAATTGATCATAGATAATTTACAATTCCTCCATACATTTTTTACAATTGATCATAGGTAATTGTTGTTTACAATAAAACTATTTAAATTAAATCCATAGTCCATTTTTATATAATAAATCTATTTAACCTAAATCCATAGTCCTATGATATAATTTACAATTCATCCATAGTCCATATTTGAATAGCTATAGTACACAATCCATAGTCCATATTTATACAATTTTATCCACAATCCATAGTCCATATTTTCTAAATTATAGGTAATTGCATTTTGAAAAGAAAAAAGAAAAAACAAAAGAGCCTCCTCGCGGGGCGGTCGTCAGCGCCGCCGGCCATCCCCAGCCTCGATGTGTCCCAGGAGGCAGCGGAGGAGGCGGCGCTTCCGAGAAGAGGAGCCGTCGGTGGCGAAGGCGGGGGAGCTATTGTCGGCGGCGGTTCGTGGGCAGGGGATTCGTTGGCGGCGGTTGGGGTAGCGGCGGGAGGGGCGCGTCATCCTGCTAGGGAAGAGGCGGCGGTGCTCGGGGAGGAGGTCGGTGGGCGCCCGCGACGCGGCAGCGTGATCGCCGCACGGGAGAAGGCGGGCGCTCGCGGGAGCTGCAGGGCACTCGTGGACGCGCGGGCACTCGTGGAGGTCGGCGGCGGTCGCGGGAGAGAACGGCGGAGTGCTCGTGGAGGAGGCAGGCGTGGTGGTCGGCGGCGGCGGCACTTTTCGGGGGAGGACGGTGGCGGCGCTCGTGGCGGCGTGAAATTTTGGCAGCCTGACGGCGTCGTTTCGTTTTCGTGCCGAGACTTAGAAAATTTTCAGGTCTTGGTTGCTATATATAAGGGAAAGCAACAGTGGCGGGCCACATTAGACACCGCTAGCGGTGAGCGTCTTAAGCACCGCCAAGACTCACCGGCGCGCCTAATTTAGAATTTGACTCATTTGAACTAACCTTTTCAAATCAGAACCTTTTCATATGAGAAAACACCACCTATACTTAAAGTCAAATATTTTAGGATAGGTTTGGAGGTTTCAATTAATTTTGAACTTTTTATACCAGGATTTCAAATATTTCAAATTATGGCAAACCACGGTCTTTGGCGGTCGCCTTATGGTAACCGCCCGTGATGAGTCTCACCGGCGGTCACTTAAACCCGCCACGATGTTTTCCTGAATTTGAAAATTTTGAAATCCTAGCTTAAAAGGTTCAAAATTCATTGAAACTTCCAAAAGTATCCTAAAATATTTGAATTTAAGTATAGGAGGTGTGTATCTTGTAAAAGAAGTCCTAGTTTGCAAAAGTTAGTTCAAATGGGACTCTAGGGTCATACACCTAATGAGTTATAGGTTGTTTGACCCTAGAGTCTCATTTGAACTAACCTTTTCAAATCAGAACCTTTTCATATGAGAAAACACCTCCTATACTTAAATTCAAATATTTTAGGATAATATTGGAAGTTTCAATGAATTTGGAAATTTTTAGGCCAGGATTTCAAATTTTTCAGATTTTGGCAAACCACTGTGCTGGCGGTCGTCTTATGATACCCGCCATGTGAGAACTCACGGCGGGCACTTAAGGCCCTTGACAAGTGTTTTCGAATTTGAAAATTTTGAAATCCTGGCTTAAAAGGTTCAAAATTCATTGAAACTTCCAAAAGTATCCTAAAATATTTGAATTTAAGTATAGGAGGTGTGTATCTTGTAAAAGAAGTCCTAGTTTGAAAAGGTTAGTTCAAATGGGACTCTAGGGTCATACACCTAATGAGTTATAGGTTGTTTGACCCTAGAGTCTCATTTCATTGAAACATCCAAAAGTCTCCTAAAATGATTGAAAGTCTTACAACAACATTAATTATATAAAGTCTTACAAGTGATACATCAAGCCCGACTAATAAGAAGTGCAAATTTATCCTTTAACAATTCTCCCTTCACAGTCTGTACGTAACCATGACTTCTCCGATTTTGGAATGCTGGCTTCAATTTTTTTTATTCTTTTCTCATGATCTTTGAACAAGACTAGCTCCTCAAACTGATTGTAATCCTCAACATCAATTACACCTTCTACTCCTAGAATTCTTTGTTTTCCGGAGACGGCAATGTGCTTCATTACCCATGGATCATCTTTGTAACCTACATTGGCAAGGTCTACAAGTGTCAACCCATAATTGTCATCTGTGACGCCATTCGGGTGTTTGACCCATTGTCATCTCTTGTTGTCTTTCGCCTTCGTATAGTAGGTGTACCCATTAATTTCGTATGCTTGCCATGAGGTCACATTGCTTGATGGACCAGCCGCCAACCTGGTCAATGTTGTGTCATCTATGGAATTTCCTTGAAATAGATGCCCATGTTCCTTTAACCATGATGGGAAACGACGCTTTTGCTCTTTGATGACCCAATCCTCGGACCGACTATCATTTTCTTCACGAATCTCATTTTCGTTTTGCACGATAAATGGCTCCACTATTGCAAGTTGTTGTAGAACACTAGCATGTGCTTTCTCTAGTTGTTGGTTGTCCTCGTCAATGAATTTTTTCCTTCCAATGGTCCCTTTCACGACAATCGCCGTTGTCGAGATTCCGTAAACCGATCGCTCTCTTATCTTTTATGTAGTCTATGCAACAATCAACACTCTCTTCTGTATGGTAGCTCTCGATCATGCTTCCCTCTGGAAATGCCTTGTTTCTCATGTATCCATTGAGAATCGACATGAAGATTAAATCGTCCACATCGATGAAAGTACATAGGTCCTAGTTCGATAATTTACTCGACCATGTGGATCATTAGATGTTCCATGATATCAAAAATGATGGAGGAAGCACATCTCGAGCTGGGCTTGAGTTTCTGACATAAACAGCTGAAGCCTTGCCAACTCTACACAATCTACCACTTTCTGCGAAATGACGTTGAAAAAGTAGCACATCCTTGTGATAACCATCTTAAGGAATCTGGTTTGTGACTCGGATCGCAATCGCGAGAAAAAGCGATGATCATCACATGACAATCATGAGAGTTACAACCCGATGGCGTCATGTCCTTCAATGAGACCAATGATCGGATGTTGGATGAGAATCGGTAGGCACTTTCAGACGCAAGCATTTGGATAGCCAACCTCTCATGTTGTGTTAAGTTGTAGCTAGCAGGTGGAAGGTACTGCTTACCATTAGGACGTGGTTGTGGGTGGAGTTCTGGCCTAATTTTTAGGTCAACAAGATCCTTACGCGACTTCAGTCCGTCCTTTACCTTTCTGTTAAGCCTAAGAATCCGATTGTGCTTTCAAACACATTCTTCTGAAGATGCATCCCATCGATGGCATGGCGCACTGCCAATTCTTCCCAGTATGGCAAGTACTTGAAAAATATAGACATCTTCTTGAAAGGCACGTCAATGTTTTCTGTAGTTTCAGCCTCCTTCCTTCCCCTTTTTGAATTATCATCAACATCACCTTTTGACTTCTTACCAAGTTTGAACTTGACCTTCTGACACATTTCAAATACGGTTCTACGGTGCCGGTTGTGGGGCAAAGAGTCTTTCTCAATCTTTCCATCAAAAGAGTCTCGCCATCTTGCGGTACTTGTGAGTCCTTATTAGCCATGCCCCCATATACAGCCTTCTTAGATCCTTTCGGTACACAAATATTGTACCATTCAAACAAACTACACAACTGTTTTTCCTTTTTCGACCGGACAAAGAAAATAGGGCAGGTTAATCATTAATGGTAACAAAGATAATTGCCTTAAGTGTGAATGTCTCCCTTCATGCTCATCCCACATCTCAACCCCATGTTTCCAAAACTTCTCCATTTCTTCCATCAATGGCTCCAGGAAGACATCTATGTCGATACCAGGTTGCTTCGGTCCTTGGATTAGAATGGTAAGCAAAAGGAACTTTCTCTTGTGACATAGAGGGAAGGTTGTATATGGTCATCAACACTGGCCATGTGTTGTGCGTGCTGCTTCTTTCACCAAATGGATTCATGCCATCTGTACTTAACGCGAACCGTATATTTATTTTTTCATCTCTAAACTCTTTGTGGTTGGAATCAAAGGTCCTCCACTGCCGAGCATCAGAAGGATGTCAAAGCTTCCCATCGACTTCTCTGGGCGTCTGCGTGCCAAGTCATTAGTTCGGTCTTTGGGTTCGAGAACAATCGCCGCAGACGGTCCTCCACCGCAAGTACCACATCACCAAGGCAGGGACTTTACGTTGACTAGCAGTGTCAGTACCAATACTATACTCCTCCTCAACTTGAGAAAATGCACTTTTCTTTCCACCCACCTTCCTCTTCACGCCTTTAGATGCAATGACCCGTTCCACAGCAAAATCGGCATTACTTTTGTAACAACTAGCATCGCAATTTGGACACTTCTCCAGTTCTGCATAGTCACCGCGGTACAATATGCAATGGTTCCTACACGTGTATTCTTTGCACTCGCATCTTCAATGGGTTGATAATCTTCTTTGCTTCATATGTGTTTCTTGGGACCAAGTTAGGCTTGAGTAGATTGGCCAAGTAAGTTCGTTAAAACTATTGTCCGACCATCCGAATTTTGCCTTCACAATCGAAGATGGAGTAGGAAAGCATAACACGGTCCACTCCTTCCCACAACCCTCATACATACGGTCCTTTCTTTGCCTTCTTTAGTGTCTCAAAATTTTCTAACCCTTTAACACTCCCTAGCAACACCTCCGGTTCAATGTGGCGCAACATTTCTTCCATATCAACATCACATTCCTCGTCCACCTGTGGTGCATCTGTTTGATCATCACAGCCAAAACCATCATCCATCATGACATGATCATTTTC
Source organism: Cenchrus purpureus (assembly GCA_022644695.1). Classification (NCBI taxonomy): domain Eukaryota; kingdom Viridiplantae; phylum Streptophyta; class Magnoliopsida; order Poales; family Poaceae; genus Cenchrus; species Cenchrus purpureus. The sequence goes on from CP053457.1 coordinate 21,723,118, forward strand.
ATCTGCATCTTCATCACCCACTTCATCATACACAGGTGCCGATGTCTCGCATTGTTGAAAGTACTTTCGCTTCACCATGGTGGGACCAAGTTTTGTATCCTTTCACAAAACCGGCTTTATCAAATGCATCTTGATGGCATTAATATCTTCCCACACAAGTTTGTTGCAACAATCACAACATGGACAACGTATTTGCTTTGTCCTAGAAATTTGGGCATGCTTCTGCGCAACCTCGAGAAAGTTTGTTAACTCTGTCAAGAATGTAGACGAATGTCTCCGTATGCCATACATCCATGCTCTATGTTCCATCTTAAACAACCTATAAAATATAATTCTATTATAAACTCACGTATAATCAAAACTGAATTCTACAATTTCAAACTCAATTGTGTAACTTGCTTCAATTAATATGTAAAAAAGGAAACAAAACTAAATTCTATAATTTTAATTTATGAAGCTAATAATTTAAATGACAAACTAATAATTTAAATAATTTAATATGTAAACTTGCTTCTATAATTACAATAATTATATTATGAACATTTAAATAATTTGCATTGACAAACTAATAATTTAAATAATTTAAAATGTAAACTTGCTTCTATAATTGCAATTATTATATTATGAAAATCTAAAGCTATTTAAAAAATAAATCTCTAATTCAATATCTCTCTTCACTCCCCTCTCTCTCCTAGCTAACCCTAGGTCTAGATCTAGATCTCTATCTACATACAAATTATGGATAAAAGGAGAAAACTAAGGTTAAAATAGCACAAACTCACCTTATATAGCCACATCCTCCAAGAAAATCAAGAGCAAAACCTTCCCCCCTAGATTTGGTGTTTTTGGAGCTTTTCCCGAGCTCCTCTCGGGCAAAGCGCCAATGGAAGGTTGCTGGGAAGAAGGGGTTGTTCTATATTTATACAAGGCACAGTGCCGGCGGGTGGCATAAGCCAACCGCCGTGATATCTCTGTCTTGGCGGTGCCTTATGTTGACCGCCCGACCTTTGTGTACTATCTTGGCGGGCGCCTTAAGTCACCCGCCAGCACTAATATCTCTCCTGGCGGGCACTTAAGCCACCCACCTGCTGAGTCGGAATAAGTCCGGTGAACGGTTTGACTCAACACTCACTCACACACTCGCTGCTTTGCTCCCAACCCTAGCCGCGCCGCAAAGCCCCGCCGCAGCCGCAACCGCCCGTGCCCGCCACTCGTGAGCTTCGCCCGCCGCCTGCGTGTCCCGCCACCACCGCCGCTCGTGAGTTTTGCCCGCGCGCCACCGTCGCAAGCCGCCGCCTGAGCCCCGCCACCGCGCGCGCCAACACTCGTGCACCGCTGCCGCCGTCGCTGCTTGCGGTGGAGGAGGAGCTCAGAGGCAAGTATCGACCCAATCTTCTACCTCCGGTTCCTCGGCGGACGTCAGCTCCATCAGCGCCGCATGGCGAGCTCAGCTCCGAACCTTAGCGATTCATGCCTCTCCCACGGTGGAATGCAAATCTTGCGGATCAGTGGTTTGGTTCAAGAGCAAGGCAAATAACATCATCTACAAGTGCCGAACAACCACGGTTTGATTTTCATCTCACCCTAATTCAGTTGATTAGTAGTCACCTTAGGATTTGTTGATTATTAGTGATTCGGTTGATATAATATTAGTGATTCGGTTGATATAATTTTAGTGATTACATTGATTCGGTTTATGTCTAGATAATTATCCAATTTATTGATGGCAGCCACCTTAGGATTTGTTGATTGTTCTTGTAGATGATGTTAATCCGAAATCAATCTTGCCATATATGGATAATTATCAACTATGTTGCATTGTTACTGCCCTAATAACATAGTTGCATTTGTTGATTATTCTTGTAGGGGCGACCCTAATTCATGTCCAGGAAGTTTGGTGGGAAGGTCAATACCTCCAGCATTTGAGAGCAAATTACCCACATTTGGTGCCGGCAAACTATCAGATGTTCACCAGTGTTGCTGCACACCAAGCGGCACCACAACCGTCTAGTGTAGTGTATCCGCCGGCAGGTGCAACCCGCGCTGAAATTATGGAGCAATTGAATCAGCTAAAGTTTGTCGTTTCTGATTTGAAGTTGGGTTTAGTGATTTGAAGATGTCGCATAATGAATCGAGGCTGGAACTTGCAGATCTACGAGGGCAATTTACTGAACATTTGGCGAAGAATGGCTGTGGGAAGAAGAAGCCCAAGAAAAATAAAGGATTATGCATGCAGGGCACCATCCTCGCTTTTGTGATCTTGATAATAGGTGTAGTGCTAGGTAGTTATCTCACTGGCGGACTGTCTAAGAACTGAGTGAGGCAAGTTGTAGTTGACTTGTGAGTGAGGCCCCTATTGTAGAGTACTTTAATTTGTGTTGGTGTGCTTTGAAACATTTGTGATCATGTTGTTTGTGTGAAATAAACCTTTCTAAGGTGCTGTTTGTGTTGATATTTCAATTTGAATTTGACTTTTTGGTGAATCAATTTGACTTGTTGGTGCTGTCCATGTTGAAATATTGGTGACAGAAGTAACAAGTTCTATTTGCAGATTCACTGTGCTGGCGGGTGCTTATGCCAGCCGCCAGTACTAAAGATCCATGCTGGCGGTCGACATAAGCCGCCCGCCAGCAAAAATGGGACCATTTGTGCTGGCGGGTGGTTTATGTCGCCCACCAGCACTAATCCTTCAATACTGGCGGTTGCTGGCCCGGCGCCCCTGCGCACCACTATGCTGGCGGGTGCCAATTGCACCCGGCAGCACGCTAATTTACTTGTGTCAGGACAAATCGTTTCTGACCTAGTGGTGGACACGACCCACTTACGTGTGGGAAAGATCCGTCGGTACCCTTATGGGAGAGTTACTTGACCGGAGAGCACCCTTACACGAGCATTCTCTTAAGATGGGCGCAAAAAATGAGGACTAGTACACTAGATTAAAATTATCGTCTTTGGAATTTGCAATCTCTATTCTCTACTACTCTTATTGCACTTACACGCTTACATAACTTTTCAAGAATTATCATGTGTAGTTTCCAGGTTTGGAATTAATGGCGCATAACTAATGTTCGGGAAAAATAGCAACACATAAAAAAAAACATAGTACACATCTAGATGGATTTTTAAAATAGATTTTTATACATGCTCTTAGAGTGTCACCCTCGCTCATGTATGTCACCCTACTGTACGCAAAAGTCACCTGTCAGATGGGCTACACGTACTGAGAACTTCTTTTTTTGACAGCGACAGAGAAGGTAGCGTGATGCTCGTGTGACAGAGAAGGTAGCGTGATGCTCGTGTGACAGAGAAGCTACCATGGTGAGCAGAAATTGTTCAGTAGTATCAGAGTTGAGAAAAATGCACTTTTTTTGGCGTGTAAGTGGTGAGAAAGATTATTTTGTACAACGGTTAGTTGTCCTGAATCTCACATCATCAGCGATCTGAATCTCAAGCTGTCGTTGAAAGTTTTTTTTTTTACAACAAACACTTTATATATATTAAGTAGCCATCTTACACAATGATCCTCCAAAAAGGGCCATATTACAAAGAGGTCTAAAGACCAGAAGAACATAGACACCACGGCGAATACAGAGACGAGCTCGTCGCGGAGAACTGTAAAGGCGCCGGCGGCGCTTACAGCGGGGCGGAGGGACCGCATCTTGCAACGGTTGTTGAAGGGGCGACGAAGCCGAATAAGGGAACCACACCTAACGACCGACAAGTATGTATGAATCACGTCGTCGACGGCAATGGATGAGGCTTGTAGTTGAATCCCCGGTGGAGACGAGCTCTCCTGATCTTCACCAGCTGGGTATGTGTCGAGGTAGTCTTGGATCTGCAGGATTTGTAGCTGCTTGGAGGAACGGAAGGCGGAACGGAGCGGCGGTCGTAGTCGGTAGCATGTTGGCGCGTTCCACGACGGCGAGCTCGCGTCAACCCAGATGGGGGTGAGGTCGTCGGAACAACCACCGAGGTGCTGCGGGTGGTCGAGGCCGGCGGAATCTTTAGCGAAGACGGCGGCGACGAGGCCGAGATGGCAGCGCAACAGTGCGTTCAACAACAGTGAGTCACTACATCCCTGATGAGGACAAAGCCGTCGGAACAACCGCTGATGCAAGGATTGGAGATCTACAACTACTGGATCTGCAAGGGTGATGGCTACGAGGTGGTGGCAGAAGCGGGAAGCGGGGTGGAGAGACGGTGGAGACGGAGAAGCAAAGGGGGTTAAGCGGCGGTGGAGCGGATGAGGATGTGGATAGATCTCGTCGGCGGAGGCGGATTGAGGGAGAGGGGCGGAGAAGACGAGATCTAGAGGGGTGGAAGATGGGTTTATTTTATTGGCACTGACCTGAACTCCGACAAAGACGGCGGCAGAGAGGACGCCGAGGAAGATTGTAACCATCTAGGCCCTGTCACACCTTTGGTAAGGGTGTGTTTCGGTGATAAATGACAACCATATACTTGTGACTAACCTTCGTTTTGTAGCGGATTATATCTTGGGTTATTGTCATAAGTGATCAATGAAAAGAGACGCCAGTGTATAAGTTAGACAGAGACGTACCGAGTGGATGGCCTTCAGCACTGGATAAACCGACGATGCGTCGGAGTATAGCATCGGTGCATTGACTGGGTCAGTTGGCTCCAACGGCTATATAGATGCTTGTGAGTGACCGGATGATCCGACACTAGCGCAGGGGGAACCGTCGGTTCATCCGACGGTACAACTTTTCAGGGGACTTTTCCAACAGCTAGCCTCCCTTTCTAGGCCTATATATATGACCCCCACGTCTCTTGAGCTGCCTTTGCCACTCTGAAGATCTACAGCAGCCAAGGAGAGAAGGAGATAGTGCTTTGCTCATTTGGGATTCTCTTCCTCTCGTTTGAGGAGCTCTTTCTTAGTGATCAAGGGTTTCAAGGTGTATATCATGGCTTAGCTGGGTGCTCAGGTCAAGTGAAGGTACGTGGGCTTGTTACTCTTGGAGATTGACGGCTCCTAGACGGTTTTGGTGCTTTGGGGGTTCTTGGCGAGCTCTTGGAGATTGTGGGAGCCTCAAGAAAACTTGGTGTACACGGTTCGAGACCCACCGTTCCGGAAATGGAGAACGGGTACTCTTAGTGAGCACTTGAGTCTTGGTGACTTGAGGGGAGCAATACTTTTAGCGAGTGCTCCAACGTGGATTAGGGGGGAGCGTCAACTCCTCGATACCACGGGAAAAAAATCCGGTTGTCTCTTGTGCCTCTCTCTACTTCCTTGCACTTATTTTCAGCACTTACATTCCGTATTTAAGTTTCCTTGCTCTAGTTCTTCTTGTGTTGCTTGTTTGCTTCATATCTTGACTAGGTTGCTTTATATGTCTTAGTGTGATCTTTGCTAAGGAAACTCTTGCTAGTGTGCTTAGAATAGTAGAGAAAAACCTCTTTAGATGGGCAACACTAGTTGATAGGCTAAGGTTTACTTCTTGCTTTAGAAATTGAAAAGAAAGCCCAAATTCAAACCCCCTATACGGGCCATTGATCCTACAAAGATCCCGACGACGAGTGCTCCGGCGACGGTGACGACAAAGAAAAGGAGTGGGGAAGCCATATGCAAATACTACAACAAGCTAATACTACTAAGAGCTACTACTAAAGACGGTCGGGGCTCCCCTCCCCTCCCGCTGCGGCGAGGCGAGCTCGCCAGAGCACGGAGGGAGGGGGCCGGGAGGAGGCGGTGTAGGGAGCTCTCGAGAAGAGGAAGGAGACTTGAAGCCTACTGTGACCGCTGTCGTTGAAAGTTGAAACTAAGTGTAGTGTTTCAAAGCGCTCGTGCTTGTACCAAGTACACGATATGATGCATGTCGAACTGAGGCCGGGGACCCTCTCTGCATGCTCGATCAGTATGCAAACCAACTGTACCCATTGCGTGTTCTTTTTTTCTCAAATACGCAGGAGAGTTACGTATCATTGTATTAAGAAGAAAAAGCACAAAATTTGTTTACAACAACGCGGAGCAGGCTCACGCAACACTCATGCGCAAGGCAAGAAGATACAACCACTAGCAAGCTACTCTTACTCATACTTTAAACGACCTAACTATCTAGTCCCAGCCAGGATCCAAAGATCAACATCCGCGTTTGTTCTACTGCCAGGAACCGTACATCTGCACAGTATAATCTCACTTGTCCGTCTAGCTGCACAGTATAATCCTCGCCTAGCAGGAAACAAAAAAGTCAAGTCACTCTTCAATACCTCAGACTGTACAACCGCATTGCCCATTTCTCAGTCTGTACGCACTACGGGAAAACCTACATTTACCGTGTGTTTTATTTCAGACGCACGGCAAAGAGATTGTTTGCCGTGCGTTTTTTATAGGGCGCACGGCAAAGAACAAACGCACGACAAGCAAGCTCTTTGTCGTGCGCCAGGAAGAAACGCACGGCAAAGATCTTGTTTGCCGTGAGTTTTATTTCTTGGCGCACGGCAAACATTTTTCTCCCACCGGCCGTTACCGGCCGTTAATAAGTAAGTGGAGGCGAAGTGCCTTTGCTGTGCGTTTTTGGAAAAACGCACGGCAAAGAATGGCGCACGACAAAGTTTTTTTTTCATTTATATGTCCTACTAAGTCCCAAAGTCAATAGCCCCTCAAAACAAATTATTCTCACTTTAAAATTTGAATTAAAAGCGACAATCGAATTTGAATTCGATTTTCTTTATAAGCAATAGACAATATAAGTTGTTCTACGTAAAAGTTTGATGTTTTTACGAAGTCATTTGATAATTTTAGTGTTTTTATAAGTAAAATTTAGATTTTATGAAAAAAGCCTTTGTCGTGCGTTGTTGGTATCTTTGCCGTGCGTTTTTGGCATGGCGCACGGCAAAGTTTTTTTTTCCATTTATATGTCCTACTAAGCCCCAAATTTAATAGCCCCTCAAAATAAATTCTTCTCACTTACTCTATACATACAACATGTGATACTTCATGGTAAAATTCATATGGTTTTTATATTAATTTGCTATATTTAACTAATTAATTGTATTTCAAGCAATTTTTCAAAGAGGCCAAATTTTAACTACAAGTGATTCAAATAATAGAATAAAATGAATGAAAAAATAATATTCATGTTATTTGGCCCAATTTAAGACCTCTTCCATAAAATCAAAAGCAATTTGAACATCTTGACTAGGAAACACGACCATGATCGTGTGTCCAAATGATTTAAAAATTTTAAAAAAATGCAAACAAAGTATGAAAATTATAAGATTCGTTAAGGGTTCATGATATCATACGTGGAGTCTGTAATAAAAATTTGAACAATTTGTCATGTACGGTACTTACAAATCGAAACATCTCCGAAAAAGTTTCAGAGAGTTGAGAAGTAGATGGTTAGGTTTGAATGAAAAGCGACAATCAAATTTGAATTTGAATTCAAATTTTTGTCTTTAAGCAATAGACAATATAAGTTGTTCTATGTAAAAGTTTGGTGTTTTTACGAAATCATTTGATAATTTTAGTGTTTTTATAAGTAACATTTAGATTTTATGAAAAAAGTTTTTGTTGTGCGTTTTTGGAAAAACGCACAGCAAAGAGTGCCTTTGCCGTGCGCTTTTTCGAAATGCACGACAAAGAAATAGCTTTGCCGTGCATTTTACAACTGGCGCACGACAAACTTGTTCCCGCTGGCCCAACTCCACCGGCCCATCCCACTCCCGCTGGCCCAAATTAAAAGAAAAAAGCGGTCGAACTCACGGCGTGGTCGGATCCCATCCGTGCCACGAATCATCGACCCGCTCCCCCCTAGTATAAAAGCATCTCCAAACCCTACCCCTCGCTCTCCCTCTGGCCGCTTACCCCTCCTCTTCCCCGGTCCCAACTCGATCCTCTCCCTCCGCCCGCTCCTACCTCCCGCCTCTCCCTCCACCGGGCCCTACCTCCCCTCTCTCAGCCCACGGCGGGCCGGAGCTGGCGGCGGGAGGCGGAACTCAGCGGCGCCCGTCCTCCAAGATCCGGCGGCGGAGGTGCGGATCTGGCAGTGGCGCCCGGCGAGGCCGGAGCTCTGGCCGGCGAGGCGGACCTCCCGCGGCGGAGGCCGGAACTCCCCAGCCGCGGTGGAGCTCCGGCCGCACGACCTCCAAGATGCAGCGGCGGAGGTGCCGGATCCGGCCGCGGAGGCGCCGGATCTGGCTGTGGTGGCGCCGGCGGAGGAGGTCACGGCAGCCATCTCTTCTACGGCGACCACCTCGAGGTGCTCTCCCTCTCCCTCTCCCCCTCTCTCTATCTTGACATCTCCCTCCCTCTCTGACAGGTGATGGCCACGACGGGGGAAGGCCAATCTGTGGAGGATCGGCGGCCTCCTCCCAGTGCGGCGGCTTGTGGCGCGGAGGTAGCCGGCGGTGTGTGGTGGTGGCGGCAGTCCGGTGGCTGCGGTGGATAGGGCTTTGGGATGTATTTTTTTTATTTTTTATCAAAATGTTTGCCGTGCGTCGTAGAGGGAGGCACACGACAAAGTTGGTGAACGGCCGTATGTGTTGGTTACGCCGTCAGGCCTCTTTTTTTTTGCCGTGCGCCGCCTTTGACGCACGGCAAAGGGCCTTTGCCGTGCGTGTGATAAAAAGTGCACGGCAAAGGTTCTTTACCGTGCAATAATCTGCCGTGCGACCTTTGCCGTGCGTTTTCGAGAAAAACGCACGGCAAAGGCTTTGCCGTGCGTTTCTTGACCTTTGTCGTGCGCCCGGCAAAGGCTAGGTTTCCCGTAGTGTCGTACACAGGAGTATCATGCGTCATAGAAACCTTAATTACCAACTTAGATACTGAGGGTCCTTTTTTAGGCCATACACAATGATTCTCATATTACCCATTTGATACACAAAAACTGTATATTTTTTTACAAAAATCAGAAACAATATTCATCCACTCGATTTGAGTAGGAATCATAGTAACCATTTGGATCAAATTTCGTCTAAATTACTCACAAATCTTGGCGCAAGGGCAGTGGGCACTGGGCAGATCGAACTACTCAAAAATCGGAGGAGAAATTTTGGAAGCAAACATAATCAGAGAGGACCTTCCAACATGATGGGAAAAAACTACAAACAGGACGTCAGGACGGGGCTTAACTGACCCCCAAAACCTGAAAAAACATTTCATCTGATTATCTGAAAAGAATATCCCAATCCATGCAACGCTGAGTCTAGAGTGGATTGGGTTTTCGTTCAGTACGTGATTGGGCTTTTATATAGTTCTGCTGCATGCATGAAGAAATCAGTCAGTAGCAGCGCTGGCGGCCACTAACTTGTTTCCCCTGACAGCAACACAGGATCTACCGCGAACAACTTCATTCCGTCCCCTCCCCCGTATGCTCTAGTGCGATGTAACAAAAAAAATAGAAAAAGAAAAAAAAACAACGACGACGGTCGCTTCAGCCCGACGCTAGATCAGCACCAGTAGCACCATCGTTTAGTGGACAAAAGAATTCTTTCAACAACAAAAAAAGTAAAATAAAATTAGCTTGCTGGTGCAAGTGCCATTCGAGAAGACTAAATTATATTTGCCTAGTTGAATTTTAGTCCAACGAGATTGCATTTCCAAATGTGTGGAGTATATGTATTCAGTGACCGGATGACTGTAGTGAAGTTCAGCTTACCAGTCGAGATCATCATCATCAGCAGGCAAATTAGCAAGCCTGGCGCCGATGATCTGGGTCGCACCGTCACACGTCGCCCACGGAATGGAAAGGCGCCGCGAGCGCCGCAATGACGACGACGACGAACGACAGGGGGTGAAGTGGACTGGTCGGTCTCGCGCACCACAATTAGCAGCTGTACATGTGTCCGAAAAGGATCGGTCACCAAAACTTGCTCTCGGATCGGAGCTGACGAGCTGAAACAATGACGAGAGGCGAGACATCATACAGTGCAAGTCGACGGCTGCAGGGTGAAGCAGCCAATTAGAAGGTCATGGCAACCAGCAAACACGTACCCCCGGGCCAATTGTAGCAAGGCTTGCTTTTGATGTGCGACCACTGACCATGCTTCCAAACCAAGCTACACGTATAGCTCAATCCGCATCTTCAGGTACTGCAGCAGTTGGTCAGCTCCAGCCTATTCGTTTGGCTAGTGGTTAGTTGATAGTTCTGATTTGTTCTGAGAGAAAAATACCGTTAGTTGGTAGCTGATGGCTGATTTGTTTTGAGAGAAAAGTGCTGCTGGCGAGTGATGATCGATGATGTGACGAACAAACACTAGCAGTACTTTTGTAGTGTCCCTGTTTGGCCGTGCAACGAAGCAGCGCGGGGTGGTTCGCCTAACACTAAACAACAGTAGTGCCAGATGAGGAAACCGTTCGTCGTGGCCTGAAGATTCGTCAACGCTTCCGTTTCGTTGTCTGCAGGAGCCGGGCCAGAGCAGGCCAGGATACAGTGCAAGAGCACCTGCTCCAGCTTCTCGGTCTCGGCTGACGCCTGACGACGACGACTGGTAGAAAGCTAGCTGCTGCGACGACGGTGATCCAGCCGATCGACGAGATGGGTTGCCATGGCAACCTAACCTAGGATTCGAATGAAAGGGGAGAGAGAGAGAAAAGGCAGAAGGAAGCGTCCGGCCGTTCACGTACGCTGCTCTCGGTCGCGGCAATCAACCAATCAATCCGCAAAGCAATAAGCAATGAAGCAATCAAGCAACGAACTCGCATGGCGAGGCGCGCGTCGTCCTTGGTTCCGGGCCCCCACCACCACTACACCACCGCCCCCACATGCTCGCAGTGCGCGCATGGCCGGCCGGACGTCCGGCGGCCGCAGCATCATCATCCGGCAGACGACGACGACGACGACGTACGCTGCTCGGCTGCTGCAGCGCGCGGCACCACACGCGCACCTAAACTGATGGACGACGCGGGGGCAAAAAGGCTAAGCTAAGAGATGGCAACGCCTCGCCTCGCCCCACTACGCGCGATCGAGATCGAGGAGGACAATCTCAGCTGACGCAACTTTCATTTCGTTCTAATACACAGCATGCTGATATCCGGCATTGGAGACGGCGTTCACGAACGTCTCTGTTTTGGCCCTCCTTTCTCTGTGGGACTGACTATCCAGGTGGAACGGAAGACGGCGACCACATCTCCGATGTTTCTCTCTCTCGCCCTCACTGCTGACGTCATTTTGGAGATGGCCCTACGCAGGGGTGGTAAAGGGCTCTCCAATTTATCCTAACAAAATTTTGACGGCGATCGATTAGAAATTCCGAAATTTACTGTTACACTTGTGTATATGCTTTATTGTGAATCTAGTACTCTATAGATGCATATTTTTTCTATCGTTTGTCTTGCATATTCTTTAACTCCATATCTATACATATACTGCCATAATTCGTACTGAGCATTAGTTTAGATCTTAAAAAACGTATAATTAATTTGTTTGAAGGCTTAAAAACATTTCGTCCAAAGTTCACCAAATTTCATGAATTATGTAGTTGGTCTCCAATAGCTATCTAGCAGTTGGAATTTGGCTTTCTTATAAAAAAACACGAGAACCAACTTACGGTAATTCGTGAACGATCTAACATATCCTCGGAAGAGGATGTCTGAAGACTCTGATCAACATTCAAGCCGGAGTTATATATATCCCAAAAAAAAACTTGCTTCTACTCTTTGTTCCCCGCAAGAGTGTAGAAAGGTCGCTTCTACTACTTTTCTACGCCATGGCTGCAAGTAAGCTACCTAGTACACATACCACTCAGTGTACGAGCTAGCCATGACTGATCAGAGCACGGGAATGCAGGGAGAAGCAATGCAAGCTAAGCCGGCCTTGCGTCCCACTCGTCCTGCCTTCTACGGACAAAAATACACGTACATACCCTTGCGAGGAACCGTACCGTAGGTTGCTGAATGGTTCTTATCTGTACAATACGTACAATCAGCTAGTAGTGCCAACACACTGCAGTGCAGTGCAATTAAAGGTACCTTAGCCAACGAGGCTAAGGCTACGCGTGGCATGCTAGACTGTTAACACCCCCTCTAATCAAGTAATCATCCCTGTAGCTGGAAACCAAAGCTAAGCCAGTTTACAATAACCCCGTTAATCTTTGAGCAACTGAATCCCAAATATTTTAATGAACACGAGACAAGCTGTCCTTATCTGCACCGTATGTTAAAATAATAAAAAGCAGAACAATGCATTAATTTCAGTCAAATTATAGGTCGTTTGACTTTTAAAACCTCATTTTACCGTTTGTCTTATTCAAATTAAAAAATTGTGCAAACATATATAGTCAAGTTTGAATCATTCTTGAAGAACTTTCATTAATAAAGTCAGTCACAATAAAAAAAAATTATGCACATTTTTTAAACAAGACGAGTAGTCAAAGACAAAAGGAGAAGTTAAACAAACTATAATTTGGAATATAATTTGGAACAGAGAGACTACTTATTTATGTAAGCATGTACCACTACCAGAATCCTATACCTGTGCCTTGCGACAATTAGTGATGGTGGTCGAGCCCATCCAGTGCTGCAACAGTGTCGAGTGCAGTGATGATCTTTCAGAAAAGATACAGTCCAGGTCCAGTACAGGGCATTGTTGCAACTGAAGTAAAAGCTTACAATAAGTTACAAGTAACACATGCCACATTGTACACTAACGCTGCTCATGCATCCCTTTACCTGCTAGAAACAAAAGCCAAGTCACCCTCTGGTAGCAAACACAACCACTACCAGTAGCTACAGAGTAATGGAAAACACCTAGGTAGCGTTTGGAAGTTGATATTGAGGGTCAGAATCAGGAATTGGCATTGAGGACTTCTAATTCAGCTGTTTGGACGGGTTTGTTATTGGCCGGATGGAAACGCGCTTGAATGCCACAGGGTATTCGCCACCCTTGCGCAAGCCCACCCACGATTCAGAGGTCTTCTCCTCCGTATTGCTCGGAATCTTTATTTTCCCCCTCCGCTCGTACCGCTTCGTCTCGGCCTCGCGAAAAAAAGAAGAGTAGAGCGACAGGAGAGGGAAACAGGCCGTGCGGCGGACCTCGGGAAGCCCTCCGCCGCAGGAGGTACCCTGCCTCCGGCCCTCCTCCTCGTCCGCCGGCGAACATGCTACCCCTCCACGTCTCCCTCCACTGCTTGCGTGTGCCACCCTTCCACAACCATGGACAGCGGATCTAGGCATGGATTGGGTGCGGCTCTGGCACAGGCCCATGGGCGGCGGATCTAGGCAAGACCCAATTTCTTCTCCGACCAAGCAAGTCGAGGGCAGGCGAGCTCTGCCAGGATGTGAGTGGTGCTGTGCGGCCCCTCCCTGCTCCCTTTGCCGGCGAGCGTCGTTGCCCCGTCTTCCTCTCCGGTGAGATCCAGCTTCTTCTCTGACGAGGCACCTCTGCCAGGATGCGAGCGGCGCAGCCCCGTCTTCCTCTCCGGCGAGACCCAGCTTCTTCTCCGACCTGGCACCTCTGCCAGAATGCGAGCGGCGCAGCCCCGTCTTCCTCTCCGGCGAGACCCAGTTTCTTCTCCGATCAGGCACCTCTGCCAGGATGCGAGCGGCGCAGCCCCTCGCCGTGGAGTGATGGAGATGTGAAGATTGAAGATTAGTCAATTCTCAATTCGAGATCATAGACATCCGAACGTGAATTGGATTTGTCTATCCCATCAAATTCCATCTACTAATTTCATCTACATCCAAACAATAGTTTTGGTATTGTAACTCAATGCCAATGCTAGTCTGATTTGTCATTCGAGCTTAATTCAATACCAAGGTCCTCAATATCGACATCCAAACGCAGCCTTAGCACAAATATACAGGAGAATAACCAAAGTCACACAACACAATATGCTCATAAACAACAAGGACGGTAGCATCAGTGTATAGATTGGCGTCTAACCGTTGTTTGCTTTACCCGTTCAAATGAACAACCGCAAGCAGCCTGCTGACAGGTGACAATGCGTATCTAGGTGACTGCAACTGGTGGATCAACCCCGAATGTTAATAAATGATGACACTTTTGTTGTTGTCCCTGTCTGAATGTCTACGACTATTGAAACACAAAATCAGCATCAATTTCAGGCAGTTATCCTCAAACCAAACCCTAATTGAATATGCCAGCATCAATTTCAGGCAGTTATCCTCAAACCAAACCCTAGCATCAACTATATGTAATGCCTTAATTTGTTCACACGAATTCATGTAGGTGTGGTGCTGCATCAAAATCATATATATATATATATATATATATATATATATATATATATATATATATATATATATATATATATATATATATATATATATATATATATATATATATATATATATATATATATATAAGTGGGGGAAATGGGTTCACGAGAGACATGGGTACCCATGGGTCCCCACCGACTAGGGTCCCAGACGTCCCTGTCAAGTGGATCCGACCTGCCAAGTCATGCCCGTCTGCAAGTGGGCCCGGAGACCTTATCCACAACCCCGGCGACCTTGGAAGACTCCAGAAGACCTTATCCAGATCCCGGAGGATCCGCCGGGCTTGTGGCGCAAGACTCTTCCCCAGGTCGCGGCTCGGCGCCGCCAGTAGGTCCGCAGATCGCGGGATTTACCCTGTAATCACGGAAGATGACCTTCCTAATTTGTAACCGACCCCGATGAGGGTCCACCGACCTCGAATGGAAGCCCTAGCCCGTTGACCATATAAGGCGGCCTAGAGCTCCATTCGAGAGGACTTCCCCATTCACGTATAATCCCACCGCATACTGGACGTAGGGTTTTACTCTCCGGAGGCCTGAACCAATCTAAACCCTTGTGTCCCTCGCCATTCTCGCCGTGTTCCGAGTTCCATCTGCGAACTACCATCTACGCTCTTAGTTCCCGATCCCCTCCAATCAACCTACAACCGCTTGGGTCGCCCCATTGAGGATCTGTCCAGGTCTCACCCCTCGGCGGTTGCGCGCCGGGTAGGGGTGATCGGAACTCACCTGCAAACATGGTGGCCCGATCCGTGTCGTTTTCGGCGAGTATGGCGGACATCCGCCAACCACAGTGGAGATCTGCTTCGGTTCCTTCACGGCGGCCTCAACTGTTCCGGCGGCCGCGACCTCCCCGGCGACCGCAGTGAAGATCGTGACGGCGACCGCCGCCGCCACCGCTACCGATCTAGCGTCGGAGACCCACCCGCCCAAACCCTATCACATTGTTCAGGGAATGGAGCACGTCATCGACATGATGGAGGAGACCCTCCAGATCTGCGAAAGAGCCCAGCGCTCAACGCAGACAGCGTCGCGCCGCAAGACCTTCCCCTTCGGTCTGCGACCATCCAGCGACGTCTACGGCCGTCAGGCGACTAGATCCCCCCAGATCCAATCTGGGCGGCGGGAGTCATCTGGCGACCTTAAGCCCGAGCTCCGCACTCACTGCGATCCGCTCGACGTACCGTGCACCTACCACAAGGGCGCACGGCACACCCTCCGTGGCTGCCGGCTGCGGAAGATTGACCAGGAGCGTACCGCTCCCCGCACCATGCGAGCTCCCACGTCTCCAGATGGTGGCGAGTTCCAGAAGGTCTGGATCCACGTCTCCCCCAATGACCAGGGCTCCATCCTTCGACGGGTCCTGGTGGTGTCGGAGAATGAACCACCACGTCACGGCGCGACGGACTCCGAGGAAGCACGTCGGATCCAGGGCAACGCCAACCGCGCCCGGCGGCGCGAGAAACGCCACGCGGTACCTGCGCCCGAGACCTCCGTCTCGAGTTCGAGCGAGGGCTACCGACGTTCAATAGTCCCGAGCCAACACAGGCGCCGCCATGGCGTCTTGACAAGCTAACCCCTCACTCGAGGCCGAAGCAGCCATGGCCTACCTTTGGGTCGCCCGCCACAGAAGAAGAAGAGCGCGGCATACAAGTCCGCGGCGTCCTCATCAAGCCGGCATTCACGTAGTCGATCCAATCAACCTGCGCACAGCAAACTCCCCACCATTCAGGAGGAGGTCGACCTGAACAATCCCGACCAGCCTCGGGCGAGCAGTAGCGAGAGCGGCGACCTCCGCCAACCTCGACAAGAACAGCGAAACCGCGGCCTGCGGCTACATCGCCGACCAGCGCCATCGCGGCGTGAGGAGGGAGAGGTGGCGTCAGAGTACGACCGCGAGTAGGGACCTCCCGGTGCCGTCCACCACATCATGGAGCGCGAGGAGCGTGACCGCCACGCATCGAGAACAAGCGACGTGCTCGATGCAGGCGGAATCGGCCACCGAGGGCGGTATTCGAATCCGCATCGCCACCAGTCCCGGATCGCCGCTCTGCCGGGCGAGGTGGCGCTCAAGCCGGAGACGGTGGTGACGACATGGCCATCACCGCTTTCCCAGCGTTGGCCCCTCGCCTTAGGTCGGTGGCCTACCCGACAACTTCAAGCGAACATCCGATCGACGGCCGCTCAGGCCCCAACATCGGGTCGACCTACTACATCGCCGTCAAGGCGGCGGCAACTTCGACCACATGGCGGCGTACTTCCCGTTGGTGATGGGTGACGCACCGTCACTCTGGCTCAACAACCTCCCGTGACGCATCCGCAGCGTGGGCGACCTATCTCAGCCTTCATGTCCAACTTCCGGGCGACCTACAATCGTCACGGGAACGCTTTCAACCTCGGGAGGTCACCATGAAGACCAGCGGCGGCTCGCGACTACACCAACGGTTCTTGAGAACGCAACACTGTGTCGGGTCGGGCGACCAGGTCGTCGAAAGCTACAAGAAGGGCATCAGAGATCGCAAGATCTTTGAGAAGATCCACGAGTCAGGGGCCACCACGGTCGCGGCCCTCATGGAGGTCGTGAACAAGCTCATCGACACCCGGCGGTGGTCAAGTTCGACTCCGGCGCCAAGCGCGCAGCACCTCCGGCACCGCTGGCGACTCAAGCTCCAAGCTGCGCAAGCGACCTTCAGAGGTGCTTGCGGCGGAGGGGCGTCGACCTTGACGTTCAACATCGACGAGTTCAACGCGATTGCTCGGCGGCCCTGCGTGTTCCACGAGGGGCCACCACACCGTCCGTGAGTGCTCTCAATTCAAAGGGCGTTCCGTGTACCCCGAAGATCGAGCGACCTAGGCGGCGGTGATCGATCGTCTTCACGTCGCTACAACAACAACCGCGTGACGATCGGCGTGGTCGTGGCGGCGACAACCGCGGCGATGGCGGCGAGGCGACCCGCGGCGGAGGACCCGTGCGATGCGACCTACCTCCGCCACCGTGACGGGCAACCTTAGCGGCCCCTTCGGCGCTAAGAGGTCGATCAACATGATCGTTGGCGGTCTCAAAAGCCAAGCGTGAGCGAGCGATCGCAAAGATAAGCGCGAGATCCACCTCATCCACACCAAACCGTCGCAGCCTCTCGGTGGTCGGAGCAGCCTATCACACGTTCTCGAGCTGATCAATGGGTCCACATCCCAGACCCCGGGTCCTACCCCCTCGTCGTTGAGCCTACAGTGGAGGGAGCCCTGCTCGCCCGGACCACGATCGGCCGGAGGAGGCTCAACATCATCTTCCTCGAGACCTTGAAGAAGATGGACTTCGACTTCAAGAGGATGACGGTGCGACGAAGCCGTTCTTGGCATCGTTCGAGCAAGGCGGCCTACCCACAGGTCGGGTCTCCCTTCTGTGACCTTGGCACGGAGGATAACTTCCGCCGAGTACCTCGGCCAGTGTCGGACTTCAAGTCCTCCTACCACGCCATCCTAGGTCGCCCCATCTTGGCCGATTCATGGCCATCCGCGCATTACACCTACTTGGTGTTGAAGATGCCAGGTCTGAACGGAGTCCTCACCGTTTATGGTGACCTCATCGTCTCATTCAAATGCGACAACGAGGCCCTCGACATCGCCACGCGAGCGCTGTGCCTCGGCGGTTATGGTCATGCAAGGTTGCCCGTTGCCGGCGACCTCACCATCCCGGGCGAGCGCACCGACACCGCCCTCGACGCCACGCCGGCAACAAAGAAGGTCTGCCTCGGCCTTCCCGACCCGGAAGGCGGTGGTCATCGGCGACAACCTCGGGAGAAATAGGAACTCGCTCACCGGTTTCCTCCGGGACAACACCGACATATTCGCATGGACCCCCATCGGATATGCGGGTGTTCCAAGGGGAGCTGGCTGAGCACTCCTTGGATGTAAGCAAGACGGCCAAGCCTATCAAGCAGAAGCTGCGCCACTTTGCGAAGGATCGCAAGGAGGTCATTAGGGTAGAAATAATAAAGCTCCTAGCTGCCGGATTCATCCGTGAATGTAAAAATCCGGTTTGGCTCGCCAACCCGGTGCTTGTACCCAAGAAAACCGGTCAATGGAGAATGTGTATCGACTACACCGATCTCAGCAGCCTTGCCCTAAAGACCCTTCCTCTCTTGGCGCATCGACCGGTCGTTGACTCCTGACGGAAGCGTCTGCTATGCTTCCTCGGCTACTCGGTATCACCGAGATAGCCACGAAGGTCTCGACCAAGACAAAATGTTCATAACGCACGCCGCGGCATCTCTTGCTACTGCGGCCATGACGTTCGGCCTCAAGAACGCTGGAGCGACCTACCAGAAGGCCATCCAGAAGTGCTTGGAGTCTCAGATCGGCGACAACGTCGAAGCCTACGTCGACGACGTCGTTGTCAAGACCACGGTGGAGGACAACCTCATCGCCGACCTCGCCCGGACAACCGGCCAACCTCGCGCTACGGCTGGAAACTCAACCCGGAGAAGTGCGTCTTTGGCGTTCCATCTGGCAAGCTCCTAGGCTTCATGGTCAGCCAGGGGCATCGGCGAACCCACCAAGGTCGGCGCCATCCGCGGGATGAAGAGACCAGGGAAGAAAGAGCGTCATGAAGCTCACGGCATGATGGCGCTCTGGGTCGCTTCATCGGCAAGCTCGGGGAGAAAGGCCTGCCCTTCTTCAAGCTACTAAAAAGTCGAGACAAATTGTGGGCAGACGAAGGCGGACGAGGCTAGAAGAGTTGAAGACCTTCCTTCACGGCGCCTCCGGTCATGGTGCCCCGGCGCCAAAGAGACCTTGCTCTACATCTCTGCGTCCACCGGTGGTCGGTAGCGGTCACTGGTGGCGAACGACTGAAGGTCAACCCTACCCCGTTCAGCGACCTGTCTACTACATCAGCGAGGTTCTCTCTGATAGCAAGATCGGTACTCGCAACCTCGAGAAGATCATGCGCCCTTCTCGTCACCTCGCGCAAGCTCCGGCACTATTTCTAGTCGCACAAAATCAAGGTCGTCTCAAGCTTCCCCCTGGGAGAGATCCTACGCAGCCGCGACACCACGAGACGCATCGTCAAGTGGTCGGTCGAGCTAGGAGAGTTCGAGCTTGAGTTTTGCCCGCGACAGGCCATCAAGTCGCAGATCCTTGCGGACTTCGTCTACGAATGGACGAGACCCGGCAACCCCACCGGCGGAGGAGCTGGAAGATGTACTTATGGTTCCTTGAACCTCGAAGGAGCAGGTGCAGGCGTGCTATTTATCTCCCCCCAGGGTGATCACCTAAAGTACGTCCTACAGATCCACTACAAGGCGTCTAACAACGGCGCCGAATACGAGGCCTTGATTCACGGATTGCGCATCGCCGTCTCCCTGGGAATCAAGCGGCTCATTGCCTACGTCGACTCCAAGGTCGTCATTGACCATGTCAACAAGACGTGCGACATCAAGAAGGACACGATGGATGCCTCTTTGCGAGGTCAGGAAGCTTGAGGCCCACGAGGGCTGGAATTCCACCGTCGCCAGACAACAGCGTGGCGGTCGACGTCCTCTCCAAGTTGGGGTCCAAGCGTGCTGGTCGGTCCGGCGGCGTGTTCATCCGGGACCTCTGAAGCCGTCGATCAAGCTCCTCGTGACCCGGAGGCGCCGCTGGCGTGCCCCACAAAGGGCGCCTCGACTCATCACCTATATCACGGAACGAGTCCACGAGACAAGGTCGAGCGGGACAAGATCGTCGGCGCAGCGCCAACTTCGTCGTCATCGGCCGAGCTCTGGGAGGTCTGCCTCCAGCGGCGTCTTGATGAAGTGCATCCTCGGATCCGAAGGTCTCAGCTCTTGCAAGAGATCCATGGTGGAGAATGCGGCAACCACGCAGCCTCGCTAACACAGTGGGAAAGGCCTTTGGGTCAGGATTCTCTTGGCCTCGCTCGGCGGCCTCGGGACCTCGTCCGTGATGCAAGGTGCGGTTCTTCGCTAAGCGGCGGCCGTCCAGTATAAGTCCACGAGGACAATCCTCCGTCTGGCCCTTTGCCATATGGGGCTGGACTCGATGGGACCCTTGAAGCGGCTCTGGCGGTTCTGGTACATCCTTGTGGCGGTGGACAAATTCACCAAATGGATTGAGGTTCGAGCCGTGCGATTACGTCGAAGGAGGCGGCAAAGTTCATCGAGGATATCACCCACCATTTGGGGTTCCCAGCAGGGATCATCACCAACTCGGCCTTCACGGATCAGGATGGGACTTTGCCAAGACAGCCTCATCGGCGTCTACTACGCCTCGGTGGCGCACCGCACCCGCAACGGCCGGTCGAACGCAGCGCAAAAGCGGCATGGTACTTCAAGGCATCAAGGACCGCATCTTGACGCGCTTCCCAATACGCCACGGTGGCTAGCGAACTCCACACGTGATCTGGGGTCTCGGACCCCGGTCTCAGCTGGATATTCCCCATTCTTCACGGTGTGCGGGTGAGGCCGTCCTCCCGACCGACCGCCTTGGCGCCCGCATCCAACATTATGAAGAAGGAATAGCGAGGAGACGCGCAAGGTCGACCTCGACGATGAGGAGCACCGCATGGCTGCGCGATGCGGCACACGCACGGCGCGCGGCTACGTTGTTACCGATTGCAGCGTGCGTGAGCGATCCTTCAGCGTGGGCGACCTGGTCTTGCGGCGCATCCAAGACACCAAGGGCATGCACAAGCTCTCCGCGCCTTGGGAAGGCCCTTCATCGTGATGGAAGTCATTGGACCAGCGACCTACCGCCTCCGGTGGGCCGGCGGTCGTCCGAGCGTGGAACATCGAGCACTTGCGTCGCTTCTATCCTTAGAAGATGTGTACCAAAATAAAAGCTATATACTCTCCCCTTTTGTAATTTCCATTTAATAAAGAATGAGATTTCCTCAGCTCTGTCGACTGCACTGGTCTCCCTTTACTTTCTGTGTTTACCCTTCCCCGAAACACTCGGGGCTTGGTCTAGGTTAGGCCCCAGGGGCTGGCTTCTGCCAACCTAAGGGTCTCGCGACTGAAGGGGTTTCTCATGTCTTATGTTTGTGCGTTCCCCACTGTTTAGCCCCTATTCTCTTTATGAATGTTCCTAAGTTGCTTGATTTGAGACCTAGGGTCCACGACCCCATCCCCACGCCTGGCGTGCCTAAGCCTCCACGCTGGGCAGTTGCAGTAGCGTTCCTCCACTAAGTTGGGTCGGAGGAATACTTTGCAATGTTGTTATTTTCGAGCTTACATAAGTTCACTATTCAAGTGGAGCACGTACTTTATTTAATTTGTAAGTTTTATTACGGCAAAATACTCTTTTTACATAGGCCCTAGGCCTAAACTTACATCTGATTTGATTCAACTTTTTGAGGTCGAACTTCTTCACGACCTCCTCTGTGGCAGCTTGGACGTCTTCGCGCTCAACCAGCTCTGACAGGTCGACGTCCTCCGTGACCTTCTGCAGGTCGAAGGATAGCTCGTGGTACTTCAGCCAACGCCGCGCCGGCTGAGCTTGGTGTCGGCAGGCCTTCATCCGACCATCGGCCTCCGAGGCGTTCCGGCGGCTCCTTTGGCTCCGCCTCCTCCCGAGGCGTAGCGTCCATCGGTATTGGTAGCCTCCCTGAGGTCGGTGAGCTGGTTCTCCAAACCTGCGCAAACAAAAGGCGGATCGCTTATATCCTCCGACCAACAACGATAAAGACCTACGGGAGATAAGACCTCTCACCTCGCTGGACCTCCGCCGTCCTCTCCTTGAGGACCGTCACTTGGTCCTTGACCTCATAAGCTCCTTCTTGAGGCGCCTCTGTCTCCGGCACTGAACTCATCCAAGGTCAAAAATCAGGAAAAGACCCAGAAGATGCATGGAGTCAACGCTCAACGACCAAGCAAACTTACCCTCCACCACGGCCTGGAGGTCGTCAGCGGCATCCTTCGCCTTCTTCTCGGCCACCTCCAACTTCTTCTTCAAGGAGGCCACCTCCTTCTCCTTTGGGACGCCATGGCATCCTTCACGCTTGACCTCTTGCACGGCCTCGATCTTGGCCTGCAGTGAAGCCTCTCGAGCCGCGGCAGCTTCTGCATGGGCGTTGGTGGCCTCCCTCACCAAAGCCGCCCGAGCTTGCGCCCGCTCGCAGCCGGCAACACAAGAAGGCCTCGTCAAGACCTCAAAAGTAGTCAAATCAAAGGATAGAAATCATAAAGGTAGGTCTGAGTCCTTACCGAGAGTGTCCGCTCGTCGCGCTCTTTGAAGTCGTCGACATCACGGCGGTCGGCGACGACGTCGTTCTCCCACGGGGTCACGACGTACAGGCACCGGTGGTTGTCATCCTCGACGTTGGCGCCGCCCGCCTCTGCGCTGGTCCGGTCGGGCGTGGCTCGATCACGGTCGTCTGCTGACCTCCAAGTGAGGCGATCTTGGCCCACCTTCTCCACCTCGCCAGCCACCCCAAGGGCTGGCTCGAGACCTCCCGGCGGGCGCGGTGTTGCTCACCGGCCTCCACTCCCCTTCCGCCCAAAGGCCTCTTGATCTGAGGCATTCTTGGCGCTGTCGGACGTCGCTGGGGTCGACCTACATCCGAGGAAAGACCTTCATCAGCGAAAGTAGCAGTAAAGCAAAATCAACAATCGAAGCCAGAACACGGCCACGACTTACTTGCTCGCGGACCTAAGTCCAGGCTTTATGGGCTTAGGGGCTCTTCGCCCTCTTCTCGACCCGCATCGCCCAAGACATCCGCAGACCTCGAGCACTCCTCGCAGCGGCGACCTTGCGGGGTGTCTCCGTCGCTCCCTCCTCGTCGGTGGCCTTGCGGGCGTCTCCTGGCGGACGTCGCCGCTGGGCGACTTGGCGTCATCCTCCTCCTCTTCGACGTTGATGGTCTCAACGTCGGTGCTCGTCGCCGTATCCGCGACACGGCGGGGCCCCTCTTCCTCTTCTTCTTCTTCTTGGCCTCCCTGCGGGTGCGGCGATCGTGGGCCCGGCAGGACACATCTTGCAGCCCCCGCGCTGCCGCGTGGCGACCTTGGCGGCGCCCTCCTCGTGGTGGGAGCATAATCACTCCCCAGCCAGTCGAGATGTACTCCTCGACGCGCCGCGGAGGGGCTGCACATTCTCCCGCCGGACCTTGAAACTCGGTCCTCTTCGCAATGGTGCGGGCACCAATAGATGCCCTCACGAAACGAAAACAAAAGAAAGATGCAAAGACCTACGTCACAAATGACCAAGTTCTCAAGCAGAAAGGAAACAAGGTCGAAGACTTACCGCATCGGAGGGCACACACACCGAGCGCCTTGGGCACTCCGGTTGCGGATGCGGCGAAGATGTTCTTCGCCGCCATCTCCTCTTTGGAGACCTTGCGCAGCGACCGGGTGGGGTCGGACTACCCCGATACTCGTAGGCGGGTGGACCCGGTCTGGATGGGTATGTCGATCGGTGGTGAAGCCGATAGCCACCGCGCCCCTCCGCCTTCAACCTCTCGGTCTTCCGGCTGTGCGCGGCTCTCGTCTCCGAGGTGAGCTGGTTGGTCCACTCGGGAATGGGACGGGGCGCGTCCGACCTGTCGAGAAGCGCCGGCGGGTTGTCGAGTAGAACCACCCCTGCTTCCACGGTGGTGTTGTCGAGCACAAGGTCGATGTACTCGGCTTCATGTACGCGGGATGAAGGAGGAAATGATGGTGATAGCATTGGGGACGAGATGCACCACCTCGATCACAGTAGAAGAAGAGGCCGCGGAAGAAGTCACCGCCGGGACCCGAACCCGCTCGATGTGCGTGAGGAGGAGAGCGGCCTCGTCGGTCCCTCGGTTGGGAACTCCTCGCCGCCCGGCCTCAGCCGACCTCCGTCTTGGGCCTCGGCAACCCCGCGGGTCGCACAGGCTGGATGCCTCCTCCGTCACCACGGACGGCTCCCAGACGGTCTGCGGCGGGAATCTGCAGGCTCCATCTTCTCCTCCTCTATACCGATTGATTTGGATCTAAACACTACAAGGGTCTTGGTTAGCATGCGAGAGTTGCGGACCTAAGCGGACCTAAGCGTTGCTGTTCTCTCCGAGCAATGGGTGGCGGCGGAACCCTTGTGGAGGCGAAATGAAGGCAAGTAAAGGTCCCGACCCACGGATCGACCTTATATAGTTGGGCCCCAGGCGCAGCGGCCGCAGCGTCTCTTTGGCGGAGATCACGGCGACCCAACGGCTCAGCGCCTTCCGCGGATCTACCGCTCAACGGCTCTTTCGGCCTAACGGGAAAATGGCCGTAACGGCTAGTTCGTGCAGAATATCGTCCGACCCAGTCGGCCCCGGCGTGGACCTGTTATGCCCCGCATTCAAGCCCCCCCAAACATAATATCTCTGATACCACATTCAAGGTCGTCACGACCCATGGACGACCTGTGGGCCAGCCCTATCGCCTATCTAAGGTCGTCAAGGTAACGACAGCCTTCTAGGTCGCCTCGACCTCCCAACGGTGGGTTCACACCACGTCTCCTAGGCCGTTGGCGACCTACATGCCTTCTAGGTCGCCTCGACCTACAGCGGCTAAACTCTACCAACGGCTCCATGCTTAAAGGCTCTACAGCCCGTTGGCGACCTATCGATCCCAATTCTGACTCCTTCTTTGAGGCTCGCTGCCTTCTAGGTCGATAAAGACCTATAGACTTGAGATTGACACCTGCGTTGTGTCCTTTGCCGGCCGTGTTGACCAGTCGACACGGGTTCTTTCATCAATTTCTATGACCTTCTGAAGGTTGGTGTGCTTACACAGCCCCGCCGGGACCTTGGCCATGCCATTGCTGCCCGGGCGCCTCCACACATTGGTAAAGACACATCGCTCGCCATGCAAGCATGTGTATAAAAGCTTCGTAAGCTACAAAGCACTATGGCCCAAGGCCAATTACAAGATGCAAACATATTAAAGGTCTGATCTACCTTATATATTGTGCCTCCGCAACCTAGGGCGATGAAGCGCGTTTTCTTCTAGCTTCAGGGACCTACTTGGAGCTCTCACGCCGAGGTCGCTGGCACCACACCACCTCTACTCTAGCCCCAGAAGGTTTCCTGTGGAGTCCCATCTTTTGCTAGGGTGCTCCCACAAGATCCCAAATCGGACCAGCGTCACCTCGGGCCTTCCCCGACATAGCATGGCGGTCTCCAACACCACATTAGGCCCCTGCTCACAAGGTCCGTCAAGGCATGTACTGCCCCATGCGCACTGGATTCCTCATTTGGCGCGGGTGGAGCGGCTGATGGAGTTCTCCCAACTCCGCAAGCATTCTTCTAGCTCCAGATGGCAATAACCTAGCGCTACGCTCTGGTGGCCGAACACAAGACCAGGGCACTGCATAATTACTAAGCTGCTTCGCCATGATGCTCCTACTTGGTTCAAGAAGCAAGCTACGGGGTCTCCTATTTATAGCAGTGGAGTTTGGCCTTGGATGCCGTCTGCACTTCAGCTGGCGTGGCGTCCTTATCCACAACACTGTTACCACGTGGAGCGTGAGGTCCTTATGCGCTTAGCCGAGCACGCCCGTCATCCCCGCCGATGACAATTTTTCAGCTTTTGTCCCATATAGGCAGCGACCGCATCTCGCTTGGGCAGGTCATCATCATACGTCGCTCGTGGGGCCACGCGGCAATTCTTTGGCGCTGGCACTGCTTTACAAAGATTCTGGATGGCTTGTCTTATTCGGTGGGAAGAGCATCTTAAAGCACAAGCAGAAGGCCGTAGGTTCTTTGTTCATTCTTCGAGCATCAACCCGACCTTCCAGGTTGCCTTACTGCTCGGGGGCTACTCCACAAGTGCGTCTCACGACGCCCTCTTCCTTCCACGTCACATCGACCTACTGAAAGTCTGCTTCCACTACATCTTCGTTCGACCTCACTTCGATCGGCAGAGGAACCCTCTTCAAGGTCCTTACGACTTCTTGGCGGTTACCTGACTAATGTCAGGTCGGCGGCTCTTCAGAGGACGACGCCTTGTCTTCGCTTCGATCCCCTGGACCTACGTTCCAGGAGCTTGATACTTGACGTCGTGCGCGTTGGAGGAGTCCATTTCTTTTTTGGATCCCCGTGCACCCTACATGACCTTAACGATGCCATAACTTCGCCAAGCCTCGACATGATTTCATCTAGGCCGCTACGCCTACACGTCGATCGGGGCTTGAGAGACATGGGTACCCATGGGTCCCCACCGACCAGGGTCCCGAGGTCCACTGTCAAGTGGACCCGACCGCCGAAGCCCCCGCCGACCGCAAGTGGGCGGAGACCTTATCCACAACCCCAGCGACCTTGGAAGACTCCAGAAGACCTTATCCAGATCCCGGAGGATCCGCCGGGTTTGTGGCGCAAGACTCTTCCCCAGGTCGCGGCTCGGCCGCCAAGACGTCGTCGCGGATCGCGGGATTTACCCTGTAATCACGGAAGATGACCTTCCTAATTTGTAACCGACCGATGAGGGTCCAGGACCTCGAATGGAAGCCCTAGCCCGTTGACCATATAAAGGGCCTAGAGCTCCATTCGAGAGGACTTCCCATTCACGCATAATCCCACCGTCTGGGCGTAGGGTTTTACTCTCCGGAGGCCTGAACCAGTCTAAACCCTTGTGTCTCTCGCCATTCTCGCCGTGTTCCGAGTTCCATCTGCGAACTACCACATACGCTCTTAGTTCCCGATACCCTCCAATTAACATACAACCGCTTGGGTCGCCCCCTTGCGGATCTGTCCAGGTCTCACCCCCTGACAGTTCATTGATGCACATTTCTCCAAGAAAGTGTATACACAGTACATGGTAGTAGTAGTATATAAAAGGAATAAAATGTATGTGATGCCTTTGCTCACAGCCTCACACGAATTCATGTAGGCCCTCAATAAGTTCAGTTTTCTGATTTTGTACTGATGAATAAAGTTGTTGTGCACCTTCCGGACACAAATGAACCTGCATTCCCAAACCTAGGTTATGGATGTATATTTACCATCTTGCAGTCCATACTTGGCTGCGTGCTTTGGCTGCCGGGACCGCTAGATATTTATCTTTTTTTTCCTAAAAAAATCCTGCAGTTCAAACGAGCTTTTATGCACGTAGTTAATTGAGTCGAAGTTGAGTAGGAGTAGAGAAAACATGAGTACCACTGAGGAACAGCGATTGACTTATCCTAACTACTCCCTCCGTATCGAAATACTTGTCGTCATTGACTTTTTTTACAACTTTGACCATTCGTCTTATTTCGATACGGAGGGAGTACATTGCAACAGTCTCTACTACGTTGAACAAACTAGTAATTTCAAAAGAAAGAATTGTTGAAACTTGGATTGTCCTCCAAAAAACATAAGAAAATATCATTAGGGGCAACAACGGGAAACTCAGCTACAGCACCACATTTTGATGAAATACAGGGACCCAGCCGCAAAACCGTCCACCGTATTTATCCACCTTCCTCTGTCCCCGCCTTCCCCACACCTCCACCAAACTCGCCAGCGGCACCCGCCCGGCCGGCCATCACGCGCGCGCCCCAGCTTCCCCCACCCATGCCGACCGGCCAAGCTCGGACGCCGCAGCCACCACCGCTCCCGCCAGCGCCGGCGAAAGATCCACTCTCCCCGGCGAAGACTCACCGCCGCCACCGCACGTTCTCGTCGTCGTCCTCCTCCTCTTCCTCGTCGCTCTCCACGGTGTCCTCCGCTGCCTCCTCGCCGTCGCCGTCTCCGCGCCGCCGCGCCGCCACCTCCGTTCCTTTCTCCTGGGAGCACCACCCGGGCATCCCCAAGACGCGCCTACCCGCCGGCGCCAAGGTAGCCTCCTCTGCTCCGCCGCCTACGCCACCGCTCCCGCTCCCCCCGCCCCTCCGCGCGCCGCCGTCCCGGACCCGCCACCAGCAGCAGCACCATCACAACCGTCGCAGGCGCTCCAGCAACAGCAGCAGCCGCCCGCCGGCGTCCGGCGCGGACCCGTTCGCCGCAGCGCTCGCCGAGTGCACCCGGGAGCGCGCCGCGGCGGCCGACAGCGACCGCCGCCTCATGGACAGCCTCTTCCCGTCCCCGGCGGCGGCAACGCAGGCGTCGGCGTCGTGCGGTCCCGGCAGCCGGCGGTGGTCCATCGCATCATCAGCCGGCGGCGTCGCCGAGTTCCTCGACATGTACGGGTGCAAGAGCGCCATGGGCGTCGAGGAGGGCGCGTTCGTGGTGCGGCGGCCGGTGGCGGTGGTCCGCCCCGGGCCAGGCCGAGTGGTCCTGGGCCGTGCCGGGCGGCGTTGAGGAGGAGGGGGGCCATGGTGTCGAGTCGCGCATCATGAAGGACGGCATGACGGACGGGCTCAGTTAGGTACATAAATAATCAAATCGATCCATGTGCAAAAATCTTGGGATCGAAAATGAGGTGGAATCTTTTTCTTTTATTTTGTTTTGTTTTCTTTTATGTTTTTTTGAGTGAAGCTTCGTAGTGGATGTGATTGATACCAATCTATGAGTGTTTGGCATAACCATCCACTAAACGATGTGATGATATAGTAGATTGTTAAGTACTGTTGATGGCACATATTGTAAGCCAAAGTATATAATGTGACATTGTCATATAATGCCATCTACTCATAATAATGGATTAATTCACTAGCTAGTTTAGTTGAGAACTCATCATATACTTTTCTTATTAATTAGGTGACCATTATCATTAATTAGGAAATGATTTGTCAATTTGCAAATGCATATAGTTCTTTTAGTTGTAGAAGATTAGGAGATGATATGTGTATGCATAATCGTCATATAATGCCCTTGCTCAACTAAAAAAAAAGTTCTAAATAAAGAGAGAGTGAGATGGGATGATCACGACTCTTGAGTCTGCCGGTCCAGCCATGGGTCAATATATAACTAGATATATTCATTCATATAAAAAATAATCACCTAGTTAAATCAAAAAAGGAGACACTGAAAAGAAGAAGCAATAGTTCGAAAAAGAAATGAAGAAGGAAAAAGTAAAGCCCAGTCCTAGCTAGTGTGCACGATTCCTATATATACATATCACCACGGCCAAGTGTGTACGAAATCCACTAGCCTTTTCAAATA
The DNA here is from genome assembly GCA_022644695.1 of Cenchrus purpureus. NCBI lineage: Eukaryota > Viridiplantae > Streptophyta > Magnoliopsida > Poales > Poaceae > Cenchrus > Cenchrus purpureus. The sequence goes on from CP053457.1 coordinate 21,752,342, forward strand.
CGGCCAATTTGCACCATCCAATTAGCGCTTTTTTCAAAACGCGTACGATTCGAATTTTAAAATCCATACCCGATCGCGCACTGCATGCCTGCAGCCGAACGATCGATGGATGGATCTGGGAGAGGGTTTTTTTTTGTTAATTATTGGTGGGGACGTACGTACGTAGACGTAGGTCGATCTGCCTGTCTAAGAGCAGTTGCGGGCTACGGAGGTGCTCTTTTCAAAATGAAATGTGTACTATATTTTTGAATTTTAAAATTCAAAGGCTACGGTGGCGAAGAGCTAGTGGGCAGATGGATCGACAAAACACAAAAGCCTATAATTTTAGCAATAATCCCCATTTGAGATCGGCACGTACTGTACACACGCGCACACGAGGGGTAGATCGATGCGTCTCTGAAGACGACGTGGCTACATGCATCTGTGTACGGATTGGATCGATTCGATCTGCTCTCATGACAGCTAGCAGAACTCGGATGGCAGTGATCAGTAACATTCGTCGCCTTCTGGTTTCTTGATGACCTGTGCTTTGACTAGGTTATTATTTGGAGGTTGGAGCCTTTTTTACTCGTGCATCTGTATATGCATGGTCTCTACTGTATAGTAATACTGTGGTGGTCGGATTGGGAGTTTTTAATGGTGATGATCTGCAGACCTGATGCCACCTGACAATTGACATGTAACCTGGCAGAGAAGGACACTTTAGCTTGCACATCTCTGATCACCGTTCATCTGTACTGTTATATGCTGTCATGCATGAAGCTGATGGACAGTTTTACTGCTGGATGGAGCTTCATCAGTGAGCATGCAGGAGGGTGTAGAGAGTCTGTTGCAGATGCGTGGGGGCCTGCAGGAATCAAGGTGCCAACAGTGCAGTGCAGGTAGGTGAGGCGAGTGGATCGGATGGATATACTATGAGCTGCCACTATTCAGATCTGAGCTAGTAGAGTGCAGTCAGCAGCTAGAAGATTATTGATGAGAGGATCCATGGAGTGATGAAAGAGGATCGGTTGAGATTATCACATTACTCGCTCATATCATTCATGCTATTCGATGGATCTTACACCACTACCGGTACTACAGCTCCCAGTTCTTCATCAGTGCGGCCGGTGACGTTCTGATTTGCCTCATAAAACCTGAGAGCTTATTTGGTGCTTGATGAGATGCGTTGAGCTTGAGCTGTTGAGCAGGTGGATCCCGATGGAGATGGTGATCCCCTGCATCAGTAGCGGAGCCGGCGGATTTTGACACCTAGGGCCACTCTGTAAACAATTGTACCACCCAGTCTCAATGTAGATCACATAATAGCAGTAACAACAATAACGATAGTTCATATATTGATAGAAGTGCTTAAAATGCATGATTTAGACTAGTGCATCACAATTTAAGATCTATTTGTATAACGAACTTGATAAAATAAATACTTAACTAGCATCGGTCTGGTTCGTCATCAGTAGAGCTGGGACTTGGGTCGGGTCGTGCCGGCACAGCCCGACCCTCTCGCGTGTCAAGCACGGCCCATGGCACGGCGGCACGTTTTTGTGTCGCGCCGGCACAAGCACGACCCTCGCAATATGACTACATATGACCATATGAGACCACAACATTATTGTGTTATGTATGATCAGTATCTTCCGTACATGTAAGGTAGATTTTGTGATCTACTTATATGATACTAATTATACTAAGCTATATAATGCATATAATGAATGATTAAGATGGTATAACCTATGAATTTGCTATTCGACTATTTTCATGCAGTGCCGGCTCAAGCACAGCCGAAAATATGTGTCGTGTTGTGCTACCCATCGTGCTGAGATCCTACGCACGACACGACTCTCGCATTCGTGTCATGCTGGCACGATCCAAAATTTATCGTGTGTGTCATGCTTGTGGCCACAGATAGCGCCCATGTCCATGCAGATAGCTAGGATTGCCACGGCGAGGATGGAGGAACAAGCGCTGCAAGGTTTTTTTTTTTTGCTTTTTAGGTTGTGAGCATGATTGGCCACTTGGCCGGGTTGGGCGGACTAAATTGGAGAACGAAAACAGCATGACGTCCGGGTGTGATTTGTTGAGCCACACAGCAAATTGGATCGCGAAGACTATGATCATCGTACAAAATTATTTACAGAACCGTGGAAAAATATAGGAGAGGTATAAGAGGTTTTTTGGCCACGTCTAAGGCCATGACCTGGGTGGCCTTAGGCTGTGCTCCGCCCCTGCCCTGCATGCTGCGCACTGTCGTTGTCGAACCACTGTTACGTGTGGCGCCTTACCCCGGCTCTATCAGCAGCTCATCACAGATGATTTTTCAGATGGTGATACAATAATGCAGAAGCACCTTTCATTTTGGAGCGGGGCCTCCTCATCAGGCTTACTCTCTCTTTTTTTTTTCTTTTTTTTTCGTGTATCATCAGGCCTACCTGATCGATCGATATACAGTGCAAAATAATGCCTCCTCATGCATCAAGCACCTTTCATAATGCTGGAAAATATCAGCAGCTAGCAACACGCCGGTAGCTAGCCCACGATCGAGGATCTGATGGTCGAGAGAGTTTGCATGCATTTCGCTATGCTGCTCCTAATTTGGTGCAAAATTTCCTAATCGATTGCTATGTATAAACAGTGTCTATAAGGTTGGGAGTATTCCAGAATTTTTCGTATAAACTCGATGTGATAAATTTGAAATTAATAAAACCTCCTTTATCGAAAAATACGTCAGTAAAGTGTCGGCAACACAGAACAAGGAGTCCTGCAAAGACGCGCAGAGTTTGGGACAAAAAAAATTTTTTGGGTAAAGGAGGAAATTTTTTTTAGTACAGGATGTACAACTGCAACAGAGAAGAAGAAGGGATCTTTTTTTAGAGAAAAAGAGTGATCAAGTTGTGGCAAGATGGTTATGCCTGCATGATTGAGCAGTGAGGACACTGAATTAAACAAATAGGAGCAGCATCTACTCTGTTCAGTTCTCTCCAAATCTCTCTCTGATGGGATCATCATCTGAACCCGGCCTCCTCTGCCGATGGAGATGAGCCATGCCATCATTGCAAGCGCGAAAAGCGTGCAGGTTTCCAACAGTTTATCTGCCGATGGAGGTGAGCATGCATCAGGACCATGTTTAGCAGGGAATGCAGCAGCGGAAAAATTGCTTACCGTGCACTCCAAACTCCGTGCACCCACCCTTCACCACCACCTACAGTGTGGTCTGGAATGGCGGTACACGCAAGTGCTTGGTGGTGTGCATCTCAGCAAAATCCGTTGCAGGGGCGTAGCCAGGATCCAACCATGGAGGGGGTCAATCAACCATAAAGGGGGTCAACAAGTCAAATTCATAACAAAATGGAGTGATTTTTACTAATTTTACTCATTTTTTGAATTTTAAACACTAAATATGCTTGGACTTAGGGAACATTAGGGGGGCCTGGCCCCTGCCCGCCCCCCGCGTGGCTCCGCCCCTAATCCGTTGGGATTGCACTGTAGCATCATCCGGCTTTAACGTTGGGAGTTTTTTGCATTAATTAGTTGTGTGTTGCCCGGATTAGCAACGACGCAAGAGAAGACCACAAACAGTGTAGTTTGGCAGGCAGATGAGGTTCGGAGGGCTCTGCTGCTACTCACTGAAATAGTGAAATCACTCTGGCATGCACAAGCACAATAATGCAAGCACATTGATCTAGCCACTGCTTAATTCAGAATATAGACCGGAGCCCCGTCAGGCTTTACGATGATGGAACGGTCACATCAAGTTGAGACAAATAGAATTGTAGAAAAGTTGGCAATCAGTGTACTCGGCTCCCTGAGAAATTAAAGTTTGGATGTAAGGAAAGCTCAGCATTGGAAGCTCTGTCAGGGAAGCATATCCATATGGATGTTGGAACATGATCATCTAGTAAGCCTAATAAGCAGGGTCCTGCCAGCTGCTCCGGCCTGTAGAAAATCTCAGATCCTGTGCCTAATCACCTGTTGTGATCGCCTAACACTATACTGTCGGTTAGCAAAGAATCTAAGATGATATATGGACTGCCCATATCCACATCAGTTATGCCTACTTCCCTACAATACAAAGAGTTTTCAGATAAGATGTTGCACGGCACTTTTCTCTAAAGGGACCAATAACAAGCATGGATTTATGTTAAGCTCGGTGACCAATCGAATGTTTGCAAAGGACATATATATGATATACAGAAGGAGATGAGTATGAAATGATTAGGTTCCATTGGGGTAGGCATGCAACTGTTTCTTTCTTTGATGTGTGAGCCGAACCATTCTGTAACAACCCAAAATGTAATTACATGTCTAGCCTTGCATCATGAGCATGATTGTTTGCTATGACAAAATTCTTGTGTTTGTTTGAATGCCGTTACCTTTTAAAATTAAATTATTAAATAAAGTGAATATGCATCATTGTGAAGCAACTTAGATTTTGACCATAGAATCTATATTGTGTGATGACTTGATCAATTAGTACTTCTTCCAACATAAATTTAGGTATCTTCTCTCGAATTTTTAGAGATCATCTTAAGGGCAAACAGTTTACCTGAAATCTCAAAAGTATCATTCCGGGAAGAATTTTCTTTTGCGATCTACACTAGCTTTCATGCCAATCTCAAGCAAAATGGGTTACTTATGCTTTATAGAATCTACTTTAAAAGTTTCATAATTTTTAGTAATCCTCATAGGGCTATTTTGATTTTCACAAGATGAGCAACTTTGAAGTTTTTCAGTTCAAAACAGAGAAGGATTAGACATGTCTAATGAATCCTGGACATGTCCACCCACGGTCTGTCCCTCCCCTCACGCGCCGCACCCCGTCTGACCCGCTCACGCCGTTTTCCTCCGACGCCTTGCTGTCCACGCGTGCGGGCTCGAAGGCCACGCGCCCGCCCGCTCCTTTGCCGCATGGGACGGCGTGGGAACGCCGTTTTCCCCCGGCCCCTTCCTCCCGAGGCCCCTCCCTCTCCCGTTCTCTCTCCCTCTCACTCGTTCTTGTTCCAGAGCCCGTGCCGCTCCGCCCCTGCCGTCGCCGTCGCCGGCAGTAGGCGCCCCCACCTGACCGTGCCCCTCCCCCCTCCAGGTCAAGGGCGAGCTCCTCTCTCCTCCTCCACGCCGTCTTCCATCTTCCCCAAGGCATGTTGAATGAGGCTGTTTCTCGTATTCTTCTTCCTCAACTCCGGTGAACCAAGGTGAAGCCCGATCTCCTTCCTCGCCACTCTACTCCAACACGTGGCACTCTGAATTGTTCTTCCACACCCTAGGTGAGGTTCTTCAATGATTTTCCCCTCCTATCTCCTCCATTGGAAGCTTCTCCATTAATCCCCCATGGAAGCTTAACTCCATTAATGGTGCATGTCATCCAAATCCTTGTGCATGTCGTTTCTATGGTCTAAAACTGAATCCCCATCATCTAAAGAAGCTCTAGGATCAAATCTCATTGCAATCGGTCGCCAGAATCATCGGCAATCGCATTTTTGGGAACTTGACAATATGTTTACAGTTTTTCCTTTGCAGTAAAACATGAATAAAACTCTATTTTGTGTAGGATTTAAGTGTCTGACCTTGTATTTGATATTCTGAATTGATGTGATTGTGTGCGAAAAATAGTTTACTTCTTCTATGCACTCATAATACTATAAGTTTTACATTGCTGTATGTATGAGATGTTAAAATGACTATTTCTCTAATGCTCTACATACTAAGAAACAAACATTAGTGTCATCATAAGGTTAAATATATGATTGCTTCCAAAATGGTTACTTTAATCTCTAGTTTAATCCCATGCATGCTTATCTTGTTGTTGCATAATTAATTCTCTATTAGTCTAAAAATTATGAAGCTAACTTTGCTTACTTAGTTGTACGATTAATTACTTCATAGCACTTATAAAATCATGAAAAACAATATTATTAGTTATATATGCCATGATGTGTTGTTGTCTTTAATTAATTAGCTATCATGATAAGGTAATATAATGACACAAATTGAATATCCTTGTTTTAGGTATAGTTGCTTGCAAATGCTTAGTAAATCAATTGTACTCATGTGACATGTAAGCTTCCCTTGGTAAATTAAAATAAATATGCTATGCTTCTTATGATTTGAAACCACCATGTTATAACTTAGAATAATGATGTTTGTCTTAACTTATCATATACAAAAGTCTAGCTAACTCTAAATTAGATAATAATAAATCTACTAATCTTATTTAAGATGTGATGTGCCACTTCCCCATTAATTATTAAATTGGCTAATGATGATTAACTAGTGTGACTACCTAACTTACTTAAGTATGATCAATTATTTAATTTTGATAACCATCGTGATATAACTCTCATGGTTAAAGCTTTATGTTATAACAATCTAATTATGTGATAGTTTATATGAGAACTAAAAATAGCACAACTAATATTGATTTAATTCTTATGTCATAACTTGTCTTGGAATGTTAAGTGCACTTTTGCGAATATTGTTTGCACACTTCCACCTATGCAATTGCTTGTGCACCTTAATTCTAAATCCTTGATTGCTTGCTTGATGGCCTTGCATCATGTTGTCATTTATTCCTCATAAGTCATTGCATCTCATATGCATATACATTCATGTCATCCTTTCTAATTCATGCATTCATCTAATCTCGTAGATGACGTTCCGGAGTGTTGCGTTCTTGGAGCACTGATCTCAGGTAGGCACCAATATATCACACTCTATTTTCTGAATGTGAATTGCTATTACTTATTAATGATTGTGCATGGGCTTAGCTCTATCTAGACATATGCAATGTGTAGAACCTATTAGACATGACAACTCTTGGAATTAGCTCAACTTATTTAGTGAAAGTATGTATGTTGGAAATATCGTTATAATTGCTTAATCATGCTTAGTTGTCGGTAGAAGTCGAGAGGTGGCAAGGTCACCACCACTCGCGAGTTATAGTATGCTTTCTTAATTAATACTTGAGTAGTCATGAATGGATAAAATTTGAGCCCTATGAATATGATTCGAGACTTGAGCAAGTGTGCTAGGGCCATGTTGGGAGTGAATCCAAGTGGCATAGGCTTGCTTGAGTCGATTAAGGCCTGATCGTTATCGCTGTGATACTTGAGCACTATTCCGTACAAACCACATGCACATAATAGGTCGGTAAGCTAAGTAGCATAAGTCGCACCGTACCTTGACCGGATTCGGCGCGGGGTGGGATGAGGTGTGATCGGCCGTGTCCGGTACATCTATACACTTCCGGCCGTTCGCTCATAGTAGGGTGCGGGTATGTGAAAGGTCGAGGGCATGAATTAACACTTATCCTAGGCCGAGGATATGGTCGTTGGTCTTGCGCCTCGTGTGGGAAAAGTTGTACACCCCTGCAGGGTTATAATCTATTGCAATAGCCTCGCTCCAGGTCACGGAGCACGCTCATGTACTCTTGGACTTTGCGTGAGTTGCGTGAAGGGCTTATGGAAGATTGAGCTTGTGAACACTTGATCACTTTATTTATGCAATTGTATTGATGCATGATATAGAAAATAGGTGCTATGTCTTTTGCTTATTCACTTGATAAATTAAGCTCGCATTTTATTATCAAATGTTAAAATTTGACAAGCCCCATGCATCCACCAAATATATAGTATTGTGGATAAGTCCCGCAAGTGCAATGTACTTACAGTCTTCTTAAGTTGTTTTGCAGGTTTCCTTCTTGTGAGTGATTGTCACATTCATCCCGTCGGAGCTGGCAATGTGGGTGAATGTTGGAGGTCGCTCCAAACTAGTGCAGGTGGTGTCTCCTGGGCAAGGACATCATCGTTGCACCATATATCTTTATTTCTTTCTCGCTGCGATTTAACTCTCAACCTAGGAAAAACATGTTAGGATATCCACCTAGACTTAGGTTACATCTAGGATGGTTAATTATTTTCTTACAAACAATGAAACTCTGATATTCTAGGTGCTTATATTTTATAGTTATAATTTCTGAAATTTTTGTAATATGATCGAGACTTGTAAACTAAAGTTCAAAATTTGCTCTCACATGTATCCTTGTGATGGTCACCATGATGTAAATACGGTATGCGTGTTGTTCCTGGGCGATGCTCGAGACGCTGTCGGGACTACGGGTTATCTCGATTAAGCCGGGTGGATCATTGGATGATAACTCGGTTTAGTCAAGGTAATTTAGGCGGTTCCTTACACATTCTCTAGCATATCTCGAGTGAAGGCGTGTGCAATATACTAGAGCTTCCATCATCATTGCTAGTGCAAGCGCGGCTTCTTCTTGCTTAATATAGGAGCTAGTATCTGCCTACGCAGCGACGCACTACCAAATGTAGCAAGGGAAGTCGGGAAGGGAGAATACATCTAGAGATGAAAGTGGTATGAATATAATTCGCTTATCCGTTCGATCAAAAGGGTCGGTTACTCAAATAACAATGTCGTATTCCGAACATTCAATGTCGTATTATCCGGATGTTCAAAGTTGGATTTCTAACATCCAAATATGATAATCATATATATACGCATCAAAATTCGATTTGAGAAAGAAAAACTATATATATCCGCAGTATCCGTTCATATCCGATCCATTTTCATTGCTACATGCATCCGTGTTTGCTTACGGTGCACTTCACTCCCTGTGCAGTTTGCACCTAATGCAAAATCACTCTTTTATTATTTTCCTCACGCTTTGTGATTTCATTTAAGGTTTTATTTGTAATGCAAAGTCGGACGCACTCAAGCACACACTACACCCCCAGTGGTGGAGGTAGGATCAATACTTGGGAGAGGGGGGGGGCACTACGGGAAAATCCACCTTTGCCGTGCGCTTTATGTGTGGCGCACGGCAAACTCAAGTGTTTGCTGTGCGCTTTTCCTCGACGCACGGTAAACTTTTGAGTTTGCCGTGCGCTTTCTTTTATGCGCACAGCAAAGTATTTTTTTTTACCTTTCCCCTAAGTCCCAAATCCGTTGCTCCTAAAAAAATTCTCTTAACCTTGAAATCTTTTTCTACTCTATACATACAACATGTGATACATCATGTTAAAACTTGGTAGATTCATGTGGTCATTTTCTATATTTAGCTAATTAATTGCATTTCAAGCAATTTGTTGAAGGAAGTCAAATTTCAACTACAAATGATTCAAATAATACAATAAAATGAGTGGAAACATGATATTCATGTTATTTAGCTCAATTTAAGGCCTTTTCCATGAGATCAAAAGAAATTTTGAACATCTTGACTAGGAACACGACCATGATCGTGTGTCCAAATGATTTAAAAAATCTAAAAAATTCAAATAAAGTTTGAAAATTATGAGATTTGTCAATATCTCATGATCGTGTATCCAAATGATTTAAAGTTTGAAAAATTTTGTATGAGTTTTGAATATTTTTCATGTACGATGCTCGTTTCTCCAAACATCTCCGATGAAGTTTCATAGAGTTATGAAAGATATGGTTACATTTGTAAGCGACACGACATTCAAATTGAGTTTTGACTTCAAAACTTGTTTCCATAAGCAATAGACAACATAACTTAATTTGTATTAATTTTCTGAATTTTTTTAAATTTATTTGATAATTTTTATAAATTTTACAAAATTATAGAAAAATTGTTTGCCGTGCGATAACATTGTCGTGCGCCTTATTGAAAGCGCACGGCAAACAAAATGACTTTGCCGTGCGTCATACGCGGCGCACGGCAAATGCCCGCGGCCCCACCTCCTAGCCAATCTCCCACGCACCGAGGCCACCCGCACACACGTCCCCCGCACCCACGGCCCCACCTGCCAGCGACTCCCACGTTGACGAACAGGGGACGTTGATCTTCAGATCCAACGGCCCAAATCCACCCCACGATCTATACAAAAGCGCACTCCTCCTCTCTCCTAAACCCTATCGCGCCCCCATCCCCACAGCCTCTCTCTCTCCCACTCGCAGCCGCCTCCCTTGCCTCCTGCGCGCCTCCTCTCCGGTGCTCCTCCCTCCTCTCCCGGCTCCTCTCTCTCTATGGCGGCCGGATCCGTGATGCCGGCGGTGTGCGCGCTGCGTGGATCCCTCCTTTCTCCACGGGCGGGCGCCGCCACCAAGCCACGGCTTGGCGGATCCCATGCCCGACCGGCTCCCCAAGGGCGGCGCGGTCGGCTCCACATGCGCGACCGGCCCCCAAGGGCGGCGCGGCCGGCCCCCAAGGGCAGCGGCGGATCTACGGTGTCCACCCCCTCCTCCTTCAGGTGGCGGGCCCGACCTCCGGCGGCGGCGGCGGATCCACGGCTTCCAGCTCCTCATCCTTCAGGTGGCGTGCCCGATCTCCCGACGGCGGATCCATGGCATCCAGCTCCTCCTTCAGGCGGCGGGCCCGATCTCCCGGCGGCGATCCGTGGCATCCAGCTCCTCCTTCAGGCGGCGGGCCCGACATCCCGCGGCGGCAGATCCACGGCGTCCAGCTCCTCCTCCTTCAGGCGCTGCTGACCCTTCCTCCTTGGTCCGCCCCCCTCCCCTCCGTCCACGGTGCCGGCGAGATCTAGGTTTTCTCATCTCATCTCCCTCTTCCTGTATAGGTGGTGGCGGCGGGCCTGGTGGCTGCAGCGACGGGTGTGGTGGTGGCGGTCGACGGTGATGTGGGCGGCGGCGGATGTGGTGGCTGGCCGGCGGTGGATGTTGGTGGCAGATTTTTTTATTGTTTGTCTATTTTCTTTGCCGTGCGCCAAAACCATACGGCAAAGAAATGGTTTTTCTTTTTTTAACTTTATGTATTTAGTTTGCCGTGCGCTAAACACCGCACGACAAAGGGCCTTCGCCGTGCGTGCGGCGAAAAGCGCACGGCAAAGGGCCTTTGCCGTGCAAAAATGTGCCGTGCGGCCTTTGTCGTGCGTTTCCGAGGTTTTGCCATGCGTTTTTTTCCCTTTGCCGTGCGTCCGAAGTCTATCTTTCCCGTAGTGGGTGGTGGGTGGGGGCCAAACATAGGGGGACAAACATAGATAATTTTGATAAGTCCAATTTGCATCCATGAGACTAAAACAATATGCCCTTTGCACAAAAATCCGTTCACTTAACATTGTTAGTGTGGTGCCAGTAAAATCAAACTACATAAGAAAATGATGCAAAAATTACCGTGCAGCCAAGTGATTAGCCTCTAATTACCCTTTGACATCCTTGAGGCAAGGGGGGCCATGGCCCACCTTGGCCAAGCTTTAGCTCCGCCAGTGTACACCCCGTAAGGTGACATAGCTGTGTGCATACTAAATTTAGTACATTTATGACTCAAAGGTCAGTCTCAGTGGGGAGTGTCATAGGAGGGTCATGAGTATTAAATATCATGCCACATCAGCAAATTTATGGAGAGGAAGGAGAGTGTCATGAAATGAGAGAGGAAGGTCATCACCATGACCCTCAACTGTCACCGTTTCTAAGATTTCAGTCTTTTTTTTGAGAGATAAGATTTCAGTCTTGGGTAACTGTGCGATAAACTTCTCCACTGAGACTGGCCTCGTGATTAGAAAACAAAAACACTAATATCTCTGTTGGGTTCAAGTAGCCCAGCAGCCAGCAGCACCACGGACATGGACTAAGAAATGCTTTTGTGGGCCGGTGCTCAGGCCTACCAGTCCCACAACTGATGGGCTAGGCTAGTACCCAAGGATGTCGCCTTTTAATGGTAGAAACTCTTTTTTAACGTCCCTCATCCATCGCTATATCGTCCCTCATCTGCAAAACCATGCATCTCGCATCCTTCGGCTTTTAAATCCGTTTGTTTTAGGTCCCTTGCTGTTTTCAATGGTGGTTTTGCCTGACGTGGTAGTGGGCCTTACATGATTAGGGTGGGTCCCAGATGTGCCAGAAGAGGCATTGCGGCGTCGAAGGGACCCGGTCGCTCATGGCCGGCCTGAGAGGGGAGGAGAGAGAGGTTGACTTGTGCAACCATGGATCCGCCGCGCGCGAGGAGGCGAGGGACGTCCTCGAGGCCTCTGCACTCGGGCTGCTCCTCGCTCCACCGCCGCGAAAGGGGCTAGCGGCGGGTGGATCAGCGCAACCATGGCACACGCCATCATAGCTCGTCCATGGCGCCCACCGCTGCGAATCCATGACGCCCGCCGCCACAGCTCGACAACTATGGATCCGCTGCCGCCTGCCCCTGCTCAATCCGCCGGCCTTGGATCCATTGCGGGGCACCTTGCTCGAGCAGCCATGGATCCGTCAGCGGTGTCCCTACTAACCTGTCTGCGAGGGAGAGAAGGACGGAGGTCGCGGGGGAGGCAGGGAGGGGAGGGGCTGGAGGCGCGGCCTAGGAGGGAGGGAGGGGCCGGTTGGGAGAGGGAAGGGTCGGTCGTCGCCGTCGTCACGTAGGGCCAGGAGGGAGGCGTCGTGGCTCGAGAGAGAAGAGAGAGACGCAAAGAGGTAGAGAGTGAAAGATCTGTGGTAAAAAAAGTGAAAAAGAATAAAAAAATCTGCAAATGGGACCCACCACCATATGTGCAGCTCATCACATATGATTTTTTTAGATGGTGATACAATAATGCATAAGCACCTTTCATTTTGGCGGCGGGGCCTCCTCATCAGGCTTACTTTTTTTATTTTTTTCGGGTATCATCTACCTGATCGATCGATATACAGTGGAAAATAACGCCTCCTCATTTATCAAGCACCTTTCATGATGCTGGAAAATATCAGCAGCAGCAGGCTGGTAGCGCACGAGGATCTGATGATCGATCAGAATTTGCATTTCGCTATGCTACTTCTAATTTGGTGTGAAAATTCTTAAGCGATTGCTATATGTAAAAAGTGTCTACAAGGTCGGAAGTATTTTAAGATTTTTGTATCAACTCGATGTAACAATCTGTCGATCTTGAAATTGATAAAATTTTCTTTATCGAAAAAATACAGTGTCTATAAAGTGTCGGTAACACGGATCAAGGTGTCCTACAAAGATGCGCAGAGTTTGGGACAAAACTCACATATTCTTTTTTGGGTAAAAATTATAGTACAATAGTATGTACAACTGCAACAGAGAAGAAGAATGGATATTTTTAGCCAAAAAAGTGATCAAGTTATGGCAAGATGAGATTATGCCTGCATGATTGAGGACACCGAACTAAACAAAGAGGAGCATGTACTGTGTTCGATCTCTCCAAATCTTTCTCCGATGGAAGCATCGTCTGAACAGTTTATCTGCCGATGGAGATGAGCATCGTCTGACCCAGCCACGCCATCATTGCAATTTGCAAGCGCTAAAAGCGTGCAGGTTTCCAACAGTTTATCTGCCGATGGAGGTGAGCATGCATCTTGGACCATGTTTAGCAGCAAATGCAGCAGCGGAAAAATTGCTTACCGTGCACTCCAAACTCCGCGCACCTACACGCAAGTGCTGTGTGTGTACATCACCGGCTTTAACGTTGGGATTTTTTCGCATTAGTTGTGATGCATGTGTTGCCCGGATTAGCAACCACGCAAGCGAACACAAACAGTGTAGTTTAGCAGGCAGATGAGGAAGTCTCACTGAAATATAGTGAGATCGATCTCTCTGGCAATCTGGCATGCACAAGCACAATAATGCAAGCACATTGTTGGTCCAGCCCACTACTTTAGAGTTTAGATCCGGAGCCTCACCAGGCTTTACGATGGAACGGTCACACCCAGAGAAAAGCGACAAACAGTGTGTTAATAAGCTCTGAGAAAAGTTTGGATGAGGAGAAGGTTGAACATTCTCTGTCAAGGAAGCATATCCATAAGGTTGGCACAGGATCATCTAGTAAGCCTAATCAGGGCTCTGCTAGCTGCTCCGTCCTGAAGCAAATTAAATCCTGTGCCTACTAATCACCTGTTGTGTCGATAGCCTAACACTGTCGGTTAGCAAAGAATCTAAGAATGATTGACTGCCCATATCCACATCAGCAGTTGTTGTGCTCATCTTTCAATTTTTAACACGACCTACTTCATAAACCAAGTACATATATATATACGAAATAGTTTTCAGAGATAAGATGTTGCATGCCACTTTTCTTGGATTTATGTTAAGCTCGATCGGTAACCGACCGGCGAGTGTGGCATGATTAGTCTCCAATTGGGGTAGGGCGGCATGCATCCGTTTTCTTTGTGTGTGTTGGGGAATTGGGTAAAAACCTTTCACCCTCGAAACTTCGGAGAAACCGAGATTTTGACGAATTCGTGAGAGTGTTCGGAAATGAGTCAAGGAGAAATTTACCTTTCATTATTTTTGTATGATTCGCTAACCCCCTAAAGTTTGTGCGAAACGATCGCCGAATGACCGCTGGGTCGCAGGTCTGTTCCTTGTTTCAAGACAGCAGGAACTTCGAAGAATATAGCAGATTCGGGAAACTACGACGACGGAAACTTCGGAGATATTTGCGGGATCAAAGAACTTCGCTTCGGCTGTGATTTTGGAAACTCGGTTCGGGGGTCTCGGAGGTTGATGACTTTCGCGAATGGAGAGTCGAAGATTAAGGGAAGACTCAGTCAAAGGCGAGGCTTCAAAAGTCCGGGTTTGAAGTGTGAACTAGTGGTCGGTTTGTAAATATGTGAAATTAGCTCCGCAAATCACGGGGTGTAAAGGACATTCATGTACATGTTCACACTTGGAATATTTTTTAGATCCGAGGGTAATCTCGGAATGTAAAAGTCCCTTCGCCTCCCTATAAAAGGGGTTCAAGAGCACGTGTAAAGGGATTCACAACTTTTGAGGCGAGTACAGACTTTCGGGGATTTCTTGTCTCCGCGCTCTTGCATACTTTCGCGTACTCATTCAGAAATCTTGCTTCACTTGTGTTCGGGGATCCCTTCCGATTTTCGGACCCCCCAACATTGACGCCCACCGTGGTCTCAGCCGATAAACAACTCACGATGCCTCCACAGAAAAAGTCCAAGAAGAACACACCCGCTGAGGCTAACCAGGAAGATCATCACGTCGAAGAAGAAAATGGAAACTCTCTCACTGCAGAACCTTCGCAAATCTCGGACCAGGAAAGAAGAGCAAAACTCAGCTCTCTGAGAAGCACGAAAGTGAGAAAAGCAGGCGCATACTCTGGAACCATTTACTGAAGAAGCTGAAGAAGAAGATGACCAGCCTGTCGACAGAGAACTAGAAAAAGTGAACCAAAAAGTACTGATGCTCCAGAAGGAGAAAGAAAGATTTGCGAATCAGCTGGAAGCAAAAAGAAGAGCTTCAGAGAAGCTGGAGAAACTCAATCAGGCAAAAGAACAAATAGAAAAAATACAAAGAGAAATTGATGAAATGAAAGAGCAAGAAAACAGCTCACTATGGCGCGATTCGCCACACCAGAACTCCGGCCAGCACAAAAGAACCTCATGAGAAAACTTCTTCACGGGCAATGGAATATCGCCATTCGCAGATCCAGAATCGCCACTTTCGTTAGGGCTGCAAACGGCACCATGGCCACCGAAGTATAAACCAGTTTCTCTCCCGAAATACAACGGATATGGACACTCTAGGCAGTTCATTATGAGCTATGAAGCAGCTGTAAATTCAGCAGGAGGAGATGATGTTGCACTCGCCAAATCTTTTATTATTGCTTGTGAAGGTCCAGTCCTTAACTGGTATTCTTTGTTGCCTCCACACTCAATCTGCAGCTGGATTGATCTCAAGACGAAATTCATTCAGGCATTTCAAGTGTTTCATGAAACGTCTGCAAAGCCATCAGACCTCTTCAGTTGCAAGCAAAGAGACAGGGAGCCACTGCAGAGCTTTGTGAGAAGATTCATGCAACAAAAGTCCCAAATTCCGGAAACAGATGACAAAACAACAATCCAAGCATTAATCAAGGGTCTGACTCCAGGACCAACAGCTTCGCACCTAACCAGAAAAGAACCTCAGAGTATTGAAGAACTCTTTGATGAACTAGAACAATACATCAAGTCTTATGAGGATCACCGAAAAAGAGTTGCTGAGCGAAATCAAGCAAGGCAAGGCAACAGAGGAACAACATGGAGACCTCAGTTCCAAACTCCGCGAAACATCAACAATGTGGAAAATCCTCAGTTCAACCAAGACAATAGATCAAGCACAAGAGGAGGTTTTTCATCAAGAGGAAGGGGAAGAGGAAGAGGACCTCCGAAGATCCAAAATCACGACGCAAGAGACCCATACTTTTACTACAGATATCATGGGAGAGGTCACAGCACCGAAACTTGCCCAGAAACTAGAAAAAACATAACAAGAATACAGCAAGAGAAAACCATGATGTCCATTGCCACCACAATGCCGAACCAGTTTCGTCAGAACTTCTGGCAGCCACAACTGATGGGTCCTCAGCCAAGTCAAATTCCAGTTCAGCAGTTCCAACAGGCACAGTCATCATGGCAGCCTTCACAACAGTTCTTTCCTCAGTCTCAGGCAATCCAAACAATTCAGCAACCTCAACCGATTCAAGAAATGTTGCCTCCACCGCCAGCCAATTTTGTAAAGCCAGAGACAAGTTCGCGAGGCAGCAATCCGAAAGCACTACCTTCTTTCGGAACTATCATGCCTATCACGGGAGGCTCGACCATGGAGTTCGAAACAAAGAGGCAGAGAAACAACTACTTCAGATCTGTGAATACAGTCATCAACGACGGTCCAGTGGCGCGACCAGAATGGGCCAAGGTGCCGATAACATTCACCGAACAAGATTTCAGGTTGAAGTCAACCGACCACAATGATGCCATGGTCATCGAGGTGAACATAGCCGGATGGGTGATCGGAAAAGTTCTGGTGGACAATGGAAGTTCGGCTGACATTTTATTCATGAAAACCTTCGAGAAAATGAGCTTGAGTCCACACATGCTGCAGCCACCAGAGTACCCATTGCTGGGTTTCGGAGGAAAGTCAATCAAGCCAGCAGGAAAGATACCTCTTCCAGTATCCTTTGGAGATCTGGACAATGCTAGAACGGAGACTCTAACTTTCGACGTAGTCGACATGTATCATTCCTACTTTGCGATCTTCGGTAGAGGGTTCATCAACAAATTCGACACCGTGATAAGGCAACAGTTTCTGTGCATGAAAATCCCAGCACCTAAGGGGGTCATCACAGTATTTGGTGACCAACAAGAAGCCAGAAACATCGAGAAGGGCTTCACGCCAGGTCAAAGCAATGTGCATCACCTGAACTCCACCGAAGAAAAGAAGGAACCTTATGTTGAGGTCAAGAGAGATAAAGAAAAAACTGAGATAGCTGCTGATGGCGAGACAAAGAAAGTGTACTTAGATGATATGTCAGACAGAGCAGTCGTGATAGGGGCTCATCTTAGTCCCGAAGAAGAGAAAGAACTCATCGAATTCCTGAACAAACACAAAGATGTCTTCGCATGGTCAGCGAAACATTTGCAAGGTGTCGACCGAGACATCATCGAACATGCTCTAGACACAGATGAGAAAATAACACCAAAGAAACAGAAACTCAGGAAAATGTTCGAAGAAAAGGTCAAAGCAGTGGAAGCTGAAATGCAGAGGCTTCAAGATGCCAAAGTGATTAGGGAAGTTATGTATCTGCTTTGGGCGGCCAACACCTGTGGAAAGAAGAAGAATGGGAAATGAAGAATGTGTGTGGACTTCACAGATTTGAATAAAGCTTGCAAGAAAGATGACTTCCCCTTAGAAAGAGTGGACAAGGTCGTTGATGATGCTGCTAAGAGCGAAATGCTCTCACTCCTGGACATGTTCTCAGGCTATCATAAAATAAGGGTGCGAAGAGAAGATGAGGAGAAGACAAGTTTCAACACTCCCTTCGGAACCTATTGCTTCGTGAATGCCGGGTCAAGAATGCAGGGTGCACTTTTTCGAGAATGATAGCAATAGTGCTTCATCCCCAACTTCGGAGAAATATTCTAGCATATGTCGATGACATAGTCGTCAAAAGCGTTCAAAGAAGAGACCACATCAGTGATTTAGCAGAAACCTTAAGCTAAATCCTGAAAAATGCGTCTTCGGCATTCACAAGGGAAAAGTCTTGGGCTGCTTGGTTTTGACAAAGGGTATTGAAGCAAATTCTGACAAGATCAAGGCTCTAGTTGAAATGCAAGATCCCGTTTCGGTTAAAGATATCTGGAAGGCGGGGAGAGTGCCCCTAAATGATTCATTCCCAAAGCTGCAGAGAGAAGCCTACCTTTCTTCCAAGTTCTCCGAAGTTCCAAGAATTTTCAGTGAACCGAATCTCAGAAACAAGCTTTCCAAGAACTCAAAGACTATTTACTGAACATGACCAAGTTATGTCCACCAGAGCCAAAATCACCACTTTTGCTGTATTTGTCTGCTTCCAACTCAGCCGTAAGTGCTGTTCTAGTGCAAGAGAAAGAGGAGGACGGAAAGTTGAAGCAAATCCCTGTATACTTCGCTTCGGAGGCCCTTTCAGGATCTAAACTTTTTTATTCTGAACTAGAGAAGATAGCATATGCAGTCGTTATGGCGGCGAGAAAATTAAGGCATTATTTCGAGGGCCACAGAATAAGGGTTATCACGAATCAACCACTGAACGATCTGTTCACGAACAAGGAAGCATCAACCAGAATCATCAAATGGGCAGCCAAGCTGTCAGAATACACCGTGGACTTCGAAAGAAGAAGTGCGATCAAATCGCAAGTCCTAGCGGACTTCGTCGTAGACTGGACATCGCCATCCCAAGACTCTGGTGAAGATATAACCACACCATGGGTGGTGCACTGCGATGGGGCTTGGTGTGATAGAGGGGTTGGAATAGCAGCAATTGTAACATCTCCGGCAGAGTCGTGATAAGATATGCCGCTCGGCTTGATTTCGCGGATGATGTGCCTTCTACGAACAACACAACTGAATACGAGGCTTTGCTTCTATCTTTGAGAAAGATGAAAGCTTTGGGTCAGCAAACTTTTATCATTAAGACAGATTCCAAAGTCATACAAGAACACATTGAGAAAGAGAGCGAAGCAAGAAATCCAATTCTGGTGAGATACCTTGAGAAAGTCAGAAAAATGGAGAAGCATTTCAAGGGCTACTCAGTCCATCATATACCAAGAAATGACAATAACGAAGCAGACAAACTAGCGAAAGCAGCAGCTCAGAACCAAGCAATGCCTCCGGACGTGTTCTTCGAAATGATCAAAGAACCATCCATCAAAGACCCGAAGCCAAAAACTGTGAACAGTGTAGAAACTCATGATTGGAGGGCTGAAATCATGGCGTACCTGAGGGGCCACTATGAACCACAAGATGATTTGGACGAAAAGAGACTAAGGCAAAGAGTAAGAGGCTATGCCGTAGTGAATGGAGAACTTTACAAGTCTGAAGTTACCGAACCATGGCTAAAATGCATAACCTCCGAAAAAGGCTTGGAACTTCTCAAAGAAATTCATAGCGGGTTTTGTGGGGCACACATAGACACAAGAGCATTAGCAGGCAAAGCAATAAAGCAGGGATTCTTTTGGCCCTCGATAAATGTTGACGCAAAGAAGTTGGTTCAAGAATGCGAAGCCTCAAAAAGCTGCGAATCAAAGAAAATCATCATCTATGCTAGTTCATCTAATCCCACCATCATGACCTCTGCAAAGGTAGGGAATGGATTTGGTTGGGCCATTGCCGACGGCTCAAGGAAACTGCAAGTTCGCAGCAGTTGCAGTCGACTATTTCACCAAGTGGGTGGAAGCGAAGGCATTGGCGAATATCACCGCTCCAACAGTTCAGAAATTCTTCTGGCAAAACATAATCTGCAGATTCGGAGTCCCAAGGGAGTTAACTGTGGACAATGGAAAACAGTTCGACTGCTACTCCTTCAAAGAATATTGCAAGACGCTGGGCACTCACGTGAAATACTCCTCAGTTTATCACTCGCAGTCCAATGGGGCTGTAGAAAGGGCGAATGGGCTGATCTTTTCGGGAATTAAGAAATGCTTGTATGATCTGAAGAAAGGCAAGTGGATAGACGAATTGCCGAAAGTAATCTGGTCTCACAACACAACAGTGTCAAGAGCAATAGGTTTCACACCATTTCGCTTGCTATTCGGCACTGAAGCAATGACACCGGAAGAAATCAAGAATGAAAGCTTAAGAGTTCAGAAAGCAAAATAAATCGAAGAAGTTGATATGAAGATAGAGAAGGACATGATTGAGCTCACAATTCTCGAAGCTTCAAAGAACATTGAAAAATACCAAAAGGAAACTAAGGCATGGAAAGATAAGACAGGAAAGACATCAAGAATGGTGATTTAGTGCTAAAAAGAAAAAAAATTGGGAGAATCCCGGGAAACTTCGGGAATCCTGGGAAGGACCCTACATAGCAAAAGAAACTAGCATGTCAGAAGCTTTCCGCTTAACAGACCAAACCGGCGAAGAACTGCCACATTCGTGGAATGCAGACAACCTAAAGAGTGTGATGTGATTAACCTAACCATTCTCTAGCATATCCTCATCAGTGAACGCGCGTGCATATATTCAAGAACTGCCATCATCATTGCTACGTGTTGCAGCGCAGCTTCTTGCTTAATGTAGGAATATCTGCTCACGCAGTACCCAATTTACTGATTTAGCAAGGGACAAATTGGGTAACCAAGAATGCACACACAAGGTAACCAAGATGATCTCGAGATTCTTTTTTTTTAAAAATTGAAGAACTAAAAAATCTCTGTTGGGTTTAAGACTATCTCCAGCAATGTTGCGCATCTACAACCTCTTTGCGCACAGGAGAGAGAGAAAGGAATCGGGCCACGCAAAAGAGTAGTGCCTCCGGCAATAGTAGCACAAGCGTATCTACATCCTCCCGGGTGGTTGACTCTCACGGGCAGTGGGATTGAGCGGACGGTGGAGAGAGAGGCTGGGGAAAAAGGAGAGCCATCCGCTGGTGGCCGGAGGTGGAGGCAGAGCCGTCGTCGCAGGTCAACGTGCTGGTGGCCGGAGGCTAGAGGTGGAGGAAGTTGCGTTGTCATCGGAATTTGTGAGGAAGCGGCCTGGGGGAGAGGGAGGTCGTCGGTCAGCACAGAATTCACCACAGCCGCGCCACCCTAGAGGAAGGGGAGAGGGGAGGGCAGAGGAGATCCAGACCGGTCGCCCCTGCTCCTCGCTCTCTCCACGGCCGCCTCGCCTGTGTCGTCTTCCTCCGCGGGGAGGATGTGGACGCCGCCCGCATGGCGCGCATCATCACCTGCCTTGGCCACCTCCTCTGCGGAGTCCCCCGCCATCGCTGTGGCCGCCGTCCCCGCCGCGGGCGTCACGCATGCCGACCGCCGCCTCCACCAGCTCAAGGTCGCGGACCGGGAGACGGCGCAGAGACCGCGACAGCCCCTCTCCTTGAGCTTGCCAATGGCCCAGCTCCGGCCTCCCAGATCCCGAGGATGCGGCTCGGTAGGCATGCGTGCGCATAATGAAGATGCAGATGCAGGTAGCGCTGGAGGCTGCAACAGTGCCGTTTGCGTCTGCATTTTGTATTTGCGGGGAGGGATGCAAGTACCGCTAGAGATAGTCTAAAATGGTCTAGCAGCTAGCACCACCCATAGACTAAGAGCATCTCCAAGAGACTCCCTATATTGTTTCTAAAGTGAAAAAAATGCCTTTCAACAGCTCCAACAGCTTATCTAAATAGTCATCTAAATACAGCTATCTTCTATTCCGGATTTTTCGCTAGTCAATTATAGAAGACGAGAATGACCCTGCACAATGCACATAAAATTTAGAAAAGTTGTTGGAAAGTGGAAAAATATAGATAATAATTTTTATGAAAAAAACTCTCTACATTTAGAAAGACTCTTGAAGATGATTTTGCTTTGGGGCCGGTCCGGGACCTCCGCCCACAGCCTGTAAAATTGATATGCGGCGTCACGTGGTCCATTGTTTTTCATTTTTATTTCTTTTTTTAGTTCGCAAGCTCAGTTTGCTCTGGAGTCTCTACCAGCAAGAATCTCGTAAGCTCTTGACCCTAAAAAACACATCACTCAGTTCTGTTCGGAATGCATGGATCAATCAATTTTCACGTGCGTACGCACACACGTTTTTTTGGCTACTATTTTGTTACCATTCCGCCTCTTGTACTAATCCTAATCATGTTCATGGGTGTCCGCTTCTCATCACTCTGTAATGGTTCTAACAGCTTCGTCGCTTCTCATCACTCTGTAATGGTTCTAACAGCTTCGTGTTGTTAATGTATGAGTGAAATGTTTGTTGTACAAAATGTCGATTCCGGACAAAGGAATAACCTTTGTTTATGTGTCAATAGGGTGCCATTTTAATTGATGAATCCATATGCAATTTTAAAAATAAAAATGCACACAAAAGTTATTCATTAATTACTTATAAGAAAATGTCCACTGCGGAATTTAGAGTTCCTGCTTGACACCGTGTTGTGCTTATGCAGGCCCGTGCCTATGGTCATAAAGACACTGCGATGGTACAGGGCCTCCCAATTTCCCGTGGCGCAACAAATTTCCTACGCAGCCCAAGCAGTAAGCATGTGCACGAGGATGAAAACAGATCAAAATTCCGCAAGGCCCGCCATACCTCTGTGTCTTCTTGTTTCCGTCCATGCTGGGAATTTTTTATTTTCATATTATTTTTTTCGATTTTTCAGAAATATACGACCCACTTCAATTTTTCAAAACTATACTACAACCGCCATGTGATACAACGGTTGGAGATGCTATAGTGTTCCAACCACCGTGCGGTACGGCGGTTGTGAACAGTGCCCCTGCGCAGGTACTATAGCACCTCAAACCGTCATACCACACGGCGGTAGGGATCAATCTTTTTTTTTTCAAAAAAAATCATAACTTTTTCGTATGAACACGGATGGAGATAAACTTTAAATGGAAATTGTAACTTTCGACGAGATCTATAACAACTTTGTAGTTCAAATTTTTTCATTTGAAGTCATCTTGTGGCTCGAACAATTAGTATACTATCTAGATCTGGATACCGAAAACTATGATCTGAGTAGTATATCATTTTTTGGCCTCAAGATGACTTCAAATGAAACAAGTTTGAACTACAAAGTTATATATCTTGATGAAAGCTACAATTTTCATACAAAATTTATCTTCATCTGAATTCATCTAAAAGTTACGATTTTTTGAAAACGAATTGACTCCTACCGCCGCGTGGTACGGCGGTTGGAGGTGCTATAGTACCCAAGTACACCAGCGTGGGTACCGTTTACAACCTCCGTACCACACGGTGGTTGGAACAATGTAGCACCCAACCGCCGTTGGATACGGTGGTTGTATTGTAGTTTTGCCAAATTTGAAGTGAGTACTATATTTTTAAAAATAAAAAAATAATAAAAAAATAAAAAAATCATGGAAGGGCCGCGGTCATCGTCAGGCAGCTAACAGCAGTCCCTCCGTGTAAGTTATTTACCAAATTTTTATTACCTCAATGTTGTTAATGTATCCTTTTAATAATTGTAATAGTCTAATTATTTTTCTCATCTTTTGTATGCATGTTTACTATTTATCTAGACGTGTAATGTTTCACGATCCAAACCATGTCTTCTGGAGATTGCTCTAGAAAGTATGATTATGGTTGTCAAAAGACTAAAAAAAGAGCAAATGATAAATAAATTAACTCAGTCTCATAAAGGAAGCAATTGATATGTTTTTTAAAGGAATCATAAAGGTCCTCTAATAATCAACAAACACCACAAAAATTAAGTTGTTCAATTTAAAATTATACGACAAAAATAAATAGGTATTTGTTATTTATTGTTCCATTTCGCCGATCTTCTTCATTTTTGCACAGGGCCTATGCTTAATTTTTTTAAAAAAAATCAACGGGGGCTCAGAAAGCCCACCTGAACAATTTCATTTCTTCAAAAAGGTTTTCAAGATCGGGCATACATCTTTGTCGTCAAAAATGGTGATCAGGATACATAGTTTGGAAGAAAATGAAAAGGAGCCTCAAAGGATTACAAATTGTAGCATCAGCACAACACACCTAAACAAAAAACAACTAGAACAACCAGGGCACAAAGGGTCAGGCCAAAACAAGCTCCTAAGACGAGTGAGCTGATAAAGCACCGGGAAGAGCTACCACACAACAACCTTGCACAAAGCACCTGCAGCCCAAATCACAGCAAGAGAGGCTGGCAAGGGGCCAGAATTAACCTCGACCTGAAACACTCCTCACCAATCACCACAAGCTCGGAAACTGACTAGTGCTCGTGCAGTGGTTAGCGGCGACAGAAACAAACCGAGCTAGAATGGAGGTTGTCGAAAGAGTGTGAAGGCATATCATGCGGAGGTGACTTCATTGCACATCAAAATGACATCAATGCCAGGGCCGTGCGGAGATGAAGCATCTCCCGCGCCTTGGCGCGCACTCGCTGCATGACCACTGTTGCTCGAGGACCCAGGCACCACCACCCTCGCTGCCCTCACCGATGATGAAAGCGCATCCGCACGACCGATGGATGCGGGAGTTGGTCGGGATGGGAGGGCAACAAGAAAAGCGAACGAGGTCGCTGAGAGAGCGCCGGTGGCCAGGTGTGGTGGTAGGACAGAGCCATATCCAGATCTGAGGGCCGCCGAAGGCAGCAACCGTAGGGGCTCAAGGCGCGCACTTGCGGGCGACACCCTGTGCAAGAAGCAGCTTGCCTCCAAAGAAGATTGAAGCCAAACGGACACCTCGTCACTCGACTAGGAAGCCGACGGGGAGGAGGGCGGGGGGCACCCCTACCGCGGCTGGCCTGTCATGGCGTAGCCACCGGCAACATGGGAGCGACAGGAGCCTGCTGAAGTGCTCTCCAAAACCGCGCACCGTGCCATACGCCCCACACCCTTCCTCCACCTACCACATCACCAGCAGAGGCCCCCGACCAAGAGGTCAGCGCAGGGGGCCAAGGGCCAGCAGCGCAGGACGACCGGAGAGGCACACAAGCTGCCGGAGAGGACTGAGCTTTTTGAATTAGGGATATTTGGATCTGGATCTAGGGTCCATGGAAGCAAAAGGCAGGCGAGTTTGGGGGGCTGTCACACCCGGTTTCCAAAACAAAACCAAGTGTTACCTATATGTATGCCAGGATCTAGTTTCATACATATAGTGACATCATTAGTGAATAACAGAAACAATTGTCGGTGTTTTATTATGGCAAACCTACCAAGGGGGTACCTGAGGTAGTAGATTGTGCAGGGATCGCCAGACATGGAACTCGAAGGTAAAGGCAAGGACACGAGACACAGATTTATACAAGTTCAGGCCACAAGAGTAGATGACACTACATCCCGTTTGGAGTATCATATGTGGCGCCCTGCGCTTGGGTGTTGTTCCCCGGAGGGTTTGAGGTGTCCTCCCAGGAAACTAAGCCTCCAGGGGCTAAACCGAAAGAATTGAGGGCTAAAACCTAATTACACATATAAACTGAAGGTTTAACACGCAAAAGAGCAAGGCTTGGATGGCGGTCGGGATTAATAGAAAGATCAGGGGCCTAAACAGAAGAAAAAGGACCTAACAGAAAGGATCTTTATAGGTGGAAGGGTATGTTTGTGAAATAGGAAAACTTCAAGGGTTCTTTTGCAAAACAATGGCTGTTGGCTCGGGTTGACCGTTATGGGTCTATTGACTCGCGGTTGTGGGCGCATCTGGGCCGCAAATCTTGCGACTAAGGGCTGCGAGCGGCGGCGGCAAGCGGGCGGCGGCGAGCTCGCCGACGCCACTCAAACTCGAGCTCCCGGGCACCAAACTTGACGGGAAAAACTCCAAAACGAAGCTAGGGAGCTTGCGAACTCACCTAGAGGCTCGAAGAGACGACCAACACGAAGATGAAGGGGATCGAGAACGGCTCGATCTCCCTTCCTTGGGGCGGCGACCTGGCGAGCAAGGAGAGAGGGGGCGAGGTGTGGTTGTTGCAGGGTCTCGGGGTCTCCTTTTATACTGCGAAGAGAGGGTAGGGGAAGGGGCGGTACGGCAGTGGAGCTCGAGTGGAGCTTGGCCGTGAAGTTATGGTGGTGGTGGAGGCATTTCGGGAGAGGAAGGGAGCGAGGCGGTTGTGTGGGTGCGCCGGTGCATTGATGGCGCCGTGAGAGGGTAGGGGAGGAGGCGCGAAGAGGGAAGGGCGCCAGGATGGAGGCGGGTGGTGCACGAGCATGGCCGGTGGAAGGGGGTGGTCGGAGGTAGGGGATGAGCCCGACGGGTGGGGCCCAGCCCGGTCTGGGAGATAGGAGAGAAGTAGTTGGGCCGACATGCCAAACTAGGCCGCGGCGAAGCTGCGTTGAGACAAGGCCGGCGGCCTGTTGCAGTTGAGGGAGAAAGGATGGAACGTCCGGGCTGAAAGAAGGAGCGAGCCAGGTTTGTGCTAAAAGGAAGGAAGAAATAGGTAGGAAGAGGGTTTAGGGTGGTTTTAGGGACTTCTATGATTTGAAAACCACACTCATCAACCTAAAACCATGCAAACGAATATGAATGCAACACTCATAGAACCATTTTATTTGATTTATAAAACAACCAATTATTTTCCTATTCTAATCCTTTAAAGAAAATAAATGTTGGACAAATTTTTAAACTTATGTGAAATCATTATTTTATTATTCTTCCTATTAACATCCTGAAATATGAAAATTTAGGGACTGCTGAGGATCCATAGCCTGCCGCCGCCGCGGGCAGCAGCTGGCGGCGGCGGCAGGCGCGTGGGCAGCAGTGGAGGGGACGCGCGCGACGGCGGGGGACCGCCTCCTCAGTCCCGGAAGCCCGGAACAGAGCGACTCAGGAGACGGAGCGTGAGTCCCATTAGGGTCTGTGCTTATGAAGGAATTGAAGAATGGCAATTTAGAGTATAACGGAACTACCACGTTCTCCATCCTTGACAGAGTCCATCACGCCACGGTGACTTCAAATACTCCAGGAGATTGGGTCCTCGACTGCATGCAGCCTTGGTCCTCCACCTCTCCTTAATTGAGGCTTCATTGACTACCGGATGATTTGGATCACCACTCATGTGACAAACCCAGCGTCTCCTTTGTTTGAATCCCACCAGGCGTAAACATCAAGAGCCTTGTTCCCATTACTCTTGACATGCAATCCACTTCTTTCTGACGCTGGCGTAATACGTTCCACATCGTTCTCGATCATTTCGATATGCTCTTGCACGTCGACGCCAACAATCCGCGCCCCAACGATGCCGCCTGGGTGCAGGCGGATCTCACTGTCCTCATGTGGATTGATGCCACGCTCACCGATGACCTCATGGACATGGTCATGGAGGACAACCCGACGACGTACTCCGTCTGGAAGCAAATCGGTGATTTCTTCAACACCAACAAAGGTAGTCGCGCCGTTCAACTAGAAGCTGAGTTCCATAGCCTTCAGCAAGGTGATCTTTTTGCCTCAGCTTGCTGAAGATCACCTTGCTGAAGGCTATGGGACTCAGCTTCCAGTTGAACGACGCGGCTAGCTTTGTTGGTGTTGAAGAAATCATTGATTTGCTTCCAGACAGAGTACGTCGTCGGGTTGTCCTCCGTGACCATGTCCATGAGGTCATCAGCGAGCGTGGCATGAATCCACATGAGGACAGTGAGATCCTCCTGCACCCACGGCATCGTTGGGGCAGATTGTTGGCGTCGACGTGCGAGAGCATATCAAAATGATCGAGAACGATGCGGAACGTATTACGCCAGCGTCAGAAAGAAGTGGATTGCATGTCAAGAGTAATGGGAACAAGGCTCTTGATGTTTACGCTCTGGGTGGGATTGGAAAACAAAGGAGAGGCTGCTGCGGCAGAGACGGCGGCACTAGCGACTTCGGATATGAGCGCCACTGTGGAGTCGGTGGAAAGAGCTGCAGAGGTCATGGCTGCGCGCAGAGCAAATGGAAAGAAAAAAATTGGAAGGCTCAGGATCGGTGTGCTCTGATTATCATGAAGAATGGCATTTCACCTCATCTTGTATTGCAATCTCTAGAGCCTATATATATAGGCAGTACATGTACAACGGTTTGTTACATGAGTGGTGATCCAAATCATCCGCTAGTCAAGGAAGCCTACAATTAAGGAGAGGTGGAGGACCAAGGCTGCATGCAGTGGAGGACCCAATCTCCTGGAGTATTTGAAGTCATGGTGGCGTGCTGGACTCTGTCAAGGATGGAGAATGTGGTAGTTCCGTTATACTCCAATAGGAATAACTTTAATCTTTTTTCAGTCATCACACATTATGCATGGATATATAGAGGGAACCATCATACAGTGGTATACTGGTGTGCCCTGTGCACACTATAACTAATACAGTAATACTTATACAGAGAATAACCATCCTTTGGTGCTTCACACACACACACACACACTACAAATACACGGCTTATTAATGACATGTGTCACACCATGTAAAACTTTAATCTCATCAAGAAGTTCCAAGTGACAACTATATGCACGCACACTTGTGATACAAGTAATCAATGGAGGTGAAATAGAAATACCGCAGTCCCTTATGAAACAACATCATGCAGAACACCGCCCAAAGGCCAAAGATGAACCCAATAACCATGCTCAGGTAGATGGACTTCAGCATCCAATTATCCTTCTCCTCGGGCTCACTTGGAGTAGCGCACCCCTTGGGGAGTGGAGGCCCACATAAATTGATGTTTCCGATATACATTGATGCTGGGTCATCAGTTGCAAGAGTCTGAAGTTGATTCCCTGATGGTATTCTTCCACTTAGATTGTTATACGAGAGGTTTAAGCTGGATAAAGAAGCAAGAGCTGATATGCTTTGTGGGATCTCTGCAGATAGCTCATTATGTGACAAGTCCAGGGACTCCAGGGCCTTGAGATCACCAATGTTATTTGGAATTCTCCCACTTAAATGATTCCAAGAAAGATTCAAGCTTTTCAAAGCAATCAGAGCATTAATGCCTTGAGGAATTTCTCCAGTCAAATTGTTACATGATAAATCAATGCTTACCATGTACTCGATTCCTGCAGAAAACTCTAGCTGTTGCCTTTTGGTTAGAACTGATATGGTGTCTGTGAAGGAAACGGTAGTGCCAATATCCAAATCTGAGATATATCCAGAGGCAATTCCCATACCAAAGATATCAGTGAAGGGTGCAAAGTCTTCAGAAGCGTGAGCAATTGCACTCAAGCTCGCTATAGACTCAGGTATTTGACCAGAAATACTATTAAATGCAAGGTCAATGTATCGAAGCCCTTGAATCTTTGCAAGTTGGACGGGAATATTGCCAGAAAAATTATTGGACCGCAATCGTAGCAACACAAGGCACGGCAACTTATCGTCTAACCATGCTGGCAAATTTCCAGAGAATTGATTATATGCAAGATCAAGGAATCCTAGATTTCGGGACATTTGAAGAGCTGACGGGAAATCTCCTGAGAGATTATTGCTATTTAAATTAAGTAAACGCATGTATTTGAAAAGGCCGGAATCTCCGTTGCAAGTGGGCACCTTTCCTGATAACATGTTTCCTGATAGGTCTAAGATGTCCAACAATTGGACAAGACACAACGAATATGGTATGCTGCCAGAAATTGAATTGTTGTACAGAGCAAAAGTTTGTAAATACATGGCTCCGAAGTCTGGTAGTGTTCCTGAAAAATTGTTTCTAGAGAAGTCAACATACTGTATGTTTCTTGAAAACGTGGAACTGGACCTGCAAATCTGTTACTACTAAGATCAATCATTTCTGCCGCCAACATTTCAAGACTTGCTGGTAATGTGCCACTTAATAAATTTTTTGACATGTCCAAATAACAAGCTTTTGAAACTACAGACCATAACCAATCTGGTACATTGTCATCTATGGTTGCATTTGAAATGTCGAGAACATTGATATTCCTTTGCCATCTAATCCATTCTGGAAACGTAGGTCCAAGCTGGCATGATCTGAGACTGACTATAGTTAACTGGAATAAAGGAATCCAATTTGAGTGTACCACCAAGGAAAGAGAGTTATCTGACATTTGTAATGCTTGTAAATTTGTCAATCCTTCGAAGTGTTCTTCATGTATTTCACCAACCAAGTGGTTAGAACCAAGGTTTAATGTAGTCAAATTATTAAGCCTTCCTATCCACAGTGGTACAGGGCCTGTGATATTGTTACCATATAAATTTAAGTAATTAAGATTATTTATAGGCTCTAACCAGTTTGGCAGGCTCCCGCCAATATTGTTACGAGAAAAATCCAACCAGTACAGTTTGTCCCACGAACATTTTGGAAGCCTCTCAATCAAATAACCTATATCCCCAGTGATATTACTATGCTGAAGATCCAGAACCTTCAAGTTACATAGGTTCTCCAAATTTGGTGGTATGATACCTGTAATAATATTGTCAGCCATATAAACTTGCTCAAGTGAGGTCATATTTCCCATCCCATAAGGAATCGGGCCTTGGAAGCCAGATGAGGAGAGGTCAAGGCAAGTCAATGTCTTTATGTGCCAAAACCAATTGGGGGAAAATGCACTATGAAAGGAGTTCTCTCTGATGTCCAACTCCTTAAGTTTGGTAAGATTAGAATTACCAAGGTTGGGAATTGTGTTTTTCAGATGGGCGCTTCTTAGATAAAGAACTTCTAGTGAAGGGAGGCTGCTAACCGCATGAATCCAGTCTACTGAGGCTCTAAGATCCAAGTAAGACATGTCAAGGTACTTCAGTGATGAAAGACGTGACACCCAGGCAAGGCTGTCTGAGTCCAACAAACCCGAACTAAGATCAAGATAGACAAGCTTGGATAGGTTACCAAGCTGTGGAGGCACTCTGCCCGGAAATTGCGACGATCGTGAAAGGTCAAGATATTCAAGACTTTTAAGGGAGCCGATAAACTTTGGGATGCTACTGAAGTTGTTACAGCTCAAGTCTAAATAACTCAGGTGCTGTAATCCAAGTAAAGAGGAGTTCATCTCACCTCCCAGTCCGTAGAAAGAATAATCACTACCAGGGTCGCAGTAACCAATTTCACCGCGGAGGTTGAGCTTGACAACGTGGTTGGTTCTGTTGTTGCAGTGAACACCCTTCCACTGGCAGCAATCTTCTCCTTTCCAAGATAATAATTGGCCCCCGGGATCTGATAAGCTGGCTTTGAATGAGAGCAGCGCATGCCTCTCACTTGCGATGCATCTCCCATTCGACCTCTTTGCCTGAAGGGAGGAACTGGATGGCATGTGCAGGATCAGAAGCAGCCAGATTATGACTGTAATTTGGAGAAGCGTGAACCTGACCGCACCCATTTTATTTCAGAACGTAAACCTTCTTCTTGATCTATTTGCAAATATATATATCGAATGGAATGTATGTGCAATATATAAGTGCAGTATTAGCTTAAGATTGAGTTCTTCAGCAGTTAAAGTCTTGGTCGTTTTGTCTGCATGGTGCCATCCAGACATGCCACCATCAGATAGGAAGAGATGTAGCTAATGCATTAAATGAACGTGTGTGGACGTACAGCCGTATTGAGTGTTGACAATTCTCTACCACTCAGTGGCATATCCGCATAGCAGGGCAAGCCTTGCACTTAAGGTTCACATCATGATTTATTAGTTTATTTTAATAGTGTTTTATCAATATTTACCGGACGTCTTTTTCGACACAAACTGAGTCCAACAAAGATAAACCTAGTCTGAGACAAACCACAACTTATTTTTGTTTCGACACTAAGAAGGAATCTTTAGAGAAAAGATATCATTTTTTTAGAATGAAAAGAGATCATGTTAGGCAGCATGATAATGCCTGCGTGATATATTGAGGACCAAATTAACAAAGAGCAGCACCTACCTGTTCTCATATATACGTCCAATACTGAGTCACTACTGAAAAAACAGCTGTTGGGGAATTGGGTTAAATCCCATCACCCTCGGAACTTCGGAAAATGCACGGTGTTCAGGAAGTTCGTCATATAAGTGAAGAAAGATCGGCAACATGAATTATTTTAAGATTTCCGAAGTGTCCTTCTTTATTTTTATGAACCGAAGTTCACAGAAAGTGTGAATTATAAAAACTTTCTAGCCCACTAACGAACTTCCGAAGAAATATTCACCGAAGCAATATGAGTTCTTGAGGTTTTATGTATCGTTTCATGAGAATAGTAGCTTCGGAAGGAAGTGGCAATCCGGGAAACTCGTTTTCGGAACAGGGATCGAACTTCCGAAGCCCGGAATCTAAACTTTTGACGATCCATACAGAGGAAGAAAGAGCTGCGAATAAACCAAGTCAAAGGCATGGCATCAAAGTCCGGGTTTAGAGTGTGAATACGTGGCAAGTTAGTAATATCCGAAGTCAGCCCCGCAAATCACGGGATGGCGAAAGACATTTATGTACATGTTCCCATTTGAAATATTCTCTAGATCCGAGGGTGTTATCGGAATGTAAAAATCCCCTTGTCTCCCTATAAAAGGGGGCTGAGCGGCACATGTAAAGGGGTTCACATCTTTTGAGGAGAAGTAAAGGCTTTCGGAGATTCTCTTTTGACCTTCTGTTCGCGAGTTCTCTAACCTTGTGTTCGGGGGTTCCATCTGATTCTTAACCCCCAACAGTGGCGTCCACCGTGTTCTAAGCCGACAAAGAACCCACGATGCCTCCACTGAAGAAATCTAAGAAGAACGTAGCTGTAGACCCGGATCAAGAAGACCATCACACGGTGGAAGAAAACGAGGGTGCTCTACTGTTACACTCTTAGCAAAATGTAGATCAGCAGAGGGCAACAAAGCTAGAGGCACTCAAGAAGGCCACAGAAGAAAAGGTTACAGAAGTTCCAAAAACAAGTACAGAAAATGACGATGAGACTGCAGTAGACAAAAAGTTGGAAGCACTGAACAAAAAAGTTGGAAGCACTGAACAAAAAAGTGCAAATGCTTCATAAAGAAAGAGAAAGGTTCGCTATGCAACTGGAAGCAAAAAGAAAGGCTTCGGAGAAACTAGAGAAACTAAACCAAGCGAAGGAACAGTTAGAGAAAATGCAAAAAGAGATAGATGAAATGAAAGAACAAGAAAACAGTTCTCTCTGGCGCGAGTCGCCATATCAAAACTCTGGCCCGCGAAAGAAAACTTGAAGGAAAACTTCTTTACAAGCAACGGAGTCTCATAGTTCGCAGATCCGGAATCACCACTATCTCTCAGATTGCAAACCACTCCATGGCCATCAAAGTACAAACCAGTGTCTCTCCCGAAGTACAATGGGCATGAGCACTCTAGACAGTTTCTCATGAGCTACGAAGCTGCAGTGAATTCAGCTGGTGGGGATGATGTCGCCCTGGCCAAATCTTTCATTATTGCTTGCGAAGGTCCAGTTCTCAATTGGTATTCCTTGCTGCCTCTTCACTCAATTTGTAGCTAGATCGACCTCAAGACAAAATTCATGCAAGCGTTCCAAGTGTCCAACGATACAACTACAAAAGCATCAGATCTCTGTCACTGCAAACAGAGAGACAAAGAACCTTTGGCAAACTTCGTGAAAAGATTCATGCAACAGAAGTCTCAAAAGCCAGGGGCAGGTGACAAATCAATGATTCAAGCGTTAATCAGTGGATTAACACCAGATCAGACAGCTTCGCATCTGTCCAGGGAGGAGTCGGAAACCGTTGAAGAACTCTTTGATGAAATAGAAAAATATATCAAATTGGATGAATATCATAGAAGAAGAGTTGCTGAAAGAAATTAGGCAAGGCAAAGTCATAGAGGAACTGACTTGAGA
Organism: Cenchrus purpureus; assembly: GCA_022644695.1. Lineage (NCBI taxonomy): Eukaryota > Viridiplantae > Streptophyta > Magnoliopsida > Poales > Poaceae > Cenchrus > Cenchrus purpureus. Next base: position 21,785,922 of record CP053457.1, read on the forward strand.
CTAGAATTCCAGGCACCACGGAACATCAACAATGTTGAAAATCCTCCATCACACTTCAACCAGAACAATAGACCAAGCACTAGGGGTAGCCTTTCAAGAGACAGCGGAAGAGGACTCCCAAAGATTCAAAATCATGATTCAAGAGATCCATACTTCTATTGCAAATATCATGGGAAAGGTCATAGCACCGAAGCTTACCCAGAAACTAAAAAGAATCTAGAAAGAATTCAGCAGGAGAAGAGAATGATGTTCGTTGCATCTGCAATCCCCAATCAACTTCATCAGAACTTTCGGCAACCACAACTACTAGGCCCATTATGCAATCAAATGACTTCAGTTCCAATGCAAGCAACTGTTGGTATTTCTTAACCTCGATGCTAAGTTATGAGTTCCTAGCAACGATGCCAGAAATAACCAAATGGTAATCCTAACGATTACAAGAGTCCACAAGTGCATGGAAGTACCATTGTAGCATTTCCCCAAAGGAGTATTCCAAGGGTATCGAATCCAAGGAAGGCTGGGCGGATTAACAAGTTCAACACCATTGCAAGGAGTATAAATCATAGACGGAACAAACCGACACTCAATACGGTGATATGATAGATAGATGGTAGTGTGAACACACAAACACACTCTCTCTAAAGGTCCTAGGCTTAGGAGGCAACATACGAGTTAATTCTAGGTTCTAAGGTATTAAACACACAAAGTTAGTCAGTTAGATACACACTAGCATTGCATGCTAATGTTGGCTCAAGCACCGGTAAGCTAACCTCCCGTCGCTTACACACGACTCGGTTGTTAGACTTTAGACTCTCTGCGTACCCGAGGGGATTCCGGAAGGTCCAACTGTCACCACCGCGGCCTACCCCAAGACAAACCGTGGGATACACTCATAAGCAACGTAGCTACACAAGCACCACGCTTACGTTGTTAGCGGGACTACGGCCCGGCTATTGTGACCAGTCGAGCCAGATAAACCGCCAATTACACCGTAGCTTGAGCACGAACTTCATACAACACAAACATGGAATCTAACTAGATCAAACTAGGCTAGGTACACAAAGCAGTTTGTGCTTTCCTATGTCATTCAACAAGATCAAAGGGGTCATGTTCGTGAAGAACACGAGCCTCTAACTTATGAACAAACACCGAAAACATGTAGTAAGTCACTTGTCAACGATCGATCGAAGTGCTTGTTCATCAAGAACATGAGCCTCTAAATGATGAACATGAAGAACACATGAACAAATCACCCATGTACACAAGCACAACTTTATATGAAATAGTTATAATAAGTAGATCAAAGTCATACAAAGAAATAAAGATACAAGAGACTCATACCTAGATCCCAAAGTAGACTTGGAACACAAGTAGAACTACTCTAGCCTACCTCCTACTTAGAAACCAAAAGTGAGAGGAGGTAAGATGTGTTGGTAAGAATGAGCCCCTCCTTCTATTTATAGGCGAGCGGCGTCAAGAGGTGAAACACCCGGGCGACCTCTAGGACCAATGGGAAGACAAGCACCACATGGAAGCTCAGGGTGGAGGCCCAAGGTCGATTCGGTCGATCCTAGGACCATGGGCCCCTCGGGGTGTCCTGGGGGTGCTGTCCTGTGGCCCTTAGGTCGGTCCCCGTTCTTACGTGCTCTTGAGGCGGTTTACGCTGTGGGCCCATGGATCCATGTGAAGTCACGTGTCACGTAGATTTCAATCTCTTGGATTAGTGACATGCGCATGCATGGTTTTTCCTTGCATGCATGGCACAAGTGGCAGCCACTCCTGAGGTGAAGTGGCATGAATCATAGAAGGTAGTTTGCCACTTCTTTGCTTATTTTCCTGCAATCACATAATCTCCAAGGACAAGTGGAACTACATTATTCTTAACTAAATGCGTGAAATGCCTCTTGCTCCTTTATTTATGAGTAAATTGACGGCTAAAGTAAGAACTTAACAGCCGTCAATAGCAACAAGTTTTCAAGCTTCTAAAAAAGTCAACCATTTGAAGGTGGATGATGACACCTTGCATTAGTTCTTCCATGCCTCAAGCAATTGAATTGTTTGATGAAATCTTACCACCTCCACCAGCAAATAACTCAGTGAAACCAGAATCAAGTTGAAGAAGCAATAATTGAAAGGCATTGCCTTCTTTCAGAACAATTATGCCTATAATCGGTGGTTCTGCTATGGAGTTTGAAACCAAGAGGCGGAGGAACAACTACTTTAGATGTAATGGGTCATCAATGATGGCTTGAGTGAGGCATGAATGGGCCAAGGTGCCAATAACCATTACCGAACAAGATTTTAAATTGAAGTCCACTGAGCACAATGATGCCATGGTCATTGAAGTCAATATATTTAATTCGGCAAAGTCCTCATAGACAAAGGAAGTTCACAGATATCTTGTTCATGAAAACTTTTGAGATGAACTTTGCCCCACATGTTGCGCCAAGTACCCATTGCTAAGGAAAGCCAATCAAGCCAATAAAAATCGTACTAAGTTGTAATCCTTCAGATCTTGGCACAAGCGGAACATATCATTTCGATGTAGTCAAGCATTCTTAATATTCCATGATCTTCGGAAGAGGATTCATTAATAGATTTGATGCTGTAATAAGATAACAATTCTTGTGTATGAAAATCCCAGCTTCCAGAGGTATCATCACAGTCTACGGTGATCAAAAAGAGGCAAGAGACATCGAAAAGGGCCACACTCCAGGGCAAAACAATGTTCATCTCCTGGACACCAGTGAAGAAAAGAAAGAACCATACATCAAAGCTAACAGAGACAGGGAAAAAGTTGAGATAAGTGCTGATGGTGAAACAAAGAAAGTCTATCTAGATGACATGCCAGACAGGGCAGTGATGATAGGGGCTCATATCGACCCCGAAGAAGAAAAAGAGCTCATCTATTTCCTAAATAAAAACAAATATGTTTTTGCCTGGTCAGCAAAAGATCTGCAGGGTGTTGATAGGGATATCATAGAACATATCTCAACACAGATGACAGAGTAACTCCCAAAAAGCAAAGACTCAGGAAGATGCATGTCTGAAGAAAAGGCCAAAGTAGTAGAAGCAGAGGTGCAAAGGCTTCAAGATGCTAAAGTAATTAGAGAAGTCATGTATCCCGTATGGTTGGCCAACACCGTCCCGGTGAAGAAGAAAAATGGAAAATGGAGAATGTGTGTAGATTTTACAGATCTAATAAAGCTTGTAAAAAGGATGACTACCCCGTGGAAAGGGTGGATAAGATAGTTGATGATGCTGCGAACAGTGAAATGCTTTCGCTCTTGGACATGTTTTCAGGATACCACCAAGTTAGGGTAAGAAAAGAAGACGAAGAAAAGACAAGCTTTATGACACCATTCGGAACCTACTGTTTCGTGCGAATGCCAGAGGGGCTGAAGAATGCGGAATGTACATTTTCAAGAATGATAGCAATTGTTCTACACTCTCAACTTCGGAGAAACATCCTAGCATATGTAGATGGCATAATTGTCAAGAGTACCAAAAGAAGCGAGCACATCACATGGCAGAAACCTTCGCAAATTTGAGAGCAGCAAATCTTAAGCTTAATCCAGAGAAATGTGTATTCGGCATTCACAAGGGAAAGGTTTTGGGTTGTTTGGTATCAACAAAAGGCATCGAAGCAAATCCAGATAAAATCAAGGCATTGATTGAAATGCAAGAACCAACTTCAGTAAAAGATGTACACAAGCTAACAGGAAGAGTGGCTGCGCTTAACAGATTCATTCCTACAGCAGTAGAAAGAAGCCCGCCTTTCTTCCAAATACTGCAAAGTTCCAAGAATTTTCAGTGGTCCGAATCACAGAAACAAGCCTACCAAGAACTCAAAGACTATCTATCAAACATGACAAAGTTTTGCCCGCCAGAGCCAAAGTCCCCACTTTTGTTGTATCTGTCTGCTTCAAATTCTGCTGTAAGTGTTGTTCTGGTACAAGAAAAGGAAGAGGAAGGAAAGTTGAAACAAATCCCAATATACTTTGCTTCGGAAGCTTTGTCAGGATCCAAATTATTCTATTCTGAGTTGGAGAAGATAGCATATGCAGTAGTCATGGCAGCAAGGAAGTTGAGACATTACTTCGAATGTCACGGAATAAGAGTGATCACGAATCAATCACTCAATGATTTGTTCACTAACAAAGAAGCTTCGGGCAGAATCACCAAATGGGCAGCAGAGCTATCAGAGTACATAGTGGATTTCGAAAGAAGTGCAATAAAATCGCAAGTCTTAGCAGATTTTATTGTAGACTGGACATCACCCACCCTCGACCCTAACGATGAAATACGGATGCCTTGGGTAGTCCACTGTGACGGAGCTTGGTGTGACAGAGGAGTTGGAATATCAGCGATCATAACATCCCCATCTGGAGTCATAATAAGATACACATCAAGACTCGAGTTCCCAGATGATGGCCATTCCACGAACAATACAACATAATATGAAGCTCTTCTCCTATCTCTAAGAAAAATGAAGGCTTTGGGCCAACAGACCTTCATTGTCAAGTCACATTCGAAGGTGATTCAAGAACATGTTGAAAAGGAAAGTTAAGCAAAAACTCTAGAGCTAATCAAATATCTGCAGAAAGTGAGGGAGATGGAGAAATACTTCAAGGGATATACAGTTTAGCACATCCCAAGAAGTGAGAATAATGAAGCAGACAAGTTAGCGAAGGCTGCAGCGCAAAAACATCCAATGCCTCCGGATGTATTCTTTGAAATCATTAGAGAACCTTCAACTAAAGAACAGAAACCAAGAAGCGTGGGTAACATCAGGAATCATGACTGGAGAGCCGAAATCATGGCTTACTTGAGAGGTCATTATGAACCACAAGATGAGCTAGAAGAAAAAAAGACTGAAACAAAGGGCAGGGGGCTACGCCGTGGTAGATGGGGAATTGTACAAGTCCGGAATCACCGAACCTTGGCTAAGATACATAACATCTAAAAAAGGCGTGGAACTTCTTAAAGAAATTCACAGTGGGTTCTGTGGTGCACATATCGGCACAAGAGCATTGGCATGCAAAGCAATACTCGTGCAGGAGTGTGAAGCTTGCCAAAAAATAGCGAATCAACAAAACTTGCCATCTATGCCGATTCAGCTGATACCACCTTCATGGCCATTGCAGAGATGGGGGATGGATCTAGTCAGACCACTGCCAACAACTCAGGGAAATTGCAAATTTGCGGTAGTTGCAGTTGACTATTTCACCAAATGGGTTGAAGCAAAGGCTTTAGCGAACATCACCACATCAACAATTCAGAAATTCTTCTGGCAGAACATAATCTGTAGATTCGAAGTTCCAAGGGAATTGACCGTTGATAATGGGAAGCAATTTGACTGCTACAACTTCAAAGAATATTGCAAAACCTTGGGCACTCACGTAAAGTTCTCTTCAGTCTATCATCCACAATCTAATGGGGCTGTAAAAAGAGCAAATGGGTTGATTTTCTTAGGAATCAAGAAGTGTTTGTATGATTAGAAAAAGGGAAAATGGGAGGATGAAATGTCGAAGGTAGTCTGGTGTTATAACACTACAACTTCAAGGGCAACAGGTTTCACGTCTTTTCGCTTGCTCTATGGGTCCGAGGCAATGACACCAGAGGAGATCAAGAATGAAAGCTTGAGAGTACTAAAAGCCAACAAAATTCAAGAAGTTCAAATGAAAGTAGAAAAAGATATGATTGAACTTAACATCCTCGAGGCTGCTGAAAACATTGAGAAATACCAGAAAGAAACCAAGGCGTGGAGAGACAGAAAAATAGTAAGAAAAGATATCAAAGTTGGTGATTTGGTGCTGAAAAGAACGAAGAACTGGGAAAACCCTGGAAAGCATCAGGAATCATGGGAGGGACCATACATTGTGAAAGAAACAAACAAACCGGGAGCTTTTCGCCACTACAAGAAAAACGCCGACTAGTGACGCAAAAAAAGGCCGTTTCTCGTCATAAACCGCGATTAATGACGCCGGTTGTTACGAAAACGCGCCGTCATTAATCGAGCGTCACAAACCGTGATTACCGACGAGACCTTATTTCCCGGTGTCATAAGTTTAATGACGCGTATAAATTCGTAACACAAAGGCGTCATAAGGTACCAGCCACGTCGGACCAAAATCTGATGTGGCACGGCGTTTTGTGACAAACCGTTTCGTCATTAAGTGAATTCAACCCATATTTTGACGGGCCAAGGTCCAAATACCTTGTCATCATAGATTGAATTTGGCCCACTTAATATTAAGCTGAGCCCAATGTTTCTTTCGTCATAAATTGGTTTTAGGCCTTATTAAGGTTGGATGGAGCCCAATATTGTTTGCGTCATAGAATGTTTAAGGCCTATTTATGGTTGGATGGAGCCCAATAATTGTTGTCGTCATAGACACTTTTAGGCCTAATCGTTGGACCGACCCAATAATCGAGGTCGCCATAGAATGTTTTAGGCTTTTTAGTATGACCGAGCCCAATAATTGCATTCGCTATTAATTTGTTTTGGGTCGATCGGTTGGATAGAGTTCAATATTCGATGACGTCATAAAATGATTAAGGCCCAACTGATATTGGACCCAGCCCACCATTTGCTGACATCATTTTTGATACGACCCATTTTATTAATAAATCATTTTTGAATTCGTAAAAAAATAATGGGCCGATGGGGCAAGCCCTCATATTTTTCCTGTTATTTTGGGCTGCACTCTAGGTTGCGCTTAATTAAATATAATTCAATCTCATATTACATGCTAATCAATCATTGACATCATAAATAATATTTCCATACCAATCGATACAAATAAATGTTTGGATCACACATGACACATTATTATCAATGAACACGGAGCAACCACAAGCAAATTGTGGAGCTCACAAACCAATACACATGATATCTCCATGCTCACAAATAAAGCTGGTATTGAAATAGAACCCACTAAGATAACAAAGCTCGTACTCACAAACCAAAGACACAACTAGTCGGGAGGACACAAGCGTAAGACTAAGAAACACTGTGGCCTTACCCAAAGGCGCGAGCTTAGCAATTGACGAAGGAGGGTCTCTGGTTTTACTTGTTTCTTCAACCTCTCAATCTCATCACCGCACTTTCATTGCTACATTTGATGCTTCGCCTTGATCTTCAAGTCTGTCAAAACTTGGTCTGTTCAACAAAGATTTCACCAAGGTCAATGCATCGAGCCTCCCAACGAAACTTCGTGTCTTGAGCATGTAGTGAAAGTCGGATAATCTCGAGGCATGTAATCAATGAATGGCTTTGACTTCACATTGAGGGACAGAATTTGATATTTGAACCGCAAGGATTGTCCTCAACATTTGAGCCTAAAATGAAAGGAGAAGTCAAACTTGAACCTTAAACGAAGCAAGCAAATAAACTTAAGAATAATCCTAAGAATAAAGTAGCAAGATTAATCATGCGTCTTTCATACCACGACATGTGATTGAATCTCGAATGCAGAGTGGGATGCTAGGCCCCGCACAAAAAGTTACAAATCGTAGAACTGGATCTAGAGCGATCAAGGTAAGAGAAGGATCTGAAATCTAAGACAATAAACAAAGTAAATTACTTTCTAAGCATGGCTCATCTATTAAGTTGTGTTACAAATCAAGAATCGCATCTAGAGCTGCCAAGGTAAGAGAAGAATCTCCAATCTAACACAATACACAAAGCAATTTACTTTCAACGCATGGCTCATCGATTAACTTGTGTTCCAAATCGTGACTAGATCTAGAGAGGCAAAGTTAGGAGAAGCATGTCGAACTAACACAATACACGAAGCAATTTACTTTCTAAGCCAACGAAAATACTACTAGGGACTAGAAAGAAAAGGAAATGAGATTCTCACTTGTGAAGCTCCAAGATCTGGGGCCCATGGATTGAGGGGGCATCGGAGCCGGTGCTGCAGTATCTCGCTCAACCGCTCAGCTGGCTAGCATGAGACGCAAGCGTAACACCGATATTCACCGCCCACCATCTCTGAGATACCCTCCTCCACCGGCGACGGCGAGGTCGACCGCCACCGCAGATCTAGCCGAGAGCAAAGTGATGCTTTTGGAAATGGAAGGCGGGAGTTTAGTGGCAACACGGTAGCAATGGAGTAGAGTATTTATTATTTCGAGAGAGGAATACAGAATTTGAAAATCCCACTTTCGACTTCGCGAAATGAAAATTTGGTAAGCTGCACTTGCTTGGACCATCGACAAGTGAGGCCCAATGGCGGCCCCATATTGTCACGAGTTTGGGTGGGATTCTGGCGTACAATAGGTGGGGAGACGGATATCTAGAAGAGGCCCACGCTCGGTTGAAGCTGGGTGCGTTTCGTCGAAGATCACAAAACCTAATACGCTTCTCCCACTACAATGCCTACATGTCTATTTTTAAGTCATACGGATATAAGGATCTTCCTTCTGCGTTCTTATCCGGACCAAAGCACACTCATGTACCCACCAAATATTTTGCATGCCTACCGGGAAAAGCCGCATATTCCGCCCTATACTTGTGACAGGATTCCTCAGCAGTGTAGGCCTTCGTATTCGAGCATCCCACGTATTTTCATGGCTACTGTAATCCCGTGAGGGCATGCTCGCCACGAGGTGCACGCTGCCTTAGTATCGGTCATGGTTCGATAAACAGGCGTGCCCCAAGGCCTTTGCTCATCGCCTTCATCCTCCACGCATTGTGCTAGCGACCTCTCTATTTTTGGTTCTGCTACCTGTAAAAGAGGTGAGCTCTTAGCTTCGGTCGTGTTTTACAGGATACAATCATTGTTTCGGGTCGGCTTATCATGTTTACGTTGTTGGCGAGTGTGTAGGAGGATGGCTTCTAATGCGAACGGAGGAACCGCCAACTCCCATGATGTGCCACCTCCGCAGCAGTGATACATGGATCCATATGATCCGACATGAACGATGTGGACGAGGAAGAAACGGAAGGAGATGAAGAAAGATGCTTTGGCTTGGCTGCAGGAGCAGGGTTACACTGGTGTGCTTTGCCATGGTCGCTGTGTGCCCTCATCGCAATCTTGCTAACCGTGTGGGGTTTTCGTGACATCCTACAAGATGCTTCGGCATTGGTCGCCGATGTACCATGAAGTCGAGGGTAGGCACCGCGTGCATTGAAAAATATCTCCGCACGGATCCTCGTTATGCTACATTCCGTGCGCATTAGGTATGGCGGGATAGGCGTGTCAGTATCCATCTCCATGACCATGTCATTGTCTTCCTCGTTGCCAAGTCCAAGATTTCATTCTTGGGTGTGTGTTTGTGCGCTGCGGTGCCAAGCATCAGACGGTGTAGGTCTATGGGGATGTATCATGTATGTGCACATTTAAGTTGAATAATTTGGGCAAGGTGACCATCATTTACATTCTGTATATTCTTGGCAAAATGGTGAATTTAGTCAAACGGTAAATTTATAAAATCGGTCATCATTTACGTGTGTATCTCGCAATGCGTGCGGTGGGATAAGAATAAAATATCACATGACAAGACATTACATCTTAGACTATGGCAACACATCATGACCAGGGAAATCCACTGAAGCAAGGAAGGCGATCATGGAAAAGAAGAACACCCATGTTCTTCATGGATAACAGGGGATACAGGGGATTTTTCTATCACTACAAGATTCACAGAGCAGGAAAACAGGGGATCGATCTTTTCCATCCAAAAGAAAACATACAATTGATCTTTCCATCCACAAGACCACCTATTTGAAAGAAAAGAAAAACCCAAATCCGAGTAATCTAAGACGACCCTCCGAGGAGTTCCCGATGACTCAAGGCGTGGGAGCTTCAATGGCTGGGGGAGCCACGGGACCGGGATTGGCGGGGCCGGCATTTGAAGGACCAGCGCCGAGGTCCATCTTCTTCTTGGTCCTCTTCGAGTCCACCTCCTCCTCCTCCTCCTCCTCCACACCCTTCTTCTCCTTCGCCGATGGAATGTCGTTGAATGAATCAAGCTTACCAGCCTTGTCATCCTTCAAAAGCTGCCTCACAAATGCCTCCGTCTGTTGATTCCTCTTCTTGGCCTCCACCCGCTTCCTCTTCTTGGCCGCCAATCACTTCTTCTCAATGGCCGCCCACGTCTCTTCCTCATCCTCTTCTTCTTCCTCTTCCTCTTCCTCTTCATCCTCTTCCACGTAGTCGTACTCATCCTCGCTGTCCTCACTCTCCTGCCTTTCCATGTCTTCTACATCAGATTCACTCAAGGAGGGCTCGGATGGCTCGCATGAGCTTGGTTGGGGGGAGTCGGGTGGTGTCCCGATGGAGGAGGGGTTGGAAGGAACGGGATGCGAAGTCGAATCGAGAGAAGAAGGCATGGTGGTTGTGGTTTTCGGAGGAAGAGAGTTTGAGACAAGGCAATGGAGGGAGTTGGGAGAGTCCATATTAATAGATCTCGCCTTTGGAGAGTCGGGTGTCTCTTCGGGAGTTGTATCACGCTAATGCAAGGAGGCGCCTCGATCTCTAATAATGTAACGGTCTTTTGCAAAGAAAAGAACTATGTAAATTTGTAATCTTAGTGAATTTGGAGCAAACTATATTTACAAGCACTTCAACATGCAGAGATGAACTGTTTACTGCCATTAAACCGGATGTTCGGGTATGGGTTGCATTAATGACGGATGTTTGGTCTAGAAAAGATCTGAAAGGACAAATATTTCAGGACCGATAAAAGATGCTTGTTTTGATTTTGGGCAAAGGTGATCTATGATTTCATAGTTTATGAGAGCGATAAAATAGGATAACATTTATAGGAGACAAGGAGAGATGGTCGTGAAACAAAGCATAAACAACTTCAAACAAGGGATTGATCAACAAACAAACGATAACCAAAATCACAAACATGGTTTGGGTTAGGGTGCATTAGCTTTTGGATGTTTGGCAATAACCATATGCTTGGTTTGAATTTGGTCAAGGTGAGCAAATCACATTGCTATTTCTTATTAATCGTCCAATATTGATCTTCAACTTATCATGTGTCAAGCTAGGCCGACATTGTCAAGCGATTGGGATGTTGGTGTAGGTCTGTCTAGTGGTGCTATGTTTTGGGTTGGAAACTTGTGATGATGTTCGACTCGTTGTCCGGTGATGCTTACTCTCCCGGGAGTCCTAGGGCGATCATTGTCCTAATCTAGCTTGAGTCAATGTAGGTTAGGCGAGTCAAGGGCCGTGGAACCTCTTTTATCCCCTGCTCGTGGACTTGTCTATTTCCGTTGTTGCAATGGAAATGGGGATGCCTCGATTCAAAAAATGTGTCAAGCTAGGAAACACGATCATGTATAAGTACAATAAGAGCGGATGTTCTTGTCTAGAAACACGAACAGGCGGACAACACATGAGACCATGTTTCATGGAAATGTAAAGTTACTAATTAACATCACGATGTTCACATACATAAGACAATGTTCCCACGAAATCTAAAGATACTAACATCACAGATAACATATCGGCATTGGTCTTCCTCACTCCATCTACATCCATCCCTCATTTCGCCGGACGTGGTGGCGGCTCCACTTCTTCATGTTGTCCTCCTCGTGGCCTCAAACTGGCCATCCCAAGGACGTGGTCCTTGATCTCATTCAGTTCCTCCACCGGTGCATACGGTTGGGAGGCACCGTGGAGTGTTGGTAGTGCGCGGAAGACGCAGAGCAAAGGTGTCGAGTTGGAGTCGGAATTGGAGTCGGAGTCCAACTCTGCAAGTGGTGGAGGAGGCTCGGAATCCCGCGACGCATCCGCCCGCATTGGCGGTCGACGTTGGCGGCGTCGGTGGCGGCGGCTCCATGTCGTGGAATTGACACCCTTGCCACTCTAAGTAGGAGAGGATGAAGTGTAGGCCGCGCGGTGACAGCTAGGACCCGGATTCAGCTCCTGAGGAGGCGGTGGGCGAGAGGCTGGCAACACCGCCGGACCGACGAGCAGGGGCGGGTACGGCCATGCACCTGAGCTCTGTGTGTCTGGGGGAGACTGATTGCTTCATTGCGTCGGACGGGCAGTAGGATTGAAACGTGAGTGTTTGGGAAGAGAACTATGGGTAGAGTGGTTCGGAACTAGCAAGGACGCCGATGGTGGTAGGAATACAATGGCCAGATTCCATGAGAAGTTGTGCAAGCTTATGTGACAAGCTAAGCAACGGGCCTCTAGATTGAGTGGCTGCGATTCATCTACAAGCTTCCATGGGGCGTTGTGGCAAGCTTCCATGGGAAATTAGGGAACGGGCGCCTTGGCCTGTCGAGGAAGGCTATGGCTGGATGTTAATGATAAGAAAAGGTGACCAGACCAGACTAAATTCAGTGTTGATTTTGTGGGCAAAATAGAATGACTACTACCGGATCTTCACCGATCCGCAAAAGTGAGCGGACCGGACTAAATGGTTCATTGAATTGTTATTAGGAAAATACGATCGCATTATTCGAACGAACATCCATCCAAAGTAGGAAACAGAGTCCATTTTAAAGTGACTACTTAAACATCATAATTTCCACATACATAAGACAATGTTCCAACGAAATCTAACGATACTAATTAACATCACTGATAACATAACATCACAAAGTTCACATACATAAGACAATGTTGCAACGAAATCTAAAGATACTAATTAACATCACAGATAACATAACAACATAGATCTTCCACCGCCGCGGCTCCCTCACTCCATCTACTCCATACATCCCTCATTCCTGGCCACGACGCGGTGGCGGCTCCACTTCTTCTTGTACTTCTCCCTCAGGGGCGCAGACCTGGCCATCCCTAGGACATGGTCCTTGACCTCATTCAGCTTGCACCACCTGCATGCATAAGGTTGGGGCGACAGGCACCCGTGGCCGCTGACGCTACGGAAGACGCGCAAAAGCATCACCCGGGACCGGAGGGATGTAGCTGCAACGGTCCTCGACGCAGTCCGTGTCGCCTTGGGAGTCGGTCGAGTCGGAGTCAAACTCACCGGCGGAAGGGTAGTGAAACTTCAGCTTCCGAGGCGGTGACAGTGGAGGATGCTGAATATCCGCCGGCAAGACACCAGCTGCTCTTGGCAAAGCGCCGGCGATCGACGGTGGGTCGACGTTGGCATCATCGGAGGGCGGCGGCAGCGACAGGTGGAGGAGGCCGGGAATCCGTGGGTGAGCCACCACCGGCTCTTGGGAAACCGCCGACGGCGACGGCGGTCGACGCTTGCCGAAGCTTCCGGCGGCGGTCGACGTTGGCGGCGGCGGGCAGGGCGGCAGTCTTGTGGATGTGGCCCCAGCGCCGCGGAACATGCGGGCGAAGTCTGGTTGTCGCGGCAGTGGCACCCGATCACTGGCGCGTGAAGAGGATGTGGCGCCGGAGGATTGGTTGAAGGCGATGGCGCGGAGGCTGGTGGGGATAGCCGGCGACGGGAACCGGTGGGGATAGCCGGCCGTGACGGGAGCCTTATCGCTTCATTGCGTCGGCCGGGTAGGAGTGAGGCGCGAGTGTTTGGGAAGTGGTAGCGTGGTTCGGAACTGGCGAGGACGCCGATGGTGGGAGGGGTAGGAATGGCGATTTATGTGAAGTTACCGCCTTGCACAGAAGTTGTGCCGCTTCGGTGAGAAGGTAAGCAACGGGCGCCTCTTGAGTCTTGACTCTTGAGTGGCTTACATTCATCTTTCACCATTGAGGGGCTGATGTGCGGGTCCCCGCGCCATATGACCAACACGTCTATGATCTCTTGATGATGGCAACCACCTTCCATGGGAAGTTGTGGCACGAGGATGGCAACGCGGATGTTAAAGAAAAAGTGACAAGACCGGACTAAATTATTTGTTGAACGAACATCCATCCAAAGTACTCCATAGGAGGAAACAGAGTTCTCTGATCATACACTAGTAAGCATTATAGCAAAGTGACACTTGTTATTGTTGGCAATTATCTTTTCATCCAGTCTGGGTCGTCGAGGATGAAAGGCACCGCCTCGCCGTTGAGCAGGAATGGGTCCAACATCGGGCGGTGGCAATGCCGGGCCGCCTTCCCGAGTAGGGACGGGAACGTCCGTGCCCTTGAGCTCTCCGGGACAGTCGGCTCGGCGGGCGCACTTGACATCAATGGCCGAGCGGCTGGCAACACCGCCGGCCTGTCGAGCATGGATGGGAACGGCCGTGCGCCTGAGCTCTCCGGGACGGCGAACGCACTTGACATCAATGGCGGAGTGGAGGGCCACCCGCTGCCACGCGACCAGCCCGGCCTCGGGCACTCCACCCACGCACCCCGGTGGCGGCAGTATGCGGCGCTTGAGCTCTCGGAATCGAGCGGTAGGCGCACTTGACATCAATGGCGGCGGTGGCGCCACCGGCTGTGGGCGAGGCGGGAGCGGCCGTGCGCTGAGCTCTCGGGGCGGTCAAGCGGCGGGCGCACGGCATCAATGGCGGAGTGGAGGCCACGGCTGCCACGTGCGACCAACCCGCCTCTCGGGCACTCCACCGCCCGGCACGGTGGCGGCGGTGAGAGGGAATCGTGGTTTGATAGATGCGGAAACGCCTTGTCCCACGCTGCCCGGCATGCCGTGACGAAGGCGCGATCGGCGCAGGCGTGCACGGGCCCCATCGGCCCGGACCATCCATTGCGGCGTTTACGTCTGCGCGATCGCGCATCTCGGCCCGAGCTTTTAGCGTGGATGGTAGGAGGCGAGCTCCACGGGAGGCCGTGATGATTGTCGCCGACCATTGGGGGAGATGCTCTGAAATGCACATAGAAATTAGTTTGCTCAAAGAGGCGGAAAAGGTCGAAAGAACAAAGAAATCGATTGAATTGGGAGAGAGGACTACGGTACTTATGCACCGATAGGAGGCGATGCCGATGGGGTCTTCTAGTCGAGGAGGAGATGCGATGGGGTTTTCTTTCGTTGAGGAGGAGATGCAAAAGTGTTTTCGGTATATATTAATAGATCTCATTTGCCAAGGGAAAGGCGCAGGTCTCATGGGGGATCGTGTCAGCAAATGGCCTAGGCGTAACTTGCAATCTCGTTGAACTTGGAGCAAACTTAATTCACTTGAACATGATGAGATCGAAAGTTCCCACGAGACCGGTTATTCTGGTATACGAGGTCGGATGTTTCGGTTTACGAACCATGAGTAGACTGGAGAAATATTTTTAATCATTTGATGGCAAAAGATGCTTGTTTTAAATATGGACAAGGTGAGATATGATATCATCCTTGTTAGGAGAGCCAAAAACGTGCACAATTCGAACGTGGAGCCACGTGGCTTAGGTAGAGCAATTTGAGCGATGGGCAACAAATTGGCTTTCGATGGTGTCTACTCTATCTAGTGTACACTACCCCATCTAGGAAAGATTTGTTTTCAAAGACTTGGTTAGTAGGAAAGAATCGTGAAGACAAGCAAGCGACTTAGAGTTTGAACCACGGCTTCATTCTTCCTTGTTGACGAGTCATGCTTGGTAACAACAAAATGAAAGCATGCAATGAGATAGACAATATAACCCGGGCAGGACGGATGTTTGGGTTTACTGAAACATTAACAGACCGACAAAAATTTTCATTCCTTTCACGGCAAAAGTTGCTTGTTTTGAATTGGGCAAACCTGATTCTGGATTTGGTAGTTTACGAGATAGTGAGATCACATTATTTGTTTTTAATTGTCCAATATTGATTTTCCACCTCTCTAAATTGCGATGAACTATTCCAACTACCGCCGTGGTAAATAAATGGGGAAGACCGAAGTTGGTTTCCATCACGCCAATGCGTGTGAGTATTGCTACACGGGAATCAAGGAAGAGAGATAGAAACATATATCGTGGATTGATCTAGAAACAAATATATCCAAAATCACTCTCACATGTCAGGGTTTAATTTGTTTGGATGCAGATATCCAATTATTTTGCTAAAGAACAAATCACATTCAGCGTGAATTCTACATTCCTCGTTACAAAAATGTGACCATTCTTCCCAGCTCATCTTGAAGCAACAAGATCGATGATTGCCGCGACCATTAGCGGCGCCGATTGCACGCCCCATGCCACGTCACCCGGATCACCTCTGAGGCTGCCTCACGGCACCACAGGCAACCCTTGTTCATCTGCATCATCATTGATGTCGCGACCGCCGATTCTTCCTCGCCCTTGACCTATCTGATGTACCGCCTCATAGTGTCATCATCACCGGCGCCACCATTGGCCCCATAGAGGACCATGGCGGCATGAGGCCGCCACATTGTGCCCGGCCCGGTGGCCTCCTCGAGCTTGGCGATGGATGACCGGTGTTGTAGTTTTCCCCAAACAGATGTCCATCCCGAGAGATGAAACATGCCTCCGGGTTTCTTATGCGGGTCGTGCAATCGAGGAGGGCATCAGAGCTGGTGCTCATTACAGCAACTTGACGGCAAATCGCTAGCGCCACGCGCCGACCAATGGCCACATTGTTGCACACGTGACGCATCTCCGCAGGTCGCTAGGCTATGAGGTCGTCCATGGCGTCGGTCGCAGGTGGCGGCGATGTCAATGTTCACCGTAGGGAGCACCACCAGCGAACGGCAACCGCCTCGACAACATGATTACCGACCCACGGGCGTCCTAAAATAGTTTGATCAAACATCGAGTGCCGTGTCAAATGCACATTCAAATTGATACAGAGACTTGGAAGAGAGCATCACTCTCACGGATCTTCATTCCAAGAGGAGGAGATGCAATTGCAAAAATGTTCTCTGTACTCGGAAGAAGTCGATCAATGCCCCATTTACAACAAATCCACCGTTCCTTTCTCCGCATTTACAGTAAATTCACCGCTCCTTCGCCACCCAAAACAACCTCCGCTGCTCCGCTGATTTCGGGATAACAATAATAATTCATTATGACTGCTTGGGGAACCTAACAAAATTACGTTCTTGGAAATGTGAACAGTGTGGACTAAATGGTCAGTACAATGTGGTGGATACTGACTGCCGCGCATTTCTCGGTAGATTTTGGCAATACATCATCAGTACAATGCTTAGAAGCATAGGGCACATTGTTCAGAATACATGATCGACACATTGTTCACAATACAAAAGTGTCACTTGCAGAATACATGATCGAGACATCTAATTAGCCTTACCACTGAGCATCAATCCCGCCATTCCCACAAAAAAACAAATAAAGCAAGCAGCACATGCGCGAGTTTGACATTGTGCCTATAATTCCCAATTGACTTCAGCTCGGCGGTAACCTTCTGAAGTTTTTGTCGCTATTTTGAGCTCATTCCTAATCTCTCTAAGCTCACAGCTTAGCTTTTCCCAATTCCCCTCACATCGCTTTGCATCCTCTTCGACTTTTGCTTTCTTCTTCATGAGCTTGCATAACAAAGATACGACCTTTCATCCCATTCTGGATCAATCTAACAGAAGTAATCGCATTGCTCTTTTTGTTCCTGCAAATTAAACGACCCATTAGCAATAGCCGTTGACCACAGGCAACCACATAAGTAGGTAGCCAACTATTACCTTTGGGCAGCCAAAGAACCGGCGGAGGTTGAGAAAGGTCCAAGCATACTTCACCACAGCTCTCAACCCGTGTTTGCACTTGTCTTTAGGATGCCAATGGCTACTATTGGAAGATGTCTCGAGCAAAGAACTACCAATGGAAGAAGATGCCGAGTACACGGATGCTTCAAAAATTCATTGCAACTTGAAATCAATGCTTAGTTTTGCACTTTCTAAACTAAAGCCTATCAATCAACTTGTAACAACAATCGTGCTTCAACCGAAATCCCCAATTCCAAATATCACTTCCTCGTCGACGAAAGGGAAAGCAGAGGCACAAAATAGGTCTTGACAGACCGTAGCTCACTCTCCTCCCTTCGATGTGAGGATCTACCATTCCCGCTGCGGGTTGTAGATCTGCGCACCGAGGCCTCTAGGCTAGATATTTGCCACAATGACCCACATGAGCGTGTTGGCAAGCCCCTTGCGGGGTACGCGGTTGATATAGCCGCTGGTCATGGTTCGACCCCCGCTATTGACATAGTATCCTTTTAATTTTCCTATGTTTTTTATCGAGACTTGTGGGACCTTATTAATTTTATGACGAGTTGGAACCACGGTAGGAAACAAGCAGTTTCGCGATCGTTCCTCAGGAAGGTCCTTCCAGCAAAACATCAACAGATCGGAACTTTGCCATCCACCGAGCAGCAAACATCATATTATGATCAGGTAGCAACAAGTTTCTCAACTCATGACCACAAAGTTCACAACACCAAGTAGCAACAAGTTACAACACCAAGTAGCAAACATCATAGGATGATCATCACACAGTAGCAACAAGTTTCTTAACTCATGACCACAAAGTTCACAACACCAAGTAGCAAACATCATAGGATGATCATCATTACAATTTTGAAAATAATCATAACCACCCATTTGTAATCATAACGATAAGAACTGATCATCAATTTACATCTGTAGGCGTTGATTCTCCTTACATAGCTCCATCCTGCAGCTGTCCCTTCACCTTCTGGACTCGGTAGAGTAACCGAGGATCCTTCCCATTGTTGATCCCTTTTTCGCTTGACCTAAAGAAAACATAAGCACCAACAAGTTTCATAACACTATGCATTATGATCGGGAGGAACAACCAAGAATAAACATCAACAAAGAACAAGTTTCATAATAATCAAGCACTACCTATTTTTATCTTTCTCGCGCAGTATCCATTGCTTCTCCTTCTCCATCTGGATAACACTCTGTATCGATTGCTTCTCCTTCTCGATCTCGATAACTAGCTACTCAACCGATTGCTTATACACTTCCATCGCATCGATGGCATGTTTCAGCTTTCCCTTCACATTTTCCAGCTCTGTGGTAGTTGCTTTAAGCTTGATGTTAGCCTTTGCATTCTTCCTTCCATGACCTTGCCTCCTCTTCGTGTTTTGCCTTCCGTCCATTACTGTGTCTTTCGACTCTTGGTCAAGAATCTCACATATTTCTTTCAATAAGGCATTGTCCAGGCGTAACATATGGGCACTGTTGACGGTGTATATGCGTATCCAATTTCATTTGGACTTGCAAGCGGACAAGTCCTCCGTCGTAGCCAAGGGACCCTTCTTCCCTTAAGTGTGAACCCAAGGTATCGAATCCGTGGAACAATGTGTAACGCAAGATCCAATCTAATAAGCGGAAAAGCTTTGATCTCAAGAGGTTGTTTTTGCATCTAATCTACTAGATCATCATCAAAACTCATCTAATCTAGTAAACACCGGAGGTAGCAAGAGAAAGAGAGGGGAGAACCAATCTGGAGATTGGATCGGGTCTTTTGTTGAAGTACCAAAGCAAAGAAGAATGTAGCAAAACGAATCTCATTAAAAGCATGGCTCCCGTTCCGACTCAGAGGACTCTGTTTTCTCCTTTACCGCATCGTCACTCGGGGATAATCTTACGGGTTGGTACTACTCGGCGGGTTCAAGAAGAACAAGATGAAAACGTTTGGTAGATCGGGTATGCACCTCTAGCCACCATGGCTACAAGAACATCCTATGCAATCTACCCGCGTGATAGATCGGGGAGGAAAACACCCAAATGAAGACAAAATCACAACGAAAGCACTTGATGCTAAGAATCGGATTCAATCTACTAATTCAACATAAAAGCAATACATGGACAAGATCACCACCGGGATCCTACCTCGATCTTGATCCTAGCTCACGGAACTCGTGGTCTTCCATGCAAGGTTCCCATGCCGGCTAGGGGGACCCTAGTCAACCATCTCGACCCTCTCCTCTCCGGAATGGTGTCCTTCTCTTCTCTGCTCCTTGGCGGCGGATGACGAATGTATCTCTGTGGCGTTTTGCACCGTGGCTTTAAATAGACCGAAGAGGGGCTAGGTCAAGGGGAGCGAACCGGCCGAACGGGCGGGCAGCCGGCCCAGGCCTTTTGGCCCTTGTCGCCCGTCATGGGCGAGATTCTTGCATTTTTCCCTATTTGTGTGCACTTGCATGTGGGCCTTTGACGTCGCTTCCTTCATGTTAAGGCTTGAATGCTTGCCATCCAAGCTTATTTGTTTTCTCGGTTGAGTCCTCAAGATTTGCACGTTGACGCTTCGGTCCTCGGGTCATTTGGAGTCATGTTCATCGCGTGTCTTGACTCTTGTCGGGCTTCATGATCTTCTTCCAAAGTGCTTGATGAACTTATCCAAAGTCTCCTCTTTAGCGTAGATTTCTGCGTAAACAATAAACTCAAAATCGACATGCAAGAGTGAACTTGTTATATATGGGGGTTAGTTCCAAAGGTTAGAATAATAAATCAATGCCAACATTAAAGGTAAACTCATGGCTAGGTTGACGGAAATTCACATCAACATCTCCCCATGCTTAAACCTTGCTCGTCCTCGAGTAAGCCTTTAATGAATATCGCGGTTCATTGCTTATACCACTTGATCATACGAGAAAACATAATGCTCTCAAGGATTTAATCATTAAAGTTCCATAATGTACTAGCCTTCATCCTTATGGAGGTAGATATTAATTTAAGCACTTCCACAAGTAATTACCTCATGCTCCCAAATTTCAAATGAATCTTAGAAATTTTGAAATTAAGAGCGAGATGAAGAAAAAGAGCTAAACCAAGTTCAAAAATAAACTTCCTTGCATCTTGCTCATGTACTCTCATCTCATCTTGTCTCTCAAAGCCTATTCATTCTACTCCTTTCCCCTCTCAATATATATAGTAGAAGGCTTTATGTGGAGCTTTTTGGGAAAGTTTAGTCCTACCAAGATATTATAAATGAGATGTTGTCAAAACAAGACAAGCTTCTCATAGTCTTACCGAGACTCGTCAAAAAGGTCATTGGAAAATAATGTTATATCAAGGAGGGGGAGAGAAAAATACACACACTTTGAGATAGGTGGACATGTGCAAATGGCAAAGAGTGATCTCGAGGCACAAAGGAAGTCCTCGTTATCGGATTACATATGGTTGGAAAGATGAGTTTGGATCTTAAATCTTGAAACTTTTGAGATTCCTAATGCACTTTAGAGAACCGGGGACTTCACTTTATTTTATTTTTATAAACTCATATATTTTTTCTCATACATATTTTTCTTTATACTCATTTTTTTTCTTTTTCTTTTTTTTCTTCTTCTTTCATCATTTTTTTATTTGCTCCCCATAAACTCTAAATTGCATTGTACCTACCTCCTCCCCCATGCTTAGACGTTGCTCGTCCTCGGGCAAAGAGGTGATAGAGATAAGGTAGGTACTAGAAATATATTTCCTTTGGAGAGATACTTGAAATCTTCAATCTTGGCATCATCTTGCGATCTTCCTTGAATTGATCCATACTCATATGATAGGTTGTGGTCAAGGAGGTAAACACAAAAGATGATATTTTTGGTTTTAAGGGTGGATATCCGGCGAGGTTTGTGAAATCTCCGATGTGGGGATACACAATGCACGGATAGAAAGGCTAGCAAAAAGATAGATACGCAAAAACGGAATGACCAGCTTCTTAGTCTCGAGCAAGAGAAATCAAGCCTTGAATTAATTCACCCAAAAATAATTCTTGTATACTAAGGTTTATGCACTCAATATATATATATATATATATATATATATATATATATATATATATATATATATATATATATATATATATATATATATATATATATATATATATATATATATATATATATATCGGGCAGCGCTTATTTCATACCTGTGGTATGGAATATTATTCCATACCGAGCCAACCATCCATCCGACCCCGTCTCCACACGCCGCACATCCCCGCTCCGGTTTGGGTGTCGCCCGCGTGATTCAGATCGTGGGAGTAAGAAGGGAGGAACCAACTGTTCTACATTTTGCATCACGCACCTCGCCGTCCCGGCTAGCGGCGGTGGCTATCCACGCGCACCTCCCGTCCCGGCTAGCGGCGGCGATGACGAGGAGATCCTAGCGCCCACTGTTCCTCGCCCTAGACCTGCATCAAAATCGTGATCTGCCCCTGTACGCTCTCACCGCGGAAGGCAACGTCGGGGACTGCCGGTTGCTGGGAGGCATCGCCGGAGGTTGCAATTTGAGGTCAATCTCTGCCGACGGAGATGCGATTACGGCGTCAGGGATTGGAGCGGCAGCTAGCTCGGCAGCTGGTCCGTCCTCGGTGGAGGTCCAGCCCCTATTGTGACGGGGTCGTCCGCGACTGAGGTGCTGCCGGGGATGGGGATGAGGCCATCAACAAGGGATTTGGAAGCAGAGATGGATGCTGCGACAAGCGCGCTGCTGCCACAACAGAGGCGATTGATACTCCTGAAGTTGAGCTGCGGGTCACACATGTAAGTTTCCTTGTTTCAAGAGATCAGCACGCTAGCATTGCTTGAACTGGATCCGGAAAATCTAAAATTGCTAATGTACCAAACAAAACTGGCAAGCACTGAATCCACGAATTGATTCTTGCAAGGTGCCTTTCAAGTCATGGTTAGTAATTGGAATGCAATCAATGGGTTGTAGCCTCTGTCCATTGCTAAGGATGGTGCAGTCAGTAGACAAATTTTAATTATGTGTCACTGAAACTGGGCAATTCAGTGCGTAAACTGCAAAGGAAGTGTAAAATACTCCTGTGAAAAAAGATTGATTTGAACTCTGTAATTCAGAATTTTGAAGCACTTTCATAACCATATCATTTAAGATTAGTTAGCACTTGAATGAAATTATCATTGAAGTGTATTCCTGAATTTTCATTGGTCATTTCTCTGGCAAAAACATGTGCACATCTGAGCATAACATCCTACATAAGGCACACTTTGTTTGTAACTCTAAATATGTACAAATGCCACTGATTTTCCAGAGCCCTAAATGGGAGTTCATATATATAGTTCTCTGAGTTAAAATTGTTACACTAATTAAAATTCAATATAGTGGTACATTTCTTTTTTGCAAAGGGAAATATAAATTTTGGACATTTCATATCATATATTAGTTGGTTCACACATTACGTTATGTTCTGTAGAAAGATAACATGAAGCCAGAGTTCATACCGAGTCGAGGCATGAGGTTCAAGTCAGAAGAGCAAGCCAAAGGGTTCTTTCTAAGGTATGCTAAGGAAGCCGGGTTTGGTATCAACATGGGGAACAAGAAAACATACTCTAGGATTATTAGGTGCAGTTGCGAGGGCCATTGGGAATACTATAAGGACTCAGGTTCCCCTCGAGCCATTGGGTATATTGCTCTGACCTAAGCTTTATTAAAAAAGCAATCCATTATGTGTGCACACTATCTGTGTGACTTTGACAGTGTATAATGTTCAGATCCAAATGTTTGACACTGCTATGCTGTTGATGCCCTTGTTCCAGAGAAGTAGCTACTTTTTGCATGTATTTCTGCCAAAGTGCCAATGTTCTGTGAATTGTCAACATCTACAATTTTTTCCCTGTCGATATGCCTGACTGTGAGTGTTCCTCTTGTGTTATGTTTTCAGTCTTTCCGCTAGTCCGGAGACAGAACACTCTGGTGACTCAGGTCTACACTCAATCCGTGTCGTTTACTCAAATGGAACCTTGTCTGTTGCTTATTTTGTTAGACTTGATATTTACTATCCAATCCCCACTTGTATTGTGTCGGCAACAAAAGATATTAGTAATTAAAACATTGGAGCTCTTATGTATTCGGTTCCTGCTCATTTTTTCGTCGTGCAATATTGTCTCACTTGGTGCTCTTGATTTCGAACTGCAGGCTTGAATTGTTCGACCACCAGAAGTTCGACAGGTGGGTGGAGAGGGGCGAGGCGCTGGCCATCCCCTCGAGCTTGAAGCTGTACAATGAGGTTTGCGAGCTGGGGTTCAGGACCTTCCTGCTCACAGGAAGAAGCGAGGGGCACCTAGATGTCACTGCGGAGAACCTCAAGAAGCAGGGGTTTCATGATTGGGACAAGCTCATACTCAGGTATAAATCACATTACTTTCGGTCGGCTGCTACATTTTGGTTGAATGCTGAAATTGAAATCTTCTAAGCTCAATCAAATTTGTCTACCTGCACACTTTGTATGACCCACTGTTCTTTCGTTGTTCATGCTGAAACTCTGAATCCTGAATGTGTCGTTCCCATTCTCCAGGGCAGCAGATGACCGCAAGAAAACTGCAACAGTCTACAAATCAGAAAAGAGGAAGGCGATGGAAGAAGATGATCCTAGGCAACTCTGGCGATCAACGGAGCGAGCTGCTAGGATGGTACATGAGCACTCGCTCCTTCAAGCTCCCCAATCCAATGTACTATCCCATGACAGAAACAGAAAAACAAGGCGGGTGATGCAGTGTTTATTTGACACATTGTGCACCTAGGCCCAATCGAACATAATGCTGAGTGATGGAAACTGAGAAAGTTTCGGTAATGGAATTTAAACTGTACAGAAGCTTTACTAACTCCTTGTATATACATTACCTGTAAGTCCGAATGTGAATGTAATGGTTGAAACGAGAAGTTAATCTATGAGTAATTGAGGGTTCAGGGACATGCCTTCTCTACCCCTAAAAAACCCGTAAGGGCAACGCCGCCAACCGATGGCTCTGCCCCTCGATGTTCTGCCTGGCAGAGCCAGCGCAGCCCTCCCCCGAGCGCTCATCAAAACCTGCCGACAGGTGGGCCCATGGCAGCGAGCTCGTGCGTGTGCCGCAGCACCTCCTACCTCTCCCTCCCTGCTTTGTACCCGGCCCGCCGTCGCTCCCTCTCTACTTCGCCGCCGCTCACTCCCTGGTCCCTGCACCAACACAGGGTAACCAGCGAGGCGGAAGGAGAGACGGGGAGAGGGCCGGCGGCGTCCTTGGATCAAAGGGAGGCGGAGCTCCGGGGAGGGAGCTCGATTCCAGGGTCCTCCGAGGAGGGAGCTCGATCTTGGCAAGCTCCGGAGAGCGAGGGGCCACGCCGCGCCGGTCGGAGAGGAAGGGGTTGGCGGCGCAGGTCTCCCCCCTCCAACTCCCTCCTTGCAGCAGGCGGAGTTGCCGGGAGGCCCCGCGGCCGTTGCCTGTCGTGCGCGGGGCGGAGCTCGACAGCCATCGACAGCGGCAGCGACGGCCTAGGCTGCCAGGCCTGGGGCCCACGCTCCCGGATTTGCGCCCGGAGGACTGGAGGGGCGACCAAGGAAGGGAGGGAGAGAGACAAAGGGGCCGACGACGCAGCTCTCCCCCTCCAACTCCATCCTCCGATCCTTGCAGCAGGCGGAGTTGCCGGGAGGCCCGCGCGCTCGGAGGACCGGAGGGGCGGCCGGGTAAAGGAGGGAGGGAGAGGGAGGGGTCGCGGGGAAGGGAGGGGCCACGTGCCGCCGGAGAGGAACGACCGGGGAGGCGTCGCCGCTCGGCCAAAGCGCCATGGACGACCTCATTCTCAAGCTCATGGCGCAGCAAGAGCTCTAGCAGGAGAGATCCAACGGGAAGAAGAAGAGCTGGCTCGAGGAGGCGCCAATGGTTGAGCTCCGGCCGTTGGCTTGGGGCACAACGGCTTGGGGAGGCAGGGACGGGCTGCGACAACGACGAGCAGCGCGAGCGACCCGCCGACGAGCGTAGTGGGAGGAAGGAGAAATTTGCTATTATAAGACTCCAAACAATGCGTTTTGTTATAATAGAACTCCAAACATGGACTACGCTAAAACGACACCCGAAACGTTGTGGTTTTGCTATTATAGGAATTTTGCTTCTTTTAATCATTTTTCTCATCTAAATACATGTATTTACACCTGAACTGACCCTTTTGCCCCTTGGGCTGTTCACGTAAGGGTTGCTGGCCGTTATTTGTTTGCGTGGGGGTTGCTGGCCGTCCACGTGCAGGCTGCCGGCTGCCGGCCTGGCTGCTGGCCTGGCTGGCCTCTGCACGCTGCTGGCCGCCGCCTGGGCTGGCTGGCCGCTGCATGCTGCTGGCCGGTGCACGCTGCAGCACCAGAATTTATATGTACACATATAGTTGCAATTGATACATAAAACCATGAATTTAGCACAAACAAGTTCATCTCATAAAACCATGATTGTAGCACAAACGAGTTCATCTCATAAAACGAGACCATAATTTAGTTCCAAACGAGATCCAAGACATATGAAAATAAATTATGAGTTTACATCTCATCACAACTAAAATAATTCATCATCCAATGTGTAGCTTTCTTTTTGGAGTCATCTTTTTTGGTGGTGCGGCGGGAGACATCCTCACGGGACTACTGTTGTCGGTTTGTGAAGACGTGCCCTCTCCTAATAACATCGCAACACTTGTGTCAGTAGGGCTAGTGCCATCGACCGCCATGGCTGCCGCATCCAGGCCACCAGGTGGAACTGAAGGATAGTGGTAACAGCAGAATTAATCCAGATGCCTGCACTGAAAATAAATAGAATGCTCTCCCCTCTCTTGGTGGATGAATCAGGTCAACTATTTATCTTCGTATTACTCTATAGTCTATACGGAAGAGCATACACCATTCTCTTTCAATAACAATAATGAAGCACGATGTTCTCCTAAAGAATGATTACATGCATGATCAGGGGATATCAAATTTTTATAAAATTGGCTGCAAGACCTAACTCAGAGATGACAATAGTGTAGATTACTGTAAACACGTAACGTCAAACATCAGTTCATTTGTAGAAAAATACTAAATGCCAGTACTAAATATACAGAACAACAGATCGCATGCCTTGGTCGTCGGCCATGGCCCGGCCACGTTGTGCATCTGGGGCGGCCTGCGTGGGAAACTCCAGTGCGCCGCCGTGGGGGAAACGACCAGGGGCCGGCGTCAGCAGGAGAGGATCGGTCGTGGCCGGCGGACGGACGGGCGGCGCCGGCGGACGGACGGGTGGTGGCGCCGGCGGATCAGGCTCCATGGCGGCGGCGGCGGTGTTTCTGCGGGAGATCGAGGAAGTGGCGCGGTGTTTCCTGCGGGACGAAACGAAATGACGTGCAGCAGATTGATTACGTGAAAAGGCCCCAAGGGCAATACAGTCAGTTCAGGTGTAAATACATGTATTTAGATGAGAAAAATGATTAAAATGAGCAAAAATCCTATAATAGCAAAGCCACAACGTTTCGGGTGTCGTTTTAGCATAGTCCATGTTTAGAGTCCTATTATAGCAAAGCGCATTGTTTGGAGTCCTATAATAGCAAATTTCTCGGGAGGAAGCTCCTAGGCGAGCGCAGAGTCCTTTGCCCGTGGAAGGATAAGACCCTGCAAAAAGATAAGGTAGTTTTTATTGCTAAAAAATATACACAAAGAAAATGCTAGACGGGATTAAAAATTGACAGGTGGAACCCATCTTTACCTTTAGCTATTTTTTTCCAAAATGGAATGACGCAAAAATTATGATCCGATTTGCCTTTTTCTTATGCGCCGGTGCTAATAATGTTTTTCAAGTGATGTATGCTTTTTTTAGCGGTAAATTTTCCCAAAGTAAATGACAAAAAATACTCCCAAAGTATCTAGCATCGATAGGTCCTCAGAACACAGATGAAAGTTGAGGGGGGTGCTGCCTAGGTATCGGTCCATCCGCCTGGTAAAATCCTAACTTGTGTGCGACAAGAACTTCACCCTTCTTGGAGGCGCGTAATAGGAAGCTCATGAAAGGAGGCACTCTTTCCATGTAAAGGATGGACTCATGCAAGAAACCACACACATAACACACCATGCTATTTGATGAAGTTACAAGTATGAAGGAACTATTGGTGAAAGTTACCAAGTATGATGAATAATATTATGAAACAAATTATGACACCAGTCTCAATAGCGATCTTGTGATGGGATGGAATTGATAAGGCGTAGGGTTGGTTGTGAGTTGTTTATTAGTGGGTAGGTCAATATGTGTTGATGCCCGTCGCAACGCAAGGACTAATACCTATTATGTTGGTATGTCCTAGATTTGGCATGGCAAATTTTGGAACCAAACCAATCAGGCTCTTAGTCTTTTCTGATTTTGGCATTACTATAGCAGCATCAGGATCAAGCTGAGTGGTGTCTTTGGTGAAAGGGCCACAACATTTTCGGCAGAACGCTGATGAACTTGTTTGAAGTGAGGATCTAAATAGATCTATGGCTTCATGTGTTGTTGTCCAAGGCCAGGAATGTTTGCAACCATCATATGGCAGGTTTTTGTTCCCGAAGCTTCTCTCTGCTCTCTGTGATGGTTGTGATAAGATGTCATCTGGTTTCATGGGGACTGTAACTTTACTAATTTTCCATTTTTTTATATATGTTTCCTAACTTTGGATTATGCTGTGTACAATCAAATTTTGTGCCGGAACGATAGATAGCTGCTATTTTTCCCTAATGTAACGAGTTCCATTTGTTCAGAGAAACTTATGGGTTGTGATTTTTTTAATCTAAGAGGCATATGAAAAATTGTGTGTGTTGTTCATAACTAAAAAGACGTGTTGGTATGTTTCCACTTCTGTGGTTTTATAGCCTATCTACAATAGAATACCAACATTACTTTTAGCAGCTGCCAAATTATTTGAATATGGATACCACTTTATTATAGTTTGACTGCATTATTTGGACATACTTTTACTAGAGCCGTATGTCAAATATTTAGATTTTTTGAATATGATATGAGCCCGTAGCAACGCATGGGCACAATCCTAGTATACATAAAACTACAGTTTGTGCGAAAATTATGCAGCTGCTAGAAAGGGAGTTTGATGTTCCTGATGCAACTTCCCCAATGCTGTTATCAGTTCCTTGGTGTCTTCAGCAATCAGCACACACGCTGCACTGAATGGATTTTTAAGGTGCTTGCAATTTGGTTATGTTTCGTAATGTTCAGGTCATCCCATTTTTATAAATTCACACAGTTGTCTCATTTTCACCTTCTAGTGATTCGAGAAGCAGGGGTATGCCTTGGTAAGACAACAGTGGTAACTAGCACCATAACATCAATGGTCATACATCATATAAACACTTTCAGATCTGACGTGCTGCACGAAGGGTCTCTAGGAACCAGGAAGTGATGCAGATTTTGAGTGTCACCTTTTTTTCAGACAGCACCATTGCCAAAGGCAATTAATGTCTTGATGATACCTATAGGCGATGGGCTCATAGACAGCAAGTATCTGCATCAGCTTGCACGACCTCTATGCGTATCACAATATCACATCCTCATCACAGTAACATCTAACCATTTAACTAAAATAACAGCTCTTATGACACTAACCACACCTCAAAATGACGATCAATCTGCCAAACAGGAATTTACTAAGGTGCGATAACATCACAACAAGAAGAAAAAAGTAAATACTTTCATGCAGCAGCATGAATTGTTACAAATTCTTTAGTTGAAATCTTGACCAGGTCATACAGTAGGAAATTTCACAAAGGAAGGTGAATGGCAGGAGGGCAAGTTCACTGCACCATGGGATCAGGGTTCACAGCACAAGAATATCGGGCAATGAGTTGTGAGGCTCCAGCTCTTCACGCCACAACGTTAGCTGGTCACCAGGGTAGAAGTTCCTCTTGACACCATCCGTGTTTATCTGCGACATGACCAAATCAGTTAGTTGAGCTCAGGAAAAGAAAATCAGTCTAAAATATATGTGCCCAACAAACACAGAACTAGCAAATAAAGGGGGCCCAAAAAACTGAGAAGGGGGGAAACAAGCATACAATACTTTTAAGGGGAAAATCAGTTAGTTTAATGCATTCTTACAAATCAGGTTTTTTTTGCAAGGCAAAACCTCAAAACAACATGAAAACATAGCTTACAGAGAGAATTCATTTAAGTGTGAATCATAAGAAAAGTGTAAAGGATGCATCACTTAAGATGAGGCATTCCAATTGTTCTTGTAACACCATCCAATTCATTTCAGGAAAAGCTACATGCATACATCAAATTTGCATGATGAAAGATAGAGAATATAATGCACCATGCAAGATGGTGAATGACCAAACAGTTACAATTTTCAATTGAAGTTTCACTTTTGAAAGATATCACAAGGCCCATTGCGCAACATACAATTACCAAAAATAACATGACAGAGGAAAATACATGACATCAACAAATTAAGGTGTCTCCGATGTTTCAGCAATCCTCAAGTAGGGAACTACACTACAACATGCGAAGAAAAAAGAGAACTTACGGTAACTGTGCGAACAACTCCTCCACATCACGGGCCATGGCAAGTGAAACTACTTTTACCACGAACTTCTGTGAATATGGACATAAAAGAAACAGCCTAGGAAAACTGGTTTATTTTCGTATTATAGTCCACTTTCAACATTTAATAATTTTTTTCTATTATTACATTTTATACTGGAGAGTATAAAAAAGTGCTCAGGATAAGAATTAAGAAGGAACTTTGGTGATATACATGTGCCTCTTCCTCACTCATACCCTCCCTCCATTCATGATCCATAAGCGCATAAAAGTAACTGGAACCTGAACCTGAAAGTCAGAAATAAAGATAAGTGTCAGAAATAGTAGCTGATGCACACCAAAGAGAATTAGGGAAATAATATAGATCATATGCTTCAGCACGCCTTTCTCATCATGCAATGCTCAAGTCTAGCTCACACAAGGTATGACACAGGAAAGAGAATACTGGAAGTTGCATTCAGACACCAACTTGTAAAAAAGGGACCAATGTGACCCTATGTGAGAATATACCTCCAATTGCAAAAGGTTGCCTCAGAATTGTTCCACCAAGAGGGACCGAAAAAATCTGGCCTCCCTCATATTTGTCCCATCCGCCAATAATCATACCAGCTTGCAACATGTTCTATTCAATTTTGTAATTTAACAAGAGTTTAATATCAAATCTGACACAGAATTCCAGATAACAGGTAATCAATGAGGCAATTAAAGTGCATTTTAACAAAAGTCAATGGCAACAACATCCATGGACCAGGGGTCACTACTATCAGAAAAATAATTTCTACATTACTCGGAGTGGAGCATCGTAATTTGACTAGCTAGGAAATCATCAGTGCATGCTTCAACCATTTGGTTAGAAACACAAAAGACAGCATCAGGAGCACCAAATCAAAAATAGGATGGAGAAAACTGCTTGTGTGAGGATATAATCATGGAAGATTAAACACAAAATCTTAAGCATGTTCAAGACAGCCCGAAAAGTACCTTCAAGAATCATGAGTAATAACCCTGATTTCTATGGCTAAGCTCGCAAAGGTATAGCAAATGGATAGAGGAGGTGCCACAAAAGATGGCAATGAGCTCCATGATCTTCACAGTGACAACACGACCGTGGGAGCTCAGGATGTAAGCTAACATCAACCATCTCACGCATCAGCTCCTGGTGCGATATAACTGAGAGCAGAGGAACCAAATTGTTTCAAGACGTGTATGAAATGCAGAGAACAAATCATGAGAGAGTAGTGAACCGGTGCTACTGCAATTAATGAGAACAAAGCCATCCTTGTTTATCCGCTATATGAATAGCAATTTAGAAACA
Organism: Cenchrus purpureus; assembly: GCA_022644695.1. Lineage (NCBI taxonomy): Eukaryota > Viridiplantae > Streptophyta > Magnoliopsida > Poales > Poaceae > Cenchrus > Cenchrus purpureus. The sequence goes on from CP053457.1 coordinate 21,817,309, forward strand.
ACTGATCACTCTACACCTTTCTTTTGCATTACACATAAACATCTTTTCCATCAAATAGGACAGTAAAAACAATAGGGAAATGGTAAAAGTATTCAAAACTACATGGGTTAAACAAGGTAAAAACTAATTTCTAGTTGATATAATAGAACACACTGCCAGTATACTCTGATTTACAGTGTAGTCTAACCTTTTGTAAATACAATCTATCAGTTAATTGCATACTGCAGAAGCTTGCCGAGAAGGACCAGTCTCCGTTGTGGTTACGAGACAAAGAGATGATTCGTAAATGCAAATAATGGTTATAGATGCACCCACATCTTAATCAATTTTTTTCTACCCCAATCAGTGTATTTTTCTAATAAGCATCTCCAGGTTCTAATTCAAGATTAGAGAAAGATCAGACACCTAGCAATCTTAATTCCTAAATGCACGTGAGAGGAGCATATTAACCACCTCACCTGAATCACGATCAGCACTACACATAATCTGAATTAAATTGAGTGGAGCATTTTGGAAATGCTGGAAAGTGAAATCTGATTTCAGTACACATACACCTTGTTATTGCTCACGTTGTTGACCTCTACCATGGAGGGAGACGAGAACTACACGCACCGTTTTGGTATGGTGTGCAGATCCGCACTAGCATCCCCGGCTCCCCGCTGCCTCTCACTTCATCTTCAGGGATTCTGGGCCACATGCCTCCAGGCAGCTTCAATTAGCCGCCGGTGGCCACGACACAGCCTGTCATCGTCATATTCAGTTATTCACCTTGCACACCAGTCTGCGCCCTAATCTCCATGGTGAACGGGTGGATTCGTTCATAGGCAGCAAGAAGAGGCTGCAGGTCAGCGAGTTTGCTTGAAAAGAAAATCGAATCTGTAAAGTGGATTAAGGATGAGACCATGCAGATGGGACTAAGCTGGAGCTCCGTTCATGGAGACCGAGGGTTGCAGGGGCCCGACGCCTGAGAAGCTTCTACCGCACGCCGCATGGAGGGATGGAGAAGCCGCTGTGCCGAATTGGCCCAGATCCGTCCCCATCAGCGGACGACACCGAGGCCGAGGGTGCAGCATCGGCAGCCATTGGCGACCGACCAGACGGTGTCGGCAGGGCAACCAGAGATGATTGTCGGCGGTGCATGAGGTCATGAGGCGCGGCGGTGGCAGCGAGCGGAGCTGGAACGGAACGGACGGAGGACGAGGACCCACGATCTCAACTAGTAGTACGGAAGTTTTTTTACAACAATATAGTACGGAAGTTGATCGACCGGGGAAATAAAATGGAAATCGGTTGGAAAAAAAACCAACGAAGAAGCCGTGATGATCGGTTCGACGGGATGGCTCGGGTATGGAATATTATTCCATACCCAGGGTATAGAATATATATATATATATATATGGCTTTGGATAGGTAGGGCAAAATGCAAGTAGCATTAATGACAAGGTTAGCATATATATTTTTAAGAACAAATCATCTTTAACTCATCCAAAATTGAGAGCATGAAAATAACACTGTGGGTCTTATTTTTATCATAACCTCCACCAAAGATTAAGCTAGCATTTAATTAATTTCAGATTCATATTAAAGAGAGCATTAGCTTAATCATGCATAAAACAAGTACAAAAGTTGAGCAAAGTGGCAACTTTTCATCATATATTATCATGGCATCAACTTAATATTTTTACCAAAGGTTGATCAAGGTGGGAAACTTTATTCATGGTGATCTTAAACTAACTCTACTATTATCACACATGCTGAAAATAAATAAAAACAGAAAATGCTACACATATATAAACTTGCACAAAAGCTAAAAATAAAGAAAAGGAAAAGGAGAAAATCAAACTGAATTTGAAAGCATTATTATTTTCTTTTCTTCCTCCTTCTTCCTTTATTTTCCGGTGGTTGATATTGATGGTCCGGCACGTTGTATCGTTGCTTGTATTATGATTGTGCCGGTCCTCCTCTAAATTGCTCCAATGGTGAAGGCAACCAATTTGATAGGCAATATTTGCGGTCCCTTCTTCTTGCATTTGTTGGATGGAGCGCCATGAAAACTTCGTGAGGAACATGTATAGTGGCGGATGTGGTGGCGTGGCTGCCCCACTCCCCCATGCTCGCATTTGACATACTTCCTTCATATGGTGGTGGCATTGGAATCCTTCCATGGTTGTTTATTAGCTTCATGTGCAGCCCCTCCTTCGTCTTGGGCTACAGAGGATGATCCCTCTTACACAATTTTCCTTTTTAATTTTTTTTGCTGGTACAAGAAATCCTTCCTCTAACCAATTTTGTCTTCAAATGATCTCAGCCTCTCGTTGGGAAGAGGAATATTAACCTTTGTCAACTTGTACCTTCTCCTCTCATCTCCTCTTTCCTCGCTTCATGTACTCGATCCCAAAGAAATCCCGACAAGGAGAAATTTTGGGTTCCTTGTAATCTTCTCTCGAAATCATTCCCCAAAAATCCTTCTAACATTTTTTCTTGGACATCAACTTGCTCCGGACTTCCTTCTTGTAACCGAGTAGTTCTCCAATATATCCATAAGGAACTAGTTGCTCTTCATCTTCAAGGCGGAATGAGATGACGAGGCCGGTGCTAATGTCATAAGAACTTCCGAATCAAGCTCCTTGTGAGTATTCACACCAACTCCATAAAGAATCGCACCCATCCAAGGTTGCTCGAGATTTGACATCCGAGTAGAATCCAACACTTGGAGGGCGTTGTCATCGAAGTCAAAATTTGGCTCGAGACTCTTCTCAAGACAAATAAGCCTATCCTCCTCCTCCTCCGTCTTTATGATGAATCCATTGGAACACCTCGGAGTGTATGGTGATGGAACGGATGAACGAGTTGAGCATCATGGTGGAACGGGTGGCTCTTCCGTGTGTCCTCGCGGTTCGGTGTACCGTATGGATGAACTTCGTGTACTCCTCATGCCACCGAGGGGCGGGCGTGTCGCTCCTCGGTGGTGCCACATCTTCCTCCATGCCGGGAGACTCGGGAGACCGAGTGCCTCCTCGAAGAGCTCGATGATGGCGCCTTCGATGATCGTGTCTTCTTGGGGAAGATATTGGTGGCTCTCTTCCACATTGTTGCTGCACTAACTCACAACGAGTGCACCGGGGGTTTCTTGCTGGTGGGAAAAACACACAAGAGAAGTATATGGAGTGATAGAGATTATGGTGAATTTTCTTTATTATTATTGTTGGAGGGTGGTGAGTGAGGTGCACAAGTTTGGATGGATATTAGCCCATAGGGTTTAGGGATATTTGATCATGCAACCGCCTATCATGGTGAAGCTAAACCAATTTCTTAAGGTGTGAACATGAGGCCACTTTAGCTAAACCTACAAATGATATGTTGATCGGATCTACGGGAGTAGTGAGACCTATACTCCCGAAAAGCATGGTGGCTAACCTTAGGCATCAAAGCATTATCAACATGAATGAAACAAAAGATTCGGCGATTACATGACAAGATCCTACAACTCTATGGAACGCAAATTTTTCGAGGTTGTTTCTGAAACTTATGGGCTATGAACTCAAGAACACAAATTAACAAATGCATAAATTACTTACCAGGCAAAGGGGAGCACCAGGGGCCATGAGAGGATGCCAGGCCGGCCGGCCCAGGCCGATCGGCCTAGGGAGCCTCCTGCTCCTTTCGCTTTGATCTTTCTCCGAGATGCTTCTTGCTCCCTTCTTGCCTTGTGTCCGCGTGATCCATGAGATTCCATTACCCGAACCGTTCACAACCACTCCTTTGCTTGCGGGATTAATCTTCCACCTCCATTGTTTTGCTTTGTGTCACTCCTTTTTTTTCTTGCCTCTTGTGCTTCCACTAATTTCCTGCAAAACAAAGCCCTTGCTTCCCCCATGCTTGTCCTTTACATGTGCCCGAGATGCCAAAAGATGGAGGCTTCCCACGATGCATCATGGGGGCACTATATGTTAATCAAGCTCAAAAACCTCCCCTTAATCAAGTTTAGATGCTAATCCTTCCTCTAATTTTGAAAATTTCAAAATTAACTCAGCGCTAGCGATGAGTCCAAATATATCATTAGAGGAGATCTTAGGCATCAAAAACAACTGTAAAATCTATTTTGGTTACACCGGTATCGATTGCTTTCATTAATTGATAGCAAGCTCCTCCAGCTTGACCGTGGGGGTATAGGTTTAGGTTCTAATTTTGGCCAAACATGAGAGAGATATTTTGAATAAAAATAAAGTCAACGGGGCTTAGAAAAATTCTAAATCTAGAGAAACCGGTGGATGTCAAGTTGAATGAAACCAAAAATAAAGTTGCTTAGGTTCACGCGAGTCCTACCATGCATCAAAGATTAAAAACATTAAAGAACATAGTAAGGCTCTACCCGTGTGTTTTTAACATGTGAAACAAGCCAACCTAAACATCATGGAGAGGATGAAAGGTTGGGGTAGGTTCTGAATTTTTGGGCTTGGTTTCTCAAAAAGAAGCAAACAAAACTTCGGATGGCTCAAGTCATTGGTTTATGATCAATATAAAATTCAAGTAAAATGACCGAGCAATTATAATGTGTCTAAAAATTATTCAACCACATAGGAATTTATGGTATGTATTGCGTAGCAAACTCTAAGACCAACTTACCTTGAAAACATGAAAAATTCTTCGGGTTGCCCTCCCAGTAGCTTGACTCTTCAACAGGTTGTCCTCCCGGTAGCTTATTCTTGACTTGATGAACGGGTTGCCTCCCGCCAAGCACTTCGTTTATAGTCTATAGCTAGACTTCTTCTCTTCGCTCCGGATCAACGCTCTTTGCGGGCGTTGCGATCTTGGGGACTCCACTTCTACACCATCCATGGCTTTGGTGTAGGTTTATTCTTCGGCTTAGTCATCTTTTTGGTCTTCGCAGGCGGGCGTTGATTCATGGTCTTGACGGATGCAACAACTTTTGCGTCTTCTTCGCTTCATTCTCCCTTGACTCCTCCCTTCCGATGCGATGATGAGGTAGAATGTATTTAATATTGACCACTTTACATACCTCGAGTTATGGTTGACTTGAATGCACTCCTCACGCCATCGATGTCGAACTTGATCTCCCCTTGCCGGCGTTGATTGCTCGACGGTCTTGAGGAACGATCTCCCTAGGATGAGTGGTGATGAGGTTGATCTCCTCTCGAGCTTGGAGGTGGAGTTTCTCTTGGAGATTCCGACGATCTTCGGCCTTCGCTTTTAGATCTTGTGTTGCACGTCACCTTTACCTGCAAAGTTTTTATAGACCATCCACAAAATATATGTTTTTTTTGTTGGAGATGTAGCCGTCCATCTCCGGTTAGGGTTAGCAATAAACAAAATATATACAAAAACTAAAAGAAAACTAGGGTTTAGCAAAACCCTAGATTGATTTTTTTTGTTTTGAGGATGATCAAAATTAAGAGATGCAAAAGAAAAATCAAGAGAAAAACTGAAAATATTCACAAACGCAAACTAGATTGAATCTTGATTACTTGTTCCCGCAACGCGCCGTAAAAAGGGGCTTGTTAACTGTGTATATGCGTATCCAATTTCCTTTGGACTTCCAAGCTGACAAGTCCTCCGTCAGAGCTAAGGGACCCTTCTTCCCTTAAGTGTGAACCCAAGGTATCGAATCCGTGGAACAATGTGTAACGCAAGATCCAATCTAATAAGCGGAAAAGCTTTGATCTCAAGAGGTTGTTTTTGCATCTAATCTACTAGATCATCATCAAAACTCATCTAATCTACTAAACACCGGAGGTAGCAAGAGAAAGAGAGGAGAACCAATGCGGAGATTGGATCGGGTCTTTTGTTGAAGTTCCAAAGCAAAGAAGAATGTAGCAAAACGAATCTCATTAAAGGCATGGCTCCCGTTCTGACTCCGAGGACTCCCATTTTTCTCCTTTACCGTACTGTCACTACGGGGGATAATCTTACGGGTTGGTACTACTCGGCGGGTTCAAGAAGAACAAGATGAAAACGTTTGGTAGATCGGGTATGCACCTCTAGCCACCATGGCTACAAGAATATCCTATGCAATCTACCCATGGATAGATCGGGAGGAAAACACCCAAACGAAGACAAAATCACAACGAAAGCACTTGATGCTAAGAATCGGATTCAATCTACTAATTCAACATAAAAGCAATACATGGACAAGATCACCACCGGGATCCTACCTCGATCTTGATCCTAGCTCCTGGAACTCCGACGTGGTCTTCCATGCAAGGTTCCCACGGCTAGGGGACCCTAGTCAACCATCTCGACCCTCCTCTCCTAATGGTGTCCTTCTCTTCTCGCTCCTCGGCGGCGGATGACGAATGTATCTACGTGGCGTTTTGCAGCGTGGCTTTAAATAGACCAAGAGGGGCTAGGTCAAGGGAGCCGAACCGGGTCGAACGGGCAGGCCGGCAGTCGGCCTAGGGCCTTTGGCCGGTTTGGCCCGCTTCGTCATGAGCTTCTTGCATTTTTCCCTATTTGTGTGCACTTGCATGTGGGCCTTTGACGTCGTTTCCTTCGCGGTTAAGGCTTGAATGCTTGCCATCCAAGCTCATGTTTTCCGTTGAGTCCTGAAGATTTGCACGTTGACGCTTGTGCTCGGGTCATTTGGAGTCATGTTCATCGCGTGTCTTGACTCTTGTCGGGTTTCATGATCTTCTTCCAAAGTGCTTGATGAACTTATCCCGAAAGTCTCCTCTTTAGCGTAGATTTCCTGCGTAAACAATAAACTCCAAAATCGACATGCAAGAGTGAACTTGTTATATACGGGGTTAGTTCGTGGTTAGAATAATAAATCAATGCCAACATTAAAGGTAAACTCATGGCTAGGTTGACGGAAATTCACCGTCAACAGGCACACAACTCCTTGTAGTTGTTGGTCTGTTACAATTGTTCATGTAACAATTGGTCAGCCATCTCGTTGAATTTCCTCATCTCTTGCATAGTTGTATTTAGAATTTCGACACGCTCCTTGTATTTCTGACCTCTTCTTTGCGCCATGAGTTCTCTGCCTTCTTGTTCTTGCAGGTCTCTCTTCACCTCCTGTAGCCCAGCTTTAGTGGCTTCAAGCACCTCTACAAGCTAGTAAAATACAATAACCTATCAATCCATCAAACGATGCAAACTGAAAACTAACTGAATCTAACACCTATGAATTGTCTATAGTCTATCAACTTTTAACACCAAACGAAGTACAAATATGAGGGTACGATGAAATCTGATTCTAGTGTATATGCTCATCAATCCATTTGATCCCCAAATCTAGAAATCCCTAGGACGATAGGGGAAAATATAGTGGCTCAAACTAGAGAACTAATGTCACACCCAGTTTTAAAGGCAAAACTGAATGCACAGATCACGTGTGCGCCAGGATCAAGTTGCACACACGCAATGACATTATGAATACCAAAATCAGTGCCACACGAATAAAGAGTTATTATATGACCAAAGTCTTAAACGAAACATAAATAACGAGTTCTCGCACGGATAAAGATGTCTCCACAGTGATCAAGACACGCACACCTAGAACTCCTCGAAGTCACCGGGTAGTCTTCAAATCTCTCCCGGTCCGAGCAAAGAATCCGAGTATTGTAGATACAAGAAAATAGATAAGCGTGAGCACGTGCAGTACTCGAAGGGAAAACAACATAACATGCATGGCCATATGGTGTTTGGCTAGGGTTCAAGCAGTTTAGCATTTTAGTTGGTCAAGTTTTATTAAAGATATTTACTAAAGAGTGTAAGTTTATACCAACCCACAATTAATAAAACATAAGCATCATAAATAAAGATAGAACAATTTAACATTTAAGTTCCATAACTTAGTCATGTGAGGGTCGGGCCGCTCTTGACCGTGAGCACGCTAACTAGTTAGTTTTACACTCGCAGAGGTTGTACACTTTCACCACAAGTAGCGTAAAAGCTCCGAAGAACTTTGAACCCAACCATGCGGTGTTTGCAAGGCACCATACCACACTACCGAGGTGTGGTTGCATAGGGACGCTACATGGCCTTTACAAAGGTTCCCTAGCAAGTTATGACCCACAAGGTCGGATCGCTTAGCAAGGTATAAAGTCCCTAGGTGTCGATACCCCACCATAAAAGAATAACTCACCCACTGCTAGAGCGAGTCTATACCCCGCAGTACCGCCGATCCCTTGTCCTTATCAGGTAAGATCACCCCAAGCTAAAGTTCCTAATTACTAAGCCAAGACCATAGCCCGTTAGTTCTTGTGGTTGTACTGTTTTCCTGGGTGGTTCTCCATGTTCCGATTAACATAACAAAGTGGTCTTGCAAAGTAAAGTAACATAAACCGGAACATAGAATGTAAAGGTATCCAAGTTTGATTAATACCATCGATTAAGCATGCTAAGCCACCTACCATCAATATTAATTTAATTAACCGGTTACATAAGGTAAGGGTAGCGAAAGACTAGGCATGATCCTTAATAGGTTCCCGTCAAGTTAATGCAAGCAGAAAAGTAAATCTGAATTTAAATGCATGTTATGTAGGACAAGTGGGCATGCATCAAGGGAGACTTGCCTTCAACAAGACTCTGCTGCTCAAACTCTGGCGCGTCTTGATCTTCAAAGCCTTCGAACGCTTCACTCTCACGCCTCCACAACATTCACATACAAGCATACAACAAGAATAAATGAGAAACAATCATCAAACAGTACTAACAGAATAAAACAGAGGCATAAAACTAATCTACGCTCGAGACGATGGACATAAAGAACGCTAAAACGGAGCTAAAACGACCAAGATATGCACTAACGAAGGTACAGGGACTAATCAAAGAAAACTAAAGATTCTGGCTTAAACGTAACAAAAGGACCTAATCAGAAAGAAACTCACTACCGGGAGGACCTATTTGTAAAAGGAAAAGATCGGGGTTTTCTCGCAAAAGACTTCATGCCGGTTTGACCGGTATTGACTCGCGTTGATCTAATCCAGCCCGCTGGATCTTGATCCAACGGCCGGCGCGCGGCCGCAGCTAAGCGGTGGCGGTCCGATTGATCAGACCGCCGATCTTGATCGACGGCCGCGGACGATGCGAGCGCGGGCGGCGAAGCGGCGGCGACGGCGGCGAACCCGGCGGCACGGATCGAGCTAGGGGCTGTGCTGGTCACACCGGATGAAGCGCGAGGCGGCGAACTCATCTAGGGCGGAGCGGTTGGCCAGACGCGGAGAGACGCAGACGCAGCGACGGGCGAGGCGGGCGGCTGCGGTGCAACTCCGGCGAGCCCTCCTCGGCGACTCGATGCACGGGGACGACAACAAGCGGCACCGGGGAGCTTCTCACCTCCTTGCGCAGCTCCGGGACGGCTTCTCGACGGCGGAGCGGCAACGGCGGCGGAGAACAGCGGCGGCGGCGTTCTAGGGTTCCGGGCTGGGCGGGGTGCTCAAGGCGGCTAGGGTTTTGGCTAGCCCGGCCAGAGGTGGCGGCGGCCTTAAATAGGCCAGGGCTCGGCCTTGGCGTGCGGGCCAAGACGTGGAGGCGGCGCGGGACGCGGTCGGGTGCGGCCGGGACTCGAGCTCGAGTCCGGCTCGGGGACGAGCGCGGGGAGGGGGATGACAGGTGGGTCCCACCTGTCGGCGTCTGCGGGTGCGGGAGAGAGAAGGTGGGCCGGCGGCGACGCAATGGGCCGGGCCGGGCCGGCGGGTCAGCGACGGGAAAAGCAAGCTGCGCGCGAACCAGCCAAGAGAAGGAGGGCGGCAGACTTTGGCGGCTGGGCTCAAGCGAATCGAAAGGAAGGGAGGGTTAGGGTAGAGGTTTATCTATTTAGAAAAGGCACAAAACAAATGAATTCAAATTAGAATTTGAATTCAAACAATCAAAGACAATGCACCAGCATGAATGCAACAATAAATTCCTATAGTTCATTTATTTTATTTTAGAAAATCTTAAATGCCTAAAAGGAATTAAATGCAACCTTATGATCCTTAGGAGCATAAATAAAGGTTTCTAACAAATTTTATTCAAAACTTAAATTTGTAAAATTAGGGTGTTACAACTGACCTTGTCGAGCCGTTTCAGCTTCTTGTAGCTGGAAGGTGGCGGCGGAACCATCTTCCGTCGCCTCTAGGATCGCCATTCCTACCACGAGCCATTGGATCTGCGCGTAGCAAAAGTCGAGAGTCTTTTGGCGGTGAAGCCTTCGCTGCAGTGCGATTTATATTAAAGATTCACCTTACACAACCATAAGCAAAGTGTTTCATGTTAAAATGATAGAACCAAGAAGTGGTGCAGTGGTAAGCAACACAGTCTTGTTCCTATAGGTCTTTAGTTCGAACCCTTGCAATGGTAAGTTTTTTTTGCAACATTTTGTGACCTAGCGAAAATGCTTACATGTGGGACCTCCATTTTATGATGACTTGGAACGATAGTAGGAAATAAGCAGTTTCGCGATCGTTACTCAGGAAGGTCCTTCCAACAAAACATCAACTCATGACCACAAAGTTCACAACACCAAGTAGCAAACATAATTATGATCAAGTAGCATCAAGTTTCTCAACTCACGACCACAAAGTTCACAACACCAAGTAGCAACAAGTTCCATCAACTCATGACCATTCTCAACACTCAAGAACTAAACATCAATTACATTTGTAGGTGTTGATTCTCCTTCCATAGCTCCATCCTGCAGCTTCTGCAGAGAAGTAGCTTCAAGCTTCTTGCGAGCCTTCCCATTGTTGTTCCCTTTGTCGTTTGCATGATCTGAAGTAAACATCAGCAGCAACAAGTTTCATAACACTACATGTAATTCAGGGCCGTTCATCAATATGAAGTGAGCAACAACCAGTAGTTAAACATCAACAAGCAACAAGTTTCATAATAATCGAACTACCTATTTTATTTAACTCGCAAAGAATCGATTCCTTCTCCTTCTCAACCTGTTCCAGCTTTGCCTTCACCTTTTTCAACTCAGCGGCAGTAGCTTCAAGCTGCTTGTTAGCAATTTCACAGTCTTCCTTCAAATCAATTGCTTCCTCTCGACCATTTTCAACAACCTTTGTCAGCCTATCCAGAACAGCAGTAGTCCTAGCATCCCATTGAGGATCAATCCAAATAAACGTCCCACATCGTTGTTCTTCAGGCTGTAGACACCAAATACATACATGTTCATACAATTATCCATTTGCAACACTGACATCAAGAGTATGAGTACTATAAGTCTACCTGACCGCAGATTCCATACCGGCACCCAAGGCTGCACAAGGGTTCCTTGACAAGGACAGCATACCCATGCTCGCACTTGTTATAGCGATCCACAAGGATAAGATCAGATTAGGGAGGGCTCGATGTAATGAAATCATGGACCGAGCCACCTCCGAAGCTAGTAAAATACAACAACCTATCAACTGATGCAAATTGAAAACTAATCGAATCTAACACCTATGAATTGTCAATAGCCTATCAACTTCTAACACCAATCAAGTGCAACTGAGGGTACAAAGAAATCTGAATCAATTGTATTTGTATATGCTCATCAATCCGCAAGATCCCCAAATCTAGAAATCTCCATCCCTAGGTTGTAGGATAAAATGTAGTGGCTCAAACCAAAAGAAGACCTTGTCAGCCGACTCGAGCCTTTGGTAGCCAGGAGGTGCCTCATAACTCACCCTCTCATCGCCGCTAGGATTCTCCATTCCTACCACAAGCCACCGTTGCAGATCTACGTAGCAGAAGTTGAAAGTCTTTAAGTCTCGAGTGAAGCGTCCGCCAACCATTCGATAGGCAATTATAGACTCAACTGAAACTTACATGTGGGACCTGGTCACAGTTAAGAATTCGCATGAACTATTAGCTGTGTTTCCCATAAAACATGCACAACCAAGAAGTGGTGCAGTGGTAAATAGCACAACCTTGTTCCTTCAGGTCCCTGGTTCGAACCCATGCCATGGCAAATTATTTTTGCAACATTTCGTGACCTAGCCTCCGCTGATCTGGCTTACATGTGGGACCCAACTGAATTTTATGATGACTTGGAACACTCTATTTTAAAATAATGCTTACATGTGGGACCAAAGTTGGTTTATGACACAGCGAAAATGCTTACATGTGGGACCTGAAAATTTTATGACGACTTGGAACACTCTAATTTCGAAAGAATGCTTACATGTGGGACCCTACTAAATTTTATGACGACTTGGAACACTCTGTTTTTAAAATAATGCTTACATGTGGGACCGATGTTGGTTTATGACATTTTTTCAGAGCTTATGGCGTCACAAAACAGCGACATGGAAGCGCCAGCCACAGTACCAACCGTAATGACGAAAATTTTTTTTGTCACTAAATTTGCTCGGAAGTGAAATATTATGACGAGATCAGCTAGGAACGTCATAAATCAATGACGCTAAAATGTGGTTGTGTCACTAGTCAACGATTTTCTTGTAGCGCGCTTAGCAGACCAAACCGGTGAAGAACTACCGCATTCGTGGAATGCTGACAGTCTCCGAAGGTACTACCCATGAAAGTTATGAGAATAGTTAGAGTTTACTTTCTGCATTTCCTTTCATAGATTTTAATTCTCGCAAGAAAAATGTAAAAACCTTGGACTACGGAGTTATAAATAGCTCCGAGGACCAAAAAATTCTACTTCATGCATTTACTTTTCAATCAAAAAGGACCGTACTCTTTTTTTTGCAAAGGGGGCTCAAAATCAGAGGCAAGGTTTTTAACGAGGCGGATCCTATGTAAAATACTCTTTCTATCATTTATGAAAGGAGTTTCCCCCAAACCGTGTGTTTGTGAATTTCTGAATGTGTTGAATGAGATGAAAGGTCCTGAGACGACAATAAGTTGTGGCCGATATCCCAGAGTAAAGGGATGATTCCATGAAAGGGCATGAGACAACAATAAGTTGTGGCGAGATCCCAGAGTAAAGGGATGATTCCATGAAAGGGCCTGAGACAACAATAAGTTGTGGCCGAGATCCCAGAGTAAAGTAAAGATTCCATGAAAGGGCCTGAGACAACAATAAGTTGTGGTCGAGATCCCAGAGTAAACGGATGATTCCATGAAAGGGCCTGAGACAACAATAAGTTGTGGCTGAGATCCCAGAGTAAAGGGACAATTCCATGAAATGGCCCGAGACAACGATAAGTTGTGGCCAAGATCCTAGAGTGAAGGGACGATTCCATGAAATGGCCCGAGACAACGATAAGTTGTGGCCAAGATCCCAGAGGGAGAAAACCGTTTCGTGAAAAAAAAGTTTTTTAATGACAATAAGTTGTAATTCCAAACCTAGAAGATCCTCGTGAGGAAAGTGTTTCGATAATTTATCATTTTTGAGTTCTAACAGTTTCAGTAAAACGAAAGCCTTGTGATAAAGATTCTGAGAAAACTTGAAGTCGTGAAAAATGTTGATAAATTCGCGAATAAGCCCATCTTGGCGAACGAGCTTGAAAATACTTATGACCTTTGTCAGTTTATTTTTGAAGTAACCTTTTACAGAAAGGAGATCAGGTTGAAGCAACCAATAGTTGCGATATCAACCAGGGTGAAAACACCACATAGGCACAAGTCCACAAAACTCGTGGAACAAGTTTGGTCGACTCGTATTTTGAATCTTGATACCACACTTAGCAGAGAAATCTATGAAACAACTTTTTATGAAATTTTGTATAAGAATGGCAAGGTAGGGAGGGTGACATTTTTTTCCAAAAACGAGTTTGTTGCCTTTATCTCATACAAAATTTCACAGAATGTTACATTGATTCAACGAGCCAGAATCAAAAAGGCAGTTCAACAACATGTCCTGGCTTAGAGCCTCTGGCTTCGGCAATGTTGCAAGCATAAGCAAAATCACAATCGTCACCAAAGGGGCTTAGGGGCTCCATCTTGATGGTTCTCCGTGAACTGGAAGCTTCATTACTGAGAGCATAACCATCACGAACAAGGAAAAATGACCTAGTCGAAAGCTATGCATGAAAAAATATTGGCAACACAAGAGCCAAAAGTCACGAAATTTGCAGCCAAGATTAGCTTCTTTGTACAAATGCCAGGATTCGCCACTAACTACAATATCTTGGCAGTGAAAACGCAAGGGTAACACATCCTGCACATGCCCACCTTCTAGGACCTGCGCTGGTTAAAGTTTACAGATAAGTTCAAAAGCACAGATCATAGTCTACTCTGCACAAGTTCGCAAGTTTTCGAAGATCAAAGAGTGACAACTCGACCAAGAATCGCTTCATTGTTCTATGACCTTCGGCGAACTGGTGCGTCGGTCAGAGCTGCCCTCTTCATCGTCACTGCTACCGTTGCTAGTGTTATCTTCAGCATCACCGTCTTTCTCCTCATGATCGCTCAATTCCGAATTCAGCTCTAGAGCTTCGCACATCTCAGCTTCCGCTTCTTTCCTCATCAGCTGAAAAAGAGTAAAAGTCAAAAAAGTTCAAAGAATAGTACAAAAATGAGAGTTCAAAGAAAATGAAAAGAAAGGAACTTTGGATTCTAGAGAAGTTAGCTCGTCAAGTTTTCACGAGCAGTCTTCTTCGCAAACTCCTTGCCGCTGGCGATCCAGAATTCCTTCACAAATTTTACTTTGATAGCTCACACATCTTCGTTGCTTCGAATAATAGACGTACTTGTAGCGTTAGGAAAATGCTGAACCGCGACACGAAATTTCTCAAGATTGGCGCAATCATAATTCTCTAGAAGTTTCAACAAGCTCTCAATGCTGAAAATTGCAGAGAAGTCTCTAGCGCCGGATATGACATCAGGAAGAAAATTCAGTTAACATCCATTTCATGATGGATGAAGAGTCATCACCTTCAGGGAAGGGATGTGGCCGAGCTCCGAATTGACCAAGAGCCTCATTGTACTTCTTGAAAAGAAGTTCGAAGCTTTTTCTGATACCAGCAGCACCGTCATTCGTGATTTGGACCCTTTCATCTATCACTTTTTCGAGATCAAGGATTAAACCAAGAGCTTTGGCAAGATCAACATTCTGAGTGGGCAACTCGGCATTCGTACCTCGAAGATGGTTTATGGCATTTGTGCCATCATCAACCTCCTTCCGAAGATCCTCAATAATCTTAAGATCGTCGGCACGAGATTGAGCATAAGCTTGTCATATTCCTTCTTCAACCCAAGGTGTGCAGCGTCAATAAGTTTGTTTTCACCTTTGGAGATTTTCAAGGCCTCTTTCAACTGAGCAACTTGGGTTTCCAAATCTCAATTTGATGATTGAGCTTTCTCTAGATCCTGCTTCAAGTTCTGAACTTCGCTATTGAAATCAGCAGCACACTGGTCTTTTTCCTGAAACTTTTCTGTAATCAATATTCCGGCGACAACTGCTTTAAGATCAAGCACTGTGCTGACCTTAGAAAGATCATTAGCTGAAAGCTTGCGAATGGTTTCCTCAAACGCTGAAAAGAAAGCAAAAGAAGGAATAGCTAAAACTTTAAGAACAAGAAAAAGAAATGGAGAATAAAGACTAAAGAAAAAGTTAGAAAGGTAACCTTCGGGATCAAAAAAGTCTTTTGACTCCTTGTCAGTTGTTCGAACCAATTTCAAAGTGTCTTGCTGAGCAGAGATAGCATGAGCTTCAGGGACAACATCTACCTTGTTTGCGAGAAGCGACACCTCCCTCAAAGCATCTCCTCCTGTTTCACTCACATGTTCAACAATAAGTTTGTGAGATCTCCATAGCACAGAAAAACTATGACTATCACCATCTTTACCGACTCTCGGGCACCCAACACTTAGTAATTTACCCCTGAAAGACGTACTGAAGCTCTCATTGTACGACGCAACCTCAGGAGGGGGATCCCTGTCTTCGGGAATTTCTTCACGATTCACAATAAATCATTGTTCTTCATAAGCTTTCCCAGAGTGATCCACAGTGTGCTCCAAGTCCTCCATAAACTTCAGAGAAGCCTCGTCAGATGCAGGTGGAACTTTTGAAGGCTCGCCTTCAGAAGTGACAGCAGTAACAACAACTTCCGAGACTGTTTGAGTCACAGGTCTCGCATCTGAAAAGGTTTCAATGTCAATAAATTCATTCTCTGAAGATGGTGTATAGACGGAGCGACTATCAAACTTCATCCTACAGCAGAAACAGGGAAAAATCACCTGAAGTATGAGCTTCTTCTTCATCATCCGTAAAAATGGAAGCAACACGAGGAGCATTAGTGATAGTTATCTTCTTCATGGCTTTCTTTACCTTTTTTCTCCCCAAGTCAGCAAGATTGGGAGCAGCAGCAAGCCCAGCTTCGGAAGTTCCCTCGGACACTTTCCTCTTTTTGTTGCTAGACTCTAAGGATTTGGTTTTTGTGGGACAGACAGCAGAAATAGGAGCATTGCCACTAACTTCTTCAGACTTTTCTTTCTTCGAAGCTCTCGTCTTCCGAGATTTAGAGGGAGCCCCAATAGCTACAGAACCTGTGGCTCCGGGAGGCTGCATTTTGCTATCGGACCAGGAGGCCTAGAACGAAGGGCCAAATCGGCACCAAGCTCAGAAAAAACACGGTTCACCTTTTTCTTGTGCTTCACAATGAACTTAAAAGCCTTGTATTCATTCAAAGTGAATTCACCAACCATTTCACTAGCTTTCTGCTTGACTTCCGAAATAAAGTCATCCAGAGTTTGACCATCTCCAAGTCGCAGTTTGAATCGAGGAAACGACACTTTCTGAGAAGTCCTGTCGACGTCAAGGTAAATTATCTCAGAAGGCTTCCAACCATGTGATATAGGCCACACGCGAGCACCAACATATTCTTCAATAACGTCACGGCCGCCAAGGAAAGTACTGGAAAAAAAGAAACCATTTTCAGCATCTTTAAAGCCAGCAATCTTGCGGTTGAATGTAGCAGTACTGACCGCAGTCACTGGAACAAGAGTGAGTAGAAAGGATAAGGAGGACCAGAGTGATCAGGCACCTTCGACATGTCAACTTTAACATAGAACCAATGTCTTTGCCAATTGTCGGGCCACTTGTTATTGTTCCAAGGGGCTAGCTGAATCTGAGTGATATTCTAATTCACGTTTTTTCGTTAAGTGTTGAAGGTACAACACCCGTAATGAGCCTCGTAGAACTTCCCATCATGAAGCTTGATAATCTTTCTCTGAATGTTTGTTCGAACAAACGTGCAAAGATGTTCGTGCTTATCTGACACTCAAAGGTCTTTATAATCCAGAAGAACTTTGAAAGCTCCAAGAATGAGTTGGGGGTCAATTGATGCATCTTCACCGAAAATCTATCGAGAATTGCAGGAAGATGACTCTCACAAGGAAATTTAAGGCTAGCAGTGAAGAAATATCTGAAAACAACAATCTCGTCGGGCTTCGGAGCAGGGATCTCTTCATCAGTAGGAGGGCGACCATCGCCAGAGGGAAAGAAACCAGCATCTTCATATTCCTTAATTAATTCAGGAGTAACTCGGGATTTACCAAAGACAAAACACTTCGGACCCACGAGCTCGTTTAGGTTCACATCAATGTTAGAAAGATCCTCGCCATCACCGGAGTCATTCCCAGATCTAATTTCTCCATCTTCACGAACATCAGACTCCCGAACAGCCCGAACAGACGGATTCTCGACAATCGAGGGAACATTCTCAGATGATGAAGGAATGCGAGCTACGGCTAGTTCTTCAGAAGTCATCGGTCTGGCAGTGCTTTTAGTCCGAGCCACCTTTTCAAATAATAAAAGGTCGAGAATCCAAATCAATAGAAGGAAGAAAACAAAAAGAAGAAAGAGAACACACAATAACACAAAAGAAAGGATAAAGGTTACCTTCGAAGAATGAAAGGCCGCAGAATCGCAAAAGTGTGAGGTACGAATCACAAAGCACGATAGCCGAAAAGTTTTGAGAACTCAAGAAAGCTCCGAACGGTGAAATAAAGTTACCGCACGAACCCTCTATTTATAGGAGGGAGGAGGGTAGATTCCAGAAGACGCCTCGATATAGCCGTTACTCCACCCAGAAGGTGATGTGTGTATCCTTCGACGTTCCGAGGGTGACGTTTTTTACCTCAATTCAAGAAGTTTTCGTGGAAACGGATCTTCGGAGTCAACCCGCTTCCCCGAGGGGCTACTGTTGGGGAATTGGGTTAAATCCCATCACCATCGGAACTTTGGAAAATGCACGGTGTTCAGGAAGTTCGTGATATAAGTGAAGAAAGCTCGGCAACATGAACTATTTTATGATTTCCGAATTGTCCTTTATGTTTATGAGCCGAAGTTCACAGAAAGTGTGAATTAAAAACTTTCTTGCCCACTAGCGATCTTCCGAAGAAATATTCACCGAAGCAACATGAGTTCTTGAGGTTTTATGTATCGTTTCAGGACAATAGAAGCTTTGGAAGGAAGTGGCAATCCGGGAAACTCGTCTTCGGAACAGGGATCGGACTTCCGAAGCCCAGAATCTGAACTTTTAACGATCTATACAGAGGAAGGAAGAGCTGCGAATAAACCAAGTCAAATGCATGGCATCAAAGTCTGGGTTTAGGTGTGAATACATGGCAAGTTTGTAATATCCGAAGTCAATTCCGCAAATCATGGGATGGCGAAAGACATTTATGTACATGTTCCCATTTGGAATATTCTCTAGATCCGAGGATGTTATCGGAATGTAAAAGTCCCCTCGTCTCCCTATAAAAGTGGGCCAAGTGGCACGTGTAAAGGGGTTCACATCTTTTGAGGAGAAGTAAAGGCTTTCGGAGATTCTCTTTTGACCTTTTGTTCGCGAGTTCTCTAACCTTGTGCTTGGGGGTTCCATCCGATGTTTGAACCCCCAACAACAGCCATTTATACCGAGTGGGAACCCTCATTTGTACCGGGTATCCAATCGGTACAAACCATCCGGTACAAATGTGGATTCCACCCGGTACAAATGTTCGCATTTGTACCGGGAGGAGATGCGCCCCGGTACAAATGTTCTCTCCGTCCGTCTCCGCTTCTCCCTCAGTTTCCGTCACCTTCCGTCACTTTTTTCTTTTCCTTTTTCCATTCTTTCCTCGTTCATCTCGTCCAAACCATAGGATGCACAAGACATTCACAAATTCGCAGCATATTCACATATATCTCACAATCACATACATCTTGCATTTTACGGATCAAAATCACATCACAAAAACAACAAAAATATCTCAGATCCTAACAAGAACAAAGAATGAAATCACAAGAAAACCTCTAGGTCCGGTCGCTGCCGCCGCCCATAAGCCAGCACACCCGACCAGCGGGCTGGCGGCCGTGAACCCCGCCCGAGGAGGCCGAGGGCCGTGTCGGCTGGCCGAGAGGCCGCCCGCCACCCACAAGCCCCGCCGGCGTGGGCCCCAGCCGGGAGGCCAAGCCCAGTCCCCAGAGAGAGATGAGATGGAGGTTGACTTGAGATTGAGAGAAGGGAATCGAGAAGAGAGGGATAGAGATGGAGGGGGACTTAGAGAAATAAAGGGCCAGCTTTCGATCCCTAGGGAATAAAGATGGGGCTGACGGAGAGCTGGCGGCTCGCTAATGGTGCTGCCCATTTGTACCGAGGTGAGGTTAGGCCCAGTACAAATGGCTTCATATTTATACCGTGTCATCTCTTCATCCGGTACAAATGCCAGAATGACACATTTGTACAGGGCGGATCCACTACTCGGTACAAATGTGTCATTCTGGCATTTGTACCGGGTGGGAAGGTGGAGGCCCCGACGCGCTCCTGTGAGGGGACATTTGTAGCGGTGACTCCAACCAGTACAAATGCCCTCATTTGTACCCGAGGCAAAAATACCCGGTACAAATGAAAAATCAGCCCAGGGATAAATACCTGATTCTCTAGTAGTGAGTGTTCCCCTCTTTTCTGTGATGAGATTATTTGAACCCAGCCAACAAGCCATTCCCTATCACGTCTTGAGTGAGAGTGTTCTGCTGCTGCTGCACAATTGCAGTATTCCCTTTTCCCTCACTGGGTCTGGCTCCTACTTCAGTCTTCAGTTCTGTTCCAAACGCAAGGATCAATCCAATTTCACACGTGTGGTGATTTTCTTTTAGCAAACCCAAGTAGATCAAGCAGCTAATTCTGCTCCATTTCCTCTGTGGGAGTACCTTGCAAGAATCTGAAACGTGGCTAGAATGTCGATTCCAGACAAGAGAATAACCTTCGTTTATGTGTATAGACATACGGTGCCATTTTTTATTCATGAATCCAAATGTAATTATACAAAATAAAAATGCAGACAAAAGTTACTCATGAGTACAAAATGTCCACTGCGGAAATTTACAGTTCCTGCATGAATAAAAATATCTAACGTTGTGCTTATGGAGGAACAATAGTTCTAATCTTATTAGTCATCACAAACTACCTACGCTTGGATATATAGAGGAAGAACCATCATACAGTGATACATTGGTGTGCCGTGCACACTATAACTAATACAGTAATACTTATACAGAGCATAACCATCCTCTTGTGCTTCATACACACTAAAAGTACATGGCTTAGTTATACATGTCACACGATGTAAAACATATTAAGAATTACTTTTTCATCAAGATGTTCCAAGTGACAACGACATGCACACACACCTTGTGATACAAGTGATCAATGGAGGCAAAATAGGAACACCGCAGTCCCTTATGTAACAACATAATGCAGAACACCACCCAAAGGCCAAAGATGAACCCAATAATCATGCTCAGGTAGATGGAGTTCACCAGCCCATTGTCTTGTTTCTCCAGCTCATCAGCTGAAGAATGACTTGTTCCATTTCCAGGGCACTCCTTTGGGAGCGGAGGCCCACATAAACCCATGTTTCCGATATACATTGATGCTGGGTCATCATTTGCTAGTGTTTGAAGTTGATTTCCTGTTGGTATTCTTCCACTTAGATTGTTATACGAGAGATTGAAGCTGGCCAAAGAAGTAAGAGCTGATATGCTTGAGGGGATCTCTCCAGATAGCTCATTATGTGATAAGTCAAGGGACTCCAATGCTGTGAGGCTACCAATATTATTGGGAATTCTTCCGCTTAAATGGTTCCAAGAAACATTCAAGCTTTTCAAAGCAATCAGAGCACTAATGCCTTGAGGAATTTCTCCAGTCAAATTATTACATGATAAATCAATGTTTACCATATACTGGATTTCTGCAGCAAACTCTAGCTGTTGCCCTTTGGTTAGTACTGATATGGAGTCTGTAAAGGAAACAGTAGTGCCAACATCTGTATCTGAGATATCTCCAGAGCTAGGTCCAATATCAAAGATATTAGCAAAGGGTCCAAAGTCATTATAATCATAGGCGTGAGCAATTGCACTCAAGTTCACTATAGACTCGGGTATTTTACCAGAAATACTATTACATGCAAGGTCAATGTATTGAAGCCGTTTAACCTTTGCAAGTTGGACCGGGATATTGCCATAAAATTTATTGGACCGCAAACGTAGCAATGCTAGGGATGTCAACTTATCTGCTATCCATTCTGGCAAATTTCCAGAGAACCTATTATATGCAAGATCAAGGAATTCTAGCTGTCGGGACATTCGAAGAGCCGATGGGAAAACTCCTGAAAGATTATTACTGTTTAAATTAAGAGCAACCATATCTCTGAAGGGGCCAAAATCTCCGTTGCAAGTTGGCACCTCTCCTGATAACATGTTTCCCGATAGGTCTAATATAAACAAATATTGCACAAGGCACAACGAAGATGGTATGCTGCCAGAAATTGAATTATTGTAAAGAGCTAAAGTTTGTAAAATAATGGCTCCAAAGTCTGGTAGTGTCCCTGATAAATTGTTTCTGGAGAGGTCAAGATACTCCATTCTTCTTGGCAAACGTGGAACTGGACCGGTAAATCTTTTACTACTAAGGTCAATGGTGTCTGCTGCTAGTATTTCCAGATTTGTTGGTAAGGTGCCACTTAGTAGATTGTTTGACATGTCCAAAAACTTAGCTGTTGAAACTACAGCCCAAAACCAATCGGGTATATTGTCCTCTATGGTTGCATTTGAGATGTCAAGAGCATTGATATTCCTTTGCCATCTAATCCATTCTGGAAACGTAGGTCCAAGGTGGCATGATCTGAGACTGATCACATTTAACTGGAATGAAGGAGTCCAATTTGAACATACCACCAAGGAAAGAGAGTTATCTGACATTTGTAGTGCTTGTAAATTTGTCAATCCTTCCAAGTGTTTTTCATGTATTTGACCAACCAGTTGGTTAGAACCAAGATTTAATGTAGTCAAATTATTAAGCCCACCTATCCACAATGGTAAAAATCCCGTGATATGATTATCATACAGATTTAAGTAATTCAGACTATTTAGAGGCTGTAACCAATTTGGTAGTTTCCCACCAATTTTGTTATTAGAAAAGTCCAACTGGTACAAGTTCTTTGAACATTTTGGCAACCTCTGCATCAAAGCACCTATGTCCCAAGCAATATTACTGGAGTGAAGATCCAGAATCTTCAAGTTACATAGGTTCTTCAAATTTGGTGGCATCAAACTCGTAATATTGTTTCCAACTATATAAACTTGCTCAAGTGAGGTCATATTTCCCATATCACAAGGAATTGAGCCTTGGAGGCCAGATTCGGAGAGATCAAGATAAGTCAAAGTCTGTATGTGCCAAAACCAACTGGGAGAAAATGCTGTATGAAAGGAGTTGTATTTGATGTTCAAGACCTTAAGCGCGGTTAGATTAGAATGACCGACAACATTGTCAATAATTGTGTTTCTTAAGTCGCAGCCTTCCAGAAGAAGAACTTCTAGTGAAGGAAGGCTGTTAACTGCAGGAATCCAGTTTACTGCGGCGCTAAGATTCCTGTTGCTTATGTCAAGGTACTTCAGTGACGGAAGATGTGACACCCATGCAAGACTGTTCGATCCTGGAGAGGTCCAGTAAAGTGATTTGAGATCGAGATAGACGAGCTTGGATAGGTTGCCAAGCTGTGGAGGCACTCTCCCAGGAATACCCGACCACAAGGAGAGGTTAAGATATTCCAGACTTTTAAGAGAACCAATGAACTTTGGGATGCTACTGAAATTGTTACAGCTCAAGTCTAAATAATTCAGATGCTGTAATCCAACTAAAGAGGAGTTCATCTCACCTCCCAGTCCGTAGGACGAACCACAGTCACCATGGAGATCGAGCTTGACAATATGGCTGGTTCGGTTGCTGCAGTGAACACCCTTCCATTGGCAGCAATCTTCCCCATTCCACGGTAAGAGTTGGCCCCCGGGATCTGATAAGCTGGCTTTGAACGAGAGCAGCGCATCCCTCTCACTTGCGATGCATCTCCCATTCGACCTCTTAGCTTGAAGGGAGGAACAGGATGGCATGAGAAGGATCAGAAGCAGCCAGAGCATGGCTGCTACTTGGAGAAGCAGGAACCTGGGCGCAGCCATTTTCAGCAGGTAAACCTTCTTCTTCTATTTGCTTGTATATATCAAAATGTAATATATATATGCTACAAGAAAAAGTCCAAATTACTACCCTCAAGTATAGCAAAAGTTCAGATAACCCTCTAAACTATGTTTTGGTTCAATTTACCCTCTAAAGTAAACTACTTGGTTCAACTTACCTCATCGCGCAATTTGTCATTTTTGTTTCTCCATACACAAGTTGAATTTTAATTTGAGATTTTGCAAGACGGTAGTGTACATCATGATCTATATTAAAAAAATATTTTATGATTTTTAATCATTAGTTTTTATATAATTTTGTATCTCAACGACAAATTTTATTCTTAAATATTCTACCTATCAAAATTGCGACAAAAATTAATGATATATTTCTCCACTTGTGCATGGAGAAATAAAAAAGACAAATTATGTTAAGGGGTAAGTTGAACCAAATGGTATAGTTTATGGGTGAAATGAAAAAAATACTTTAGGAGGTTATCCAAACTTTGGCTATACTTGAGGGTAGTAATTTGAACTTTTTCCTATGCTCCTCATCACCGCACGCGGGCTGCAAGGGGAGGCCTAGGAAGGGAGGTGAGTCCACGCGGGGATGGAATAGAGGGGAGGCCGCGGGAAAGGAGGAGCACGCGCGACGTGAATATAGCGAGCTGGTGCACTCGACAAAGAAAGCGGCGCCCTGGGGCCGTACATGAAGCGGCGATAGCGAGGCAACGAAAATAACGAGTCTGTTGAAAGCCGATTTTTCATTCTTTTTTTACCGATCCAAAACAAGTTTAGCTAGTCTCTTGGAGTTGCTCTAACGAGCCTAATTATGTCATGATTAGACAACGATCGCACTACAGTAACCAATCTCTAATGACGGATTCATTAGACTTAATGGATTCGTCTCACACTTTCCGGTCTATTCGTGTAATTATTTTTTAACTAGTCTACGTTCAATACTCCAAATAGACCTTTAAAGAGGACGCAAAAGTTTCACCTCACGAACTAAACAGGGCCAAATATCTGTGTGTCGTGCCTATGAAGGAACCACTTTAATCTTTTTAGTCATCACACACTGCTCATGGATATATAGAAAAGACCATCATACAGTGATATATTAGTGTGCCGTGCGCATTATAACTAATACAGTAATACTTATACAGAGCATAACCATCCTCTGGTGCTTCATACACACACTAAGAATACATAGCTTAGTTATACATGTCACATGATGTAAAACATATTAAGAATCACTTTCTCATCAAGATGTTCCAAGCGGAGGCCCACATAAACCCATGTTTCCGATATACACTGATGCTGGGTCATCAGTTGCTAGTGTCTGAAGTTGATTCCCTGATGGTATTCTTCCACTTAGATTGTTATACGAGAGGTTGAAGCTGGCCAAAGAAGTTAGAGCTGATATGCTTGAAGGGATCTCTCCAGATAGCTCAAGACACTCCCAACCCAGACTCTACCATAGAGTCTATGTCCATTTATTACCTTCATATTTATTGTATTTTGCTGATGTGACGCTTATGTGGCAGTATATTTATGGAAGAGAGAGGGAGAAAAACCAAGACTCCAAGTCTTATTTAGACTCCAAGTCTATGATAACTTCGAGGTAATAAATGCTCTTAGACTCTATGTAGAGTCTGATTGTGAGTGCCCTTATGTGATAAGTCAAGGGACTCCAATGCCTTGAGGTCACCAACGGATTCCCAAAAGGGTCTCGATGGTGGGAGCAGCATGAACTGGAGTGCCAATCGTCTGCATCCCCAAAAGAGACTATCAGGCAAACTGAACCTAATCCTACTGCCACGGACCAGGGAAAGCCCTGTGTTGTCGCCGACCAGGAAGTCTGTTCAAAGCCTCGAGGTGGTGCTGTTCGTCGTGGATGCTTGATACGTCCTTGGAAGGGGCCATTGCCGTGGCGAAAAACGATGACTGTTTCCCTGGCGGCGTTCATGCCTCCATTGGCGAACTTTTCGGCAGGATCACGTGATCAGCGGGCATTTCAAAATTCGAATGCCATCGATGGTTGCTATCCAACCAAAGCGGAGCTAATTGAGAAGGCAAAGAATTATGGTCGGTCAAGATTGGACCTACAAATTTTGTATCTCAACGACAAATTTTATTCTTAAATATTCTACCTATCAAAATTGCGACAAAAATTAATGATATATTTCTCCACTTGTGCATGGAGAAATAAAAAAGACAAATTATGTTAAGGGGTAAGTTGAACCAAATGGTATAGTTTATGGGTGAAATGAAAAAAATACTTTAGGAGGTTATCCAAACTTTGGCTATACTTGAGGGTAGTAATTTGAACTTTTTCCTATGCTATATATAGGTGCAGTAACTGCTTAATATTGAGTTCTTCAGCAGTCAAAGTTTTGGTCGTTTTGTCTGAATGGTGTCCTCCAGCAGACCATGCCACAATCAGATAAGAAAATGAACGTGTGTGGACATGGCTGCATGAAAACAAATTTTCGTATTGTCACAAAGTTGTAGTTTAACGTGTGTAGACCGTCGTGTTGACAATTCCCTACCACTCGGTGGCATATTATCCACGTAGCTGGCCAAGCTTTGCGGTTAAAGCTCACATAATGATTTATTAGTTTATTTTAATGGGGATTAATCAAGTATTTTTCATTTTAAATCAATATTTATCTGGCGTCTTTGTAACACAAACTGAATTCAACAAATATACAGTCAGACAAATCACAGTTTTTTCTTGTAAAGGAACAAAAATATAGTACAATGAAGTGTGTAATCAAGTGCCACACAGCAGAGAAAGCTCTTTGATGGTGCACAATACTAAGCTAAGCTATACTTAAAAAAGGTCGGTATAAAATATTTGTTGGTTAAGATTAATTGTATACTATTAAGAACTTCAACTATATATGATATAGGTAGTACACATGAGTAAGTATATGTAGTATAAGGTTACCATATGGGAAAAGAACGCAAATGGCACCACTTTAATATTTTGTTTACACTAGTATAAAGTCTACAAAATCATTCAATTTGGAATCTCACTTTTTATATGATAACTACTAATTACCTATGATGGCGTCTTCATTGAGGAGAATCTTTGAACGTGGTATAAAGTCTTCATTATACCACGTTTATACCTATGCTGGCGTGTTCATTGAGGAGATTCTCCTCAATGAAGACGCCATCATATTATTGTTGTTTGCGTGCGTGTCTGTGACATACCTTGCAAGAATCTAAAATGTCGCAATCATATGATGTCGATTCCGAACAAGAGAATAACCTTTATTTATGTGTATATAGGGTGTCATTTAATTCAAGAATGATGTGAATCCATATGCAATTTAAAAAAAATAAAATGCACACAAAATTTATTCATTAACTAAAAATATATACACGGGAATTTTAGAGTTCTTGCATACCCTGTTTAGTTCCCCAAAGTTTCACCAACTACTCATCACAGCAATCTCGGGACACTAATTAGGAGTATTAAATGTAGATTAATGACAAAACTCATTCCACAACCCCTACCTTAATTTTCGAGACGAATCTAAGAGCATCTTCAAGAGAATAGCAATAATTCTCTTTAAATTTAAAGTTAAGAGGCTACCTAAATGATAAAAAGCTTTCCAAATTGAAAGGTAAACCAACATACACTTTAAAATTGGATTTTTCATATATCATAGGGTCAATGGACCCCACTTGTCATCCTCCTCGCTTGTCTTCCTCCTTTCCCCAACTCTGCTCGGCACCCTCTCCTCTCATCTCCGGGCGCGTACTTGGCTGCCCGAGCACCTCTACCGCCGCGCACGTCCTTGGCTGCCCAAGCACCTCCTCCCCCCGACGATGCTCTAGCTCCTCCTCCACCCGCCGTCCTAGCGCCTCCCGAGTTCCTCTTCTGCCGCGTGCTGGCTCGGAGGAGGGCCGACCGCGTGCCTCGCCCGCCGCCGCTTGGCTCCGGCGGGGCTGCGCCGCGCTCCTCCTCCGCCACCGCTAGCTGAGAGCCGACTGTGTGTCTCCGCGCCGCCGCTGGCTCGGGCCGAGGGCGATCGCGCAGCACCTCCGCTGCGCCGCCTGGCTGGGAGCAGGCCAGAGCGCGCGCCAGCCACCGCCGCGCTGGCTCGAAGGGTCGACAGCGGGCACCTCCGCCGCCGCACGCTGACTGGGTCGCCTCCCGGGCGCTCCTCATCACCGCACGCGGGCTGCAAGGGGAGGCCTAGGAAGGGAGGTGAGTCCACGCGGGGATGGAATAGAGGGGAGGCCGCGGGAAAGGAGGAGCACGCGCGACGTGAATATAGCGAGCTGGTGCGCTCGACAAAGAAAGCGAGCGTCTGGGGCCGTATTGCGAGTGATGTAGCGAGGCAACGAAAATAACGAGTCTGTTGAAAGCCGATTTTTCATTCTTTTTTTACCGATCCAAAACAAGTTTAGCTAGTCTCTTGGAGTTGCTCTAACGAGCCTAATTATGTCATGATTAGACAACTATCGTGCTACAGTAACCAATCTCTAATGACGGATTTATTAGACTTAATGGATTCGTCTCGCAATTTCCGGTCCATTCGTGTAATTATTTTTTAACTAGTCTACGTTCAATACTCCTAATAGACCTTTAAAGAGGACGCAAAAGTTTCACCTCACGAACTAAACAGGGCCAAATATTTGTGTGTCGTGCCTATGAAGGAACCACTTTAATCTTTTTAGTCATCACACACTGCTCATGGATATATAGAAAAGACCATCATACAGTGATATATTAGTGTGCCGTGCGCATTATAACTAATACAGTAATACTTATACAGAGCATAACCATCCTCTGGTGCTTCATACACACACTAAGAATACATAGCTTAGTTATACATGTCACATGATGTAAAACATATTAAGAATCACTTTCTCATCAAGATGTTCCAAGCGGAGGCCCACATAAACCCATGTTTCCGATATACACTGATGCTGGGTCATCAGTTGCTAGTGTCTGAAGTTGATTCCCTGATGGTATTCTTCCACTTAGATTGTTATACGAGAGGTTGAAGCTGGCCAAAGAAGTTAGAGCTGATATGCTTGAAGGGATCTCTCCAGATAGCTCAAGGCACTCCCACCCCAGACTCTACCATAGAGTCTATGTCCATTTATTACCTTCATATTTATTGTATTTTGCTGATGTGGCACTTATGTGGCAGTATATTTATGGAAGAGAGAGGGAGAAAAATCAAGACTCCAAGTCTTATTTAGACTCCAAATCCATGATAACTTCGAGGTAATAAATGCTCTTAGACTCTATGTAAAGTCTGATTGTGAGTGCCCTTATGTGATAAGTCAAGGGACTCCAATGCCTTGAGGTCACCAACGGATTCCCAAAAGGGTCTCGATGGTGGGAGCAGCATGAACTGGAGTGCCAATCGTCTGCATCCCCAAAAGAGACTATCAGGCAAACGGAACCTAATCCTACTGCCACGGACCAGGGAAAGCCCTGTGTTGTCGCCGACCAGGAAGTCTGTTCAAAGCCTCGAGGTGGTGCTGTTCGTCGTGGATGCTTGATATGTCCTTGGAAGGGGCCATTGCCGTGGCGAAAAACGATGACTGTTTCCCTGGCGGCATTCATGCCTCCATTGGCTAACTTTTCGGCAGGATCACGTGATCAGCGGGCATTTCAAAATTCGAATGCCATCGATGGTTGCTATCCAACCAAAGCGGAGCTAATTGAGAAGGCAAAGAATTATGGTCGGTCAAGATTGGACCTACAAAAAAGGAAAATTCCTTTTCATCCTAGGCCCACTGATCAGATACCGTGTGGAATTCCCTACAGCCCACGCAACCTAATCCACCCTTCCACACACGCCGCCGACATCGCTCACACCGCCGCCATCGTTCACCCTTCGTACGCCGCCATGGCGGCTCGGCAACCACCACCACCACCAAGTCGTCAAGTGCCTTCTCGCCACCCTCTGCAAAATCGGAATGGCCCACCAGGGAGGAATGCTCATGACCAACAAAACCGCCCCTACCGCCATGATCGTGGATCAGGGCATGGCCGAGGCGGATATGGGGCTGGCCGCGGAGGAACCGGTACTGGTCGTGGTGGCCATGGACCTGCACACAATAACCTCGATCGGGAGCACACACATCAGAGGTATGTTCCTGTTGGGGCACCACTAGCTGGGCGGTCCGATACAGAGCTATCACAGCATGCTCCCCAAGGGGCCGCAGATCATCAGCAAGGTTTATCTAGTGATGTAGGATCAGGGAAGGCAAAGAAACCACGTCCTCCTTTTTGTTGGAAGTGCAAATGCACTGGGCACACGGCTGAAATTTGCAGGGCTGACTTAGATTGTGTTGTTTGCAATAAGAAAATTGCGCATTTATCAGCTAAGTGTCCTCTGTTGAAAATGTCAAAGCCAACTGCTTCACTCTTTGGTTCAGCAAAAACTGAGATGGGTTTCTTTCAATGCCTGAGTTGGATTTTAAGCTAGAAACTCCAAAGCCGGCACCTACAGCTTTGGTCAAAGTGACGGGTGGTGTGTTGGATGCTCACAGTGTACAAGCAGAGCTCGCAAAACTCACCCGTGCAGACTGGAGATGGGAGGCCCTTCCACACGGTGAGGACTCATACTTGGTGGTCTTTCCTTCAGACGAAGAACTGAAGCGTATGGCTGATGTTGAATTCCGTTTGAAGAGCCACGGTGTTACTTTGACAATATCGGAATGGCTGGATGCTAGGGATATCATTCCGGCATATCATCTTGATGAAGTTTGGGTGCATATCAAGGGTGTTCCTCATGCATGGAGACATTACCTTGCTTTCTGGGCATTAGGCACTGTCATAGGAGCAACGGTGGAGGTCGACATGCTCACTTATAGAAAGAAAGGAGTCATCAGAGTCCTAGTAGGGATGCTGAATAAAGGACAGCTACCACACACAACTGATGTTGTCTTTGGGAAGGAAGGATATAATGTCACATTCACATTAGAGGAAGACAGCTTCCAGCCAGCAGTGCCAGCACCACCCATCCAATATACTTCTGACGGAGATGACAAGGGACTAGACGAGGACAGAACACATGGGCCTGGAGATATAGACAAGCAAGTGAAAAAATCGAAAAACACAGCTACAAATAATTCAGCCCCAGGTGCTTCTGGCGCTGGCCCTGCTCCAATGCAATTTGCACTTACTCCTTTTGGTAAAAATCGCCCGGCAGCTACACCAAAACCTTTAGTGTTTTGGGATGGAAAATCACCATTACCAAAAATTGCTGGTACACCACGCAGAGCTTCGAACACTATGAGCAAGGGATAGGAAACGATGCAGCCAAGAATTGCAGATGCTGAATTGGCTCAAATTTTAGGCTCAAAAATTACGCTTGAGCCTATGGGTGATACAGGGACGCCAACCAGCACTTTGGGAGAGACTCCCTCGGGCAACAAGCCCTTGCCAATGGATGCCCAGCTCGAGCACCAACCAGTGGAGCTCAGTGGCCCAGGCAATGGTTACTCAGCACCAGCTGCTTCAGTCTCAGGTAATATAGGGACACAGCTTGCTGCCACATCAAATGCTTTTATCTCCCATGGGAACATGATGGATGAAAATGCTGTTGGAAACGGCCGGGAACGTTCGGCGCTCGACGCCCTCCTCCTCACTCGCTCTAGCTCGCTCACACGACGGGAACCCGAGGAGGAAGATGAACAGTGTTTTGGCCTGTATCTTGGCCTCTCTATTGATTACATTGGACTCGGCAGCGAGCACAAGAGTACACGGGCATACATATAGACCTGGTGACACCGGAGCTAACCTCCACGCCACGCACGTCTCCGCCCGATCCGCGAGACGCGCTCGTCATCGTCGTGAGCCACATGCTCTCCCAACGATGCGGCTCCCTTCTCACGATCAGCGCCATGCACTCAACTCCTAGCCACCTAAGACCCTATCAACACGTGCACGTACTGCACCTAACAAACTCACGCGA
The DNA here is from genome assembly GCA_022644695.1 of Cenchrus purpureus. Classification (NCBI taxonomy): domain Eukaryota; kingdom Viridiplantae; phylum Streptophyta; class Magnoliopsida; order Poales; family Poaceae; genus Cenchrus; species Cenchrus purpureus. The sequence continues at coordinate 21,848,608 of CP053457.1, forward strand.
CGCACGCGCACAACCAGCATGGCAACAACCTTGCCGCACACTTGAACGAACGCACGCACACACACCCGCACATGTCAAGCTTATTGCTAACAATCACCCCCTAAGCTTGACGTGGTAGATATTGTGCCTCCGCGACGCCGCGACCTTCTTCTTCCTCTCCGGCGACACACGCCGTCGCTTGTTCTCCGGCGACAAACGCCGTCCTCCGCAGCACCCGCTCAGCGTCGCCAGGAGCCTCTTGCTCGCCCGAACGACGCAGCCTCACGCTCGGATCTCCATCTTCTTCCTCAGCGACACACACCGAGCTCCATCGACGCCGGCGACATACGCCTAGCGTCGGCACATGCCGTCATATACGGCTCCGGCGACACACGCCGTCGAGCAGATCAAGCCCGGCAAGACCGACACACGATCCGCTGCCGAGCACCATGGGCGACCACGCACAGACCGACACACGGCCCGACGACCTCCCCTCGCCTCGCCTCCAGCGTGCTCCTCGCTGCTGCCTCGCCGGGCCACGCACACCGCTGACCAGAACGCGTGTTGCATCAGCGCCGCGCCTCACGCGCGCGCCGTGCCGCGCTTGCAGCTCCGCCGGCCCGGCTGGCCTGGCTGGCGCGCCGCCGTCCGTCGGCCGCCGACCTCTTCTCAACCAAGCTCTGATACCAAATGTTGGAAACGGCCGGGAACGCGCGTTCCCGCTGCTCTCCCCTCCCCTCACTCGCTCTAGCTCGCTCACACGACGGGAACCCGAGGAGGAAGATGAACAGTGTTTTGGCGATGAACGCCGAGGCCGGCCACCACCGGCCTGTATCTTGGCCTCTCTATTGATTACATTGGACTCGGCAGCGAGCACAAGAGTACACGGGCATACATATAGACCTGGCGACACCGGAGCTAACCTCCACGCCACGCACGTCTCCGCCCGATCCGCGAGACGCGCTCGTCATCGTCGTGAGCCACGTGCTCTCCCAACGATGCGGCTCCCTTCTCACGATCAGCGCCATGCACTCTACTCCTAACCACCTAAGACCCTATCAACATGTGCACGTACTGCACCTAACAAACTCACGCGACGCACGCGCACAACCAGCATGGCAACAACCTTGCCGCACACTTGAACGAACGCACGCACACACACCCGCACATGTCAAGCTTATTGCTAACAAATGCAACAGATGGCCTACATGAGCATACAAAATGCCGCATGTCTACTGAGGAATTTTCAGGGATGGCAAGGACAGCAACACTAGACTCAGGCCTCGACCAGACACCATCAGGTACAGAAACTCAGCAACTAGTTGGGTCTGTATATTATGATGGTAAAAGGCGTAGCTCACGCTCTAATGTAGTTTCGTCAACTGATGGAATATCTCCTGCAGATGAGGATGTGCTTGTTAGAGCAATGAAGCGTGCTGCTGTACGCAACTTGGATGGGCCAATGGAGAACAGGACGGCGATGGACATCAACATGTCCCCAGTGTCGCCTTCGACTCCACACATCATGTTGCCGGGTACATTTAATTCTTGCCCTGCTATTTCAATAGCTTCCATACCTAGCGATAAATGTGAAACAAATTTAAAAAGACTGGGTTTCTTTCTGGGTAGTAACAGCAAGAGTGTAAACTTGTCCATCAATGCCTTAAGACGAATAGATGTTGATAGGTTGACTGTGTCACCAAACATAAAAAAGAAAACAACCTTAAAAAATATAGATCAAGAAAATTCCTTGAATCCTTTTGATGCTAGTGATGACGAGGACACTGAATCTGATAGTGCCCTACTCGCTCACTTGGTGAAGGATATCTCAGATGTAGGCTTAGATGATACGGACCTGGACACAAGAGTTTGTGACCTCATGGTGACCAGTCAAAAATCTAAGTTAAAATCAAAAAAGAATAATAAAGAACGTAAGAAAGGAAAAAAATCAACCCACTCAGTTTCTCCATGAAAGGCTTTTTTTGGAATAGCAGAGGTCTATCGGACTTGGCTAAATACCGCTACATTGCGGATGCAATCAAGGAACATTGTTTAGATTTTGTTGCTGTCATGGAGACTGGGAAGCAAGACATGTCAAAGACGAATCTTGCTCGTCTTTCTGGAGGGGCAGATTTCGTTTGGCACTGTCTTTCTCCACGAGGAAGGTCAGGAGGGATTCTCCTTGGAGTGAACGTGAGTATTTTGGACTTGTCACTAATTGTAGAAGGGGAATTTTTTATCAAATTCCATCTATGCAATAAAATTGATAGGTTTAAATGGATCCTAATGGCTGTATATGGACCAGCTCAAGATGAGTTCAAATCTAGCTTTCTGTCAGAACTAGTACGGACTTGTCAACAAAATCCATTGCTGACTCTTATTGGTGGGGATTTTAATATCATGAGAAATAGTAAGGAGAAGAATAATGATAGATCTAATAATCGATGGCCTTTCCTTTTTAATACTGTCATTGATAGTTCTGATCTTAGGGAAAATGACTTGACGGGTCGTCAATTCACGTGGGCGAACTCTTTGCCTAACCCAACCTATGAAAACGTGGACAGAGCTTTATGACTACGGAATGGGAATTTAAATACCCACTGGTGACCGTACATGCTCTAGATAGAGGTGTATCGGACCACACACCCTTATTGCTAGACACGGGGATGTCTGCTTATAAAGGGAACATAAGACAGTTCAAACTGGAACTCAGTTGGTTCTGTCGTGAGGACTTTCACGACCGAGTGGTGGAAATATGGAATAAGCCAGTTCCCAGAAAAAATTCAGTGCAACGATGGAACAAAAAGTTGAGTGCCTTACGCCGACACCTCCGCGGATGGGCATCTCATATAGATGGAATTTACAAACAACAAAAATCATCTCTATACAGAATACGATCAATGAATTAGACATTGCTGCAGAAACCCGTACTTTGATGTAATCGTAACATGATGATCTGATACATGCTCGAGAACAATTAACAAAGCTGCTCCGGGAAGAGGAAATCAAATATTACCAACAAGCTAAGGTGACAGATAATCTTCTAGGGGACAACAATACTAGATATTTCCAAATGGTTGCCAATGGCAAACATCGGAAAAAAAAAGGATATTTTCCCTGGAGCAAGAGAATGGCTTAATTGAGGGACAAGCTAATCTGAAAGCTTATATTACTAAGTTCTATAAAGACTTATTTGGTGAACCTGAAGGAAATTCATTCACTTTAGATGAGTCTCGGATAGAAGACATCTCTCAGGTCACCTCAGTAGAAAATAATTTCCTCACAGCACCCTTCACAGAGAAAGACGTTCGGGATGCAATTTTTTATTTTGAACATAATAAAGCACCAGGTCCTGATGGGTTTCCAGCTGAGTTTTATCAAAAGTTTTGGGATGTCATCAAAGGAGACTTATTGCAGATGTTCCATGAATTGCATACTGGAACCTTACCACTTTTTAGTCTCAATTTAGAGTAATAACACTTATCCCCAAAGTCCACGAACCAAATCAAATACAACAATATAGACCCATTTGCTTGTTGAATGTTAGTTCTAATATCTTTACGAAAGTGGCTACTAATAGAGTTAATGTGATTGCAGATCATCTAATTAGCCCAACTCAAACAGCTTTCATGCAAGGACGTAACATCCTAGAGGGTGTCGTTATTTTACATGAAACCATACATGAGTTACACAAGAAAAAATAGTCCGGTGTCATCTTCAAAATTGATTTTGAGAAAGCATATGACAAAGTACGATGGCCATTCCTAATGCAGACTCTACGAATGAAAAGTTTCTCGCCCAAGTGGATTTCTTGGGTTGAATCTTTTGTTTCAGGGGATAGTGTAGCAGTTAATGTTAATGAGGATGTCGGGTCATATTTCCAAACTAGGAAAGGCCTTCGACAAGGGGACCCTTTATCCCCGATATTGTTTAACATTGTGGTTGACATGCTACTGGTCTTAATAAACATGAGCCAAAGGCGATGGTCGATCGGTGGAATAGTACCACATCTAGTTGATGATGGGTTATCTATTTTACAATATGCTGACGATACAATTCTTTTTATGGACCATGTCCTGGATAAAGCACGTAACATGAAGCTATTGCTTTGTGCCTTCGAGCAACTTTCGGGGCTTAAAATAAATTTCCATAAAAGTGAACTTTTTTGCTTTGGAGAAGTGCAAGAATCAATTGATCAGTATACTAAACTATTTGGCTGCAACCCAGGAGCTCTTCCAATGAAGTATTTGAGTATTCCTATATATTATAGGACACTATCAAATGCAAATTGGAAAAGAGTAGAAGAACGTTTTGAGAAAAGACTCAGCAGTTTGAAAGGTAAACACCTTTCTACAGGAGGCCGACTAACACTGATTAACTCAGTGCTCAGTAGCTTACCTATGTATATGATGTCTTTCTTTGCGATCCCAAGAGGGGTACTTAAAAAACTAGACTACTTTCGATCAAGATTTTTTTGGCAAAGTGATGGCGATTGACGAAAGTATCGTCTTGCCAAATGGAGTATATTGTGCCAACCCAAGGATCAAGGGGGTATAGGAATTCATAACTTAGACATAAAAAACAAAGCGCTTCTCAGCAAATGGTTGTTTCAACTACTCACAACAGATGGGACTTGGCAACAACTCTTACGTAACAAGTATCTAGGGTCTAAGCTACTTTCACAAGTGCAATGGAAAAGCGGAGACTCACATTTTTGGGCTAGCCTGATGAAGGTTTAAAATGAGTTTCTACGTTTTGGTACTTTCTTAATTAAGGATGGTTCATGTGTCGGTTCTGGGAAGACAAATGGTTGGGAAATTCAACACCGCGAGAACAATATCCTAGTTTGTATAACATAGCTCGACACAAATAGGATACAGTTGCAGAAGTCTTCACCTCACCCTTAAATATTTCTTGGCGAAGAGATCTCATAGGCTGCAAGTTAACAGCATGGAACAATCTGGTTCCATGTCTTGCTAACATTGTGCTAAGTCAGGAATCTGATGAGTTTCGATGGAACCTACATCCAAATGGACAGTTCTCAGTGAAATCTCATTACTTGGCAATGATTCATAGTTATATCCCCAACCTAAACAAGCGCATGTGGAAATTAAAAGCCCCTTTGAAAATAAAGATCTTTATGTGGTACTTGCAAAGAGGAGTAATTCTAACAGAAGATAATTTAGCAAAGCGCAGTTCGCAAGGAAGCAAAGTTTGTTGTTTCTGCCACAAAGATGAAACAATTCAACACCATTTCTTTGACTGTCGTTTTGCTCAAGCAGTATGGTTTATGATTCATGCGGCTTTAGGCTTGTCTCAACCTCGTAGTGTGTCCAATATGGTTGGGAGTTGGCTATGGGGTCTTGAAAAAGATTTGAAACCGCTAATTCTGCTAGGAGCGGCTGCTACTTGCTGGTCGTTGTGGTTATGCAGAAATGATATCATCTTCAGGAACAAACATAACACTTTTCCACTGCAGGTTATCTACTCGATTATACACTTGCTCCGTACATGGGCTATGTTACAGAAGCCACACAGGATTTGGTTGCTGTGGCATCGCTACGTTTGACGCAGGTGGTCTAGGAGTTCTTTACCCAGGCACATGGGTGACGGTCTAGTCTTCGAATTGATTGTCATTAAAGTGTTTTGGGTTTCTCTCATCTTTTTAGACTGTGTGCATCACGCTATGCAGAGGTCGGGAGTATTTCAAGACATTGTATCAACTCGATGTAATGACCTTGAAATTTAATAAAAAGCTTCCTTTATCAAAAAAATGTTATTAGGAATGCTCCCGCTCAAGTTATTCCAAGAAAGATTCAAGGTTTTTAAAGCAACCAGTGCACTAATGCCGTGAGGATTTCTCCAGTCAAATTGTTACATGATAAATCAATATTTACCATGTGCTACTTGATTCCTGCAGAAAATTCTAGTTGTTGCCCTTTAGTTAGAACTGATATGGTGTCTGTAAAAGAGACAGTAGCACTATTATCCCTAATATCCATATCTCCATCGACACAGCCCCTTGTAGTTTCAAAGATATTACTAAAGGGTCCAAAGTCACTATATTTATAAGCGTGAGCAATTGCACTCATGTTCATCATAGACTCGGGTATTTGACCAGAAATACTATTACATGCAAGGTCAATGTATTGAAGCCATTGAATCTTTGCAAGTTGAACGGGAATATTGCCAGAAAAATTATTGGACCGCAGCCATATCAATGCTAGGGATGGTAACTTATCTTTTTTCGAATCGAGAGATGACCCCCATTTCCATTATCAGGATAACGGAAATACCAGGTTCTTACATGGGTAACCAGACAGAGAGAAAGGAAAGACTGCCGATCTTCAGAAGATCGAACACCAGACAAGTTCTAGCCAGCACGGGGCAACCCCAAACCACATGAGCTACAATTTTTAGGCCTTGCTACCAAAAGAAAGTACAAGCTATGATTGCTATCTCCTCTGAAGTAGAAGACAACCCAGAGCCCAACTTCTCCTTTTTGATCACTCGGACGCCCTGGATCCATCTCCGCCATCTTGGACATCATCTGGGGTGCTCCGGCGCTGGCATCAACATCAGAGGCCTTCCTCTCTGCCCCGCCAGTAGCCTGCTTGCCGTCGCCAGGAGCACTCTGATTCCGGTTGTCATTTGTGCTTGGAATTCCTTCTTGTACAAACCTGTCCAATGTTTCATCAGAGCACAAGCATGTATTACAACCTCTGCTGGGTGTTTGATAGTTTTATGCTCGAAGCAAGCCCTGTTTCTTGCTTTCCAGGTTGCCCAACAAATGGCCGCCAGACCGAAGGCATGCTCCAGAATCCCACCTGGAGAGTGAATTTTAGCCCACTCCCAATAGGAGTTGCAGTTAGATGGGATTTGGTTAGTATCTAGGCATAGCGCCACTATCCCCCATACACACTTGGCCACAGGACACTGAAAGAACAAATGGTCAACGCTTTCATTTGCCTCGCAGAAGTAGCATGATGGTTCTCCTGTCCACTTTCTTTTAATCATGTTATCCTTGGTCAAAGTTGCCTTTTTCTCAACCAGCCACAGGAATATTTTTATTTTGTATGAGATCTTTGCTTTCCATATTCTATAATATGGTTCCCCTTCATCACTCCTGGTTAGCATATCATACATCGCTTTGACTGTAAATTTTCCTTTCACTCCACACCCCCACCTGGACTGATCTTTGTTGTTGTTCAAGTGAGTACTCAGTATTCTCCCTCTCACCTCCTGCCACTGCTCATTTAAGAAGTCAGGCAGCCACCTCCTAAATGGCAGATCCCCACCACCCAAGATGAATTCCCTGACCGTAATGTCTTTGTTCTTGCAAAGATCATCCAGTACAGGAAATCTCACACACAGTGGACCTTCTTTCCCCCAATTATCAGTCCATAACAGAGTACTCTCTCCATTGTTTATTTCACATTTCCTCCCCTTCAAATACAGGTTTCTGACTTTGAGCAAGTCAGTCCAGACAGGAGAGTCTCCTAGCCTATGACTGACATTGCCAACAACTTTATTCTTCAAGTATTTGGCTTTCACCGGGTCTTGCCAGAGCCCAGATTCATTATCTAATCTCCACCACCACTTACAGAGTAAACTTATGTTCATTTTCTCAATGCTCTTGATCCCCAAACCACCTTTCTTCTTGCTTTTACATACTGTTTCCCACCTAAGTAGGTGGTATTTTCTTTTATGACCACCACCCTGCCAGAAAAAAGTTCTCCTTTGTTTGTCTAACTGTTTAATTAAAGTCTTGGGTAAAAGATACATAGACATATGGTAGATAAAAGTACTAGTAAGGCTGGAGTTTATGAGTGTAGTTCTACCAACAATGGACATGGTCCCCCCTTTCCAGATGTCTAATTTCTTCCCATTTTTTCCATCAATAGGGACCAATCTATTACATGCAATTTCCTAGGACTCACTGGTACTCCAAGGTACCTTATGGGGAATCCCCCTGTTTGACAGTTGAATAACTCAGCATACTGAATTTCCAGCATGTCATCACCATTTATTAAGCAAATCTCACTTTTAGAGAAGTTGATTTTGAGCCTAGCCATCTGTTCATAAATGTACAGAAGCATTTTCATGTTCCTGGCCTTCTCCATATCATCCTTCAGGCAGATGATTGTGTCATCTGCATATTGTAATATTGCAACCCCATGAGGAACTAGATTATCAGCAAGGCCAATTATCAGCCCATTTGATTGAGCCATTTTCACCATCTTTGTTAGACTATCAGCAACAAAATTGAATAATAGAGGTGACAGGGGATCTCCCTGTCTCACCCCTTTGTGGCTCACAAAGTAGGGGCCTAACTGATCATTGACTTTAACATACAAATCTTGCAAACAAATCGATTGTATGCAAGATCAAGGAATTCTAGAGACTGGGACACTCGAAGAACTGATGGGAAAACTCCTGAAAGATTGTTGCTATTTAAATTGAGTTCATCAATATTTTGGAAGGGACCAGAATCTCGGTTGCAAGTGGGCACCTCTCCTGATAACATGTTTCCCGATAGGTCTAGTATATACAAATATTGCACATCGCACAATGAATGTGGTATGCTGCCAGAAATTGAATTGTTGTAAAGAGCAAATAGCAAATGGTTGCTATTTAAATTGAGTGCATCCATATTTTGGAAGGGACCAGAATCTCGGTTGCAAGTGGGCACCTCTCCTGATAACATGTTTCCCGATAGGTCTAGTATATACAAATATTGCACATCGCACAATGAATGTGGTATGCTGCCAGAAATTGAATTGTTGTAAAGAGCAATCGTTCCTAAACTCTGGGCTATGAAGTCTGGTAGTGTCCCTGACAAATTGTTTCTGGAGAGGTCAATGCAAGATAATCCATGTTTCTTGGAAAACGTGGAACTGGACAAGTAAATCTGTTACTATTAAGGTCAATGATGCCTTCTGCAAGCATTTCAAAACTTGTTGGCAATGTGCCACTCAGTCGATTATTTGACATGTCCAAATAATGAGCTGTTGAAACTACGGACCAGAACCAATTGGGTATATTGTCATCTATGGTTGCTTTTGAAATGTCAAGAACTATGATATTGTTTAGCTATCCAATCCATGCTGGGAACGCATGTCCAAGCTTGCATGACTTGAGACTGACCACTTTTAACTTGAAACAAGGAATACTCCGATTTGAGCGCACGACAAAGGAAAGGGAGTTACCTGACATTTGTAATACTCGCAAATTTGTCAATCCTTCTAAGGGCAAGTACATTGGTGTGGTCTGATAGGCTGTCCCATGCATTTACACGTAATCTTGGGTCGACTCAACAGACAACCTATATAATGAGTTGTCTGGTAAGTCGTCTGATAGATCTATATAATTCCTTAACTTGTGCACATAAAAAAAGAATATAATGAGTTGCATGGCAACAACAACTCATACAATGGTTGTGGAGTTGTCTCATGAGGTAGTTGTTTCGTTCATGAGGTGGTTGTTTCGCGAGGCAACGACCTCTTTCTCTCTCCTTGCTCTCTCTCCTCCACATCATCAAAAATCCTATGTGGCACTACATGGGACGACCTATGAGACTGCTGACGTGTACCAATGTACTTGCTCTAAGTGTCCTTCATGTATTTCACCAACCAGGTGGTTAGAACCAAGATTAAATATAGTCAAATTTTTAAGCCTTCCAATCCACAATGGTAAAGGGCCTGTGATATTGTTATCATACAAATTTAAGTAATTCATTCTATTTAGAGGCTCTAACCAGTTTGGCAGGTTCCCACCAGTACAGTTTGTCCCATGAACATTTTGGAAGCCTATCCATCAAATCACCTATGTCCCCAGTGATATTACTCCGTGAAAGATCCAGAATCTTCAAGTTACATAGGTTCTTCCAATTTGGTGGTATCATACTCGCAATATTGTTATCGCTTATATAAACTTGCTCAAGTGAGGTCATATTTTCCCATCTCATAAGGAATTGGGCCTTGGAAGCCAGATGAGGAGAGGTCAAGATAAGTCAATGTCATTATGTGCCAAAACCAACTGGGAGAAATTGCAGTGTATAAGGTGTTGTACTTGATGTCCAACACCTTAAGCGTGGTTATATTAGAATGATCAAGATTTGCCATTATGTTTCTTAGATCGCTGCCTCTTAGATGAAGAACTCCTAGTAATGGAAGGCTGCTAACTCCATGAATCCAGTCTACCGCGGTGCTAAGATTCGTCCAGCTCATGTCGAGGTACTTCAGTAGGGAAAGATGTGATAACCATGTAAGGCTTTCTGAGTATGGAGAGCCCCAGCAATCCGAGTTGAGATCAAGATAGACAAGCTTGGATAGGTTACCTATCTGCGGAGGCACTCTCCCCCCAAATAGTGCACAGGAAAGGTTGAGGTATCGAAGACTTCTAAGGGAGCCAATAAACTTTGGGATGCTTGCACTACTGAAGTTGTTACAACTCAAGTCTAAATACCTCAAATGCTCTAATCCAACTAAAGAGGAGCTCATCTCACCTCCGAGTGCGTAGATAGAATCACTAGTGCTGCAGCAAGAATTTTCATTATGGAGATCCAGCTTGACAACATGGTTGGTTCGGTTGCTGCAGTGAACACCCTTCCACTAGCAACAATCTTCTCCTCTCCATGATAATAGTTGGCCCCCAGGGTCAGATAAGCTGGCTTTGAATGAGAACAACGCATCCCTCTCACTTGTGATGCATCTCCCATTCGATCTCTTAGTTTGAAGGGATGAACATGAGGGCACGGGCAGGATCAGAAGCAGCCAGGTTAGGACTGTTCCTTGGAGAAGCATGAACCTCACTGCAGCCATTCTCAGCACACGGTTGAGGTAAAATGTATGAGATATGAGTGCAGTATCAGCATAGAAATCATTCAGCTCATCTTATTCGATGGCATCTGTTTTCAGCAGTCAACTGACGAAGAAGTCTTGGTCGGCCGGCCAACATTTTTTATAGTCATACTGTTATGTTTGAACGTGTAGACAGCCGCGTTTAAAAATTCCCTACGGTTCCGTAGTGACAGCGTTGTTCGGCAGTGGAGGTACAGAAGTGGCCCAGAAGTTCAGTGGATTTTCTGCCAATCTGGAGCTAGCAGCCATTATATTCCCCTTTTAAAAACAGATTGAAAAGACAGTAAACAAGTGAAAAGGGTGAGCAGCTGTTTGTTTTATTCTGAATCACAGTCAGCTAGTATGCTTTCCTAGACTTTCCGATTCAATTATTTGACCTGTGACGCAATGCCATACGGACCTGGTCACCTGGAGCCAACTCTAATAGACACTTTTATATACTGTGTCTGTAGACTGTCTAGTCATTAGCTCAATACTTTCCACAAGACCCGTAATTTGTCACTTCTGATTCAAATTCTCGATACAAATATGAAATTGTCTTATCCAATGGCACATTGGAAGAAAAAGAGTACCCGAGGTCACCAAAGGGGCCTTACATTGGAAGTGAGAAGCAGTGAATAAGGATTGTAAGTTTCTTAGTAGAACTAACAAGAAAATGTCAACTGCAAATCTGCAATGTGCCAATATTTTTGAGATATGCCACCTTGTCATGACCCAAATATAGCCCAGCAGAAGCTCAAGGTGGTCAAGCCCATCTACTTCAGCCCAGCCCGATAGTCAAGGCCAAGCTACAAGAGAAAGGGGCAGAGCACTCCAGGAGAACAAAAATCATAAAGAAGAAAGGAAACGGAAGCATCGAGTAGGAGCTCGTATTCCTCCTCGCTCCAGAGATCCTATCCCCATCCGATCTCTGCTGTTGGTGCTCACGCTCCCGATCGATCTCGCCGGTGTAGCCACGGGTGTGACAGTTGGTATCAGAGACCCTACCTTCCTCGGCTTGGGTGCAGCAGGCTGTTGCATGCTGTCCACCCAACCCCAGTAAAGAACGGGCGAGCCGAGCTCCTTCCGCGGTGGCTACCCTGAGCTCCGCCCGCGACGTCGACCCCGCGATTCCCACGGCGGCGCACTCCGAGCACTCTAGGGCGGGCCGTGCAGGCGACGTGCGCAGCACTGTCCCGACGGCGGCAACAGAGGAATAGGCTGTGTAGAAGGGGCAGGGCGGCGTGGTGACTCAGGGAGTGCAGCGGCGCGACAGCTTCCTGGTGGGCCTAAGCAGCTCCCTCCAGGTTCGTCGTGCTCGTGACCTCTATATGGATTCAATGGTTGCTGAGATGGGTGCCCCTGAGGTGTTCGACGAATTGCCCCACTGGGGTAACAAGGAGATGTTTGATGGCAATTCTCTCTCAGAGGTGATTTGGGATAGAGATGTCTCATATGAGTTAGTTCCAGAGGTGAATTGGGATGAACTGACTTATGCAGATGTTGTCTGGGATGAGTGTGAGCAAGACATGGCTGGCCAACACAGGTTGCTAAAGAAACTGGCTATAGATGCAGATACCTTGGTTGGTGAGAATAAGATGTATGCAGAACAGGAGTTACTTGATGATAAGTCTCCTCCGTATGTGATTTGGGACGAGGAGCCCATACATGAGCAACAGACAGTTGAGTAGGTGACTTTCGGGGGATCACTGTTTGAACAAGCTGCCTACAAGTTGTTAAATGTAGTGCCTATCCAAGCTTCAGTCATGTGGAATATTGCAGTACAAGAAGAGCTTAATGTACCATCCTCTGTTGATGTCGTGTGGGATGATGAGTTGCTGGATAATGATGAGTCACCGATGGCTATTGAACAGTTGGGGCCAGTTTTAGTAGAGGTGAAGCCTGGTTTTGTGACCACAGCACGAGGTGACCTTGTGACCATCTTAGGTATTGCTACAGTGGAATTGGTTAGTAGAAAGAGTAATGAGGCAGATTTCCTGCAGAAGATGAGCACTTTTGCTGAAGAGAAGAAGGCTCTTGCTGATGAACTTGAGGAACTGTGAGGACCTGTGTGCGTCCGAGGATCGGTGGATGGTCGCTCCTTAGTGATGAGTGATTGATAACGTTGTGTGGACTGACTCTTGGCCTAGTATTGCAGGTGCAGGTTGCAGCTTGATTTGCGTTGGTGCAGGTGAAGAACAAGCGCGAAAGGCCTATGCCAGTGGGCCTCCAAGTGTGGAGAGACAAGTAGGCTTGGTTCGATGGGATCAAGTGCAGGCCACATGGTGGCAAGAAGAGCAAGACGAAGTCGTGTACGGTTTCTTGGTTGAGCCTCAAAACCAAGACCGAGCCGGGATGACCGTGGCGGCCAAGTCATGAGTGGAGATTAGCGTGAGGCTGCACCAAGTCCGCGGGGTTTGTAGTGGTTCACCACAAAACCATTGGGTTACTTGGCTGAGCCACAAAGCCAAGACCGAAGACCGAAGCGTGCGCGGCTACAGCACTAGGCCGGTCTGACCGGTGTGCGCCGTGGGCTTCCAGATACTTCGAAGCAGAGGACACGTGGCATGATCGCAAAGCTTGCGTAGTGGTTACGTGGGTTTGTGGTCGATGCGCATCCGTCCGATGGTGCTACGACGAGATTTCCCAAAGTGCCCTTCGGGGGCGTGTATCCTAGTATTATGTAATAGGGGTAGTTTCATCTTTCGGTTGCCTCCATATAAACTTAGTGGAGAGAGGATGGCACCTATCTCTTGGAACCCTAGTTCATTTGCTTCTTAGTTTTTCCCCTTTTCCCTTAGGTTTTCCATATGCTAGCTTGAGAGCTTCATGATTCATCTTGAGAGTGGGTTGGATATTCGGGCAGCTTGCTAGACCTTGTATGAACCTTTCATGGTATGTATAGAAGATTCAGCGTGGTTCATCTTGTGTCTCTCTGTCTCCCGGCATTTTCCCTTTGGTTATTTTCAGAGTTTTTTCTTGGGATTTTCATGGGAAGGATTTGGAGGTGTTTCTTTGCAGGATTTGTGTTGGGAATCACACATGAGATTGGTGTGCCTCTTTTCTTGGTGATCTTGCCCCTCAAATCCCGTGGAAAGGCCTTCGTTTTTTGTGATTTTCGAGTTCTTCGTGTTCTTGAGGTAGAGGCACGAGATTTGCGATTCCTCCTTTTCTAGAGAGTTTTGGGGCTTGAGATTCGAGCTTGAGGTCACCCATGAGGTGTTCCTACCTTGCCCAAAGTTTCTCGTGAAACTGTGGAGCGAATCGGGAGATCGGGAGGCTTGATTCTTGATCTGCCGGACCTGACCCGGTCGACAGCTCCCAATCTGACGTGTGTCAGACCTTGGTGGGTTTTGCCTCGGGTGAACGTTTGGGTGTGTAGAGCCTTGTCTTGTGTTGCTCAGGGTCAGTTCTTGCCAAGATTCAAGTTGGTTGCTAGGGTTTGTGGAGCTTCTTGTTTTCCCTCAGTTTTTGTTTCTGAGGTGGTTTTTGTTCCAGGCCTAGAGGAGTCATTGAGGCCTTCAGGAGCATTTTTGTGCGGTTGCTGTGTGTTGGTATTTCTTAACGTCACCACTACGGCGCTGAGATAGCGTGAGTGTAAGAATCACCTGGGTATACCTATTGAGGACCTGTGTGGTTCGAGGACCGATGGATGGTCGCTTCCTGGTGTGATGAGTGATTGACAACGTTGTGTGGGTGACTCTTGGCTAAGTATTGCAGTGTGCGGTTGCTTGACCGGTGTTGGTGCGGTGAAGAACAAGCGCGAAAGGTCGTTGCCGGTGAGGCCTCCAGGTGTGGAGCAGACAAGTAGGCTTGGTTCGAGGGACCCGGTGGCCAACGGAGTCAAGTGCGGGCCGCATGGTGGCAAGAACAGCAAGATGAAATCGTGAACAGTTTCTTGGTAGAGCCTCAAAACCAAGGTCGAGCTAGAACTTCGTGGGAGCCGAATCATGAGTGGTGATTGGCGGAGGCTACACCAAGTTCGCGGGGTTTCCAGTGGTTCACTAGAAAACCACTGGGTTCCTTGGTTGATCCACAAAGCCAAGACCAAGACCAAGAGCAAGAAGATCGAGGCCGGTCGACCGGTGGGTCTGACTGGTGTGCAATGACGCCTTCTGGATGCTTCAAAGCGGAGGACACGCATCGGGATCGCAAGGCTTGCGTCGAGGCTAACCAAGTTTGCGGTCGCTGGGCATCCATCCGATGGTGCTACGACAAAGATTCCCAAAGTGCCCCTCGGGGGCGTGTATCTTAGTTTTATGTCTTAGGGGTAGTTTCGTCTTTCGGTTGCCTCCATATAACTCGAGTGGTGAGAGGATGGCAGTCATCTCTTGGAACCCTAGCTCATTTCCCTTTGCTATTTTCCCTTCCTATTTTCCTTAGGATTTTCTAGGACTAGCTTGAGAGCTTCATGGTGAGATCCTTAGAGAGGGATGGATGATCAGGTGGCAAGCTAGACCTTGTATGAACCTTCATGGTATGTATAGATGATTTGGCGTGGTTCCTCAAGGCCTTGTGTTGTTTCTCCCGTTTTCCTTTTTGGTGATTTTCGGAGCCTTTTCTTGACGATTTTCTTGTGGTGGATTTGAGGCCATTTTCTTGGGGATTTGGTTGGGGATGTATGCATGAACCCTTCGTGGTTCTTTTCCTTGTGATCCCCCTTACAAATCCGTGAGAAAAGGGTGCTCGTTTTTGGGGTTTTCTTAGGTTTCGAGAAAGTGGTGTTCTTGGTGGAAATCCTTCGATTCCTCTTGATTCAACAAGTTTTGATGGACCAAATCGTAGCTATGGGATGCCCATGAGGTACTCCTAGTATCCCCAAAGTCTTGTGCGAATCCGTGGAGCGAATCGGGAGATCGGGAAGTGGATTTGGGGGAGTTGACCCGTGGCTCGCGGTTCATCCCGAGGCCCCAGGCCTGACCGGTCTGACCGGCGCCCTCCACCGGTCTAACCGGTGCAAGTCCCTGTTGGGTTTTGGCTCGGGTGCACGTCCTGGTGAGTTCCCTAGTTTTTTGGCTTGCTGCTGTTTCTAGTTTGGTGTTGTTTGGAGCTCAGGAGGTTGGTTTCTTGGATTTGGGGTTTCCAGGCTTGGACCGGTCTGACCGGTGTGTCGCCGACCGGTGTGGAGTCAGGCTGGAAATCATCAAGTCTTGCTCGGGTGATCTGGCTTGGGGTACAGGGTGACCTGGTGTGCCTCTGGAGAGTGTCGGGTGATCCGGCGGTCTAGTCCGGGTGATCCGGCTGGGACCGGTCTGACCGGTGGTAGTGATCGGTCTGACCGGTGTGGTCTGAGAGTTGCTCGAGTGTTTGTTCCGCTGCATTCTCGAGTAGGTTTTGGTGGTTGTTTGCTCCTAGGACGAGTAGCACTCCAATGGCTACGTGGTTTTGGCAAACTTGGGTAGTTCGAGTCGGAGAAGTGTTTTGGTAAGCCGTGTTCATCTTATTGGAGAAGTCATCTCCTTCGAGAAGAATTTTTATTGGCTCCCATTCACTCCGCCCTCTCTGGTCGCCAGTTCGGTCCTTCAAGAGGTATCAGAGTCGGTTATGGGTCTTTCGGGACTCTAACTAGTCTAAGATCCAAAGATGGCGTACCAGGAATGGGGATCGGGTCCTCCACACTTCGATGGGAAGAACTACCATTTGTGGCAAAGGCAGATGGCTGCTTTCCTCCGCGGCAAGGGTCAGATCCTTTGGGATGTTACGGTGAACACAGCTTATGTTCATCCGATTAACTTCCTTGCTCCAAGATCAAGGGACATGCACGATGTCAACAACAATGCGGTCGACTACTTGTTTCGTGCTCTGTGTCAATCCGAATTCGATCGGGTTCAGATAGAGGACTTGGCTTGTAGGATTTGGGAGCAGTTGAAGAATGCTCAAGCTGGAAACGCTCAGGTTCAGGCTCGGTTGTATGCGACTTACCGGAGGGAGTACGAGAATTTCACTCATCTCCCCGGTGAGTCAATTGACACCATGTTCCAGCGGTTCACGGTGATTGTGAACAACATGAGGGCCAATGTGGCCGTGCTCCCATACGATGATCATGACAGAGCTGTGAAGCTCTTGCACTCACTGGATCGTACAATTTGGGATGGAAAGGTTGAGGTCATGCTTGAGTCTGAGAAGTATGACACTCTGACGATAGACGAGCTGTTCTCTAAGCTCAAGTCAGCTGAGGTCGATCGTGGTGTGACAGCCCGTCTTGAGAGCCCGACTGATTCTCATAGTCTTGCTCTCGTCGGTGGCTCAGGTGCTAAGTCTAACGCTAACCCATCCTCCCGGATGTACTCTTTGTCTTCCTTGATGTCTTTGCCAGATGAGGAGTTCTACGTGCTTGGAGAGGACGAGCTGGCGCTGTTGACCAGGAGGTTCGAGAGGTTGCATGAGAACCGGGTGAACACAATGAGGGCCACACGGACATGCTTCCAGTGCGGCAAGCCAGGACACTTCGTCGCCGACTGTCCGGAGAAGATGGAGAACAAGGATGGCTACAAGCACCGGTCGAGGACAGAGAACAAGCACCGGTCGAGGCGCGATCACAAGCACAGGAACAAGGACGAGCGAAGATCGAGGAAGAAGGACGACCATGGCAACAAGGCCCGAGCGATGGTCGGGGCAAGCGACGTCGACTCCAGCTCCGCCTACTCTACCTCGAGTTCCAGTAGTAGCAAAGATGAAGGTAATCGGCACAAGAGAAAGAAGGGGTCCAAGAACTTGAGCGAGCTGCGGCGAGGCGGCTTCTGCGGCATGGCACACAGCTTCGGCAGCAAGAAGAGTCACAAGAGCGACTCAGACTCCGACTCCGAATATGAGGTACATGATGAGCTTTCTTTCTTGCGCCAGGAGAATGAGGAGCTTGGCAAGTTGCTTGATAACCGCAATGACATGCTTAGAGAGGCTAAGAAGATGAGGAAAGAGCCTAGGGCCTCTCTAGAAGTTGCTAGGAACAGAGTAGCTAAGCTAGAAGCACAGAATCTTGATGCTAAGCTTGAGATAGATTCGCTTAAGGCTTCACTTGTTGTTTCTGATGAGGTTGATTGTGGTGATTACTCTGTTTTCCTAGCTGATCTTACTGCTCTTAAGGAAAAGCATGCCTCCAAGTGTGAGGAACTAGATGTGCTTAGGGTTGAAATGGCTGAGCTTAAGTCTAGACCTGCTTTGCTAGGTGCTTGCACTTCTTGCCCTGTCTTGCATGGAAAGCTTGCTGAGTCTCGTGCTTACATTGTTTCGCTTGAGGCTGATTTGAAAGCACATGTTCCTACTTCCTACTCTACTTGTGAACTGCATGCTATAAAGAATTTGGAGCTCTCCCATTATGTTGATCGCTTGCAGGATGAAAATGATGAGTTGAGGAAGTGTTTGAGTTGGGGGAGCCTCGACTTGGTATCATGATAGCGGCTTTCAAACGCTATGATGGTCGAGCACTTGGGGCTGACAAAATTGGAGAGAGCAGTGGTGAGAGAGATGAGAAAGTTTGAGAGATCCCTATCCCACCACAAACAACTCACAAGAACAAGTTTGAGCCTAAGCCTAACCATCTCAGGAACAAGCTTGACACAACTCCAGATCCGCCCGTGTTCCCTCCCCAAACAAACAACTTCCAAAAACCGGTGAGATTTGTGAATCCCAAGGGAGATGTGGTTGGAGAGAAGGGAGAGAAGCCAAGTGATCAGCCCCAACCCAAGCCTAAACCAAAACCCATCCGGTTCCATTGTGGGTATTGTGGTAGAGATGGTCACAAGGATGAGTTTTGATTCAAGAGGAAGCATGAGGAGAGGTTGGCTAAGGAGTGGGCTAACAAGGACAGGTACCACCCCTCAAATGGTGTACCTGAGCCTCGTATGCAAATGCCCAGGGCTAAGGCCATTGTGTGTACGGTTCCGGCTTGGGGAGATCGAAGAGTTTCTGGTGGTGCTGCGGCAGCACCACCATTCCGTGATCGGGACCGATCGGTCCGAGTCTGGAGTCTTTGGGCAGTTCGGTTTCCGTGCTCATGAGGATGCTTGGTTCAGTTCCTTTGGTCGTGGTACAGGTGGTTGGCATGGTGAGTCTGATGGTGTTGAGTTTGCTAGACGTTCTCCACCTCGTGCTCAATACGATGGTGGGAGGAGTCGTAGCTTTGAGTCTCAGAGGGGCAACGGTCCACGGTCTTCCTTTCGTGGCTTTCGTTCTCCTCCAGTGACAGAGGCGGTTCCCTCATAGTGGTTCCCGTGGTGGTTTTCGTGGTGGTAGCTTTGATAGGCGCGATGGTATGGATTGTGCTAACCCCGCTTTGGAGCAAATGGCTCGGTACTGGTTTTACTCTTTTGGTACTAACCCTAGTGCTGAGTCATTTGTTCGCTCACGTGCTCGATTTTGAATTTCAGGTGGGAGAATTGAGGAACGTTTGGCTGATCGACTCCGGTTGCTCGAGGCATATGACCGGAGACAGGGGGTGGTTCTCAAGTCTCGTCCCAGTGGCGTCCAAGACATACATCACCTTTGGGGACAATGGGCGAGGACGTGTGCTTTCAGAAGGTGAGATTAAGGTAAGTGACAAGGTCACTCTCAGGCATGTTGCTCTTGTTCAATCGCTAGGGTTCAATTTGCTTTCCGTGTCCTAGCTGTTGGATGAGGGTTTTGAGGTGTTGTTTCAGCCTGGTGGTTCTCGGATTTTGGATTCTCGAGGGGACCTAGTTTGCATGGTCATTCCCGAGGGTCAAATTTTTCGAGCGGATTTCTCTCAGTCTTCTGGTGTGGCTCGTTGCGTTTTGGCTGGTTCTTCGAGTGAGTTGTGGAAGTGGCATAGGAAGTTGGGTCACTTAAGTTTTGACCTTTTGTCTCGCTTGAGTAAACTCAATTTGGTCCGAGGATTGCCCCGGTTGAGGTTTGAGAAAGAGTTGATGTGTGCGCCGTGTAGGCATGCCAAGATGGTAGCCTCTTCCCATCCACCCCTCGCCAATGTGATGATGGAGCATCCATGCGAGCTGCTCCATATGGACCTTTTTGGCCCAGCTCGTGTGAGATCCGTGGGTGGGAAGTGGTACATCCTAGTTGTGGTGGACGACTACTCTCGGTATGCTTGGGTCTTCTTTTTGGAGGAAAAGGGGGAGACGTTTGGTTTTGTTCGAGATCTTGTCTTGAGGTTGAAGAACGAGGCAGAGATGCCATACGCGATTCACGGTGACAATGGCTCGAGAATTTAAAACTCTCGCTTCGAAACCTTTTGCCATGACTTGGGTCTTGAACACCAGTTTTCGAGTCCGTATACGCCCCCTAGAATGGCGTAGTGAAAAGGAAAAATAGAACCTTGTGTGAGATGGCCCGGACGATGCTCGATGAGCATAGGACTCCGAGGAGGTTCTGGGCTGAGGCAGTCAATACCGCGTGCTATGTATCAAACAGGATTTTTCTCCGAGCTTTCAAGAAGAAGACGTGTTATGAGATGATGCACGGTCGCACTCCCCAGGTGAGTCATTTCCATGTTTTTGGATGCAAATGCTTTAGTCTGAAGAAGGGCAAGAATCTGGATAAGTTTGAGGCTAGGTCGGTCGATGGTATTTTCTTTGGTTATGCTACTCACTCTAGAGCGTTTCGTGTGCTCAACTTGGAAACTAACCAAATCGTGGAGACTTGCGAGGTTACCTTCGACGAGACACAACCACGTAGCTCTTTGGTCTTTGATTGTCCAGGAGATGATGAACTTGGCGAGGAGATCTTTCAGGAGGAGGAGCATGAACATGGAGATGAAGAAGATGGTGGTGTGGTGCCTGCGGCTAAGCATGTACCTACTACTTCAACTATGATCGAGAACGGGCCCTCTCCTACACCCACAACGACAAGCCCAGATCAAGGAGAAGCTGTTGCTGAGGGGGAGGTAGCTTCAAGGCGAGAACCTCTCCAGTGAGTTCAAGTGGATCACCCAGCTTCGAGGATCATCGGGGATATCAACGAATGCACTACACGGTCGAGGGTTCGAAACAATTCTCACTTTGCCCATACTGCTTTTGTTGCTACGTTTGAGCCCAAAGACATTGGACATCTATCGATTCTAATTGGGTCAACGCAATGCATGAGGAGTTGGAGAACTTTGAGAGAAACCAAGTTTGGGAGTTGGTAGATCCTCCACCGGGTTGTAAGCTTATCGGGGCAAAATGGGTGTGGAAAAATAAAGAGGGTGAGAATGGAGAACTGGTGAGAAACTGCATTTTCAGAGTTGATTCTGATTCTTCGGTCTTCTTCTTCAAGAAACATAACTCTTTCTGGTGAGCAACAAACCGTTGTCGAAGTTGTACCCCATCCTGATTGGGAGCGTCAACTCGCTCTTCATCAACACTACTACATAAGGATTTGGTACCCATTCTTGAGTATGGCTGCCTGTTTTAATTTGTTCGGAAGAAGCATCATTGACTTGGTAGCTTCCATCTAGCAACAGTGGATCCCAAGTCAGATTGGGACCTTGTAATTGATTCGAACTAAGGAAACAAAGGTGTTAAGTTTGTTACCTTGGAGCAGATCTGAACAGAGCGACTTGGATGTTGACCCTTTGGCCCGTGAAACAAGTATAAGAACAAGAGGTAAGGGTTGAGATCGCAATCGGAAACAAAGGTGTTAAGTTTGTTACCTTGGAGCAGGTCGAACAGAGCAACTTCAGACATTGACCCTTTGCCCGCTGAAACAAGTACATGAACAAGAGGTTAGGGTTGAGATCATTCGCAATCGGAAACAAAGAAGGTGTTGAGTTTGTTACCTTGGAGCAGGTCGAACAGGGAGCGACTACGGATGTTGACCCTTTGGCCTGAAACAAGTACAAGAACAAGAGGTAAGGGTTGAGATCATTAACAATCAGAAGCAATTTCATTTATTAAGTTCAATGCGGTACATGAACGATCACACCCAATCCAACATCACCCAAGCATGCAACAAAAATATGGAAAGCCAAAGAACATGGGTAAGCAATATAATAATTTCATCCTTTAATTTCTACAAACCTCAAATAAGTTGACTTGGAACAATCTCTTGCAATAGGAAGAAGATCCACAATCACCCAAGCATGCAACAACAATATTCAAAGGCAAAGAGCATGGGGAAGCTGTCTAATAATTTCATCTACAAATTTCTACAAACCTCAAATAAAATGACTTCGAACAAATTCTTGTGATAGGGTACATGTAGATACACAATCACCCAATCATGCAACAACAATATTCAAAGGCAAAGAGCATGGGAAGCCCAACAATTTCATCTACAAATTTCTACAAACCTCAAATAAAATGACTTCTAACAAACTCTTGCGATAGTCAGGTAGATCCACAATCACCCAAACATGAAAGAATATTATAGAAAGCCAAAGAGCATGGGAAGCAATCTAATTCAAGGGAAGAAGGTGCCGAATGCCATCTCGAGACCTTGCACCTTGACGATGTTCTAATCAGATCTACGCCGAGGGGAGCCTCGGGGGAGCCGACGGAGCAACGAGTTTGAACCATCTTGCAGCTTCAAGGACGTTGCCGAGGAAGGTCGCCGCTCGTAGAAGAGGAAGGCCGTCAGAAAGGCGAGAGGAAGCCGTCGTCGGTAGCTAGGCCTCCGTTCTTTGCTTCCGCATGAATCTAGGTCTCTTGATCGAGGAGAAGATCACGATTTTGGAAAATTACCGAGGAGGGAATTGGGAGATCCGGTTTCCCTCTTTGTTATATATATAAATGAGGAGGACCAGTAGGAGGAGCGGGGAATTCAAAATTTCAAGTCCCGCCTTTGTGGTCCAGAGCGGGAAACGAAAGACTTTGGATCATGGACCCAAACGTCAGTGACCCAAACGAAAGACCGCTTGGGTGTCGGACCCAAACGTCAGTGACCTACAGAGAGAGGCAAGTTGTTGGTTGGGTTGTCCGTGCCACCATGGATCATGGAATGGACAAACACACACAGGACTATACTCTACTTCATATTCACGTTAGACGGATGATCCGATATTCGCATTACAAATGTACTCACTGCAACAAAATAACGTACCGTTTCAACTGTTTATTACATGACTACAAACACTTAAATAAAACATTAAAACTACAGGGGACCCTGGTACAACCCTTCAGGTAATCTTCTACGGAGATTGTGCATAAATTCGGGATGATCAGTGCATACAACCGCCCAATCATATGTGAGTATTCCGTGAGGAAAGATTCGCTCTAAGAGAGACATGCACTTGTCCTGCAATTGTGTGCGATTAACTCGAATTGCCCATCGTAGAAATGAAGTCACTTTCCTCGCTTGCCATGTCCCACATCTTTGGCCTTGCAGTGCAGCTTCAACCTTTGACTTGGTACATGTCGTCGGCGAGAGTAAATAAGGCCAGGCATTGGCAGGAGCGTCCCATAAATCAGCCTCCTCCGGGAGTGATCCTCCACTAGCATATTTGATCAGGACCGAGAAGCCTGGTGTGTGTCAATAATTGTGATTTGAGCTAGACTCCACTCGGGCGTAGAGCATTACCTCCATCACACAAGATACTTTCGCCACATCGACGTCGCCGTATCACCCGGCATTCCGCACCTACGTGGAACACAACTTCCACAAGGGCTTGGGCTGCAATGGTTTGGCATATGCTTCTTTGCACTGATGGAGGAGGAACTTCAATGCAGTCGTCCTCCAGTACTGAAACAACACATGATATGTGTATGCGATCTTCGGATGTCACGTGCTCAATGTCATGATGCTCCACCGAGACATTCAAATCCTCTTGCTTCTAGATCCTGATTCATGAACCAAACTTCTTTTGTAGCTTGAACTCGAAACGTATCATCTTCATCGTTTGGGTCTCCAGCCATCGACGCAACAATACTGCACCTACATGGAAGCGATCCACAGGTTTGACAAATAATAACATAATGCGACCGTATCGCCATGTGTGAGTGTGTGTCTTCATAGCAGCAACAAGACACGTACCATTTGGGATTTGTGCAGAGGAACGAGGACGACGGCAATGCCATCGGAACATCCATCCACCGATGATCATTCATACCGTAGGATAGCAACATAGTTTCCATTGACCTCCCACCATGAACGTACCACATTCCTTGAAGTTGCCCGCGGTTCCTTCGGCTTTCGCTTCCTGGCTTGAGACTGAGAAGTCGACTTGCATGGAAGGAATCATTTTAGCGTCTAAAGCCATTAACACAAATGGCCTACATTGATCGTCTCGTGCCTAAAGTGTCTCTTATTATAGTGGGCGGAGTGTGTGTCGTTCAAACGTCCCATTCGTGGACATCGATTACCACTCGGAATGCGGCGTCCCTTGAGCGGGTGTGGCCACGTTCGGGTCATGAACTTCCCGGTTCTAGTCCTTAAGTGTGATTCACAATGATCGACACGTCCGTTCAGAGGGGGTGTGCTGCGTGTGCACACAAGTTCGCTTGTTAACGGGTGCCGATGCTTAAGCGCAATTCTCAATGATCGACACGTGGATCAACTTGTGAGAGCATGTTCCCCAAGCCCATTCGAGATGCCCATACGTGCTTATATGCATGTTAATATTACACACACACACACACAAAAAGATATATTACTATTCCAATTCCAGCTTATTCCGTTTTGGTTGGTCTTGTCAACAAGTTCATCTTTCTCATCTCCAACGCCCGGTATCGATCATCAAGTGCGAATCCGGACCATTCAAGACCACGATCCACGACTCACGTAGCGTACCTGATCGAGGAGGACTTGTCACGTCATCCTGCACCCTATGTGTTGCAACGCAAGGACCATCCGGTCCATCTCGATTACAATGACCAATCTTGTTCTCCGGATGCAATTGACACCTAAACCATTACATAAATAAACGGTAGAGAGTTGTCTCATTGTTGATGCGGCATGAGTTGACGATGGAGACAACCATTAGATGCAAACGATGTGGCGTGATTTGTCCATGAGACTTTCTTGTGCTCTCTGAGAGGAAAGTCCGGAAGTAAACACATACCTAGACACGTCGGGCTCATCCGTGATACCCATCGTCCCACACATGTAATCGATGCACGCCATCAAGATTCGACCTAGATAGATTCCTATCACGCATAGGCATGACTATATTCCGAGCATCTCACGTTTTCCTTAGTAACTTTAGCAATGCTACACCGAGCTCACGTGACCGCTGTAGTCCTCGATAAACAGGCGAGTGCAGTAGAGCGTCCTTGAAAGGAAAGGCCAACACTCATCGTTTTCAGAGGCTAATGATCTTGGATTTCATTTTGTTCCACAAACTCCGAATCATCGAGGATGTGTCAACCACCACCCGTATGGGCCTCCGCTCTGCCTCCTCTTCATCAGACCACTGGAGATCCTCCCTTTCATTAGAAGAGGAGGAGGATGTGGCTTGCGCCCACCTCTAGGAGACAATGACTCCATCAGGAGAGGAAGAGAGCGTTGTGCGAGGATGGGTTTTTTTTGGTTGCAAGAGTTGGGAGAGGAAGAGGGCGCTGTGCGAGAATGGGGTTTTTTGTTGGTTGCAAGAGTGGGGAGCGGAAGAGGGGCGGGAGGAAGGGAATATTTATGGCTAGAGGAACCCATTCAGCATTATTGAAAAACTGCTCCCGAAAAGATTAGAGTAGTTGTGGGATCCGCTGTTCTTCAAACTAATTCAATTTTGACCAAATATACACTTATATCTACTTATCGGGAAGTGAGAATTGCATTGTTTTGTGGATGGAGGGAGGACGTTCGAGGAAGGGAAAGACCGTTCAGCGAATATTAACGGACCGAAGAAATAATTGTAGTCGAGAAGGTCCTTTTAGCAATACATCGATTATATCGAACCTTGGACTACCTTTCCACTCATTTGTCTTTGTTGGAGCCGTAACTCCTCCATTGTTCTCCCACAACCTTGTTCTTTGGCTATCCTCAATGATGCCTCGTCCTCGGCAAATCTTATTCGACATTGTTGTGAGCGTCGCGAATAAGATCGATGATGCAAGAGATTTCATCATGTTCAAAGCTATGCAAGGGTTGGAACTGCGCTCATTCTGTGAGGCACCGTTTGACCCTTGGATTCTGAAATCTGAATTTATCGGTGAATCTGGAGTGACATTCGCGTCATCGATATGCGGCTTTTTGAGGTCTCCTTTCTGCATTGGTGGGAAAAGGACTAGATTGATTGGTTGCGGCGGATCTGGAAGCCTAGTCGCCTTAGATTGCAGAGATTGGTGCAACGCGCTCATGCTGAATCCTTTGTCTCCTCGAAGCACATTCGCCTTCCTCAACTTCCAAAATGGAGCCAAATGGCTACTCTCCAAGCTTGTATCTTGTGCCTTGAAACAACAGCTGGTGCAGAGTCATTTGTCGTGATTACTTTCTTTTGGCCGGAGAAATCTTTTGGCTTTGGGTCATTGCCCGTTTCCATTTGGCATTTGGGTAGCCAATCCATTTGGACTACACTACCTTCGGAAGATTTCCGGTGCGTTCTTGAACACATGCGGATCTACTTGGGGCAAGATCTTTCAAGACCTCCCCATCTGTTGGACTTGGTTGTCATGGGTCATTGGCATGGGCAACTCTTCTCTACTCGAAGGTGAAGGCCGATTGTTCTTTGTTGTTCTGGAGGAGAAAGAAGCTAAGGTGGTAGAATTAACTTTGCATTCATTCGTCAGGGACATTTGGCCCCTATTCTAGAGAGAGCTCCGAGTTAGGAATAAGATCATCTTGTTTGGTCCTGGCACGTGCATTGTTAGAAGAGCATGCCATTTCACGGTTTGGGTGACACGAGGGCAAATCACATGTACTTCCTACGAAATTATCATCATGATGAAAAGAATGATCGGATCTACCAGCAAGGAATAGGTATTGATCCGATCGTCAACACTACTCGGCGATCCGCATTAAGCGGTGTCGTGGGGACTAGATTTGGTCGTGAGGAACATGGTCTTTGCCTAGCTATGCGTAATGAGGAACTTGTGTGTACCACACATGCGTAATTCAATGTACAAATATCTATATTATCACCCTTCATCAATTATTCGCATATGTATGAGTTTCTACCACAATCACCGTAGGAACAAGCGATTATGCATTCGATAATCGTGAAGGTCCTTCACGCAAAACATCAACAGGCGGACAAGTATCAAACATCATAAGATGGCATCTCACAGCTACTCATCACCACAAAGTTCACACCACCAACAAGTAGCAAATACCAAAATACAAGCATGATTAGCACCTCTAAACCGTCTACCTAGCAATAACACCACGAATCACATTATTCCTCATTGTTGTCCTTGTTGAGCGACCTCTTATATGAGGCATGTCTCAGCAATTCCCTCACCTTCTTCACCACAAGTGTTGCGTAATCCAGGAGCGCTTGTTCTGCGAGCTTAGCGGCAGTCTCTTGAATCTCATTCTTAGCCTTTGCACATTCTTCCTTCCACATCCTTGCCTCCCTTTCAGCTTTTAGGTACCTGTTGGCTTCACTCTTTTCTGTAGGAGACAACAGAGCATCGTTTCTCATTTTCTTTCTCGTCTCAAACAGGTTTTGAGTTACCTCCTCGTAGTATCGCGTTATCGTCTGCAGCTCAACTGCTTTGACATTGGCCTCCTCCTTAGCAGCTGTACATGCTTCTTTCCACGACCTTGCTTCCTCTTCTGCTTTTCCCTTCATTTCCATCAGTTTCTCTAGAACTTTTAGAGTCCTAATATCCCATTCAGGATCTATCCACCTAAACGACGCGCACTTCATGCCATCAGTCTGCAGTCACCGATTTCGTTCATATAATTAGCGATTGACCACACTAACATCAAACGCAGAAGCAACATTTATTAGAAGTGATACAAGTTATAGTTTACCTCACGGCTGACATACATATCGACGCCCGGGGTTGGCGCTGTCGATCATACGCGGATGGACAGCAACCCGATCCTGCACTCGTTTTCATTAGGATCTATAACGATGACTTCACGAGGACCAGCATCGGCGATGGAGCTTTGAGTCTACTCCAAACACCTTTAAAATACATGAATATAGTCGTTAATCCAGATCCCCAAATCCGTAATTCCCTTAACTAGTATGACAGATCAAAGTAGCATGGCTAAACAGGAGGCGACTGAGGAGCGAGTCCTGCTTCTCCGTCCGCCGCTAGGTCGCTACGATTCGCCATTCCGCCCGCACGGCAACAGCAGATCTAAGCCGACGCTAGCTCTAGTCTTTACCACAAGGAAAAGGAGCGTGGTGCGGCGAGTCTCTTGCAGAGTTGCAGAGTATGCTGCGTCGAGAGAAATGAGATATATACACTTGTGCGGAAATCTTTTTGGTCATGCGCTTTTCTCCGCCAACTTACGAGCCTCCGTGCTATTGTTGGGGCAGTTACACAATTGTTTCCCTGTGAAGGTCCTTCCTACAAACCGTCAAAAGGACGGACGATCCGATCCTGGATCAATCCAAACAAACAACATCTTAGCTTTTCCTCCCTTTTACCACTAGCAAGGTCCTCCTTGCGAAACATCAACAGGAGTTTCCTCAATCAAAACTTCCCCTTCTCTATCTATTACCACCATACCTCCATTGTTCTTCCTCTACCTCCATTGCAATGCGTATGAATTCTGAATGGTGAGTATGCTCGAAACGAATGACTTTGGATCTTCTACGGAGATTGTGCATAAATTCGAAATGATCAGTGCATACAACCGCCCAATCATATGTGAGTATTCCGTGAGGAAAGATTCGCTCTAAGAGAGACATGCACTTGTCCGCAAGTGTGTGCAGTTAGTCTGAATTGCCCATCGTAGAAATGAAGTCACGGTTTCCTCGCTTGCCATGTCCCACATCTTTGACACATGCAGCTTCAACCTTCGACTTGGTACATGTCGACGAGAGTAAATAAGGCCAAGCATTGCGATTCACAATGATCGACACGTCCGCTCGGAGGGGTGTGCACACAAGTTCGATTCGCGCTTGCCGGTCGTTAACGCAATTCTCAATGACCTCCATTGCAATGCGTATGAATTCGAATGGTGGTATGCTCGAATCAATTTGGAATAGATTAAACCAATCGGCATAATAAGATGACATCTCATAGCAACTCATCACCACAAAGTTCACACCACGGTCCACCAACAAGTAGCAAACATCATACGATGATCCAGAGCCAACACCAAAACACAATCATGATACAAGTTTCACAATAATCATCACTACTCATTCATAATCATAACTCCAACTCATGTTTGGCCTCCTGCTGTTCCTTCACCTTCGCACCTCCTACCGTGAATTTTGTGGCCTTATGACTCTCTTGCATTTCTTAATGTTCTTTAGAAGATCCGGATGTCTCATCTGGCGAGGACTCTATAGGATCTCGAAGAGATCGAAAACATAATAGAACAATTAGCAGAAAAGAAAGAGCTTGGTACACACCTAAGGACAAGACAACGGGGGTGGAGATCATTCTTCTTACCATATACATTGGAATAAAAGCGTCAATGAATGGGTAGGATATTGAGTTTTTGTCGATCTTTTCTTTTACAAGAAGTTCGTTACTGGTGAAGCGTACTAATAGGCAAGGGTACCCATTTCAGCGATGTAACTTCTATCTAAAAGAAAAGACGGACCAAACAAACTCAATGTCTACCCATTTATTTTATTCCAATGTCTATGGTAAGAATAATCTCCGCCCTCGTTTTCTGTTCAGAGTGTGCTCGCTTTCCTTTCTAGTTGTTCTATCATGTTTTGGATCTCTTTGGAGATCCTAACAGTTCTCCCAGAGATGAGGCATCGAATCTTCTAAAATAACATTAAGATGTTCTTGTAGAACTAAACTAATCCTTGGAGAAATCTCATCTCGATCCGAAAAATAAACTCATCTCGCCTATAAAAAACCTGAATCCCTTGAACCCATTTGTGTGAGTACAAGAAAACAACCACCACATGCCACAAAACACGGTTGTTTGCTACCTACATAAACTCAGTTGTGCACCTCACAAAAATCCATAAACGAGTGGCTTGAAGCACATCTAGAAGCTACTAAAATACAAAACCTCGTAAGGCGATGCAAATTGAAAACTAACCGAGTCTAACATGAATTGTCTATAGCCTATCAACTTCTAACACCTATCGAAGTGCAAATCTAAAGGTGCGATAATGCAATCTAAATCTACCAAATATGCTCATCAATCCTCCATCCCCAAATCTAGATATCCCCAACCCTAGTAAGATAGGGGAAAATATAGCGGCTCAAACCGGAGGACCAACCTCGCCTTGTCTCATCCTCTTGTTCTTTGGGATGTGGCGGCGCAACCATCTTCCCTCACCACTAGGATCCGCCATTCCTACCACGAACTATTGCGATCTGCGTGGGAAGTCAAAAGTCTTCTGAAAGCAGGTGAAGTGTCTCACCACCATTCGATCGTAATTATAGACTCAACTGAAACTTACATGTGGGACCTGGTCATAGTAAAGAATTCGCATGAACTATTAGTAGAGTTTCCATGTACTTATCACAACCAACGGCAGTAGTAAACAGACAACCTTGTTCCTTGGTCCCCGGTTCGAACCCATGCCATGGCAAATTATGTTTGCAACATTTCGTGACCTATGCTTACACGTGGGACCCTGGAACTATTTATGACGACTTGGAACACTCTATTTTAAAATAATGCTTACATGTGGGACCAAAGTTGGTTTATGACGCTGCCGACATGGCGAAAATGCTTACATGTGGGACCACAGAAAATTTTATGACGACTTGGAACAATCTATTTTCGAAAAAATGCTTACATGTGGGACCCTACCAATTTTATGATGACTTGGAACAACTTTTTAAAATAATGCTTACATGTGGGACCGATGTTGGTTTATGACATTTTTCAGAGCTTATGGCGTCACAAAAGCATGGAGCAGTGGGCGCCACAAAGGTCAACCGTAATGACGAAAAATTTTTTTTGAGCGAACACCGTGGGGCAAAGCTCCCCGGCAACGGAGAAATATATTGCAAAGGAAAAGAAGAGTCAACTTACAAAATGCAACTTACAACTAAAAGCTAATCACTTAGCAGCAAGAGGAGGCCCAACTAACAATTGGGCAGGCTAACCTGAGAGAGCTAACGAAGCGAGCAACAGAGGAAAAAGAACTATACAAATCGCAGGTTGGGCACTACAAGGAGGCCAAGAGATAATGGAGCACTTGTGATCACTTTTGATTTTGACCAGATGTTCATAGACTTCAGCTTTAAAGGAAGTCTTCCATCCAGCAAGGCTTGGAAGTTTTCCATTGAAGATAAAATCATTTCTTTCCTTCCATAGAGCCCATGAGGCAATCATAAAGACTTCCATGAAGTATGGCCTTGAGAACTGATTCCTTGCAATGTAGATCTTGTGAAAGATATTAGAATCATCCTCCCAGGAGAGTCCAAGAGAAAACCATCGGCTGACAGCAGAGGGGCAAACAAAGAAAAGATGCTCCATGGTATCCTCACAGTTTAAATGACAGAGAGCACAATTGTATCCCTCCTCAAGCACTTTATTTCTTCTCTTCAGAATGTTTCTAGTGTTCAACCTGTCATTGAGGAGCAGCCAGGAGAAAAATTTGATTTTGGGAATACACTTAGAATCCCAGATCCACACAATAGCTTTTTCAGGATGGATTTCCTTAAATTGATGCTGATAAAACATTTTTGAGGAATAAAATTGAGTTCCCCAGATCAAAGACCAAGAGTCTTTATCATCAGGATTAATCTGAGGAAGATTAGCCAACTTATCTTGAAGCAACAGGAACTCATTGTATGCAGGTCTGGACATAGGAATTCTGAAACACCCAATCAGATCATGGGACTGTCTGAGCTGAAACAAGGAGATGCTAAGGTCTTTAGCAAAGTGCATCAGATTTGGGTAAGTCAAAGAGTGGATGGACCCATCAATCAGATCATCCCAGAAGCCAATAGTGTCACCCTTAGCTGCATCACAAATAGCCACTCCCCTGTAAAACACATTCAGCCTGGAAATATCCTTCCACCAGAAGGATCCCTTCTCTCGAGCAAGATGTGGGACTGAGTTTGCATAGTATTTTTTCCAAATCAGCTTAACCCATTGAATATTATCTTTTCCGTAAAACTTATCAAGATGTTTCAAGAGAAGAGCATCATTTTGGATACCGAGATTGATGACTCCAAGCCCACCTTTGTCTTTTGGCTTTTGAACCAGATCCCATGCAGCAAGGTTGTAGCCTTTATGACTAAACTCCTTACCCCTCCATAAACAATTTCTTGTATGCTTGTCAATGATCTCAATGACAGTGCCTGGTAATTTGAGAGTGCACATGAAGTAAGTGGGGAGGGAGGAAATAACAAAGTTGATGAGCTACAATCTACCAGCATAAGTAAGGAATTGGGAAGAAGCAGATAGCTTCCTCTCAATCCTACAAATGAGGGGAGCATAATCCTTAATCTGTGGTTTAGTGAGGCTCAAAGGTAGACCAAGATAGGTGAAGGGGAACGAACCCACAACACACCCAAAGGTATTAGCTAGTGAGGAGGCATGATCATGGTCAATGTTAATTGGAACCAAACAGGACTTGTGATAATTAACCTTCAGTCCACTGGAAAGGGTGACTTTATGTAGAATGTTTTTAAGAAGCAGGAGATGGGATTCACAAGCTTTCATAACAAGAATGGTGTCATCAGCATATTGAACAATTGGAAAAGGAGTGCTGGGATTCTGAGGATATGGAGGCAGTAGATTTCCCTGAGCATATTCATGATTGATAACACTCTGCAACAAATCAGCAGCAATTGCAAAAAGAAGAGGGGAAAGAGGGTCACCTTGACGAACCCCTCTTTTGCAAGGAAAATCTTTCCCAGCAGTCCCATTGAGAAGAACAGAAGAGGTAGCAGAACCAAAGAGATCCTGGACCCATTTAATCCATCAGTCAGGGAAACCTTTTGCACTAAGCATAGCCAAAACAACCAAGTGTTCAACCAGATCAAAAGCTTTCTCAAAATCCAATTTTAAAATGATGATTGGTCTCTTGGAGTGATGGCACTGGTGTAGATATTCAAAGGCCCATCCCAAACAATCCTGAATAGTCCTCCCTTTGATAAAACTGTATTGGTTCTCATGAACTACTTCAAGGGCCACCTTTTGGAGTCTGTTAGCCATAATCTTTGAGACTAGCTTGGGTGAGGAGTTGACTAAAGAGATGGGTCTGAAATCATTAACAGTTTCAGGGTTGTCCTTCTTAGGGATGAGGGTGATAAAAGAATGATTAACACTCTTTAGGTCAGCCTTGTGAAAGAAAAAATCTTCACAGAATCTGTAGAAGTCATCTCTGATAATATGCCAAGCTTTTTTGAGAAAAGAGTTGCTAAAGCCATCAGGCCCAGGGGCCTTGTCTGGAGGCAGATTCTGAATCACTTCATCTATTTCCTCCCTAGAGAAAGGAAGGCAAAGGTGCTCAAGATTTGAATGAGGCTGAATGAGGTTCAAAAGTTCAAACTGCATATCAGTCTCCACCGAGGACCCTAACCTCTGCTTGAATTCCTGGAAGAAAAGAGCACTTTTTTCACAATGATCAGTGATCATCCTGCCCGAGCTATCAAGGATTTGTCTGATTACATTAAACCTATATCTCTCAGTGGCCATGGCATGGAAGAACTTGGTGTTTTCATCACCAAATTGCACCACACGCTGAGTATATCTTTGTTTCCAATATTCTCTTTGCATGCTGAGCAAATTACCAATATGAGCTTTGATGATATTTTAGAAACTGAACTCATGAGAAAAAAGGGGTCTGATCTCCTCTAGCCTATCCAAAAAGGCTATGGTCAAATTGCAGTTATCAATCCATCTTTTAAGGTTGGAGAGACTTTTTGCCCAGAGCTTTAACACTTTCCTCAAGAGCTTGAATTTAGCACTAACAACATGAGCACTATTAGAAGCGCGGGCAGGAGCAAGCCAAGCATTCTTGATCTGCTCCAAACAGCTGGGATGTTTTAACCAGAAATTCTCAAACCGGAAGATGTTGGCTCTAGGGATATGAGTGCCAATTTCCACCTTACAAGGAAGATGATCAGAAGTAATCCTTGACAAGGGGAGAACAAGAGAGCTAGGGAACTGTGTGGTCCAAGCCGCCGAAGTAAAAAAACCAATCAATCTGCTCCAACAGAGGAGATTCTTGCATGTTGCTCCAGGTATAGCTTCTTCCCTTAATAGGGAGCTCAATCAGACCCAGATGGCTGATGATGTTATTGAAGATGTTTGAGTCATTGAAATTGCCACCAGGTTTGTTTCTATTAACCTCTGACCTATAGAAGTTAAAATCCCCAATCATGAGGAAAAGATCCTCATCATTGAAAGAAAGATTGTACAGCCAGTTAACAAAATTATCTCTCGCAGGCTGCCTACAGGGGCCATAGACCACAACAAGATTCCATTCTAAGTTATTATGCAAGGCAGTAAACCCAATTCTAATAGCAAAAGTCTCCTTTTCCAGGGTGATACCAGAGAAGTGATTGGAAGCCCAGCAGACCAGAATTCCCCCAGAAGCACCAATAGAAGGACTGAAATCAAATTTATCAAATCTTTTAGGAGCAAACTTTCTGATAAACCCCAAATCAAAGAATTCCCTTTATGTTTCTTGCAAACAGAAAATATTAGCATTGCTCTCCTCAATTTTATTTCTAATAGGATCCCATTTATCCTTGTCATTCACACCACGAACATTCCAACACAAAATATTCCAGGATCGATAATTCATGATAATAATAAAAGGGATAGATTAAGAAACCCAATGGGGCACAGCCACCACTGAAAAGGTATACCCAACATCCACAAAATAAACAGAACTGAGACAAAGTAGCAGCACCCAAGGCTACAAGTCCAACCAAAATAAAGATAGCACTCCATTAATCGTCATCTTGAGGAAGTGAGGCCACCATGCTCATCTCCTCAGGAGGAACACCACAAAAAGACTTGCCAAGCTCTTCAAGGGCAGCAACAGGAATAGCTTCTACTTGAGTGTCTTCCATGTCTTCATCCAAACTTCTACTAATTATTGCTTTCTAGAGGTCTTCAACCGAGATGATGGAGACAGTTTTCTTGGCAGCACCTTTCTTCCTTCTAGGCTCCTTGTCTAATTGGAAGTGCTTCTGATTTTCAGCCTTTCTAAGCCTGGAGCTTCTCCTCACCTCATCATCAACAATTGGAGTTTTAGCTTTCTCTTTCCTCTTCCTGTTGGCTGGGGTGGAGGTGTCAGCTTCTAAAGAAGGAGCAGGTTGAGCATCAGTCAAATCTTGAAAATTGTTCCCAGAATTCAGATCATCAGCAGCATCAACAGCAGCGGGGCTGAACAGGCCATCTTGAGGGATGCTTTGTGACAGGGGTTCATTAGGCAGATCAGAGATACTGACCTCAAACCCATGAATTTGTTTCAAAATCTGGGCAGCAGCAAACTTGTGATCATAGATAACAATGGAGTTGACCCTAGGAACATTTGGACCAGTATCCTCAGAGTTAGGCCTTGTACTGACAATGCTGCTAAGAGGAGCCAGCCTGGGCCTCTTGTATCCAGAGGAGCTAGATGCTTCAGCATTATTTCCAAAAGAGGGATCATCCATTGACAGAATCCATTGTTCTGTTGGAGATAGGATCTGAGTGGGGTTCCAGCTCTGGGCTGTAAATGGGCTTTTCATTGGAAGCAAAGCCTGAATCTCTTGTGCCATATTGGCCATTTCCTGCAGTAGCATTTCAACAGATGGGGGCCAAAACACTGATGCAGTCCAAGTTTTGCAGCAAGATCCCTAACTTGGAAGTCATTATCGAAATTGATATCAGAATTGCAACTAAGAGCAACTTCCCTCAGAGAAGTAGGACCAGTAGGAAGTGGCAGCTCAAGAGTGACCGGGGGACCCTCAGCACGGAAGAAGGCAGAAGTGTCGCTACTAACAGAATGACTTTCCTGAGGCTGATCAGGGTGCTGCATAAGGCCCAATGCCGCAGCATTGGCGACAACTTCATTGGCCAAATTGTTGACCATCTCAAGTTCATTTTCAGCAACTAGTTCTCCCTCCTGCTGAGGAGCTTGCCAATCTCCCCAGCCAGCATTGTTAATAGGTGGAGGAGGGGCCTCCCATCCTTGAGCAATGTTGTTCTGCTGGACTTCCTGCAAATCTCCCACATCTTCAAAGTGCCCTGGGAAGCCGGCATTCTCATTCTCGTCAGCTGGTAACAGACCTTCAGGGTGAGGATTACCATTGGGTGGGATCGGGTCTTCATCAGCAGGTAAAGCATCAGTCGGATGACTGTCAAGCACAAACACCAGGACAGTCCAAGAACTGCCACTATCAGCCATCATACCACTCTCCGAGATGATAATGCTCCTCGGAATCTTGCTCACAAGCGTGACCTTGCACCTGAGAAGAAGTCTTGATTTGCACCTGGAGTTATCCATCCAGGTTAACACAGAACCAAATAACCCGACTGCCTGATTGATGATCTCACGGGTCTGAAAATCCAGCGGAAAAGCTAGAAATAAAATCCAACAGGTTCTGGTAAAGGGGCAATTCCTAAAGTTCAATCCCCGATCATGCTCAACCACTGTTACTTCTCTACCATCCTCAAGATGAAAAGGGCTATGATTAATCATAATCTGCCTAGCAACAGTCGTTGGGAATTGTGCCAGACACAAGCCCAGAGGCGACAAGCAGCAAGAACGGATGCGAATGCGATGTTCCTCTTCTATGAAAGTAACAACTTCTTCAATCACATCATGAACTTGATCCTGCGGGGGACGAGGAATCACCATGATGATAGCTACTCATCATGCCGACGGCGGAGTTCTTTGGTGACGACGATTCTTCCGGGTGTCTTGACGCGCCTTGATCTTCCACATTCATGCCTTCCGACACGAATGGCTCCGGGTTAACTTCAAAGTTCGCCATGTTCTCCTGCACTTGAGCTTGGCTCTCCAGGCAGGAGTGGGAGGCTTGGTGGTGCTAGGCGGGTTTTGGAGAAGGCGCCACGGAGCAATTGTGGTTTTCTTGCTACGATTTGGGGAGAATCTTGTTCGTCCTCTCGATGACCACTCCAGAGGTAGACTCTTCAACTTCTCTAGTGGGCTGCGTTGTTTGGGGGATTAATTTGGGCCGCCAGAATACTTTGGGCCTACTCATGGTGACACAATATTTGAAGCGATGCCCAAACTTAAAGCAGGCGGCGCATCTAAAAACCGATTGGCAGGAGATCTTTTGGTGATCATTCCCAAAGCAATGAGAGCAGCCACCTAGTAGATTGTTTTCCATCATAAATGACTTAAAAGAATGCTTAACAGGCTTTAAACACACTAACTAGGGAGATGTGCCACTGTGTCGGGTATGAGAAGTTGAAGAGAAAAAACCACTGTTTGAATTTGAGCGAGGCAAATTCAGAGGGGGGGGAATGGATCCCCAGAAGAAACATTATTGGATAGACCTTCCACAGTAGTATTCTTGAGAATGCCAGATGACTTCACATGATTGCTAGCAGGAGACTCATCAGAGAGATTGATAACGAACGAGCCAACTTTGAAAGAACGTACCGTCTCAATCGGAGTCGCTTTGCAAACCGGCGAACTCTGGACAAGCTTTTCAGCAAATCGCACTCTTTTCTTCTGAGAACTAGCAAGAGCTTTCTTTTGCCTTTTAGACAGGATATGATTCCAGTGATTAGCTTCATCTTCTTCCCAGAGTCTCTTTTCTTTTTCCCAATGCGGAGCACCATTGCTCCAAAGATGAAAATACACGTCAAAAGATTTACCAATGAATCTCCGTAGCTTGTAAATGGCGAAACCAACAGTTTTGCAGCTGACTGAGAAACGAAAGTGATTGTGGCTCTGATATGTCAC
Organism: Cenchrus purpureus; assembly: GCA_022644695.1. Classification (NCBI taxonomy): domain Eukaryota; kingdom Viridiplantae; phylum Streptophyta; class Magnoliopsida; order Poales; family Poaceae; genus Cenchrus; species Cenchrus purpureus. The sequence goes on from CP053457.1 coordinate 21,886,246, forward strand.
TTGAAAGTCCTTCTCATTACCACCAAGGCAAGATTGAAGAGCCAGAGCAACTGAATCTTCATTGAGCTGAAAGAGATATCTTCTGAAGGTAGCGAGCAGAAAAAAAACCATTCTCATGCTGACGCTGAGCATGGATTCTCAGGCCAGAGGAACCATAGAGATCATTCTCAAAGCGAATACCAAAATCGAAGTCCAACAAATCTCGTGCTAGAGCCATGGCAAACCAAAGAATGCACGAAGAGGCGAACACAGAAACACCGAAAAAACCCTTGGAGAAAGAGAGCCAGAGAACGAGAGAGCACCAAGAGATTCAGGAAAGTAGGTGGAGCAGGCTCGCAGGCACCAAGGGGCCAGCCAGAGAGCTCACCGTGCGCCATGGATCCGTCGAGAGAGAGGAGCAAGAGAGCGCCGGAGTCGCCTCAAGGAGGAGAGGGAGAGCGCCATTTTGACGAAAAATTTTTTTGTCACTAAATTTGCTCGGAAGTGAAATATTATGACGAGATCAGCCAGGAATGTCATAAATCAATGACGCTAAAATGTGGTTGTGTCACTAGTCAACAATTTTCTTGTAGTGGTACCCACACATGACCAGCTAGCCGATATTTTCACCAAGCCCCTACAAGCAACTTTCACTCGTTTGCGAGGAGAACTTGGTGTGTGTTTGATTTCTTGAGTTGGGTGTGGGAGCTCCTTTGTAGCATATGTATAGCGTTCCTTTTGTGCATGTTTGCACTTGCATTGCATTTTGTATCATGATGTATAGGCATCTTTGAATCTTAGGTTGCATGCATTTGTACCATATGCATTTTGTAGGAAAAGCTTCTCTTATATACATTGTTCACCATGATGTGCTATATATGATCTTGTGAGCTCGTTTGGTATGCTATGGTTAGTTTGGCTTAGCTCTTGATGATCTTGATTTATACCCATGGTTGATGGCTATGTTTAGAAAAATGCTACATGTATGTCCTCTTGTGAGTAAATGCCTTTATATGATCATGACATGTTTTAGTGGCTTTGTTATGCTCAATTTGTGCTTGGATGATTTATTTTGATCATATGTGGCCAAAGGCTCATTTGTCATCATGAATGTTTAGCCCGCTTGCTTTATCTTATGGAGGTGCATAAGTTCCTTTTTGTCGCAAAGACATTTCATGTACCAAAATGAATCTGAAAATGAAATGTAAATTGCTTGGAAAATATGCTCCCATGTCATATGTGCTTAATTTAATTGCTTTTGGGTGCTAAACCGTTGCATGATGCCTACCAATGAGAAGTCTCATACATAGAAGTAGGCACATGGCTCGGTGGCTTTGACATGACATGAGATGCTTGAGGGTGTTTATGATGATCTTATGATTAGAATGGTTGTCCTAGCATGAATTTTGTGTGTCTTTGCCATTTTGACATGTTTTGCTCATGTTTAGGACTTTGCTCATAAGAGGGTGATTGTTCGCAAAATTGTTCAATTCTATCTTAGCGTTGCCCAATGGTTGTGAAACTTGGTGATCTTGTAGCTGATATTCATACGAAGCTATAGAGTATCTAACTTGCTCATTAGGACATGTGTAGCATCTTGTGTTGAATTTTGTCTATTTGAGAAGCTCTAGGTTGCATTTTTCCTAATTTTGGCTTGACTCATGCATTGTCAACAAGGGGGGTTGGTTGTGAAGGAAAAGTGCTTCTGGATGCACTTAGAAGGTTTTCGAGTGTTTTCGAGCCATTTTTGGGCTCTTGCAGTTCCAGTGGTCGTGTAGGTGTCGGGGACTGTCGGATGTTGCGCACCAGTTTGACCGGTGCTATGGACCGATCGACGATCGGGCGGTGGTGCGGCTTCTGCGGTTTGTGAAGAGGTTCGCATGCATTCGTCCAGTGGGAGTTGCATTGGTTCAGGGGGAGCTTGCATGTGTGCAGGGGGGAGCTCTTTGTGGTTTTCGAGCTTTTGTTTTGGTGGTCTTTCGCTCTTTGCTTGAGCTTGTTTTTGTCTCGGTTGTGTCGAGTCGTTGCCCTTGCCTAAGGGGACCGAGACTTGTCTTCTTCAAGTGATCTTGTTCTTTGGCTTTCGATCGCTTGTTGAAGTTTCTTTGTTTGTTTCTTTTCTTTTCCTTTTCTCTTTGGTTACCAAATGTGTGTGTTGTCAATGCACTTATCAAGGGGGAGATTGAGGACCTGTGTGGTTTGAGGACCGGTGGATGTTCGCTTCCAGGTGTGATGAGTGATTGACAACGTTGTGTGGACTGACTCTTGGCTAAGTATTGCAGGTGCAGGTTGCAGCTTGACTGGTGTTGGTGCAGGTGAAGAACAAGCACGAAAGGTCATTGCGGTGAGGCCTCGGTGTGGAGCGAGACAAGTAGGTTTGGTTCGAGGGACCCGTGGCCATGAGTCAAGTGCGGGCCGCATGGTGGCAAGAACAGCAAGGCGAAGTCGCGAACGGTTTCTTGGTAGAGCCTCAAAACCAAGGTCGAGTCGGAACTTTGTGGGAGCCGAGTCATGATTGGTGATTGGCGGAGGCTACACCGAGTTCGCGGGGTTTCCAGTGGTTCACCAGAAAACCATTAGGTTCCTTGGTTGATCCACAAAGCCAAAACCGAAGACCGAAGAGAAGGAGCATCGGTCTCGACCGGTGGGTCGACGGTGGTACCGGTCGACCGGTGAGGAGCACCGGTCGACGGGGTGCGACGACGCCTTCAGATGCTGACGGGAGGACATGCGTCGGGATCGCAAGGCTTGTGTCGAGGCTAAGCAAGTTTGCGGTCGCCGGGCATCCGTCCGATGGTGCTACGACGAAGATTCCCAAAGTGCCCCTCGTGGGCGTGTATCTTACTTTTATGTCTTAGGGGTAGTTTCATCTTTCGGTTGCCTCCATATAACCCAAGTGGTGAGAGGATGGCAGCCATCTCTTGGAACTCTATCTCATTTCCCTTTGCTATTATCCCTTCCTATTTTCCTTAGGATTTTCTAGGACTAGCTTGAGAGCTTCATGGTGAGATCCTTAGAGAGGGATGGATGATCGGGTGGCAAGCTAGACCTTGTATGAACCTTCATGGTATGTATAGATGATTTGGCGTGGTTCCTCAAGGCCTTGTGTTGTTTCCCCCGTTTTCCTTTTTGGTGATTTTCGGAGCCTTTTCTTGGCGATTTTCTTGTGGTGGATTTGAGGCTATTTTCTTAGGGATTTGGTTGGGGATGTATGCATGAACCCTTCGTGGTTCTTTTCCTTGTGATCCCCCTCACAAATGCGTGAGAAAAGGGTGCTCATTTTTGGGGTTTTCTTAGGTTTCGGGAAAGTGGTGTTCTTGGTGGAAATCCTTCGATTCCTCTTGATTCAACAAGTTTTGGTGGACCAAATCGTAGCTATGGGATGCCCATGAGGTACTCCTAGTATCCCCAAAGTCTTGTGCGAATCCGTGGAGCGAATCGGGAGATCGGGAAGTGGATTTGGGGGAGTTGACCTGTGGCTTGCTGTTCATCCCGAGCGCCCAGGCCCGACCGGTCTGACCGGTGCAAGTCCCTGTTGGGTTTTGCCTCGGGTGAACATCCTGGTGAGTTCCCTAGTTTTTAGGCTTGCTGCTATTTCAAGTTTTGTGTTGTTTGGAGCTCGGGAGGTTAGTTTCTCGGATTTGGGGTTTCCAGGCTTGGACCGGTCTGGTGTCTTTGTCAGTCGGCCCGGTGTGAGCTGTGCTATGGAAATCATCAAGTCTTGCTCGGGTGATCCGGCTTGTGGTACAGGGTGAACCAGTGTGCCTCTGGAGAGTGTCGGGTGATCCGGCGGTCTAGTCCGGGTGATCCGGCTGGGACCGGTCGACTGTGGCGTGGCCAGTGCGGCCCGGTGTGGTCTGAGAGTTGCTCGAGTGTGTGTTCTGCTGCGTTCTCGAGTAGGTTTCGGTGGTTGTTTGCTCCTAGGACCAGTAGCACTCTAGTGGCTACGTGGTTTTGGCAAACTTGGGTAGTTCGAGTCGGAGAAGTGTTTTGGTAAGTCGTGTTCATCTTGTTTGAGAAGTCATCTCCTTCGAGAAGAATTTTTATCGGCTCCCATTCACGCCCCCCACCCCTCGTCGCCATGATTCGGTCCTTGACTATAGTGCACGAATGAATCATAGCGCTGCGGATATACTGGTAGCACTTCACCTAAGGAGTATTCCAAAGGGTATCGAGTCCTAGGAACCGAAGGGGAGCTCTACGAATGACTATCCAAGGACATAGGATCCCTGCTGAGGTGGATCGGGAGATGAGGAGTCTCCTATGGTTTGATTCTAGAAGGGCGCAAGCTCGTGATAAGGACACTCGCTTCGGGCACCAGTTCCCTCCTGGCTATAACAGTCGGTTCTGGCCGAAAGCTCAACGCTGTATCCAAACGTGGAGGAGAACAAAGGGTCCAATGGCTGTCACTACCACGGCCTACCTCAAGACAATCCGTGGGATACAGGGCAACCGACGGATAACCCGCAGTCTAGACACCACGTCTACACCACCGATCATTACTATAGCACGGCTATGTCTGACGTTGTTGACGCGAAAATAGGACGTCACCTCCGCGCGCGACACACGTGACTCCCGGTGCATAGGCGAGGCATGCCACCAATCGACACGTTGATTGACAATGGAAAATATTAGGGATTGGCTAGAGAACCGATGGCCTTGCAGCGACACGTGTACCAACCAATCGGCCGATACAGGTAAGGCGGGATCGGCCGGCTCGAGAGCGACCGAAGCGCTGGCGCGTGAGTAGACAGATCGGCTAGATCGGCCGATCGTGACGTCCAAGACTCGAGTAGGTCGAATCGGTGCGGTGTTGAAGCCGATAGGTTCTAGATCGAGTGGGATAAAGGTGATAATAGCTAAAACCACAAGAATTGATAAAACTTGCAGATCTAGCTAATATCGGTGAGGGTGAATAAAAACTAGGCGAAACCTCGATGCGGGAGGTTAAAGCCTAGGGTTATTCGGTAAAATGGTACTCACAAGCTTGCCGGAGATCAGTTGATGCAACCCGACGAACTCAAAGCATGACGTTGTAGAAAAGAGAAAATCGCAATGGCGAAGTCACCGAAATCTTTGTAAAGTAGATCTTTGTAAAGTAAAGGGTTTGCGGAGGCGGTTTGTTTGATATTGGTGTGTACACTTTTTCCGACCACCTTGCGGGTCACTATTTATATGTCCTGAGGACAACCCAACTCCTAGCCGATCAGACCTTTGTTTGCTTCTAAAGAAAGATAAAACTACTAAAATAGAAAAGGACTCTCGAGAAGTCAAAACTTCCTAAAAGCGACTCTTGACCTGTCAATCGTAGATTGACGCCTCCACCATGCTTTCCTTTTGGCGTATCTCCTTGATTATCGCCTTCTTCTCTCCATCGGCGATCCTCTTGTTGACCATCGATCGACCATCGCCTACTCGACAGTTGTCCTTGACCATCGGCGAATCTGTTGACCATCCTTCTCTCTCTTCAATCGGCCGATTGTACTCTATTTTCATCGGCTGCTTCTCCTTATCCTTTTGACTGTTTTCCAAAAAGCGGTGTCAACACATGCCCCCGTTTGAGTAAATAATCTTTTGCTCAAAATTTTTGATGATATCTTTCTTAATTTGAATGATAGCCAAATCTCTTCCGTGATCCGATCAATCTCCATTGATATGTCTTGTCCTTTTCACTTCGGGTTGTTCACCATGTGACACTTTGGCTCTCTTTTCTCTTCCTATAAGACTCACCCTTTTACCGGGGTTTCCTTTCTTCGACTTGTTGGTTCTTCACGATGTAGATGTTAGCTCTTTTAGTCTTATGGGTATGAGAGGCATCTTCTTCTGGAAAACTCTTGGGATAATGATCATCCTGGTCGGCCATTGTGAGACTTCATCTTGAAATAGCATTTCTCTAGTCTTTGTCAGTGAGCTTGTAGACTCTGTTTGCAATGTTGGGGCGAATGATTTACGTGAACCATGCTCTGCGGTTTGTGGGCGTGATAGAGAAATTTCCCACCGTTTGATGTGTATGTGTCATCCTTTATTTGGGGGTGATTCCTGAATCGGTCATTCTTTGGGCCCAGGCCATTCACGGGTTATCTGTTTCCTCTTTTCGGATCTGGCATCTTCGGTTTCCGTCTTTTCAGGTTCCTTCATCTTTATCTCTTACGGTGCTCGGCTATAAATAACCGCCCTTCCATACCCTTATGGAGACCTTTTCATCCATGGCTCGAGATATAGGCCCCGGGAGCTTTAGGCTCTTGCTCTTGGTTCCTTTCTTCTCTCGATTCATGATGGCTAGAAGAATTCTTGTGAAATAGCCTAGAACATACTCCCCTCTCTAGTCTCCTTTTGTGAAGCCACGAGGTCCAACAGCTAGAAGAACTCTTGTGATGCAACTTAGGTGCATCAGCTGGTGGAGGAAGGTGGAGGTCGCTCTGCGTTGGGAAAGAAGAACAACCCTATGTCTTCTTTCCCAACAATCTTGAGAAGAGTCACCGAATCGGTGATTCATCTTCGTCAAATTCTACGCTTTCTTTTTGTTTTCTCTTTCTTCGTCCCCATCGTCCGGTGATGATTAATGTATAATGAATGAACCGTCCAAGTTTGTCTTCTCAATGTATTCTTCAGATCTATACTGTAATGTCACCATTGTAATCGAAGATAAGAGGGAAAAAAAATATATATATATATATTGTTCTAAGGGCGATTTGTACATCGGCCATAACCTGAAACCGAACATGTTTCGATGATTCGGCTATCCCCTACTAAAGACGATTACATTTATAATCGGCTGTAACTTGAGTATCCAATCGGCCACTTTAGGCTCTGATTGGACTAAGCATCTACCCATATGCTTGGATAGTATTTCTTCAAGTATTTTCCATTCAATGCTCTGGTAAACTTCTCTCCTTCCAATGTTTCTAAGATATATGCATTGCCTGGCACACATTGGCTGATACGATATGGTCCTTCCCAATTGGTGACCACTTCCGTGATTTAGGATCTCTAGGGCCGATTGGTAATATGAGTTTCCAAACCAGATCTCCTTCGGCAAACTCTTTAATTTTGACTTTCTTATCATACCATCTGGCTATCCTCCTTTTGTTCTTTTCAATATTCTCCAAAGCTCTCAGTCGATTACCAGCAAGATCTTCCAGTTCTTCTTTCATCATGGCTAAATAGTCATCGGCCGATAGTTGATCTTGTAAGGAAGTTCTTCTAGATCCGGTCTTTAACTCCCAAGGCAACACAGCATCATGACCGTACACCAATTGATATGGCGATACTTTGGTTGCCCCATGGCATGCCATCCTGTATGCCCATAGTGCTTCATTGAGGATCGTGTGCCATCGCTTGGGATTTTCATCAATCTTGCGCTTGATTAACTTGATGATGCCCTTGTTTCTTACGCCTTCCGTTTGCTTGAGCGTAATAGGGGGATGAGTTTAGCAGTTTGATTCCCAAGGAATTTGCGTATTCTTCAAACTCCCCTGACGTCAATTGACTCACTTGATCGGTTGTGATAGTCTGAGGTATACCAAACCGATAGACAATATGCTCTTTAACAAAATCAATCATATTGCCCGATGTCACAGTCTTGATTGGGATGGCCTCAACCCACTTTGTGAAATAATCTGTAGCCACCAGTATGAATTTATGACCTTTGCTTGATGGTGGATATATCGTCCGTCGGATCAATTGCCCAACCCCTGAACGGCCACGGCTTGATTATTGGGTTCATTGCCGATGTTGGAACTCTTTGAATGCTTCCAAACTTCTGGCACTCTTGGCATCCTTTGTAGTACTTGAAGCAATCTTCTAATATATTGACCAATAATAGTTATTATTTTGATCATCCATTCATCTTGAATCTGATTGATGGGCTCCACCTCCTCATGAATTTCTCCCATCAAGGTCTTAGCTTCTTCTTCACCAAGACATTTGAGAAGGACCCCATCGATGGTACGATAGTACAACTCATCTTCTATCGGGGCGTATTTAATGGCCTGTACCTTAATTGTTTATCAACCTTCTTGGATGGATCTTTCGGATAATCTATTATCTCCTTCCTCTAATCTTGGTGATAATTCCATAACCGGGATCGGCCGATATCCCGATGCCCTTGGGCGGCCGATTAGCCTCACTGTTGTGACACTTAGGGATATGTTCAAGTCTTACTATCTTGAATTCTCGGAGTAGTTGAAGATATTCTTCGTGATAAACCCTTAATATGTCATCTTTGCATTCATATTCCCGCCAATTGATTTATCACAGTTGAGAATCTCCAAATATCTCAACAACTTGACATTGACTTCTCGTAGTAGCTTTATCCCTTTTAACCTGCACGGTACTCGGCTTGATTGTTTGTGAAGTCTTCTCAATTGGGATGGAAAACTTCATAATTTGCTCCTTGAGGCGAGATGAGGGGCGATTCGATCCCAGCTCCTACTCCACATGATGATCCATCAAAGAACATAGTCCATGGAATAGGTTCTACAACTGCAACTTCAGGTCCGCAATGCTGAGTCACCAGATCGGCCATTACCTACCCTTTGATTACTTTGGCCGATTGATAGGTCAAATCAAATTCTGACAAAGCTAAGATCCATTTTCCGATCCTGCCCTTTAAGATTGGTAATGATAGCATATATTTGACCACATCATCCTTGCACACCACGGTGCATTGATTAATAGGTAGGGCCTCAACTTCGTGCATGAGAAATATAAGCACAAGCATAGCCTTTCCACCACCGAATATCTTGTTTCCGCATCCAAGAGTCTTCTACTCACGAAGTATACAACTCGTTCTTTTCCTTCAAATTCTTGCACAAGGGTCGATCCAATAGCCCACTCATTAGCCGATAAGTATAACTTGAACGGCTTTTTGTCTTGAGGGGGCACTAAGACAGGAGGAGATTTTAAGTACTGCTTGACATTATCTAGAGCTTTCTGTTGTTCTCCCCCCATATGAATTTCTGATCGGCCTTGAGCTTCAGTAGAGGTGTAAATGGCTGAATCCTTTCCGATAGATTGGATATAAATCTTCTGATGAAATTGATCTTGCCAATTAATGACTGGAGCTCTTTCTTGTTTGATGGTGCTTTTATATTGTCAATTGCGCTTATCGACTTCTGGCCCACTTCGATTCCTCTTTCATGTATTAGGAAACCCAAGAATGACCGGTAAAACACGAAAAGCACATTTGTTGGGGTTCATCTTCAAACCATGCTTTCTAGTGCATTCCAATGTTTTTCGTAGATCGGCCAAGTGTTCATTGTAGCTCTTTGACTTGACAACTACATCATCAATGTAGATCTCTACTATCTTGCCGATGAGTTCATGGAATATGTAATTCATGGCTCTTTGATATGTGGCGCCAGCATTCTTTAATCCAAAGGTCATGACAATCCACTCATATAATCCGACATGGTAGGGCACCAGCGATTTTGCAATATCTTCTATGGCCATGAATATTTGATTGTACCCAGCGTTACCATCCATGAAGCTGATGACCTTGTGCCCTGCAGCAGTGTTGACCAATACATCGGCCACTGGCATCGGATACCCATCCATTGGCATCGCCTTGTTTAGGTCCTTGAAATCAATGCACACACGTAGTTTGCCATTCTTCTTGTAGACAGGGACTATGTTAGAGATCCATTCAGCATATCGACACTGCCGAATGAAACCGGCTTCGAATAACTTTGTTATCTTGGCTTTTATATCAGGATAAATCTTTGGATTACATTGCCTTGGGTGTTGCTGAAAAGGTCGATGCCACCTGGTTTAATAGGCAATGCTCAACAATAGATCGGTCTAAGCCAGGCATCTCGTAATATTCCCAGGCAAAACAATCTTTGAACTCCTTTAATAATGCGATCAATTCTTTTTTGTATTCAATATCCAGCTTGGCACTAATGTACGTCGGCCTTGGTTTGCTTCCATCTCCAAGATCTATCTTTTCCAATTCATCGGTAGATGTAAACTGCCCAAGCTTCCCTTCATCTTCAATGAATTGATCCATTAAATCTTGTCTTCGAGCCATTTGCTTGAGCAGGCTTTAGTCCAAAATCGGACACTTTGAGATACTTGGTATCCCGGGCTTTTCAGATATGCACGACTCACTTGATCATAGGTCCATCCTTGTGCTTACTCAGCCTACCAGGAGGTTTCTCCTTGGACCACCTCCGAATCTCGATCCATTGGATGATGCATTGATGCATTGTAGATGGTATGCAACAATTTGCATGTATCCAATCCCGACCACAAAGATGATTATAAGATCCTCCCTTTAATGACAAAGAAAGTGGCTGGAAGGGTCTTACTGCCGATGGTGAGCTCCACGCAGATTGCTCCTTGAGCTGGAGAGACATTACCTTCGAAGTCCACCAACATCATGTCGGTTTGGGTCAAGTCTTCATCAGACTTCCCAATCTTGCGCAGCATGGTGTATGGCATCAGGTTGACTACCGCTCCTCCATCCACAAGCATCCTGGTGACTGGCTTCCCATTGACAAATCCCTTGAGAAACAAAGCCTTCAAATGTTGTCTCTTCTCGTCTTCTGGCTTCTCAAAGATGGCTTGTCTAGGTTCTAGTGTTAACTGAGCTATGCCATGTTCCTCATCAGACATATCCGAATCAACAGGAGCCATGAACTCCTTTGGTAAGAAGACAACCATATTTATATCAGCCAGTGGTTTGTCATCTTCTCCATCATCGGCCTTAGGCTTTGGGCGCCAAACTTTAGACCGAACCTTCTTCTTGTCCAGCACGTGTCTCTCTGCTTCTTCTTGCTGTTCTAGCTGACGTAGGCGCTGAACTCTTCTCTTCTGGGACTTGGTTAAGCCATCTGGACACCACTGTGGATTGGGCTTCTCATGTGTCTGGCTTGACCCTTCATCATCCAGTTGTAGTGTGCGTCGGACGTTCAGGGGCTCGGCACATGATGTCTTCATCAGGGACCAGAGAATCGGCCATCTCTTCCAGCCGATTGTTTGACCTTTCATTGACTCGGCCTCCCAGCCGATCATGAACACTGGCCTTGCCCCCCAGCCGATCATGGACGCTGGCCTTGCCCCCCAGCCGATCGTGGACTGAGATCCGTTGATTGTTGAATTCACGGTGATCTCCGGCTGAAGGTCTTCTGTCATTGAAGCAAACTCTCTTAGATGAGTCGCTGTTGTTGTAGGCCCCATTGCATTCTGGACAATTTTGCTCGGCGACTTGATCCCTTCTTCCCGAAGATTTGAAGAACGGACATCTCCAATGCCCTTCGCTGGTGCCCACTCTTCCTTTCCTCTTGCTTTCTCTTGTCGACGCTGGAACTTATTGATCACATCGACGGACGTGGACGTGGCTTCAAATCTTCCTCTTCAAGTAGTAACCCTTTTCCTTTGACATCAGCAGCGGTTACTTGCACTTTGGGATTGACAGCTCCTTTATTTTGAGCCGAATCAGATGTCAGCAACTTAACTCGTGACGTGTCTTTGCTAGACACCTCAACTGTGTTAGTTGGGAAGGGGTGTTGATCAATCTTCATCGGCTTCTCGGCTTTGGTAGGGTTTCAAATTTAAGCCTCCTTGCTCAATAGCTGATTGGATCTGTTTGCGAAGATCTTGCAATCATTGGTGTCATGCGGCGTTGCATTGTGCCATTGCAATACTTCATCTTCTTGACTCTTGCGGATGGTATGGTATGGGCGGGAGAGCTTAATCTGCCCTTGCTGAAGCAACAGATCAAATATCTTATCGGCCTTAGTGATATCAAAGCTGAATTTCTCTGGTTCTTTCTTGCCAAAGGGACAGGACACTGTCTTCTTGCCTTTGACCCACTCTGCAAGTCCTATCATATTGTCTTCATCTTCTGAATCAGAGTAGTACACATAAGACACCTTCTTCTGAAAGTTTCTTCTAGGCTCATAGGACTTTGCAGTTTCTTGACTCATCAAGTGACCACCGGTGGTGAGACTCTCGAAGTCATGTGATGCATATTTCTCCCTCAAGGTCGGCAAGAGACCTTGGAATGCCAACTCAGCCAGTTGTTTGTCTCCCAGATTCAGACTATAGCATTTGTTCCTGACCTCTCTGAATCTTTGAACGAATCCAGCAACTATTTCATCGTTCCTCTGCTTGAGTCTGGTCAGATCAGTAATCTTCATCTCATGGATGCCAGAAAAGAAGTAGTTATGGAACTGCTGTTCCAAATCGGACCACTTGATAATGGAGTTAGCGGGCAGTGATGTGAACCATGAGAATGCTGGTCCCGATAGAGATGAAGAGAACAAACGTATCCTGAGTGCATCAATGTTCCCTGCTTCTCCACATTGGATGATGAATCGAGTGATATGCTCCATTGTGGATGTTTCATCTTGCCCAGAGAACTTGGTGAAATCTGGCACTTTGTATCTTGGAGGGAACGGTATTTGGTCGTAGCTGATGGATATGTCTCTGTACATGCGGATTCGCTTGGGTTTTATTCCATATTGCTTCAGCAGCATCTCTGAGAAGTGGTCGATCAACTCCTGCTTCATGTGAGACTTCAACTCAGCAGATACTTGTTCAATTGCTTGTATCTCAGCTGGAGTTTCTGGCGACCGTTCTTCTAAGATCCTTGGCTGTGGATTTGGTACCACTGATGCTCCTGGACCTTGCGTGTTCGAATGACCTGCAATAGGTGGAGTTTGTCTGATCGGCTGACTAGCCGATGGGGTTGATTGCTGCAAATTCAACTGGCCTGAAATAGCCAATTGATTCAGAAGTGTTTGCGACTGTGCGTAATCCACCGTGGAATTACCGCCCTGTCACCCCTTGGTTGATCGGCTACTGAGGTGATGATCTTGTATGAGCCACTGTGTTGGCTGGGGTTAAGATAGGTTGCATTGGTGTTGACTGCTGTAATGGGGCAGTCGGCAGTATCCCATGTCCTGCCGATTTCGAGCATCGAGTTTGAACAGGAGTTGGTTTCTGAGGTGGAACAGGAGCTCTTCTTTCTGTTGGTATAACCATGTGAGCGTGAGCTGGACTGATCCTGACTCTTTCGAAGTTCTTACTCCCGTGATTGAAGTAGACAAATTCTACTCCCTCCTTGTTCATATGTACAGTCCCTGGAGTACCTCCAAACATAGCTTGATAAGATTGTGGGTACTTCACTTCCAGAACTTCTTCAGGTTGGGGTTCAAAGAAATTTGAGATATCAGTCTCAAAATGATCTCGAGGCAAATCCCATCCTGCAAGCTTCCCATCTTGATCTCTCATGGTAGGATACGATTCTCGCACACGAGAATGTCTCGATCTTGGGCATTGGACTGCATGCATGTGTTTGGACCACGGCATAGTAACGATCTTTAGCTTTTTCTCCCACTTTGATTACAGAATCGGGAGTCGATGAAGAACCGGGAGCGATATGTGGAGATGGTGCAATCTTCTTGATCATCAATCGCTGAAGCCGATTGGTCATCTTGGAACACCGAGGAGTTCGTTTGGTTGAAAATATGCACGGTATCCTCCTTCGCTCCTTTCTTGAGTGCATCAATTATGGCATTCTGAATAGTATTGACGAAAACCTTAGATTGATCAATCATTGTTTGATGCATCGCCTTGGTCATCATGTCTTGAAGCCCTTCGAGGATCGGTGAGAAGGTGACTTGCTTAGGTGTTGGCAAAGGATTCTTCTTGAAGACTCCACCTTTAGTCTGAGTGTATGATGCTAGGCAAAGCTCTTCATAATGCTTCATGTGAGCTTCGAACTCAGCTTTGTCTGTATCTTTCAGCTGATCCTTGGTGATTGCTTGGACGTTTTCTGGATCAATCTCAGAAGGACCATTCTTCGTAGGCTTCGTCATCGTTGACTTCTTCGTGTCCCAGTGCGTGCCAAAAGTGTGTTGGCGAAAATAGGACGTCACCTCTGCGCGACACACGTGACTCCACAGTGCATGGCGAGGCGTGCCGTAATCGACATGTTGATTGACAATGGAAAATATTAGGGATCAGCTAGAGAACCGATGGCCTTGCAGCGACACGTGTACCAGCCAATCGTGTCACGGGTAAGGCGGATCGCGGCTCGAGAGCGGACCGGGCGAAGTGCGGGCGCGTGGTGAGCAGATCGGATCGGCCGATCGTGGCGTCGACACTCGAGTAGGTCGGAATCGGCTGCGGTGTTAGAAGCCGATAGGATCTAGATCGAGTGGGATAAAGGTGATAATAGCTAAAACCACAAGAATTGGTACGAAAACTTGCGATCTAGCTAATATCGGTGAGGGGTGAATAAAGAACTAGAGCGAAACCTCGATGCGCCGGAGGTTAAAGCCTAGGGTTATTCGGTAAGCAGTACTCACAAGCTTGCGGAGGTCCGTTGATGCAACCCGAACTCAAAGCACGGCGTTGTAGAAGAGAAAATCGCAATGGCGAAGTCGAAGAGTAGATCTTTGTAAGGTAGATCTTTGTAAAGTAGATCTTTGTAAAGTAAAGTTGCCGGCGGTTTGTTTGATATTGGTGTGTACACTTTTTTCGGCCTCGCAAGGTCACTATTTATGTCCTGAGGACAACCCGACTCCTAGCCGATCACGGCCTTTGTTTGCATCTAAAGAAAGATAAAAACTACTAAAAACAGAAAGGACTCTCGCAGGAATCAAAGACTTCCTAAAACTGACTCTTTGACCCTTCGCCAATCGTAGATTGACCCGCCTCCACCATGCTTTCCTTCTGGCGTATCTCCTTGATTATCGCCTTCTTCCTCTCCACCGGCCGATCCTCTTGTTATCCATCGGTGATCGCTCGACCGGCCCGCCCCTTTGTCGGTCGAATTCCTCTGACTATCGGCGAATCTCGTTGACCATCCTTCTCTCTCTCCCAATCGGCCGATTGCACTCTATTTTCATCGGCTGCTTCTCTTTTGACCTGTTTTTCCAAAAAAGGTGTCAACAGACGTCCCGTAGCAACACTATAGCACTCTGTATAAATACGGAGCGACGAACCCGCGAGTACAGGCTAGGCCTCACTCATCATGGAATCAAATAGGCGACAGGAGATATGAATGGTACTTTGATCTAAATCAGATATGCATGAGCATCCACTATATTCTAATTGACGAACAATCACACAAACGGATAAACAACTTATGCAGCTTCTCCACATGATCGAAAGGAATGGTTCAACTAGAACTGATGCATAAGATCAAGAACGGATGAAGAACACAAGAACATATCACCTATGCATGAATGCTACTTTAGTCTAATTGGAATATACTGAAATACTCACTTTAGTCTAAATGAAGAACGTCATCATCCACGAGGTACAAGAGGATGATGGATGATGAACGGATCATCACCATCTCACCTCTACTCACTCACACACTCCCTCTCTACCTAGCACCACCTAGGCTAGATCCTCCACACACACACCCATGGTGAGGTGAGGTTTCACTTATACCAAGAGAGGATGAGAGGGGAGAAAGAGGCAAAGGTGAGAAGTTGCCTTCAAGTGTGTTGTCCTCTTCTTACCCCCCCCCCCTCTCCTCTATTTATAGGGGCTGGCCAACTTTGTGAGACACCTCGAGCACCCCCGGAATGTGTCAAGGAGCCAACCAGGAGCCCACAC
This sequence comes from Cenchrus purpureus, assembly GCA_022644695.1. NCBI lineage: Eukaryota > Viridiplantae > Streptophyta > Magnoliopsida > Poales > Poaceae > Cenchrus > Cenchrus purpureus. Next base: position 21,901,804 of record CP053457.1, read on the forward strand.
ATGGAAGGCCAGGATGAGCCGAGCCAGAGGTGGTTCGGCTGACCTGTGGGGTCGGCCGACCCCTGGGTGGGCCCTCCTGCCTTATGTTTTCTCCAGGTGGTTATCAGGTGAGTCCTCAAGGCGGTTCCAGGTGCCCATGTGGTTTTGAGGTGGTTTGGACGCATAGGTGGGCCATTGGATCCATGTGATGCACATGTGGCAGCTTCTGATTCGTCGGGTCTTCTTCCCATGGATTGATGACGTCATGGATCCAGGGTATGCTTGCATGGCAGGCCCTCATTGGCTAAGCCTGGATTGCTTGGATCATGGAGGTGTATTTTCTTCTCTTTTTTTGTGCTAAATACCTGCATTCATCTTTGCATTGCCACTGGTGGAATTTGTCAGTATAAACTCCTATTCTACTTTGGATGCATGGTTCTTGTGGTGAAATGCAGGAATTGACGGCCTTAAAATAGGCACTTAACAACCGTCAACCGTGCCCACGGTGACCGGCGTGTGAGCTAACCGGTCGATCGGTAGCTGATTGAGTCGACCGGCGTCACGGTCTAACCCAAGCAAGCCCATCTGTCCGGCCGTGCAAGGCCTGACGGCAGTCGTGCAGTTTTCCATTGCGAGTTGTGTGTGTTGAGTTGGTTGGTAGTGTGCTTTCCTCCTAGGATCAGTAGCACTCCAATGGTTACGTGATCTTGGCAAACTTGAGGAGTTAGTGGCGGAAGTGATTTTGGGATTCCGGACGTGTTCATCTTGTTGGAGAAGTCATCTTCTTGAAGAATTTTTATCGATCCCCATTCACCCACCCTCCCTCTCTGGTCGCCCAGTCCTTCAAACTGAAAGTTGCTCGGGATGCAGTAAATTCTAAGGCAAGCAAAGCTAAGGCAAAGTTTAAGCAGATGGAGCATAAGTTATCCACCACCAACAAGAAGCACATCATGGGTGTTAAAAGGGCAAGTCACTAGTACAACACTGTGATTCCTTGAAGCAGGCCTTGGCTGAAAAGACGTCTGAGCTTCAAAGGTGCATGGCAGAGTTGCAAAAGAAGTCTGATGCCATGCCAGTAGCTGAGGGCGGAATTGAAGAGCTAAGGGTTTCTCTAGACGAAAAGACGATTGAACATGAAAGATGTTTGGATGAGCTTCGAGAAACATATGGTGCTCTAGAAAGTGCTAAGGCCACTGTTGAACTGAATGGCACTTCTCTCGGTGAAATCATGCAGTTACAAAGCAAAATACATCTTTCAGTTCGAATACAGTGGGATCTGGGTATCAGTACGGCCACAGCTTGGGGACAAATTGTGTTTCAAGGAGGGCGGTAATGTCATGACCCAAATATAGCCCAGAAGAAGCCCAAGGATGTCAAGCCCATCTACTTCAGCCCAGCCCAATAGCCAAGGTCAAGCTACAAGAGAAAGGGGCAGCGCACTTCGGAAGGGAGAAAGTCAGAAAGAAGAAAGGAAACGGAAGCATCGAGCAGGAGCTCGTCTTCCTCCTCGCTCTAGATATCCTATCCCCTTCCAATATCTGTTGTTGGTGCTCACACTCCCGGTCGATCTCGCCGATGTAGTCACGGGTGTGACACACCAGTGGCAATTGTTCATCACTTTGACATGTACGGGACAATGCAAGCACATATTAGTTCTAGTTCCAGCACATAATTCAAACCTGCTTGCTGACTTCTCGAACGCGGGCGGGACGTCGAATTCCTTCGTGAACTGGTTTCCCTGATGGGCCCATCTGTATCCTCCTCGTACCGATGGACGCTCCCAGCCCAATTCAGCCCACGGTAGGATCAATTGAATTTCACGTTTTTTTTGGAAAAATCCAAATAGGTCGAGCGGAAAATTATATTCGATTCCTCCTTTGAAGTACCTTGCACGAATCTGAAATGTGGCTAGGACGTAGTAGCATTTCAATCGGATCCAATGGCGTATCAATGATTCGATTTGGTTCGACGAAATCCAGGCATTTTGAAAAAGTTTGCTGTACAGAAGCTTAATAGGAACATGCTAGAACAATGGCTTTCAGCTTTCGCGCGACAGATGCTGAACTTGAGTGTCTTGACGAGGAATTCAGTTGAAGTGATTTCACACGCACCGTACTATCAGGGCCGTCAAAATCTCGTAAATCTTGTAATCGTCAATTCTTCGTGTGCACTCACTAGAATAAATTTGATTCTTTTTTAACCACAAACCCATCATCAATTCGTCTTCTTCAATATATAGTACACTTGCTTTGCAAGAAGGCATCTCGATCGATGGCGCCGAGACCACCAAATTTTAGGTAAGAGATTTAAAAAACCCAAACAAGAGATCGCAAGAGGAAGAAGACGACCTCGTCGATCGCCGGCGACGCCAACAACAACCGCGTCATCTGGTCGATTCATCTCCCTCGACGCCCTCCACGCCCGCCCGCCCGCCGGCGCCACGGATCTCGGTTCGCCGCGCGCGCCGGCCCGGCCGGAGCCTTTTGATCACCGCCGTTCCGGGCCCGCCCCGCCCGGCCGGAATAGTTAATGGACACACGCACCTAGCTAGCTAGCTACAGCGACCGGCGCCGCCGCCGGGCAGGTCACTTCCTGACGCGGCGTAGCGCGAGGTACGCGAGCAGCCGGTACCCGAAGAACATGGCAACGAGCGCGGCAACGCAGGCGCCCGGCCCGGCCTCGCCGTCGACGGCCTCCGGTGGGAGCAGCCGCCGGAGGTGGCCGCCGTACTGCACGGCGATGAGGAGGCGGTAGCAGTAGTAGGTGAAGGAGGTGTACTTGGCCCACACCATGAACCCCGGCACGTTGTGCACGTAGAACCCGCCGGTGAGGAGGTAGGCGAGCATGATGACCGTCACCAGCGTCGACGCGCGCTTGGCGTCCATCATGACGGCGCCGACGGCGAGTCCCAGCCCCCCGGCGACGAGGACGTAGGAGAGGATCACCACCAGGGTGAGCGCGAACGCCACCGGCGACGAGTTGAGCCCGGACATGAGGTAGACGACGACGGTGAAGGCCGTGGGCAGGGCGAGCTCCATGGGGAGGTCGCCGGCCATCCGGGACATGAAGTAGGAGGAGAGCGCGTACATCCCGGAGGCGCGCTCGCGTGCGAGGACGGGACGCTCCTGCGGGAAGGCGAAGACGGCGTTGAAGGAGGCGAAGACGCCCCAGAAGATGGAGATGAAGAAGAGGAGGCCGAGCCGGTCCTGGACGTCCACCGGCGACGACCGCCACCACATGGCGCCGGCGACTAGCGCCGGCGCGATGATCTGGAACACGCGCAGCGACGTGAACGTCTCGTGCCGCCGCTCCTTGAGGCTGCGGCGGAGCAGGATCGTGAACTGGTTGGCCCAGCTCGTGCAGCACCCGCTGCAGCTCTCCACCGCCGGCTGCGGCAGTGGCTCGGCGGCTCCATCCTGCGCGTGCTCCGTCGCCGCGGCGCCGGCGGTGGCGTTGATGGACGCCTTGACCCTTGGGGCCAGCACCTTCTTGTAAGACGAGAGCAACGACTGCTTCACGTTGCCGCCTTCCGCTGTGAAATTGTAATCCGCTTGAGCAAAACCTGCAAAATTTAGCAATTAAAGTAGTCAGATAATACGATCATTTTTAAAATAATTATACTAGTATATATATGTATATATGCAACAAAATGGGAAAGATGCACAATAATGCTTCAATAATTGGAGATAATGCCGTATTCTTTTCGTTAAATACCGAGATAATGCGATGATGTTACGCATCCCTTTTTCCCATTTCTCTTCGACACACCAATAATTCTACACGTAGCGCATCCTCTACCGTTCAATGAAAAAGAAAGATGGAAAAAGCGGCTATATATACATATTTGCACACCGATCTCTACAAAAAATTGACACCAAATGTGATTTGAAATCGGCGAGGTATTTCTACGAAAAAGATCAAGGCCGGAGGATCCAAAGGCGGGTCGATTTGCCATGGTGCTTAGCTGTGGTGACATGAAAGGCCCGGCCGGCCGGCCTGTGTGGATAGATGGATGGTGCACAAGCTTTGGTGTTGATGTGCTGGTGCACTCACTGAGCGAGCAAAAAAAAAAAAGATTAAAAAGATGCAGCGAGCCAAAAAGGAGAAAGTGGCCCTCCATTCCAAACCAAAGAGGGCAATCTTGCACCAAGAAGGGATTCCTCCTGTCTAAAGCCGGCATGAGAGCAGGGGGGCATATATTTCCAAGTCTAGTGAGACAGGCACGCACTTAAATTGGAACCATATCCATATCACGCCCTGATCATGCTGCAGGAGTCTAGTGTAAAATCATCTGCTCCTGCACATGATCCAGCATAGTGTGCATCCAGATCCAACTAAAAGCTGCCACAGGTGTCGGAGATCGATCGATCCAAATTTGCATCAGCAACTAACACCCCTAATAGAACCCAGCGATGTGTGTCTTATGCTATGTTCAGGCCTCCCTCCGGGTTAGCAGGCGAGTAGCCGGGCCGGGAGGGATGTAGCTTTTTGCTGTGGGAGTGTGATGATGACCAGTGGAAGTGCCCTGGCTAGCTAATCCCCCACTCCGGTGACAGGTGTCCCTTAGCCTTGTGATTTTTCAACCATAAAGTGCTTTGCATGCTAAAGTTGGAGGACACTAGCTAGGGATCGATGGCACTATGGCAGGCACTCACCCCGGCCCTCTCCCCACTTTTTTTTTATTTTTCAAAATGCATTTCTCTCTCTCTCTCTCTCTCTCTACACCTTGTGTGTTGGGTGCACTCCACACTCACTCACCAGGTGTTTTGCTTGTCCACAATCTAATGATGAGTCCAATACTCCAATCCTCCTCACAATTGCATAAAAGGGGAGCAAGAACACACAAACCACACCCATGGATGTTTACTCTATAGTCCTTCTGACTTCAACTCCACACCACATCCAATTTGATCACCCTATCCCCAATTCCCCATTCAGTTGCATGCCAAACTTTGCTTGTTCTAGAAGTTTGGTCAATCTAGTAATCCTCTCTCATGTTAGGCACTAGTACTACCATATAAAAGTAGCAATAACAACCATTTTTTTGTTCCTAATTAAATCAGTTTTAATTTCTTGATTAGTTGAGAAAAAGGAATTAAATACGTGTCCCTAGCCAACTACTTTCCCTGTTGTAGTAAGGAGTAATATGCACAGTAGCTAGCTCAGTACCGTTTGCGAGGTCGAGCATGAAGTCGGCCGGGTTGACGTGGAATCCCGGCGCGAAGCCGACGGAGGCGAAGTAGTCCATGGCGTCGCGCCCGGCGCCGAAGTAGAGGCAGCTGCCCTCGGCGAGGAGCAGCACGGAGTCGAACATCCGGTACACCCGCGACGACGGCTGGTGCACCGACATCACCACCGTCCGCCCTTTCCTCGCCAGCGCCGAGAGCGTGGCGACAAGGCGCGCCGCGGCGGTGGAGTCGAGCCCCGACGTGGGCTCGTCGAGGATGAGAAGGCTCGGGTTCACCAGCAGCTCGTGCCCGATGCTCACGCGCTTCCGCTCCCCGCCGGACACGCCGCGCACGAACGCGTTCCCGACGATGGTGTCGGCGCAGGCCGCAGACCGAGCTCCGCGATCACGGCCTCGGCGGCGGCCTTCGCGGACCCCGGTGCGGCGCGGGGCAGGCGCAGCATCGCGCAGAAGACGAGCGTCTCCCGGACGGTGAGGTGCGGGTGGAGCACGTCGTCCTGCGCCACGAACCCCGTCCGCCGCTGCACGCCGCGGGTCGGCGCGCGGCCGCCGGCAAGGACGGTACCGGAGTGGCGACCCGCCAGGCGCCCACCGAGGATGGAGAGGAGCGTCGACTTGCCGCTCCCCGACGGGCCCAGGACGGCGAGGAGCTCCCCCGGCCGCGCCTCACCCGTCACGCCCTTGAGGATCGTCCGCTCTTCCACTCCGGCGCTGCCGGCGGTGGCGCCGCCAGTGTGCGAGGAGATCCGGCCCGGCGGCGCCGCCTTGGACGCCGCCGATTTTTCCGTCTTGACGCGGTACGTCACGTCGATGAACTGCGCCGACATGCATGAACTCGTTGGCTTGGGATCGAAATAGCAACGCAAACGAAGAAGCTATACTAGCAGAGCCGCCGCCGCCGTCGTCGTGTGGGTTACCTACCTGGAGGTTGAGCGGCGTGCAGGCCGTGGTGAGGAAGCAGTCCATCTTCGTCTCCGCCGCCGCAGCCGGACACGCCTGCGTCACGGCGACGCCGGTCGTGGTTCCGTGCGTGTCCTGGGCGTTGGGAGGCATTGGTGGCGGCTCAAGCTTCCCTGCTTTGCCGATCGACGAGGAACAGAGGAGCACCTAATAACCGCTCACGCAGAGCAACCGCTAATCCGCCGGAGAAAGAGGTGGTGGCGCTGGCATGCGGTGGCGGAGGAGGAGGAACCAGTGTGGTGAGGAGGCGGCGGAATGGAAGGGGACGGCGAGGTGAGGCGCGGTATATAGGAGGGGGCCGGTGGTGAGGTCCACGTCACGGCGGGGGCGGAAGGGGCACGTGGCGGGCGGCGAGGGAGAGCGGAGTGGAGCGGCGGGCCCACTGGAGTGGCTTTTGGACCGGGGTCCAACCATGTCCACCCAGCAGACGGCACCGGAGAGGGGAGACAGCAGAGGAGAAGTGTACACGTCTGCTACTCTCTGCTCGGCGAGGAAGGAAGGAAGGCCACACGAAACCATGGCGGGTGGCTGGGTGGGGGTAGTGGGGCGGCCGTCGTGAGCGAGGAGGACGAAGCACCTGGCGCGGCGGCGGCTCGTGGTGCCGCCGGCAGCCGGAGGGAATCCTAGCTACTGTCCGGCTGCAGTAGTTCAGTGTGTAGCAATGTAGTTTGCTACCATGCATCATGGGAAACAAAAAACATAGAATTGATTTCTGATCAAATGACTAGGATCATCTTCCAAAATAAATGTTTCTTTAATCTAAAATTTCAAACACAATAATATTATTGGTACAAGTAAATATCTATACTGTTATTGAAAATCGGACCCTTGCACGAGTGCATCATAATTCATAACCAAACAACATCAATTGATCATTTGATTGGCTCTTTCCCACCCGACCTCTCCAACCCGACCGCAGTGCTAGCACCGCCACCCTCCTCCTTGTCCCCTCATCCCCGTTCATCCATCTCGACCTCCACATCATCGCTACCCTTGCCGACCCTCGTGACACTACCGCCCTCCACCTCGCCGTCCCTAATTCCCGCGCCGCCCCGACACCTGCGCCCCACGTCAGCGCAGCCTCATCCAGCACGACATGCCCCCGCGCGTTGCGTGCTAGGGATGACGTGCTGGGGGTTGCTGCTTACCGGGAAACCACGTCATCTGTGCTCACTGTCTGTGTTGTGAAAGGAGGGAGGAGGATATATATGAGAGAAGATAGAGATGAGAGGTGGAAGGTGTAAGATATACAATAAGTCCTCAATCACCAATTTAGCTCGTGGATCCAAACACATGTTACTAAATTTACCAATGCGACCTTTATCTAGTGAAAAAAGGGAACATTTAAATTTGGCCAACTAAATTTTAGACGGGTTTGGATCTTTCAATTGTTATTATCATCAGCTGGAGCTGAACTTTGACCGTCCTGCACTAGATAGAGGTTTCAAGCAGCAGGGGCCAAGCAGCATCCAAAGCGGCTCAAACTCCACTAGCCGTGCACGCATGTCCATGCATGGTGGCATGAATTCCAGGCCGTCCCATGCTTGGAAACCGAAGGGAGAAAACGATCCCTCGGCGCTCGCACGGCAGCAGCCAGCAGCATGCAGGGTCAGCACCAGCACCAGCGAGCGACATGCATGGGCCGGTCAAAAGGTGCATGCATGCCACCTAGACCACCCCTGCACAAACACCGTTGAGTTGAGTAGTCCCTTCGCGGATCCAGATGCGTTCGTTCATTCATTCAGGGATGCAGCATGCATGCGTGATGCGTCCTCCGTCTGCAGACTCGTCGGCGACGTCATCACCTCTCTCGCTGCCGTTGCTGCTGCTGCTGCAATCCAGCTATAGCTAGCTGCTTCATCGATCCGATCGACACCGTCAACTGAAACCTGAACCGCTGTCGTCTGCGATTCCTTTAATTTTTCGATCGTCTGTCGACGCCCGGATCCGTTGCATGGGATAGCTGGGAGCAACGCGTGTGCTGGCTATACGCCTACGTATTGCAGTTGCAGGCAGGCTCTAGGTACTGTTTGCCACGTACACACATCATCCTGCAGCTAGGAGTAGCATGAAACTGCACGCACACTTGAATGCGACGACGCCGACGCGCGTTTCCGGGCGTGGCCTCCGGCATCGATCCGTCCTCGGTCACAATACCCCGGCAGGAAACCTGGACGGGCGCGCGACGACGTGGCCGCATGCGGACAAAGTGTGTCCATGCAATGTATACATTGACGCGTGACGTCTGTGCCACCTCGCGTACGTCAGTTGCTCTAGCTAGCTAGCGACAGCTCCCGGCCTGCTCTTCCACCACTGTAAATAGTAATTAAGCACTGTAAATAATTAAGCAAAAAGGATAAGAATGGTGCGTGGTTATAGATGGCCAAACGGGCGGCCCGGCCCGGCCCGGGCCCGGCCTGCATAGGCCCGGCCTATTAATCGTGCCAAGTCGGGCCACCGGCGGCCGACTGCCGGCCAGCCCGGCCTACTGTTGCTATGCGCACAATGCCAATAATACCATCAATAGATTCAGAAAATTACAAAGAACTCTGTTAACACATTCACAAACTGTCAAACATCATGTAATATAAATCATCAATGACATGTTACATGTATGAATGAAACATAAGATCAACAAAACAAGAGACAGAGACATATATAGATAAAGATTAAATTTAGGAGCTGTTTTATTGGTGGGGCTGCCTCATTAAAAACCTTCCTAGGTAAAACTCACACCTAGTGAGATAAAACCCTAGAAAGGAAAAGAGTACAGCCCCCAGCTCTAGAGTTCTTAAAGTCTTAGCATTACATAATGTCCATTACATAAATAGTGTAGTACTAAAACAAAAGGGATAGACAGACAGCCAGCAGCCTCCTTGTCCTCGGCTCCTTCAACTCTGAGCAGTAGCAGCATCTTCATCTAGGTACATGTTGTCAAAAGCCAACTCCAGCTCCTTGGTCTCCTTCTCGACATTGTGCTGCAGATGAGCATCAGCAAGCTCCCGGTCCTTCAAGCAAGACCGCACCTCCACCATCTCACTTGTCAACCGTCGTCGCCTCTCTTCAATTACCCTGCCAGCAAGACTAAAAGTAGACTCAGATGATATTGTGGAAGGCAGTACGTTAGCACATCTCTAGCAAGTAAAGAAAGAACAGGGTAAGTTCGCTTATACTCATGCCACCAATTGAGAAGGTTGAACACCTCGTCGTACTGGACGACACAATCACTGTCAAGGTAGGAGGACAACTCTGAAAGAGCTGCAGGAGATGGAAAAAAAGTACCTGTCCTCCTTCCTAGTGGAGATGGACCACAACTAGAAGAGCTACCAACATCAGCAGCAAAAATTTTATTCCAAGACATTTTCTTCTTAACAAAACTGACACTTGCTGACTGTTGGGGTCGATGCAAGCGAGCATCACCAAACTTAGTTTCATACCTTCAAAGACCTTTGTTAACTTACCTCGCACCTCAGTTGGGAATCTGGAGTAATCTGCACCAGTATGGTCAGATAACAAGCAAAGCATATTATGCAAGCCTTTCATCTTAGCTCTAGGATCCAAAACAAAAGCAAAGGCATATAGCATAGGTATTTTTCTCCAGTATTTTAAAAACTTATCTTTCATAGGAACAACAACAGGTCTAAGCAATTCATCATTCTCATATTCATGCAGATGTGCAGCAATTTCAAGTATATGATGCAACATTAGAGAAGATGTAGGATAATAAACACCAGATAAAGCAACAGTTGAGTCATAAAATAGTTCAAGAAATTGTAATATTTTCTCAGCAACATACCAATGGTTATCAGTGAGCAGGGGCAAGCCATTACGAAAAGGATGATGAGTTTGGATGAAGCTAGAAAACGTACTACGATATGGAACAACATGCTTGAGCATTAGGTAGGTAGAGTTCCATCTAACATCCATGTCCAAACCAAACTTACGAGGACGCACACCTTTGCATGCACAAAAGCTTTTGAATGCTGCAATGCGTTGGTTAGATGAATTCAATAATGATATAGCAGTTCTAAAATATTCAATGTAAGACTTCAAACGTTTCATGCCAGATTTAACAATAAGATTTATAATATGGCAAGCACAACGTTGATGCATGAAAAAAAAAACGCTCTTCTTTTACCTCATCTTCAGTTGCATCAGGAGGTAAAGCAAGTAATATGTAACTAGAAAAAATAGGAGACAATATATCCATGGCTGTAGAGTTAGAAGAAGCATTATCAAAAGTAATAGCAAAGATCTTATCAGTTAAACCATACTCCCAACAACCATGGATATACGCTCTGCAATGGCAGCACTAGTATGTGATTCATCAATCCATCTCAAAGCAAGCAATCTTTTTTCTAACTCCCAATCAGCATTAACAAAGTGAGCAACCATACTAATATAATCCTCCTTAGCATTTCCAGACCATATATCAGAAGTAAGACAAATAGGTGAAACAGAAGACAGCAATGTTTCCTTAAGCTTAGCACGGCACTCAGTAAAGTGTTTCACAAAATCTCTGGTGGTGGTTTGCCTAGAGGTTTTAGAGAACCTAGGATTATGAGCACGGGTTATGTATTCTTCAAATGCATTAGAATTACCAAAAACCTAAAGGCAGATCCATTTTAGCTATCAAGCGGCAAAGTTCAACACGAGCAACAGACTCTTTGTACTCCCAATGATGGATAGAACCATCAGGGTTATACTTCAAAAGAGATTGAGACATACGATCAGTTTGTTTTTTCTTCCCACAAGTAAGAGCATGCCTTTTCAAATGGTCAGTACCACTAGAAGATTTGCTAGAGTATTCATGACCACAATATTTGCACTTAGCGTCATACCTGACCTTCTTACCATTCCTCATGGTGAACATCTCATCAAAATCTTGCCATACCTTAGAGGTGGACTTCCTCTTCTATGAACGACCATGCCGCGATGAGTGGCGCGCGGCTCCTCCGTGCACCGGCGGCAAGCGGCACCGGCACCGGACCAGATCATCACACCACCACCACGAGAAAGGTCGATGAAACCGGTGACAGGGCCAACCCGCCGCCGAAGACGAGCATCCTCTTCTGAGGTCCAAGGTGTGTCGGAGGTCAGGGTATCGGTCTCCATCTCCGACGACCTCAGTGGCTCAGCCGCTCAGGTTCCTCAACGACGGCGGCCACACACGCACGACAGCATCATCAACCAGTCAACCTACAAGACGAAATCAAGACGAAATCGAAGGACTTAGGGAGGCTGAGTCCTGGAGAAGAGGATAGAGGAGGAAGAGAGCATGTCCCGGCGGAGCGCCGAGGAAGAGAGCATGTACCTACGGCGGTGCGGCCCGCGCTGCCGGAGCACCGAGCACCCGAGCGGCGGAGAGGGCGATTCCGGCGGCAGGGAGGAAGGGGAGGGGAAGGGGAGTCTAGATCTGGAGAAGGAGCGCGGCGAAGAGGGCGTGTCCGGCGGCGGAGGCAGAAGTCGAGTAGTTAGTGGGAGGATGGATTAGGGTTAGGGTGGTCGGCGGGGTCGGGGCGGGTGGTTTATATAGTGGGTGAGGCTTATGACCGTTGGGAGCCGGGGGGTGTTTTGACGGGCCTTAGATGGGCCGCTCCCTTATACAGGCCGGGCCGCGTGCCGCCCGACAAGCCGGACTTCCGACCCAGGTCCGGCCTGCACCATCAGGCCGTGCCGGCCCGGCCTGCTGCTATTTCGTGCCAGGCCGTTCGTGGGCCGGGCCAAAACAGGCCGGGCCTCGTGCCGCTCGTTTGGCCCGGCCCATTTGGCCATCTATATGTGTGGTGGTCAATCAAGGTACCCCTAGCTATTATGTTTTGCCACATTGTGACAATCTGGTGCCCTCGAGGAGAAGCAAACCGAGGACAATTCCGGGGGATAAACAAAACAAGCAAGCAGATCGATCATCAGGCAACTGCTCTGCCATCGCTTGTACGTTACGTAATTCCGTTTCCATGCGTTTTGGATGGATGTACATGTCGTGTGCTCTTGGCACTGCTAGCTAGCTACCTTGCATGCAACAACCCAACACATGCATCATGCATGCATGGTCCCTGCTGGCGTGGCGCAACGTGACACTGGTAGAAAAAGAGCCTTCGGTCCCGGTCGGTAAGAGCAATAGGTCTCTAAAGACCTCTAGAGACTAATCTCTAGAGACAAAAGGTCCAACCTTTATTCCCGGGTGACCAACCGGGAATAAAGGGTACCCTCTAGTCTCGGGTGGGATTCCCACGACTAAAGAATTTTCAGCAAACAAAAAAGCCTACCTGCTGGTGGCCCTATCCCCCATCCCCATCCTCTCCTCTCTGCTTGCTCATCTCAAGAACATCAAACAATTTCTCAAGAACACGAAACAAGAAAACTCATCTCACAGTCATATATGCTCATCTTGTATAAACTTCAATTCACAACACATGAGTTCGATTCGATTTGATTCACACATGTTCAACTCCATTCATGCAGAAAAATTACATCATCATACAATTCATCATCATACAACTCGATTTATCATCGTAGAACCGATCCATCACCGGAAAATCCCCATCACAATACAACTCCATTCATGCAGAAAAATCAAAACTTGCCTCCATGAGGGCTAGCGCCGTCGGGCAGCGCTACGCCTGCATGCTGCCGGCCGCCGGGGCCGCACGCCCGCTCCGCCGCCGGGGGCAGCGGAGGCGCGCGCCGGGGACTCCGCCTCCACTGCAAGGAAGAAGAAAGAGATGAGAGAAGAAAAGAGAAGTTGACTGGATGTGTGGGAGAGAAGAATATAAAAAGAGAGAGGAAGGGGGCATCGGGGTGGGCACCGGCTTTTAGCCTCGGTGGTGTCTCCACCGGGACTAAGGATGCCCTTTGTCTCGGGTGGAAATACCACCCGGGACAAAAGATTTTGTCCCGGGTGGTGTTTTCACCCGGGACTAAAGGATTCTCCTTTTGTCCCGGGTGGTGTTTCCACCTGGGACTAAAGCCTAGTACCAATAATTGAGACAACTAGCTGTTGGGTGTCAAGTCTTTAGTCTCGGTTGGTAATACCAATCGGGACTAAAGAGTAGGGGGCATCCAAGACCATTTCGGGCCGCGTCGACGAAAAAGCTTTAGTCTCGGGTCCAAATTTTAACCGGGACAAATGTAGTGGAACAAAAGGTGTTTTTCCACCAGTGTGACGAGACCGGTGATCTTCTTCTCTTCGATCCGATCGGTCCGTCGTCTCGTTGTCGTACGTCCATGCGTGCATCCTGTGCCAGGCCTTGATCCACCCCAGCGCTACCATATGGACTTTATTTTCAATTTACGTGTATCAAGTCAGCAGTATAAGGGGAAGTAAATACACCGAAAATACTAAATTAAAGGAACGCACATATAATTTGTTTTAAAAAATGCAAAAAAGAATCTTTATATAAAACTGAATTCGTTTTTTCCGTTTAGTCCGTTAGTTTAAGGGCCATTTACCCCATTATTAATAGGTTGTTTAGTCCAAATAAAGAGCTAAACAGATCCAATATGCCTCGCTGTTAATTACATGCTTAATTTGAGGCTATATATCCACATGCTACATGATAAATATTTACTAGTCTTTTACTAAAACAAGGCAAATAATGTAGGATATGTTTGTTCATCATATGTTCTGATCCATTGCAACATCATTATTGAAACTCGTTTGACTCATGTCGATGACGACCTGCATTGTAATGAAGAGGGACCAATAATGAAGATCACCAATTATATATTCAACTGTTGCGTCGCCATCACATGGATCAGCCTAAACTCGATTGACCTATAACTGAGAGTAGTCCGACAGTCCGTGAATGCTAGATCCATTGTTGATTGAAGGTGTCGTCATATATGTCTATAGTTTGATCAATGTTGTCGTAGTAAGGAAGTTCAAGAATATAGGTTCCTTTGCATGACAATCTGCAACCCTAGCTACGAATGAACTAAGAAATTAATGACAACACGTTAACGTTGTTGCATATATACCAATCATCGGTCAAGTATATCCAGTTTATACGTTTCTGACCTATCGTTAGTGACATCATGACTCAGTTGTTATGAATAAAGCTATATACAAAGCAAATCCATCTAGGGCCAAAATGTCCCTTATTTCCTATGACCCTAGAAAATCAGTCTACATTTGAACAGTATATATAGTTAGGGATATGGCTCAGTTGTTAAGTACTACTATAGGAACTAATCGACTTCATCTCCAACCAAAGATGTTTGTCATTATTATAATTTCCCCTCTTATTAGTTTGCCTAGACGCCATGTATCCCATGGGCAATACTCCCTCCGTTCCAAATTACTTGTCATTTTGATTTTTCTATATATATTACTTTTGTTATGCACTTAAATATATATATATATATTTATGTCTAGATACATAACAAAAAGAATGTATCTAGAAAAGCCAAAACGACAAATATTTTGGAACAGAGGAGTACATCTGAGGAAAAGGTCTCGACCCGATCGATATTTCCTCCAAAATCTCTCCCGTTTGCACAAATCAATTTATTCACACTAAAAACCTCATGAATCATGATACGTAAATGGCCACACTTATCAGTCACAAAACTTCTTTTTATAATAGTCACTATATTACTCTCGGTCTATGATCTTAGTGTTGTACAAAGTGTGTGTATATATATGTGTGGGCGCAATCATCAACATTTCAAGGTTCGGACCAATAATGTCCTAGATTTATTAGACGGTGACGGATGTTAGTGTAGACTTATTTCAAATCACTTTTTGGCGAGAGGATCAACAACTACTTTTATTAGATAGTAGGCTTGACACATTTTGCAGCTGTCTTAATTAGGAAGAGAAGACGTTGCCCGAGGTTTACTAATTACCACTCCTCCCGTCATAAATTACTATTCGTTCTATATTAGAAAAGTAAAAATGAATAGTAATTTGGGATGGAGAGAGTACATGATATCTAGGATATTGGTACTGTTTTTTTACCTGCAAATACTTGCCATTTTGAACAAAAAAAACTCGGTCTAAAAATACACTTCTTTACCCGTATTATCAATTATAATATTTTAGAAAATTAAACACATACTTTCTTTTAGGCAACTCTCTGCATGACTTGTGTTTGTTGAAATAAAAATTTATACAGTCATAAATATTCAAATTTTAATAGTTGGACAAGATATCCAAAATGACAAGTATTAAAGGGTTGGATAAAACTTTGATCAATGATTTGTAAAACATGATAGCTTCAAGGAATATAATTAAAATGTTATGAGGCAACCTCTTCGAGTTTCATAACATCTATCTTACATAAACATATGTATTATTATTTTTTAAAAATTTAGGGTTAAAGTTAACAAAAAATTTGACTAGCACGAATCCTAAAATGACCAGCCTGATCATAAAAAACACTTATCGGAAGGATCGTGCAGATCAAGTTCAGTAGCTTTTTCATCAGAGATATTAATCAAGTACATTACCAGAACAGAGAGACGTTGTCATGCGTTTGGATAGACATACATGTCGCATTAGGAAGCCGTACTGAGCACATGATTCGAGCTGCAGGCTGCGACAGAAAGTGAGGCCGGTGATGGCTAGTTCGTCACGATCTTGGTCCATGCATATGATCCATGTGCCCACCGTAGTACCTCGATCTGACTTGAACGTGTGTTGTTCCCGCGGCTTGGAATAATGCTGAATACGGTTATTCTTGACCCAAGTGGCTCAAAACCTTTTCGCACAATATATATGATCTGAGATCAGGTGCTGCAGATCTCCCTACAAATTAAGGGCGTGCTTGGCAGAGCTCCACGCAGCTCCAGATCCAAAAAAACAGCTCCACTCCAAATTTTCTCAGCCAAACACACCCAACTCCAGCAGCTTCACCGTGGATCTGCTCCAGAAAAAAGGTGGAGCAGACCCCCAACTCCATGGTTTTCATGGAGTACCTCAAGAGGTACTCCACCAAATCCAAATTTCCTGGAGTTGGGCGAAATTACCCACCACTGCCACTGGTTACAAAAAAAAACGGTTTATTCTAATTTTTCCTCGCGACTCTCCTCCCCGACGCTGGAAATATGTGACATGCATGTGTGTGTGAACTGTGAAGCAGTAGCCAGGGCGATCCATGGAGGAGTGCATGGCCGGTGGAATTTGCAGCTGATGGATCAATGACATGAAAGGAAAGCGTATATGTCCATGCATGCACCTAGTTTAGTGAATGCAGAATAATGCACCTATAGCTGAGATCTAAGAACAATATATGCGACACGCACGTTTGGAATACTCTGGAAACCATTCTCAAAAAATATTGTAGTCTAGAGTTGCCATTCTCAAAATATTGTACTACAATAATGGACCTAGCAAGAGATCTAAGAACAGTGCATGCCACGCACATTTGGAATACTCTGGAAACCCTCTGGCTAGAGTTGTCATTCTCAGAATGTCGCCCTTGTTTGTTTGAGCTTCGTAGCAGCTTCTTAGCGTGAAAAGTTAGAAATTCAAATAAACAGCTAGCGAATTTCTCGTGCAGCTCCCGGAAAGCCAAAATCTCCTTGAGTCTAGGAAGTTAAGTTCGTGTTTGATTCCCATAAGTCACCTGACTTCAATGCAAATAAGTCATATGTGGAGCTAACTTATTAAGTTCATAAGTTACTCCACCTTACTTATGTCACTTTTCCTCTCCCACTCCTGGTGGGGTGCATCATAACACAAGACTTATATAAGTCATTGTAACCAAACACAACCGACTTAAATACAAGTGCCTTAATAAGTCGTAGGGACTTATGGGAACCAAACAAGGTCTAAACAATTGTTGCGTTGTCATTCTCAAAGTATTGTAGGTCTTGTTTGTTTGAGACGGAATATCGTTAGACGAATCCATTACGCGTAATTAATTTATCATTAGAGATTGCTTAATGTAGCACGACGTTGTCTAATCATGCATAATAATTAGGCGCATTAGATTTGTCTCGCGATTTGAGCTGGGGTTAATTATGGAATGAATTTTTTTATTAATCCACATTTAATACTCATAATTAGTGTTCGAAGTTTGATGTGACACGTGGTTACAGAATATTTTGAAAACTAAATGGGGCTAAGTACATGTGGTAATAATACAAACCATTTCATTTTGAGTTTGCTTTCAGCTGAACATAATGTACTCTTTAGCTAAATAGATAGATTGCATCATGATATATTCATGTGAGAGATTAGTTAAAACTCGACATGATTAATGGCACACTACGTACCATCCATCGCTCCTTAGAACCTGGAGCAAATCATGCATTCAAGTCTAGCTGAAATAAAGTTGTACAGTACACGTTGATAACTAGGTCAATTGTCTCATTTGTTTTAGACACTCATGATTAAGTTGTTCTCCGTATAAAGAACAAAAAGGATTGATCAATGGGCGCCCAATGACACGATTGCATTTGATTTAATTCCTTTCTCTACAGAATCTTTTGCTTTTTACGGTGTACTACATGCTAACCACCTAGAACATCGCCTATATCTTGCTTTAATCCACGCACTCACACCTAATATATTCTCATATTTGAGAAATGATAGTATTAAAATTTAATCGTTCTTAGAGCTGAGTTACCTATAATATGCATATATACATATATGCTATACGTACAGTACCATATCTCAACCTGATATGGTCCTAGCTAATTTCAGTGGCTACATCTAATCCACCGAGGCGCAATGAGCAAGGTTCCCAAATCGTACAGTGAGCAATCTGGTATCATATCTTGAATGGGATCGGTCGAAGAACTGGTTAAAGCAGCTTCATTTTGTGAGGCGAGGATGAGCAAATATATTCAAGCAAAATCATCAATGAGAGCAAATTGATGAAGATATATTATTGGTGGGGCCTTGAACTGACAATTCTTATATCCTTGGTGAAATATATATTAAACCCACTAATATATAATCATAAAGTGATAGTAAATTAGTACAAAAATCTCTCGCTCAAATTATTAAAATTTAAACAGACTGAGATATAATCCTTGTGGTTATACGGACATCAGATCCAAACCACTCCCTAATGATTTAGCTTGCGCCTTAGTGTTTGAGGACAAATCTCCAATGTGGTATTAGGCATCAGCATCGCTGGCTTGTAAAGTGCTCTAGTTGTTGGGATGTTGAGTAGGCAGCATGTTCTTCCAAAAAAAAGTGATATTGGTTGGAATATCTGAGGATACGAGTGTAGTAATGTAGCCAACCACCATGTGTGTGAGTCGCTTCCTTTTTACTCCAATGTGCATGATGAAGCCTACATATAGATCGATATACTCTCTCCATTTCAAAATATAGTGCGTTTGACTTTTTTTAACCTCAACTTTGACCGTTCGTTTTATTCAAAATATTTATACAAATATATTCAAATCTTACTATTACTAATTGGAGGCTCCTTTTAGGCTTCCACGTGATGCCACCTAGGATCCTAGGTGGACAGCCTAAAAAATAGAGAAATCCTTTAAATTCTCACAAAAATCAGAAACATCCAGCCATCAATTCAACATCTCTAATCATAATAGCCATGAGATCTGTTATCTTTCTAATAAATTACCCACCTCTGCCATTATAAAAATAGACCAAAGTAACCCCTAAACATGTATCTAAATTACCCACATATGCCATTATAAAAAATAATGTAATTTAACCCTTAATTTTCATGTAAATTACCCACTTATGCTACTATAAAAACAATATCAAATAACCACCTAAATTTGCATATAAATTATCCACTTATGTGCTTATTAAATTTAAAGTAACCCCTAAATCTGAATCTAAATCATATAGTTATAATAAAATCTTAAAGTGCATCAATATAAAATTTTAAATTACTATTTCAATAATTATTAATATATTATTTATGTTTTCTCAAAAAATATATTATTTATGTTATTATTTATATAAAAATACTTTCCATAAGGTGTGTCGTCATATACTCATATATTCATGAATGAGGGACAAATAAGAATACAATTTTTATGTTGTTCATAGCTTAAAGTAAGTGTTCAATTAAATACAAATCAAACACATATGGAGGTTGCTAAGGGAAAAACTGTTACTAACTAAACCTATTACAATTATTAGAATATGTAATAGATGAATGAGAGTATAAGATAAATAATTATAATTATTAGCTATTTCTAACTAGCCTGTGCGGGGGCACGGGTTGATAGACTAGTTTAAGCCAATCTTGAAGGACTTTTATCAACAAAGCAAGCCACAACAAAAAATATGATATTTTGCACAATTTTTGAACAAGATGATTAATCAAACTTAGGATAAAAAAGTCAAATGAACTATAATTTGGAATGGTGGGAGTATATATATATATACTAGTGCATGATCAGACGGATGCATGGCGCTGTGATGACCCCCTAACTAAGGACCATAAGGTCTCTGATGGACTTTTATTCACTCTTTAATCTCAAAAAGATAAAAGAGACCAGATGCACATTTTATTTTTTCCTTTTTTTGCTAATACTTTTCCTATTTTTTCTTGGTTGAGAAACAAAACTAGAAGAGAATCAAAGCCAGGCTCTTACCACATCGCTGAATACATTGCATGCAATGTGTGAAGCACATAGCAGAGTTGAGGCATCATCCAGTAGTGCAAAAAAGGTTAGAAAAGGCATGAGTTAATTAATAACAACAAAAAACAGACGATTAATTCTATAGATGCAAAAGGCAGGGCACGATGCTTGGATCGATGGTCAAGCAAAGAACATGATACCAGAGGAGAACTTATTAAGATCGATCTGCCGATCGAGATGGACTAGCGGCTCGATCGTTCTAAAATATGGTCAGAAGTTCATAGCCATCCATACGTTCAGGACTATAGCTTTTTGTCTATATGCGCTATAGCTACTTGATGCCTCTCTTTGTTTGCAGCTTCTTTAAGATGGGACCATCATACTCATCATCTGTTAAGTTGTTTTAACCATCCATTATACATTATGCTACAGTTCATAGTACCAGCTAGCGATCTTGCTCGATTGGCCAGTAAGCTATTCCATTGGCTGGCACCATCAGACACAAAAGGGATCAACTATTGTAATGATAAGCTATTCCATTGGCTGGCACCATCAGACAGGGATCAACTATTGTAATGAAGTGATTTCGGATGGCGGAGCGCAAATGCAGAGGTCAGGATCTCTGTTTTTAATTCTTTAGGAAAGAAAGAAAGAAAGAAAGAAAGAGGAAATGCACATTACCCTAGTATCTGACTATATATATGCTATCACATTATATTTACTTTCAACTTGGTTCAGCACTATGGCGGTAGTCAATCACAAAAAAATCAAAACTCTTCACCCCAAAGAAAACCCAAAATAACTATATTCCATGACGATAATATTTTATGATATAGGCTTTTAGCCAAAATTATATCCCAGAGATGATGCTAAGACAATATAGCTCCATTGGCTCTGATTGCTTGGAAGAAAATCAGATGGCTAGTCGGTACCTTTCCCACCTACAGCAGCTAGCCTCTGGATCATGAGCCATGACCATGCAGTCAGAAGACAGATGCCGAACATGCAGGAAGCTAAGATAAGAGAGAGGAGTGCAAAAGAGGAGGACTAAGAGAGCATAAATTACACCATCATGCAAGCATGGGTCGATAGCAATCCTGAGATGGATGATCAATTTCCGATCCAACTCCATGACATTGCTTTTGCCCAAAGCGTCAAAGGAATGAACGCAGAAGGTGCACGCACGTCCAGGTGTGTGGCTGATCGTCGTCCATGGCGGCACCCCGGCCCGGCCCGGCCGGCGGCGTCCAATCTCACCGGAAAGGATCAGGACAGCCGTATAGGTCGCCGCGCGCCGCACGTCGTTGTATCGGCAAATCTCGCTTTAGCTATCGCCTCATTGCCAAAGTGACGCTTGCTTTGTTTTTCCACATCATAAAATGCATGCAAAAGATGCCGAAACTTCTCGCTTTGTTTCCTCATCACAAAACACGGATCAACGATTGAAAACCTCAGAAACGAAGCAGCTCTCTCCCTTGATTTTTATTCTGCAAATATTTGAAAAACCAATATCAATTTGCCAAACATTTTTGTACATGTATGAAATGTTTCCAGTGGCAATATGTTTTGTGGGTAATCGTATCGTTCGGCGCCGCCCAAGGTGAAAACTGAGTGAGGGCACTGTTTAACAAATTCCTAGATGATGAAGTTTGAACATGGTGGAAAATTATCTATTACCTTGACATGAAAAGTTTGAGTGAGGAGTGAGGACATGTTCCTCCCTTGCTAGTGTCAACATGGGTCCGCCCCTTGGCGGCTCAGCTAATTAACTCTGGAGACCCAAGAGGGGAAGTCTTTGGATTCAGGCGGGGAACAGAGGGTTGGCAGCGTTCGTGCTCTTTTGCTTGTTAGGCCTCATAATTAGTTAGGTCTCTAAGATGGCATTAGGTCGTTTGGGCACATTCTAAAAAAAAAAAGAATGTTTTATAGGCCGGCAGATCCATAGGAGACATGATTGCCGAGCTTTGATTGTTGTTGTAATTTGTGGTATGCTACAAACGTTGCAACCGTTGATGGACTGACTTCGACCCAACCCCTATATATATCAATGCATTCAGTACGTAGAGATGTCTTTAACTATGCACCGATCAGTCTCACCTATTGCACAGGTAAAAGACATCTCTAATATACTTTGCTTAAAGCCATCTATTGCATTAGTGTGATCAACGTGCACACCCCAGTACTTTGCCCTTCGTTTCACTGATAAGCCAAAGTCAACTCTAGTCGTATTGTCACCACATACACGTGTTAGTCGTGTTGGCTGAACTGCTAGCTGCTCAAAGCTGTTCTCAACCAATGGCCGGCTGCTGGGATATGCACACAGTTGCAACTTGCAAGACATGGCAGTTCAACGTCAAGTACACTCGCAGAACTTTTAATAAGCTCTTGATGAATTTCAAGTCTAGCTTGGATCTTTTGCTTTTTGCATGTAACAAGTACGGCTTCGTGAGCAAAGGATACAGTCTATTTTGTCAACTTGTCATGCATGCCATAGTTCGTTCACACGATCTCCTGAAATGTCAACACTCAACAAGCCCACAGCCGCCGGGGCCCACTCCAGCACTCCTCCGGGCTCACTGAGCAGGGCAAAAGATGCCGCGTTACTGGCTTTTTGCAGCCACCAGCGGTGGGGCCGGCTCCCCACCCACACGATCGAGGTCGAGGCGCCACGTGTATGATGCCAATAATGTGAGGCGAGGAGACGCGGTGTGTGGCAAAGACCGGAGAGCGTCGCGCACCTGACCTGAGCTATAGCTAGCTGCTGCATGCACCGTGTTGGGACCAGGAGGATTGGATTTGCAACAATGTGCAAACTATTCCACACAGTACTCCCCCTCTTCCTAGGCATGCAATGAAATTGCTGCTAGCTCCACTACTCAAAAAGTGCCACAGAAGATGCAGAAGTTGAAAGCTAAAAATCTCAAGAAAAATGGTTCTGATTGCGCGTGCCAAACACGTACCCTGTTACAGAAATGGCCAACACAAACAGGTTTAGGAATTCTCTGTGATAATGAAATGTTCAAGATAAAGTTATCAGTGAACGGAGCGTATATGTAGCTCTGGTGTTAAAGTTTCTCATGGAAAAACATGTCCACCCATGTTCGAGTCTTTTTTTTTAAATGGAGGCAAAGTATTCTTTTAAAAAAATAATGTTAACTGTAGTTAGCACTACAAACAAAGGGTCAATAAAAACTGGATGTAATAAAGGGTTTTCAATGTCCTGCTGCAATAAAAATATTGCGTATGGGTTTAGGGCTAACCATTTAAAGTAAACATTGTGGAGGGCAAGAGTATGAAAGGGATTTCGAAAAACCAGTATGTTGATTATATAGTCATATATGACTCTTCCATTCAAATAAAGTTTATATGATCATTAATTATGAGCTCTTTTAATAGCCATCTACATTGTATTATAGTTGGATTTTTATTAAAATGCATATGAATGTTCTCTTTTTGGTAGTGACAAGATGAAAAATTAAGTCTAACAGTCTAACCATATGCATGTACTCCCTCCGTTTCAAATTACTTGCCGTTTGACTTTTTTAGATACATTCATTCTGTTGTGTATCTAGACATAAATATATACTAGGTGATACCCACGCTGTCGATGGGAATTTTAAACAAAATTTTAAGGTGAAATGTGAAAGTAGAAACACCAAAACGACTACATTGCGATATTCATATATAAACAATATTATATATGAAAGTATGCTAATTTTGTTGAGAGAGAACCATTTTTAGATGATTCACTCCTTTGCAGTTCTGTATTTCAACCATTAGATGATTATATGGCGGTTACTCAAATACAACATGCTATTAGTCACGTAAAATCGACGGGCATAAATTGATATGGTTTGGTAGATGTTGAAAAACATATAATTGCTGTGGATGTTGACATGGCTTATAGTGGATAGTGACATTTCGTATTTAGTGGGTTATGTCGACGCATATTGAGAGCAAGAGAAATCGTTAGTACCAATTATATAGTTTATATAGATAGATCTAGGTGCATAGCCAATATATAGAATGTATCTACAAAAGTCAAAATGACAAGTAATTCGGAATGGACGGAGTGAGTTAATCTCCATGGCTTCATGCAGGGACCGGGTATTTCTGAAGATATGTGTCTAGCCGACGTGTGTGTAGTGTGTAAAACATTAAATGCACTTGTAGTTTGATGCTTGCTGGATTTTTTTCTCTCTCTTGATGCATGCAAGAGCTGTGATATCAAAGCTGTTTTCCGCTGCTACATTCCTTTATTTGTTTCAACTTCCAAAGATAGTCGGAAAAGATCACACGTCTTGTACATCCTCTCTCTCTTTCTCTATCGATTTGATTCCATATACATGTGTGTGGCTGATCGCTCACGTAGAGACCCTTATCTTACGGCTCACACAATCCCAAGTTCCCAAGGCTTTGTTCCGTTGCAACATCTGGCTTTGGCAAGATTGCGTTGCACTCTACTTTGTACCTTCTACATGTAGCAAAAAAGCAAAGCTCCAAAACACGGCCGTCGTCTCTTTCATTCCCCTTGGCTTTAACCTCCGCGCGTACGTAAATTGACTTGTGTTGTTTTCAGCCGCATATCATGCAGGAGCATGCATGGCCCAGCTTCTTTTGCGTCGCCATTTTTTTCTCTTTGAGGAAAGCTATAGCGAAAGATGGCTGGCCAAAGCTGTGGCGCCAGCTCAATGTCTCGTATCTCTCGCCGAATCTTCGTCCTGGATGATCGGTGGCATGCATCGATGGATGTGCTTCCTGGAATATACAAGTAGTTGCTACCAGCAAGGGATGGAATCATGGATGGATCTATCATTGATGTGGTCCATGATCCAAGATACAACAAGGTGAAAAATATCTTGCTTTGTTCATGACAGAGAATAGGAGTACACATCTATTCGGAGTGAGCAAAGAACTTCAAACATGATGACTAATGATATGTGAGCTATGCGTGTGGCACGTGTAATTTGCGTTATGGTTATCGGAGTTTTGTTTAGGGTTAGAAAGGTGCCTTAATTTATGCTACTAATTGGATCCACTGCTAGATTATTGTGCGAGAGTGAAGTCAATGACTAGTCACATCCTCCCATGGTTTGTGTAACTCCATTTCCCCGTTATATATATATATATATATAATGATGTGTAGCTCTCCTACATATTCGAAAAAAGAAAGATTAATCGTGCATCCCATGTTACGACGCGTGTTGTCTCTCTTGACTAGTGCTCCTTAAGATACTCGACGTGCTTAGTGCTACTACTTGTCAAAACTTGCGCACAAGCCCATCACTTGACAACGATAACTCATGGATATATTGTGCTGAATGCCCGACACTTCAACATGCTCTGATGCATGTCTAGCTGCTATAGCGTCTGGTTTTTAGCTGGTCCAGTCATGGATGCATGGAATTGTTTGTTAGAATAAGGTTAGGTCAAAGGCATAAGCACATTTGGCCGTCCAAAATAGCTGGCTAGCAAGCTAATTCGTACTGCCACATTTGGTGGCAGAAGAAAGGCTAAAGCCGGCCGGATAGTTCTATACTCTACTTCATCTAGCTCCAAAGATAATGCTGAAGATCAAAAGTTGGGAGAGGATGTTTTTCTCTTTTATTTGAAGAGCAAAATTCTTGGCTTTGGGATGAAGGATCTTTCCGCGTGTACTATGGAATGGTATGGCTTTTTCTCCAATGATAATATTGCAAAAATTATAAGAGAACGCATCTCACTTTTGTAAGGAAAAAATTCTGATATATATCTATCGCGTCTAACTATCTAGTGCCCAAGGTACTCACTTTCCAAATATTTGCCTGTTCTAAAATGAGCTTATACTTCCCTTTTTTTCCTCTTTTGCGGAAACACTCTAAAGATAGTATGGTCCTAAAGCCAAAGCAATAACAGGGTGCTTATTTGCTTTGACATATACTCCCTCTGTATTTTTGTGTATGCATATTTATAAACACCTATAATTTTTTTTAAAAAAGTCAAATAGTCTGTTCGACAAATCTTAAAACGGCTTCTACTGATTTGCGGCTGATTTGTTGTGAGAAGAAAATACTGCACAAAGAAGCAGAAATACTGTAGCGAAGGAGAAGTCAAAGGGTCACCTACATTTGAAATGGAGGGAGTAGATGCACGTGTTCCTGTGTAGTGCTCCATAATAGATACTCATGAGTCATCCTAGTACATCAAACAAAACCCATTGTTTCGCACTGCATCAAGAGCCACCAGATGGAGCCAAGATAGCGGCTGTTCAGAAGCATAAATTGTACAATGCATATGTGCTTCACTACAGGTGTTGGGATTCGATTGCATGCGTGGCAGCAGGGAATGTATATATGTTTCTATCCTCAACATCAACACAATATTGGAGCCCGCCGACCGAACAAATATGAACAATCCAACAGTAGGTGCTGCTGCTGCTGCTGGCGTTGTCCTGGTGACGAAAACACTGAACTGACGAGAGAGCAAGAAAAGATCTGTGGAGAGAATACATTACGTGTCGATCAGGTGGGAGAATTATGCTCTCGAGACCACGGGGAATCGCGAGCTACTGCATCGATCGTCAATTTGTCATGCTTGGACGCCAAGTGCTCTTGATCAATACCTTTTTTGCATTGGTTCATGGATTGGATACGATCAGTGGCCCCCCTAATAACCAATTGATCAATCATTGGTTGGTTTATGCTCCGATCGAGCTGTAGCAGCTAGACATCTGGTAGATGCGAGTCAGGTGCTTACACGTTGCCGCAGGTCGTTGTAGCTAGATCTTGCTGTTGCGTCTGGCTATCTGTCTCTCGTTTCCCAAATTAAAGGCGCTTGACATGTAACCATCCTCCAAAAGCACCTTTTTTTTTGCACAGCTTTACTACAATGTGTGTCATCAGTGAAAGATGTGCTGGTACGTATAGTAGATCAAGAGAGATGTACTAGATAGTATGCATTTTGTAGTGAGATTAGTTCTTTTTGCAATAATGGTGGTTTCAAGAAAAATTATCTGTCTGCTGGACATCTGCTGCTAGCAGCTTTAAAATCTTTGTGGCCTAAAACGTGTTTTACAGTAAACATGTACAGAAACACTGTGCATCTGAGCAAGCAGCCGCGTGCAAAGCCCATCTCAGGTTGGTTTGGTCTGCTTTTGTCGGGTGGCTTTTGATAGCGTCGCTACACCTGGATGGCAACCTTTCCTCGTGTACCGACCCGGGTCGCTACACGTGTGGAAGCCATGAGGTGCTACTTGTTGTTGTTGTTCATACATGCTGTTGCACGACACCAATGTCCACCCGGCCCTACATGCATGCTGTGGATGGCAGCGACGTTACGGTTTTCCTGGTGATGACAGCTCGAACAGCACCCAATGCAACTAACGGGCCAAATGCAGAAACGTTTATTTCGAAAGGTGATCGATCGGTATATATAAAGTCTTCATATGTTTGGTCTGGTTGTTCATACATGCATGGTTGCAAAGATTTTAGAACCGATCTTGTAGAGTTTGTGTTATTGTGTATTCATATTGGTGAGAGTATATGAGTTCGTTTGTGTGATCAGTATATATAAGTTTTTTTTCTCTATTATGTTTTGCAATAGAGACCTTTTACGGTGGTTTAAAAATACCCATCATAATGTTTTTTTTACTGAAGTCAGCAGAAGAGACCTCCACCTATTTTTTTATATATAAAGAGATATGTACATTTACAAGACCGAAGGCTTATAAGGGTAAAAAGAGAAAAACATTTTATAGACTACTCAGCCAATTGTTTAAGGGTAATAAGCACACATTGAGTGGATTTCTACACACTTCTCCTTCCACATACTCCCGTCATTCCAAATTATAGTTCAACTTACTTTTGTTCTAAACCAAATTTCTCTAAAGTTCTAAGTTTACCTTAAAAACATCAACGTCTATAATATTAGATTAGTTTCACTGAACCCATTATGAGGTATATGTCTTTATAGTGCATTAATTCTTTCAGTATTGTAGATGTTATTATTTTTTCTGTAAACTTGATCAAAGATAAGTTTAACTTATAAGGAAGCTAAAGTGAAATATAATTTAGAACAGATGTGTATATATTTTGATTCCTGTTTTCCCGATGAGGCATTATACCATGTAATTAATCCCTAATTATTGATGCTTTAGTGGTCATAGCATTTCAAAAGGTTGAGCATGTAATAATGTCTATTTCGGTTTGTGCCATGATCACTAACAAAGCCTTTTGCAAAAATGTACTATTTTTGTGTTCGAACCAACAATATGCTCTGGGTCCGGCCCTGACGTTTCGGCATCACATACCAATGCAAAAGCGATAAATAAAAAGTTTAAAAAAATCTTGTGGGAGCACTCAGCAAAAGGATTTCGATGTGGCGGACCCCGCCCTAGCATAAACCATGATACACCAGTAATTTATACCACACCAAGGTAAATGATGACATGCGCGGTGATGTCATTTTCGGACCCCTCCTTCGGAGCAGCAGATTCATCCATATGGAAAGCTTAAATTTGTTGTAATGGGGGACAAAAGCTCAAAGCTAAAAAAGTGCCTCCTTTTCCGCTTTATTTATGTATTTCCAGCTTATTACGCCTTGCTTGATCCTACTGGCCACTTAATTAACGGCAGCAGTGACATATTGTGTGACCCAACTGCAGCCTATTGAGTGATTAAGCGTCAAGTAATCTATAAAGTAGCTGATCACCAACCAGTCACTCTATTGGGTGCGTGTGTTAACCCTAATTATATGTATTATATGAATTAATCATTGTACGATAGAGCCACGTGTGCTTCCTAAGATTGTCAGGATTGTGATAAACCATATGTATGATTGATCTCATTTTCAAGCATTGGACCACAGTAAGTGGGACATTACTTTGTGGTAAAGATATTGTACAGGATTAGACTAATGTAGTAATGTGGTCCAGTAGGGAGACATTGAGAGGTAGCCTTGGATCAGATCAAACTAAAGTGTGTGTGTTAAATGCTTAACCACACCGGCCCCGTATTTTTTTAGAATTTTAATTTGCATTTCACTTCCACCTCCACCGTCTTTCTTTTATGGAGCTTCACGGGTTTTTTTTTGAGACAATGGAGCTTCATGGGATAATCATCGTAGCACAACACACATCCTTTTGTGCCTTTGACCATGTAATCATATTTTCAAATGATGTGCATTTGCATTCGTGTGTTTGCAATCGTGTCTAGCGTTGACATGTCGGATCAAATTAACTATTAATCCAAGGTTGACTGCTTGAACTGCCTACCTAATTAATCTGCCCAAAAGATAGTGCGTAGTGCCTTTTACTATATATATTTGAGAGATTCTAGAAGTCAAAGTGATTCAAAGCATGTCTCAACTGGGCATATTACTGATATTTGTAGACTATTAACTTTGTAGTGTTATAAAGTACTTTCAAGTTAGGTCTACGCATGCTTAATTGAATTTTAATTACTGAGAGTTACATATTGTTGGAAAAGGTTAAGATGGTATACTATGTTGGCGTTTTTAAGTGATTGAAGAAGAATTTAATTATCTAGCAAGTTCTTGTGCATTTCACTCAATCATATATACTTTATCATCATCATGAGGAATCCTGCAACTCAAAATTGCGTTTAAATTAAATTTTATTTCTTATAATTAGCAAGAAAAGCAGGTGTTATATTTTGTCAAATGGTTGATCAAGCCACCCAAATAATGAAAAGATAAACAGTAGTGCTACAAATCCACAAAATGTGCTTCCTTGTGCCTTTAATTTTTCAAATGCTGTCAACAATGGGCCTTATATGGTTTTGGAATCTTATCATTAACGAACATGGCTGCATCATTTGATTAAGCAAATATCCTCTTTCGGATTTGCATGTAATGCTAATTAGCCCTCAACCACAAGGGCTAAAGCAAGATGCTCTGAACAAGTACTGTAAACCAACCAATACGAGTAGAAAATGACTATAGCTACTCTTTCCAAACACCGGTAGAGAGAGGACTTTCAGTCCCTGGGGTATAGGTCCCTCAAGTCCAACCGGACTGATGATGAGACAGAAGGGGTCCTTTAGTCCCGTGAAGGAACCGACTAAAGGGGGTAATACCAACCGTGACTAAAGGGGCACGTAAAAAAATTGAAAATCCTGAGGCCCTCACACACGCACGCCGGAAGTCACAAGTCACGCGATTTTCACGTGAAATATACACGCGTCGGGTGTGGGATTTCAACTCGTGACCTCCAGCCTAGCTTCCTCACCATCTCACCCACATAGCACATCTCGTGAGTAGAGGATGCTATCCTCTTATAGTAACTCGTGAGAGACCTTTGGTAACAACACCACCCGTGACAAAAGGCCCCTTTAACTGGGTTGGTGTTACCAACGACAAAGGGGTCACCCTTTTGTCACGGTTCGAACACGAACCTAGACTAAAGGGGGGCTTTGTCACGGTTGGTGTTATCAACCCGACTCAAAGGGGGTGAGCACTCATGGCATTAGTGACCACGTTGCCGATGAACCCCTTTAGTCCTGCCCAAAGTTGAACCGGGACTAAAGAGGCGGCATCAAAGCCTCTATGTCTACCAGTGAAAGTAACCTACGAGGTGGTCAAACTAAACACAGGCCCTTCTCTTGTTCTTGGTTCCTGTGCACGTCCCACGGCTTAGGGCTCGTGCCCCCCCCCCCCCCAAGAAAGGCACTCGGTTAGCTAAACTATATTTAAAATGTAAGCCTCATGGAAAACATTTTCAAATAGTACAATATACCTTAATTAATTTGAAGGATCTGCGCCCAAAGTTACCATGCATAAGTGTTATTTCAAGAGGTTTGTTACAAGTACAGTAAGGTATGGAGTAAATGTGGTACTTGCTGATACTTTCCATTCTTATCCTTCTTTACCCCAAAAAGATAGATTTCCACATAATTAAAAGGGTATCATAGTAATTTCTCACTATTTTTTGTACTTTCCTTTAGATACTTCTTGATACTTCCACCATTAGATTTCATTGGATGAACGACTCTTATTAATTTCAAGCACTTTAAAATCTCCTTGGTTTTAAGTACTCTTCTTCTGTCTCACTCTTTTTTTTCATAAATAAAAATATTTATATTTTCTTTTGTGTTCTATTCTAGCTTATGTAGGGACCAAATCCAAAGATGCCCATTTCATTTCGTGGGTTTTGGAAGAATTATACTCTCTATAAACGATTTTGTCTAGCAGCATCTTGTTTGGACCATATGCAAAAATAATTGAGCCTAATAAAGTAAATATACTTCACTAAGAGTCTTTTTCTTTATTTGTTACCAATGTTAAACTTTATGTCTTTTTAAGGTAACACATACTGAAAAGTGTTAATATATATATATTGGCCTTTAATTTTTCTCCTACTAATGAACAATGAGGATGGAATCTAGTACTCCAAAGAAGTATCGCGACAATATTTATTAGTTACCGATGAAATCTTTCATATGCAACTGCAGTCACAAATTATTCACTGGAACATAAGACTTATATATAATTAATCTGGTGAAGCTGCACAAAAGCTTTATCAGCGGTGGATCAAAGAAAAAATTAATTACCTGACCCACACATGTATACAAAATTAATTATTTCTGCACAAAAGCTTTATTTGTCCGTTGAAAATTGTAAATCAAAGGTAGGTCTTGTGTGGCACATCAACCTAGCATTCAGCATTATCAAAAGAGATGAAAGTACTAAATCGATCAACGCAAAGTAATCCGAGATGGACATATTGGCTCTGTTCGATTTCTATTATTTTGGCTTCTTGTGCAACACTTGTCTTTAAGAACAAATCTGCCGTACAAATCAACGCACATTACTTTTCTCTCAGAAGAAATCTGCTTACAAGTCAGCACAAGATCTGCCGATCAGAGTTATTTCTATCCTGATCACATATAAAAAACTGAGGAGTTACATATCAAAATAAACAAAAAAGATAAACCATTATTTCACCAGGCTTTTTATGCAAATTAAGTAACTTTTACATCAAGCTCGAAACAGATATAGAAACTGTAAGTGACATGAAGAGTAATGTGCTTATATATCTCACAACCTTGCATTTTGAATCATCAAATAACCAACAATGCAAGCAAATCAACTTTGCGATCCAAAATGGTGGGATTGTCTGATGATGCTAACAGTGCAATTTGGCAAAGCACTGTATGATCTCTAGGTAGATATATAACCACACATTAACCTCTTAATTCTCCGTGAGTCCATGTAGGCATGCATATATGTATCTATCGCTCATTTGCAGCACGCACATCGTATTAGTGTAGGTGCCATGGTCGGCCAGAAAAATTGCACATCTCACTGTCCAGTAGTTACTCTGTGGCTGGCCATGTCAAAGTGTTTTGAAAGGAATAAACATCTTTTTATCTTTTATTTTTCTCCTCTATTCATGTGGGATTGATGTATGGACTGATTGGTCCATCAAGCAAATCTTTATTCGGCTCTTTATTTGTGCATTGCCTTTGATTCAGCAAATGTGGCACTGGGTGGTAGGGAGAAAAGATTCACATATGTATGTACATCGAATAATGTGTGCTACGGTGTAGCTAATGAGCACTGCTTTTGAAAGGGATAAAGAAATGGATCAGGATGGACTTGCATGAGCTGCAACTTTTGCATTTCAAATCTATCTGCTGCCAAGGCGGGGAAAATATCAGAAGGCAGCCTCTCGTGCCGACAATGGACGCTTCCATGCAGGTCTATCCTCGTAGACACTAGATTCAGTTTATTATGTTCTTGCATGCACTGGACGTGCTCACTAAATTAACCATTAATTATCTGCCACTGTTAACCTCTGATCGGTCCATTATGGTATCATATAGGAGTAGTGTAAAGCTGTGGACCATACGGTGACATTCTTGCACCATTAGTGCCTTTTCCATTAACATTCGGCGGCAGTTCTATATTAACCCATGTCTCTTTCAATTCTATTTTGGAGACTTACTAATTTTATATCCATGCCTACCATGCCGCGAGATAGTATAATGTTTCAAAAGTTTGTCAAACCATCACACAAAGCAGTATGTTGTATTTCATTGACAGAAATCAAAAGTTTTCCTGAACCGCGTTGACTGGCAAAACCGACACTCTCTCCGCTTCAAATTACTTGTTGTTTTGCTTTTCTAAATACATTTCTTTTTTATATATGTAGCTAGACATAAATATATATTTAGGTGCATAACAAAAGAAATGAATCTAAAAAATTAAAACAAATAATTTAGGACGAAAGGAGTAGCTTTTGTGTTGTCCTACACCAGGGTCACATATCTCCCGCCTTTTCTGTCAATGCCATCTCTGATCGACCAACAAAGATGATACCAACATGATACGAGAATGAGAACAAGACATACATGAGTAGATATAAAGTTTCCCTACGCGCTCGATATAATCCTCACGACGCGAGAAGAACGTTAGCACACAGATGCATATGCAAAAAGTATGTGTACGTGCTGAACAAAAACTATAGATCGTCTCTCGACCAATCCATGCCAAGCTAGGCAACATCTATCCATGAACAATTAATTGTCTTCTGCATGCTGGCTTCAGTTTGTTGGTGCGCGCGTGTGGTGACCACCAGTCCACCACTACCGCACGCACGCCGGCGTAGTCGCCGGGAAATGGCCTGGAAGACACGTCGAAAAAGCGCGGTGGCGAGCGGGGCACGCGGCAGCGGCAGGGTGGCGCCGGGTCCGGTCTTGTGGGAATCGGCTCAGGTTTATGTTGGACGCTGACAACGTCCACATCACCGAGATGTACATAGTGGGCGCTGTGTTGTCGTATGCACGAGAACTGCACGGGATTTATATAGTTGGGATAGTTCCGGGCATATACTGATTCTAAAAGCAGCTGATATTTGAATGCTAAGCCAACGTCAGAATATAGATGTGTATATGTTCATCCACCTCGATCGACCAACGAATTTTAGCACTTTTGTAGCTTATTACTGGGAATTCTTCTGAAATTTCCTAGCTAGGACACTGCATGCGAAATGGATCAATTATTCCTGCTTTTCGCTTTAGCTGGTTGGGAGAATAAAAGGCCGTCGATGCGGTGGTGATATGATTTATTTCGTCATTGTTGCTGATCAAAGAAGCATTTCATGATATAGACAGGCGCACCGATTATCGGTCGATCCATCGTGTTCCTGTAGAATGGTTTGATGCATCAGGTATCCAGTGTAAAGAGGATCTATATCTCAAGCAGAGAGTGGACAGCACGGAGACTTTTGCACGTGGAAAAGAACCGGATCGGATGTCCGTGTCCCCTAGAACAAGCTGCAGATGCACGTTGCTGTGGCTAGGAGCGCGTGTAGTGCGCATGCACTTACATGGATTCATTCATATGGGTTGAGTGCGAATAGTCTCTCTTGGTGAGCTAGCAAGGTTGTCAAGTTTCTTCTGGTTTGGCCAGACCCAGTAATGAGTGTGTCGTCCATCACTAGTTGAGGCGCGTGATGGTCAAGCGGCTATAATATGACCATTCAACGTACAAGTGCTGTGTCATCGATCAATTTTCCATTGAACCGTGAGATGGGACGACCTGATCATGACTAGGTACCAAGAAATGTATAGTCCAATGATGACAAAGATTTGAAGAAGTAAAATCATGAAGAATTACAGTGCCAAGGATGTTTACGTTTCCAAAAGATTGGAGGAGCATTTTTTAGCACAAAAGATTGGAGGAGCATGATCGTAAGGGCGTGATGACTTCATTTTGAGCCTGGGCCCAGCTGTAAAATAGGGGAGAAACTACGTTTGGTACTAGAGCAGGAACTTGAGCCGTGCTATTTGTGGGCCACACGAAGCACGATATTTTGACACGACCCGAAGCACGGCACGGTACGATAAATTTTGGATTGTGCCAGCACGACACGAATGCGAGGGCCGTGCCGTGCCTAGGATCTCGGCACGATAGGTGGCACGGCACGACATGTATTTTGGGCCGTGCTTGGGCCGGCACGGCAAAAAATAGCCCAATAGCAAATCCGTAGGTTATACCATCTTAATATCATTCGTTATATGCATTATATAGCCTAGTATAACTAGTATCATATAAATAGATCACAAAATCTATCTTACATGTACAAAATTGTGATAATGATTATTCATAACATAATATAATATTGTATTCTCATATGGTCACAAGTAGTCATATCGTGAGGCCGCGCTTGGGCTGGCACGACACGGAGCCGTGCCGCCATGCCATATGCCGTGCTTGGGCCTAGTAAAAAAGTTGTCGTGCCATGTCGGCATAGCACGACGTGCCTCACGTGCCTAGAATTCTAAGCGTGATGCAGCACCAGGCACGAGAGGGCCGGGCCGTGCCGACCGTGTCAGCATGGCCCGGCCCAAATCCTAGGCGTCTTGTACAGCCCAACCCAACTCTCGGCCAAGCTACGCTAGCTTGTATAATATGTCCAGAAATCACACCATAACACCAGTGCAACTTCTTTATCCATCTGAAAATACATTCTTGTTATCCATCTGCGCAGATCATCTTGATGAGTGCCGGTGGCGGCGGCGTGCATGTCGTTGCCAGCCTCTGTCTGTCCGCCGCTTCAGCCATGGTCAACCAAAACCCACCGTCTGATCGATGATGGAGACGACGACCTGCAGGTGGTGCATTGTATCATGGTGTGCGCAAGCAAGGGGGCTTGATGGGTTACGTCGCATCATCACTACTACATAGCCAGCTAGGTATCTTAGCAGTGGTAGCTACACTCACGAAGGTGTCGCTCAGGCTTTGTTGTGTCGTTGTTGCCTGATCGACAGGCACTCTGTCTCTTATATGTTTCCTACAATTTTCTTTTGTAATGGAAGTTTTATTAATTTCAAGACATTACATCAAGTGGAAGTGGATACAATGTG
This sequence comes from Cenchrus purpureus, assembly GCA_022644695.1. Classification (NCBI taxonomy): domain Eukaryota; kingdom Viridiplantae; phylum Streptophyta; class Magnoliopsida; order Poales; family Poaceae; genus Cenchrus; species Cenchrus purpureus. Next base: position 21,937,321 of record CP053457.1, read on the forward strand.
TGTAACGGGATGCACATAGCCAAACAAAGAAAAAAATAGAGCATAATCCAAACACTCTGATGACATTCAATCATTCCATCTGTCTGGGTAAAGAATCATCTACGCCAATCGTAATGATGCTGCAACAACTAAGTCATGCAAAACTGGCTTATGTATAATACTATATATACCCAAGGAGTGTGTAATCAAGAAAATAACCTGCGAGGGAGAAGAGTTATAATTTTTTCTTATATTATATCATTTGCATAACGACCAACATGTAGTAGCCACTCATAGCATCATAGCAGAAATAGCAGCTTTAGATCTTTTCCAATACCCAGTAGTCAACATGTAAGAACACAGAGGCTGAGATAAACCTTACGCCACACATATAACAGACCATACAACACAATTTAAATGACATTTAAAGAAAATATGTTTAATCGTTTCATCCCTGTGACAAAAAAAGTAACAACTTTTTCTTCCATGTCAATTACGCTTTACTAATTTATCTTTTGTTAACACTACTCCCCACATATACCACATAAAAATCTTTATTTTTAAAGAGATTTAAATTTCCACAGGTCCTTATTGAGGTTCAGGATATCACTATGGATCATTGGCAAATAGTGAGATTTCACCAAGAACTGGCCACTTGGATTTAAATTCCATTGAAACTCATCTGGTTCTTAGCTTAGCACAATGTTAACAATATGTGAAACTACATTGTTTTAGTTTTAACCTGTGGCTAATGATATCTGATCCATCCTCCATGTTATATTCAGTGGTGAGGCACATTATCATGTTTGTGGCAAGCTATGTTGTACAAACGTGGATATTGTTCTCGCAAGGTCGAGTTTCACAACCATTTATCTTCCCAAAACTTAACATGTGTTCCTCTTCTTTGATTATAAATGTCACAAGACGTAGGAACTGCCTTTCACCTTCATCAAACTAGCCAAAATGAGAGTCCCCATTTTTCCATTGGACTTGTGAAAGTAGCTTAGAGTGAAGATATTTGTTTTTTTTTTGCGAGTGAGTGAAGATATTTGTTACACATTAATTGTGGTCAAGTCCTATCTGCAGTAAGAAGCATGTAAAGCCATAACTGAGCAAAGGCTGTGTTTTTATATCTAATTTAAGTCCCAAATTTCCAGGCCTCCTTGATCTTTTGGTTAGCACTAGGGATGGGATGAGATGGGATGGAATCGGATCGGATAATACCTTTACCACATCCATATATAGGCAAAATGGGCCGAGGCGATGTAGTCCTGGCCCGATAGTATTCAATTTCTTTCCCTTTCTTTTTTAGTGCAACTGAAAACCCAATAAATAGGGAAAATACAATTAAAATATAAAAAATGTACATTATTGCTTTAATAAAATATTTATATAACCAAACATACTAAATGAAGATTATCCTAGTTTTTCATGAAAAAAGGTAAAGTTAGATATCATCACCTTGAATCTTGCTAAAGAGGGGAAGATCGTTAGACTCTAAACATGCACTCTGACATATAAACGCTAAATGAAGAAAATGATTGAAACTATTTTAATATGTTATAATGTTGTATTTTTATTGTCTCAAGGCACATTTCAAAAAGTTTCCTATAAAACTAGGTAAAGCATATGAAGACTACATAGTGAATAAGTATGTAATAGACTAATAGTGTAAAACCATATAAACATTATAATTTATCCTTTCAATTTTCTTATGTCATATTGAAAAGTACGGATGTACTCTTCTATATGTTTGCTTGTAACTTAAAGATCAATTTTACAATACCTGTAGTTCAAGTGCAAAGTAGTTCTGATATATAAGGAACAAATGCATTTAAATACTCAAAAGGTATAGTATCCACGAAAATTTATATGTCACGTGAAAGCAAGTACTTAAAGCATTGTTAAGTATGTTAAATGAAACGGGAGTTAATAGGCATATTTCATATATGTTAAGAAGTGAAAACCTGTTTATGAAAAGCATTTCCTTAGCCACAAACGGCCAAGGAAAGCTACCATTTACTTGGCAGGCCAAAAAGCAGCCAAGAAAACGCATCATTTTCTTGGCGGTATACCAAAATAGCCAAGGTAAGGTACCATTTTCTTGGCAGCTCTTAAATACAGCCAAGGAAAAGTGCCGTTTTCTTGGCTGCTCACCACAACAGCCAAGAAAACACGTCGATTCCTGGCAGTCCATAAAAACAGCCAAGAAATCACATTTTCTTGGTTGTTTCTTATCACCGCCAAGGAATTTTTATATTACTTGGCGGTTTAATTTTAGCCGCCAAGAAAAATCCTGACTGCCAAGGTAAATCCAGATTGGTGTAGTGATATCCATATTATTCAAAAAATTAGTCAAAAAATATTATTCATGATACTTAGTCTATTTTGAGACCTTACTTCTTAAATCAAAGGGAAATTTACAAGTCTTGTTGAATAAACATGATCATGAGGTTGTGGCCAAATTGTTTTTAAATTCTAAAAATGCAAATGAAGTCAAAAAATCATAATATTTCTCAAGATGTCATGATATCATAAATGAAGGTTGTGGTAAAAATTCGAAAAGGTTTTGAACATTTTGTCAAATACGATGTTTAGAATTCGAATCATCTCACGGGAAGAATCTTAGAGTTGAGCAGGATTCAATAAGATTTAGAGTTAAAGTGATAGTCGAATTGTGATTTGAGTACAAAACTTTTTGTACAAGCAATATAGAACAAAGATTGCTTCATGTGATTTTTTGGTAATATTTTGGACCCGTTTCATAACTTTAATGTATTAAGTGCCTTTATAGAAATTTAATTGATATAAATTAAATTTGAGTTATAAGTGCATAAAATTATTGAATTATATGTGTAGAAAATTGAATACATATTATTGAATGAATTTGGCAAAGTATTGTTGAATTAATTGATATTAGTTTAAGTTTATTATGAAAAAGAAGGAGAAGAAAAATAAACTTGGAAAAGGAAAAATAGAAAAATGTTTGCCAAGTGTTTCATTTTGGCACTCGGCGGCTACAAAATCATTGTCGAGTGTTTTTATGATGCACTCGGCAAAGATGCCACATCACCGATCCACACCTTTCAAATGGTGCTCTCCCATTGGTCCAAACCCTCTCACCCGAATCCCTCATCCCTCCCCCATCGGATAAGGCTCCCTGCGGGTCCTCCCTCCCTCATCGTCTCCCTCTCTCCTATCTCCCTCCCTCCTGCGGGTTCTAGGCGCGCTCGCCGGCGGCGCGGCCAAGGGGGTAGGGCTCGGCGCCGATAGGGCCAGGGCTCGGAGCGAGCGTGGCCACGGGGCAGGCTCGGTGTCTGTGGCTGTGGCGGCAGCATGGCCAAGGCTCACCAGCGGCGTGGTTAAAGGCCTACCGCGGTGGTGTGGCTGACCCATCGTCACGGTCGAGATCCTGCTCCTACCCTTGATCTGCGAGAACCGCTGGGTCTGCAAGGTCATCTTCACCCCGACCCCCGCCTAGGACGACTTCACCGCCGCTGCCGTCCCGTCCCGTCTACGACATCGACAGGATGGCCTGCCGTCTCGTCCTCAAACTGCGGTCGCGGTGGCCAGTGCCCGTCCCGGCCCTCTCATCTCCTTAGGTCGGCAGATCCAGCGCTGCCAGAGGGAGCGCCTCTCTCTCCCCCATCGGATCGAGGCCGCCGGATCGAGCTCTTCTTCCTCCCATCTCTTCGAGGTGCTTGATCCGGGCGCCCTTGAGCTGCACGGTGGCCGTCTCTCCACCCCCTCCGTGGCGTGGCGGTCGCCACCCCCCGCCCCTTCTACGCTCTACTCCGTGGAGGCCCCCGCCTCTCCTCCTCCTCTACTCCGGAGCATGCGGCCACCAGCAGCGGCATAGGGAGCGACACGGCCTGCTGGTGCTCGACACCAGCGATGGCATGGCCGCACCCGGTCGGGCATTTTTTCAAAATGTTCACGAGTGTCGAAGCACTAACACTCGGCGAAAGCTTAAAAAAAGACGCCGAGTGCTATGTAGGGCACTCGGTGAAGCTTCTCCGAGTACCCGATGTCTGACACTCGGCGTCTCCCTCTTCGCCGAGTCTTTGGTTCTCGAGTGTTTGTCGCCGTGCAACACTTGGCGAATACAACACCGAGTGTTTTATGGGCTTCGCCGAGTGCCTGGGGCACTCTGTGTCTTTAGGGATTCCTGTAAGGAATCGGATGCTCATAGCCAAAGAGGGGGAGGGGGTGAATTAGGCAACTTAAAAACTTAACCTCTAAGGTAAACTAGATCATTTCTATCTAGATGTGCAATCTATGGTCGATCTAGTGTGAAACTCTCATCCCAAAACAAGTTTTGCAACCTATAGCCAATCCTAGCAAGATACTACTCTAGGAAATAAAGTAAAGGCAAGCATGGATTGCTAGAGAGTAATGCGGAAACGTAAAGAGGGATGAGAGGAAGCAAACTCTTGAAACACGATTTATCCGTGTGGTATTGTGAGGGCACTAAGCCACCCCTAGTCCACGCTTGTTGAAGCACCCACACAAGAGTATTGCTTCCTGCTAAGTCTCCTAAGAGCACCACTTGACTAGCCACAAAGGCTCACCACGAAGGCACTCACCAATATCCCTTAGTCACCTTGATGCCGCCTCTACTAAGGAGCTTCTCCACGAAGGAAGGGGGTCTCAACGTCCTCTACACAAAGTGTCCTCACCACTCCACACCAAGCCAGAGGGTCGAAGACGATTGCCGGTGAGCCACTTAGGCCCCAAGGCTTCGGCCAAGACCTTGTACAAATTTTGATTCACTCAAGATTCACCTCACAAGGTGTGACAACCCGCCCGAGAAAATATTGTACTATTGCCTCAACCATGCCACTTTGGTCATTAAGCGATAATAAAGTATCATCTCGTCATAAGTTGCCAGGTCATGACCGGTGAAATCACTTTCATAGCAACAAAGGATCGAACATATGCATTAAATCTCATGCGAAGGTGAGTCCAGAGTACATTACACAATTTAAATCCAAATCTACCCCTAAGGGTTTAATTATTACAAACCATGTTTCATGACATGATAATAAAAGTTGAGAGTTCGAAAATAGTGGAATAAACTAAGCGATATGATAGGCATCATAAGAGGCCATCCATGATGCAATCACTCATCATCATCCACCCATTCTAGCTCCCAGCCAGGTGGAATCTCTTTAGGCCAAACAACATCACCTGAAAGCAACATTTATATAGCAAGGCTGAGTATACTAATACTCAGCAAGACTTACCCATCCCAAAATTTAAATTACCTCTAGACATGCAAGGCTTTTGGCTAGTGGGTTTGTTTTGCCAAAAAGCAACTAAAATCATTGATCCTTACTTTCAATATTTTAGCTCAATTTCTAGTGAAATAACCATTACTAGGTAAGCAAATATTGCAAGCAAGAGTTGTGCAATACAATTAATCAAAGCATCATCAATATTCACATAGTTCCATCATTAAGGGATCAAATGGCCAGTTGATTAAGCAGTCTCAGATAACTGTGAGAGGCCGACGATCGATCGATTAATAACCCTTGCAAGGTAAACCTAAACACACGGAACGGTGCCCCAACGAAGTTGGCACCAACTAGGCAGTTCTCGCCGATCTTCTGTTCGCGATAGATATTACAGTCCTAGGTACAAGGCTTATCTGGTATGCCCCACATAGTACATCCAGCCTCACACATGTACCCTCCTCCCGGTTGCGAGCCAGGCAGGCGAATGCTCAAGATTAGTAATAGAAAATATCCCTTGCCGCCTCAATCAGGTAATAGGCTTACCGGTCCCATTCCCGACAAGTGCTTAGTACGTTCAAAAGCTTAGCCCACGAAAGCCACTGGACCGGAGCCCAAATCCCATGCTCCTACCATATGAGCAATCCATTTATAAAGATCTTATGATTCTAACATAAGAACTTATTCTTGCGAGTGACGAACATCACTCGACTTGTACCGGGTCCTTATGGCATAGTAACTACCAACCTAGCATACTAGTAAGAGGGCATAGGTACCTAGGGATCATGAATCTAGGGTTTCATTTCAACTCCTGAAATGTAAATGCACAAACATAGCAACACTAGTAGAAATGTTAATATCTATGACGATTTGATAGTGACGTTACATTTATTCGTCATGGAAGTGGTCTCTACCATTACGAATTTTGTAACTTCGTCACAGATAACGAGTGACGGTGCTAAGCCACTAAAAATAATGACGAAACTCAGAGGATCGTCACCGAACAACGAACCTGTTCGTCAGAGATGAATCATTCCAGTTCTGCCAGTGAGGAACCAATGACGACCGCAAATGGGCGTCACAGAACACCAATATTATCGTCACAAAACAACTTGAAAACGAAAACAAGGATCAGTCTCACATTTATCCACGTGTAATTGTGGGTCCGACCATGGGTCCGGGTCCCACATATGGTCCCACCATCCATTCCCACGCATTCCATGTCCACGTGGCTACGTGGGCCCCACCACCGCATGGTCCCACATGACATAATCGGTGGGCGACCACAAGTGGGCCAGGTCGCATGTCCACGTGGCAGTACACATCAATATGGACCCCACCACTGTAGTCCCACGACCACATGGCATTCCTCGTGAACATGGGCCCCTACACCACGATCCCACACCACACCAAGGCCGGCTACCCAGAGCCCCTGTTGACATAAGTATCACATGTACGCCGTCAACTCCTGCATAAAATACATTAAAAGTGAGCATCAGCACTAGAATAGGGTTTATACTAACAAATTCCACAAGTGTTGGGTTTTTATCTTTTGTTGCAGGACGCGTCAAAACACGCATGAAACGATATAATTAAGAGTAAGCGAATCAAAGGCATATATATGGTGTCATCCAAAACAGTCTCAAATGTCAGATTGGAATGCACCATTGTGATGGGCTCATCGAGACGATCAAAATGGATATATTATTTGCCTACTTTGGAGCTCGAACGCAGAAGATATGAAATGCCCAATATATCAAGAGATGCTGATGTCATCAGTGGGACCCACGGCTGGGCCACGTGTCATGCGCCACCTCACCCCTGGATGCCACCTCACCCGCGAGTGCCACCTCAGCACCACCTCCCCAGCCGGACGCCACATTGGCCCAGACGCCGCACAGGCAGCTAGTTGCACGTTGGGCCAGCCGCCGCACACGGGCCGCCAGCTAACACATTCTCCCAGCCGCCACACGGGCCGCCAGCACGCCATAAGTTGGCCCAGCCACTACACACGGGCCGCCAACACGTTGACCCAGCTCTCTCCGGAATAAAATCCGGCGCACAAAAAAATGCAGAGGACAGGGGACTCGAACTCACGACCTGGGGAAACAAGGATGGTGTGTTACCACTGAGGTAGAAGTCGGGTTGTTTTTGTTTGCAGAAGTTTATTTATATATACTTAACAAATTCATTGGTTAGGGTTGTACTCTATATCTGAAATGTACAGAGATCAAGGACACCTATAGGGTTCATGTCTCTCTTTTTAATCCTGAATTAAAAGTTGTATTTGGTTTTTCTATTTCATATGAACTCCAAATTTGGTGTTTCTTTTTTCCAAATTTTTCTAAAATCACGTTCTTTCATTTTATTTGTTGTTTTGTAAATCGGTTATTATTTCTTTATGTGGCTTGTTTCCATCCATTTATGTAGAGAATTTAAATCCATGCTTTTGCATAAAAATACTAATTTAACTTTATAATTTCTAATGTTATGGTCAACATAAGTTTGTGTCCAACATTTAGATGCATACCAGTTCAAAATTGTTATGAGGTATTCACATCTCAAAGTTTGACTTTGAGTTTTTGGAAACTATAAGAGGGACATATCCTTTTGTGAACAATGTATGGTCCTACTTTCTTAAAACCACTTAAATGTTTTATGGCAAGATTGTGGACCAAAAACATGCAATTATGCCAATGTGTAGAATTTTCTAGCCAAATTTAGATATTGTTGTAATTATTATGTTGTACTTTTGAGATAAAAGTCTGAATGTTCCTTATAACTCAAATTGAATTGGTTATCAATCTTCAAAACATGGCCTAGAATGGAGCATAGAAGCTTAATATGATTTTTGTGATCTTTTTCCAGTCTTATTGGAGGTACACATAGGTCAACTTGGAAATACTTGTGGTAAGCATGTAGAAATTCATATAAATGATAGAAAATAGCAAAACTATTCTAAAAATTTTGAAACTCCTAGATTGCAGTTTATATGTTGTCTGCTACATGTGAGAAATGTATTGGTGGTATATAAGGTAATTATTTTTCAAGTTACTTCATAAAGGTGTCTTATGTAGGTATTTGAAAATAGAAAACCAACTTTTTTGCACAACAAGTGGCATTGTAAATCAACAAATGTTACTTGGAGGGTGAATGTATGTATATGTCCAAATTTGAGGTTCATACGAGTTCAAAAATGTCAAGAGGTATTCAAATCCCAAAGTTTTGACTTGAGTTATAAGAAACAATGTGATAAACTATCTAGTTTATGAACAATGTATACTCCAATTTTCACAAAACCTTATGAAACTTTTTGTGTCAAGCTTGTACATCCATAAAATGATTTTATGCCAATTTACATAATTTTTGGAGAAGTGTTAGATATTATTATCATTATTTTATAACAAGGTGATCAGTAGAAGTTCGAGTTTCCCTACAAGTCAATTGAATTTTTTGTCAATCTCCTAGATGTGGGATTAAATGGACCTTAGGCACCTAAATATAGTTTTTTTTGAATTTTTTAAAAATCTTATTAGAGGTACATATATGTCAATTTGGAATTACTTTCGGTAAATTACTTTGTTTACAGATTGGTGCCTGGTAGGCCATATTGGCTAATATTTTTAATTTCCTAGCTTCTGATGCTTGACCTCAAAATTTTAATTTCTTCTATGTATGTCTCCATTGGTTGTTGTAATTTGCTAGGCTCTAATTGCAAAACGTAGGCTTGTGAATTACACTTCAGAATTAATTTAGACTTTAGACAACGTAGTAGTATGGTGTTCATATAATATACTGACAAGTGTTCTGTTAGTAGGAAAATGGTGTCAATTGAATCTCTTAATCTTCTGCAATATATCTGTCATCTCTGTTATTCTACTATGCTCTTTGCTATTTGAATAGCAATTAAGACCCTAATACCTTTTTGCTTGGTTTGATCCTCTGACTAATAGCTGAAGAGTGCACTAAAGAAGCCTGGAGGAGAGGAACTGCTGAGTGTCATTTCCCAGGCACCGTCAGCCCATACATCTCATTTAGTATTTCCTGGCCAAAGTTCTATAAGTTCTTTATCCTTCTTTGAAGACCTTCTACATTGTCCGTGAGTGAACAGTTTATTAATTTGTATATCTTCGGTTCTGACATCGTGTTTCCCCCTCATTTGCAGATAACAAATTCTGAGGTCAGGGTTCGTAAAGGATAGTTATGCTCTATGGTTGGTAGCAACTTGTACAATTTGCACCTTGTTCTTGCTCATGTATTGTGGCTGGAGATGGAACTAAACTTGATTCTCTTGCACTTTATCTGCTTGTTGTATGTGTGGTGAATGTGTCATTGTGGATCTGCTGTGAGCATGTATGTGATCTGGGCTCTGTAATTTGCTGAAATTATGTGTATCATGGGTTGTAATGTTTTTTGTAATAAGTGCGCTTAAATTTGGCAAATTTTGGTGGGCTAAATTGTATTTCTGAATGTGATAGAATAAAAAAGTGAATCTGTGAAATAATTGGCCCAATTTAGGCCCATCTCTTAATTGTGTATGTGTGATGACGTCATCATTGCCACATCAATTGACACGTCATTGTCCATGTAGGAAGCCATATCATCGTCCACATAGGCAGCCATGTCATCGTCCATGTAGGCAGCCACGTCATCGTCCACGTAGGCAGCCAGCATGGCATCGAGTCATATCAGCAGCCAGTGTGGCACCGAGCCACATCAGCTGCTAGCATGCACGGTGCCACGTGGTGGTCACTTTCATGACGAAATTAGTGACGATGTTCTCTAGTCATAGAAGACGAGCGGTTACATGACGAAAAACGTGTCCGTCACTGAAAAGGAGCAGTTCTGTGACGAAATTGCCTGATTCGTCACGGTGCGTCAAATGTGACGCGCTTTCTACGACGATTTCAAAATCGTCATAAATTCGTTACTGAAGGTTTTCAATGACGAATTTGGCTTGTTCCGTGACGAAAGTGTTTTGTCATTGATGTGAACTTCTGTACTAGTGCAAAGATAGTTACATAAATTTAAATAAAACATGGGTTAATGATCCGGGGTTTGCCTTCATCGGCAAGGTTGGCCTTGAGCACTTCTGGACTTTGGTCCAGGTCCTGAGCTACGTCCATGTACTACAGCTCACCGTCAGCTCCCTCGTCTCTTCCTTCCAACACGAGCGTGTAGCTACCTTCGGGAAGATCTATACGAAGGATGCATATGCAACATTAGTTGGTGAATTTTATTTAAGTTTAATTTAGCCACATTCAACTTGACAACATATATTCAACATACTCTTCCTATAAAGGAATAGGATGTGGTGCTTTATCATTTATTCTTTTTGATGGTGACTGTACACATTTATACAAATAAAATAAATAGTTTCACAAAACTGCAAGTGTGATCCTAAGTTCCTTGGCATGCTCTACAACACATCCATAGTGTCAACTAGTTGTGGCAGGAGTGGTTTTCCATTTAAACCTATTATTGAGCTTAATTTTCCTCAAATATTCTTATCCATAAATTTATTCATAAATTAACAGTGGATGGAGTTTCTCAAGCTCCCTAGCCCTATACAAAGCCACTGAGCAAAAGTTCACACTTAATTGAGCTATAAATTAATTATACCAAAAATGACAAATTCTAGCTACCAAAACATGATAAATTCATATAAAAATAAATAAACATCCTCTGGACCCAAACTTTCTCACACCTCATCTCTGGCATAAAACTAGGCTATACGCCCAACAAATAGCTCAAGGGCTAGTTTAATTTTAAACTATGCAATTACCCTTTAAACTAAGCACAAATCAATATTAAATATTTACAACAGTCATAAAATCATGATAAATACACCAGAGGTGAATCTAGGCGTATCAAGACTATAGCCAGAAGTTGGGCACAAAAGTCTATATTAAGCTATAAAAATCATTAAGGTAGACCTAGCATAAATACAAATTAAATCATAATACAATATCAACTCAGTAACTTTACAAAGTTTTGTCCAGAGCCTAGTCATGCCATCACTAACAACATATCCAAAGTTCAGCTCAAGATCGCATCTAGATTATGAAATACAACAAAAGTAGGTCAAACTGAGTTTGAATTTTATTTCAAAAACTAGCAGTCAAAAGTATGGTCACGCTTGGCAAAAGTTGTAGATCTAGTCATAAGAAACCCAACAAAATTGGTTTTGTATTTTTCTGATTCTTCTAGCATTTTCTAGGATTTTTCTAAGGTTCTGGATCTATTTCCAAAGAAACTAACAATCTTCTAACTGGCAGACCCTTGGAAAGATTTGGACTTCATAGATATGCCCTTGGTTTATGTTTTAGCCCCTGGAAAGAAATAAAGCCTCGCAATCTTGGCCTAGGAAGTGGTTGGCGGGGCCGACGAGCTCACCTAGGGGTGGTGGATGGTCGGAGTTGGGGCAGAAACAGCGTCGGGGAGGGGCGGCGGTGGCGAAGGGGGTGGCGCGGCCAGGGCATGAGTGGCGGCGGAGGGTTCTATGGAGCCTAGGGAAGAGGCTTGGGTGGTTGGGCTGGCGGTGGGCAAGGAGCTCAGATGGGCCGTCCATGGCGGCTGCGACGGCGTATTTATGTGCGTGGGGGGAGCTCGGCTCCGTTTTATGGGTGGTCGAGGGGGTATGGTCGCCCAGGCCACGACACTGGCTTAGACCTCACGGGAAAAGGACGGCCACGGGGGACGAGCTCGGTGTGGCGTGGGGAAGAGGGTCCGGCCGCCCGTGGCGAGCAAGGAGTGATCGCAGCCGAGGGAGTCCGGGGCCAGAGGTGTGGCCCATGATTTGCGCCTGCCACGCGGCTGCCTTGACGTCTCGGCGTCTGGGCCCCGGGGCAGTAGCGCAGGATTCGCGGCGCGCGGACGGTGCGAGTCCGGCCCCCAGAGCTGGGTTTTTATTCGGTCAACGCATTTTCAATTGACCCAAACTCGTAAAAGTTGAATAGAAGTTCAAAATCTCCAAATACGAAAGTTGTAAAGTGAATTACAGGCTACAACTTTTACAAAGGGCGGCATAAGTTTTGGTAAACGGTTTAGTCGGAAAAATGTGACAAATATCCCTGTGTCACTCGGCCCCAGTTTACTGTTCAAGACAGGTTTGACTAAGTTTTTGAGCTATTTCCACCTCGAATTTGAAATGCCAATCAACAGGAGAAATGTGTTCTTGGAGAAACTGCACAACTTTTGTATTGACCGAAATTGAAGTGTTTATGTGAAATTTGGAGAACGTGACAAAAGTTCTAGGAAAGGGTATGGACACTAGGGGTTTGACCAAAGTTTTGAGGGGTTTGACCAAGGTTGACCAAGAGTTTGACCAATGCCAAGGTGTTTGACTTGGTTAACAAGGTCATTAGCACTAATAACACTAATTAAAAGCCTGGGGTGACACACAAAGTTGGCACACCTTGCACTCACTTAGCTCTAAGCTAAGCTTAGCATTAAGCACACACACAAAGCATGTGCAAGTCTTTGTGTGAGCAATTTAGCACTTGGATGGCTTGGATATGATCTTCTAAGTGTCTTGCACTCCTCTGCACTTACACACAATCCAGCAACCTCAAATGGGCGAGTGGAGGAGGTATAAATAGCCTAAGGCATCAAACTAGCCGTTGGCTAAAAGATGCAGAAAATTGTACAATCGGATGAACCGATGCTTCTTTTTTCATAGGTGTCGGTTCATCTAGTGCCCCTCCTCGTCATATAGCCGTTGCAAATCTGCTGACACAATTCATCCGGCGCATACACCGACGGTGCGTCGGTTCATCCATTGCTGAAGGACTTGAGCTCAAAACGTCTCTGTATGGAATGAACACAACCATCGGATGAACCGCGCTGCCTGGACCCCTTTGACCATCGGTTCATCCGGTGCTGAAGGGCTCCGACTCAAACCCTTACCGTCTTGGGCGCACACTGCATCGGATAGACCGACAGTTGAAACACCTGACCGTCGGTTCATCCAAAGGTTACTCACGCTTCTTGTCTTGAATTCATCCGGCGTTACTAGAAATGAGACGTGTCTTTTGCTGCTTTCTTTGCGTCTTCAACTTGCCATCACTTGAACTTAACATGCCATCACTCGGACTTAACATACCATCACTCTGGATTTTTTCTATGCATATGTTAACTTGCTCATGGTATGTTAACTTCGCTTAACTTGTGGTATGACATGTTAACTTGGCGTGGTATGTTAACTTGTGGTAAAATCCATGGGACCTAGGAATGTCTACAAGGACATGCTCAACAATATGATTAGTCTCATTAATCATGTTATCATTAATCATCAAAATCAAACTTGAACAAATGGCTTCTGAGGCCATGTTCGCTACAATTCCCTAGTGCTCCATAGCCTCAAAGGATTACACATGCAGGTGCATGGAGCTTAGCTTTGGCTCTGCTCATGCTGGATCGGAGCTGCTATCGGTGATTGCCTTTGTTCCAAAGATAGTCGCAAAAGATAACGCGTACTGAGAACATCCATTATATAGATCTGTATTTTTCTAAAAAAAAAATCAAATTTGATCACGACATGGGACTTGTCTTAGGGTTTACACCATCCCAAGTTCCCAAGGCTGGGATCGGTGCAACATCTGGCTTTGGCATGATTGCAGCAAGCTCACGCTAGTACGTACGTTTGTGCGTTCTATATCGGACAAAAAGCAAGTCCCAAAACACGGCCGGTCAACAAGCACGACAGGGCGCACCAGCCACTATGCAAAACTGATTCTTCTCCTGGGCTTAACCTGCATCACTGCATGAGTAATTTGACTTGCATTTGTTTTGAGCCGCATATCATGCAGGCCGGGCACGCAGGAGCACCACCACCATTTTGGCTTTAGCAAAAGCTAAAGACTAGAGGATGGAGAAAGCCAGAGATGTGGCAGCAGCTCAAGGCCCCGTATCTGTCGTCGAATCTCCATGGGCGGCTGATGGCGGTATGCTTTGTGCTTCACAGAATATGCTGTGAACATAAAACCAAGGGGTTTTAATGGTGCATGCATAGAACCATGCATGGATGGATGCACAGTGGTAATAACCATGGAAGATACAAGATAAGTGGACACGTGTAACATTGTTATGGAGAATGTTTATTGTTTTGATTGTGTCATTGCAATGGTACATGGTATATACTTTGTATACCACTCATTACTATCCTTTTTATTCTGCGCATCGATCAACAATGCTAAATACATTGTGGCCTTAAGTCATAAACTAACTTTTTCTTTTTAATCACTTCAAGAGGAAAGTTCTCGATTGTTGACATGAATTGAAGGAACCTTCCACATCTGCTCCAAAGAATAATGACACTTTTCAAAAGACAAACACCACTAATTAGAGTTTGCAAGAGTGTTTAATATAATTTGATCTCAAAAATAGGGTGACGTGTTGAAACATATATAATTGATCGAATAATCGGTGAAGGGAAATAGGGAATAATAAAAGTGTAAGATAAGATCCTGCCGAACAAATGAACAATTAAAGACACAAATAGTTGTTGTCCTAGTGACGAAAACTGGTCATCAGGTGCTCAAACAAAAGCCTGCATGCAGTGGTGCCGATTGATGGAGCACAAATTGACGTGTCAGGATCGATGGACTATATGGAGGGACAGATTTATATTCTGGATCAATCTCCAGGAATCGCAATCTTGTCATGCTTGGAAGCAAAGTTCTCTATCTGCTTACTTGTTGATGGACGGATCCCAGTGGCCTCAATCATTGGCCAATGTATATGCTCACAGGTAGAACACCAAAAGCTTCGATATCTAGATGCTTACACGTTGCTGCGAGATCTGCGTTCGTTTCCAATGCAAGACGCTTGGCAAGTAGCCATCCTCTAAAAGCAGAAGCTAGCCTTTTTTCCCCCTCTTTATAGTGCCATCATTGTAAGTGCCAACTAATGATTTTAATAACGAACATATCGCGCCAGCAGTGGTGTCAAATGCACCTCATCAGGGCAACATTTGCATGGCTGTCGATCGCGCAATCTGGCGAATTTTATTTGGAAATGGTGATCAAGATAGCATATCCTGTGTGGATTATTCGATCTAGAGAGATAAAAAAAACTTCTTTTTTACGTAATTTCCAAAGCATATCTGCGAGGAGAAGCACCAGCATATGGTCATCTGCATACGTAAGTGTAGGCATGTCGTCGAGCTCATCACATAGCTGGCTGACCCGTTACGATCTCAGCTAGCTCCATCACTGATCGGATCAGGATACGCTGCACCTGCACGTTGATCTGGTCCGCTTTTGTCGGGTCGGTCGCCTTTGCACCTGGACGGCCAACCTTTCCCGTGTACCGCAGCTGCCGGTGCACGTGGAAGGCCTAGCCCCAGCTGAATTTGCTCATGCACAGCACCTACACAGCCACCTGCGTAGACGTTATCAAAAGTAATCTCAAGTGCTCCCTAAAAGAATAGAGGATATTTTGTGTGGAATTAGCTCGGTCCACAATGACAAAAACTTCACCAATGATCTCGGTTAAAATATTGTTAAAAAATGATATATCTTTTTTAAACCACTGAATCAGACGACTAGCATGCATGCCGATTAATAGAACCAGCAGGGAGCTCCGGTTATTCGCCAAGAAAAAGGTCACAAAAGTAAGAGTTTCCTGTCCGTTCCATGGAACCGTCCAGAATGATTGAGTGTCTTCGATTCAAAAATGAATGATTGAAATGTCCATAATTTCTAGGCCATTCTTTGTTAGGATATTGGTACTTAATAGGCTGCTATCGGGCCGTTTTCCAGCTGGGCCTGCGAGCCCGCCTCTCTATTTGGGCATGCGTGCCTGTTACGTCTTCTACTTATACCGGAGAGGAGAAGGGGAGAGAGGATCGATCATTTTGTAATCAAACAACTACTAGTTCTTCTTCCTCAAGCCGCCGGCCATGGTGCCGTGCTTCCTCCTGCTCTGTTCCCTTGCTATCTTCCTCTGATTCCTGTGCTTCCCTCTCTTATCCCCCTGCTGTTGCTAACATTCTTTTTAAAGGTGTTTGATACCAAAGTTAAGTTATTCTGGCCAAATTAATTTGGGCATGGTTTCACCTGGAATGGTCCTGAGATTAATGTATTCATAACTGATTGTCACTTTTTGGCTACAATATGTAGATTTCAGCAACATCATTTCTCATATTATATATCTCGGATTCCAGCTTTCCAAATCAGAAGCATGCATAGTTTTCATAGCCAAATTGTTCCATGATCAAATGCCAAAGTAAGAGGAAAAAATCTTGTGAGGGCATTTGCAAAGAAAGATTTTGTAAGAGAAATTAATAAATTACTAATAACGCAAACCATTCACACACTGCTGTAGTGGATGTATACTTAAACAAAATAGATATAAAGCATTGGCCACTTGCAAAAAAGATGACCATAAGGAAATGTTGCTAACTAGTATTGTAGTGCGGATATAAGCATTTCTCTAATTATATGTTTCGGATTCCAGCATTCCAAATGAGGCTCATACCATGTAATCTAGGTCGGTAGTTGTCACATTTAAAAAAGTTCATCAGGCATCTGCCACCCATTTGTGCCATGATCACTTAGTATGCCATTTGTTGAGAAAACATAAAAATTGATTTTTCACTCCCACCAACTGTGTGTGCTCTGCTGGGTCCGGCCCTGACGTTTCAGCATCACATGCCACGGTAAAGGTAATGGCAAAGCTAAAATCTTGCGGGCGCATGCATTTTATATACAAGATTTGCTGTGGAGGACCCAGCCATAGCAAAAACCATGATAGGTTACTAATACATCCTACCAAGAAAAATGACATGTGCAGTGATGTCATTTTCTGATCCCTTCTTCGGAGCAGATTCGATCCTTTTGTAGATCTAAATTTGTTTAATTGGGAACAAAAACTGAAAGATAAAGTGTCTTCATTTCCTTCTTTATTATATATATGAAGTTTAGACACCAATTGATCAATCCTAATGGCCGCTTACCGGCAGTGACATTGTGCCCCAACTACAGATCAAGTGGTTAATATTGAAGCAATTGTTAATCAATTATCCACCAACTCTTGTCTCTATTGGGAGTGTGTGTACTAATTAACTAATGAACCTTTCGACGACTAATAGAACGAGCCACATGTGCACGGCAAGGTTGTCCCAATCGCTATACTAGGTATAATTGACCTCATTCTACATTAGAATTTTTTGAGTATCTAGAACTTTGTGGCAAAGATATTGTGCATGACCAAAGTGATCCCACAAAACATTGAGAGGTAACCTTGTTGTACACACGGATTGTTACAGAGCAAAACGTGCATTTAAAAGGGATGAACTGCTACCAAGCCCATATTTCTATGATTTGTTAGAGTTAATTGTGGCACCTACTCATGAGTCATCCTTTTGCGCCTTTTGACTTGTGATTATGGTTTTATGATACATGTACACCTTTGCATCTGTGCCTAGAATTGACATGTCACTATGCCAAAAATGATTTGTACTGGCGGGTAAAAAGGGTCTTTGCTGGCGGGCGGGGGTGGAGCGCCCGCCAGCGACCTTGCACTTATCGTCTCTCTTGGCGGTTGTCCGCCCGCCAGCACAGAGACCTAGTGCTGGCGGGCGCTTAAGTCGCCCGCCAGCACTGAGGTTACATGTCATGCATTGACTAGCATCCAAGGTTGACCGTGCATTGTCTACCAAATCTAATCCGATTGACAGATGCATTTTAAAAATATCATAACAATGTCTTTTATTTTCAAGGGGTTCTAGGCCCTAAAGGTCAAAGTGATGCAAATTAAGGGATGGTTCAACTTGTCACGTAACTTAATTTGTTTCTCCTTATTTGAGCATCAAGATTTCAATTGATTTTTAAATATTATTGAATTTGTATATTTTAGATAAAGGGAAATTCTATTTCATCAAGCAAATGAAAGAGGTCCTGGTCTCTTCATCAAAAGATGAATGTGACCATTGATTATTATTGAATTTATATATAGTAGTACGGAATACACTCAAGTCAGGTCCACGTATATAAATGGCGAATCGTGCTGAGTTTAATTTTCCAAGATACGATAAAAGCTAAAATATATGATTAGAATGTGTTTTAAAATTATTCGAGGGATATGACTAACAGATTCTTGTAAAATTACCTAGTTAATATGTTTTATGAAGATGAATCATGGTCACAGGTTTGATATATTAAAGCACCAATATTGGTGATAAGAATCGAAAAAAGGGAAAAGAATGTATTCTCTTGGGGTTTGATAAGCATTGTTGGTATCTTATAAAAACGAACATGATTCCATCATTTGGGTACAGAAATATTCCTCATTCCTGATTTGCAATGCTAAGCTCCATGGGCTAATACAAAAATTAATACAATGGTGTACGCACTGTGGCTGATCATTCAAATTAAGTGTAAGAAATGGTTCAAACATATTTTTTTTTAAAAAAAAGGTTTAAACTAAACATAAGACCTTTTCCCTATGCACGTTCTAGGGCTAAGAGCTCTCTTGTCCCACAAATAGCAAGATCCCCCTTCAGTCAAAAGAAGGATCATGTTGAATTCTCTTGTGTCTTTTTTAGCCAAACTGTTTAAAAGACATTGGACACAAGATTAAACATTTCGAAATTATACAGCACAAATATATAGATTTGTGAACAAAAGTAGTTCGTGCCATTCCATCCTTGCCATGATTTGTACAAATAATATACTGTAATATATACGAGTGTTGAAATTCACATTTTGAATACCAAGTTTTTTGAAATGTTTGAATACGATGGTAATAAAGTCGAATTCACTACATGCTTTCTGTAGCTATGAAGGCAGATTTGTGAAGACTACAAACTTATATTACAAACCACCACTCAAGGTATATATATGCATGGCTAGAGCTAGCTAGGTCATGAAGAATGATTGAGAATGGGACAATTTCTAGCTCAGTCACTAGCCATAGAAGGAGGGCTTTGGAATAAACAGTTTTTTTTATTTCATTTCACTGCTAGTTGGAAAAATTATGCCCTGCATGATTTTTTTGACATGATCATATTGATGGGATGGTGCTAGCTTTTTGTTGCGTATGTGTGAGAAATAATTGAGTCCAATAGTTATCACAAAAAAAATTGATTTTATATGGTTGTTTTTGTGGTGGTTTAAGGGTATGTGAGACAATTTGATACAGATCACAATAATATGTATGGACATTATTTTAAAGGTGCCACATCCAAATTTGTAGTAAACACAAGGCACACAGCTAGACTATACCTTCATTGTCTCAATATACTTATTCTAAGAAATCTTTATTTTTGTTGTGTAATTAATTGTGCTATTGTAGCTTAGGGAGGGGTCGACCGAATTAGAAACTGCACATTTTGTTTACAAATAACCATACCATCCATGATTTGTGCCATCATGGTCGGATATATACTTTTCAGAAATATACAAATTAATTGAGCTCAATAATAGTTACTATCATCGAAGGAGATAGATTTGGCAGAGTATGTATATTATTCTTTACAAAATATTCCAGTTTAACTTATTTTTAGTTGACAGTGGCTCTGAATCCGAATGACCATTATAATAAATACTTATTTTTATTTCTATTGGATAACTAGGAGGCTAATATGTATACCGCTCCAATGCTGTATGACATCCAAAGAATACTGACCTAAATTTATGGTTTTCATATACAGTCAACATACAACTACAACTCACAAATACAACTGCAACATATATACTTATATGGTTTAGTAAACTAATAGGACCAGTAGGCAAGTATATATGCTAAGAAAATTTGAAACTGCAACTAAATTTGTAGTCATAAAACCTAACTTCATTTGGTTATACACACATGCTGGGACGCCTTTTTTTTATGTAGTATGAGTTTTTTTAGAGAATGGACTTATTTCATCCTTCTGCATAATGCAAAGCATACAACCTTTGTCATTATTACAACATTTCTGCTCGAAGCTGATGTCTCAAAGCAACAATGTAATAAGTCGCACCATGTTTGATGTATCGATAAAGACAAGCACCTCTAAAGATAACATTAGTGTGGTACATAATTTGTCTGCTTAAGTCAGTACAGAGCTTATCCAAGGATGGATTTAAAGAAAATGAACCGACTCACACATATATCGGTTTCATACAGAAAAGGCATTTATATTACTTTCAAAGACGGATAATGCCGAAAGTAATCGAACTATGGTCATGTATGTCGCAACCCTGCATTTAGAATCATCAAAAGAACAAAAGTTACTAAATTGACCAATCGAGTAATCCAAGATGGCGAGAATGCGATACGAACCACAAGCGCAAAGCTAAAGAGTCACACATCCAAATCACGAAGATATCCCATTTCACTTGTATGCAATAAAGTCTCAAAGTGACCTATAAATCTTTAGCTAGAGACGGGTAAAAACCGCAAAGTAACATGAAGAGTCGTGTACTTGCATCACAATTCCATGAAAATCATATGAATCACACCGACCCGACAATAATGCTATAGCAAATCAACTTCGCAATGACATACTAGTGGGATTTTGAATTGTGGACAAACACTGAATCGATCGATATCTAGGTAGCAACGCATTAACCACTTGATATCAGGTGCATCCGTGTACGTATGCGTCATGCGTGTGTGCATATATTGCTTGCTCCCAGAGAGAAGCGTACTACCTTGCCTTGCTCTGAAATCTTGGTCGGCCATAAATATTGAACACAGTTAATTTCATTGTCCAGTCACTATCGGTCTGTATGGCCGGATCAAAGAGATTTGTAAAGCAGAAATGAAGCAGCTTCGTCTTTATTTATCTTCAAAGTTTTACCGTTCTTCTAGGATCAAAAGACTGAAAGATATCCCTAATGAAATAATATTTATTCGCCGCCTCTTTATTACTCGTCCATTGCATTTGCTTCACCAACTGTACGTGCACTACGGGATTCCGCAAGTTTGTCATGTGCCTAATGTTTGTCGTGGGCGTAACGCCCAAGGCAAACAAGTTGGCCGAGGCTCACGGCACTCGACAAACAAATTGGCCGTGGCTCACGGCATTCGGCAAATATGATGTACGCGGTGGGTTGTTTGTTTGCCGTGAGGCTGAGTCGTGGCACACGGCAAACTAGTGGTTTGCCGAGTGCCCGAAGTTTGGCTCACGGCGAATGCTGGGTTTCCGGTATTGAATGTGGTGGAAAAGATTCCACAACAAATAGTGTTCTAAGTGCAGCGTAATGAACACTGCTTTTGGCAGGCTTAAAGCAGAAGTGGCGCACGATCGGCACGCAAATTGCAATTCAAGTCTATCTGCTGTTGAAACGGGAAAACATCAGAAGGCGACCTCTCGTGTCAGCAATGGACGTACGCTACCTTGTTCTATCCTTGTGGAAAAAGTAAACCTTATTATGTTGTTGCACGCATGTATCGTCCACCATTATCTTCCTCTGTTATCCTCTGATGATCGATCCATAATGATATGTTTAGCCAACAAATTAAATAAAGCAGTGGACCATAGGGTGACATCCTTGACGTACCATGCATCTTAGTGCTTGCTTTGACGTGCGACACTATGCAATGGCATGCATGGTGGTGGTGGTCGCCGCCTCGCCGGAAATGGCCGGCCTGTAGGTGGGCACGCAGCGGCGAATGGGAGGCTGTGGCGGTGGCCCCCCGGCTTTGTGGGAGATGGAAATTGATTCGAATATATTGATCTGTCCGTCAGGTCTCCATGTTGGATGCGATGGCGTAAGCCTGCGAGTTCTCTATTTATAATCTACTAATCGTGGGTGCGGTATATATAGTGGACGACGACGCTCTGCGTTGTCGTATGCGCAGCGTGTGATGCACGACTATACCGTGAAGTGAATTAAGTAGTGTGGTCTATTGTGATGGATCACATGTACTACATACTCCATCCATTTCAAATTGTAGATCATACTGTTAAATCTAGATTCATAATTATTATAATGTATATAGACATAAGTATATATATATAGATACATAAATCTCTTGAAATGCCAAAGGTAACTTGATTTTCTCTTTGGTTTTTTCCCTTACCTTGTCGAGAAGGTACCTTATATATATACCACAATGTTCAGAAAGTAGTGTAAAAGAAGAGGATCAATAATGCCCCTTTACGACAGGCTGCAGAGGGCACACGCACGTAGCCATGTAGCTAGACGAGTGTGTTGCACTTTCAGGACTCTCTACACTGGGTTTGGTTTGGTCAGCACTCAGCATGCAGGGCCAATGACCACACGCGCCTATAGATCAATGGTCAGAGCTAGCTATATATAGCCGCAACAGTATGTAGGTGATGTTTTTATCATGGCACTGTACAGTGCCGCGTTTGTTCGAAAGACGCACTGTACAGTGTTTGGTCCGCGCAACTATCGCGTTAGTTTGCAATGCAACAACACGATATATGCAAGTGCAGCACATTTGCGCGTGGGGACCGAAAACAAGTGCAGGAATAATGTCCTCTGCTACTGTCGTCTCATTGTCATGAAGCAAATAATGGCCCGCGTGCCGCGTGCAGTGCATGATGATATGGAAACCCCCTCTGTGGATCGGATGGATGGTGGAAACCCCCACTGTGGACAACGCGCAATATAATGCAAGAACCCGCCGATCGATGGATGATGTGTTAATTTGTCCGTAGCTGATCTGATTTGTGCGTCCCGGCCAGAATCGCACGCGACGTACGCGATCGATCGACCCGCAGCTAGTCAGCGCAAGATGGAGATCGAGCGAGACGCTGGCGATCGAGAATCACACTTGAGAGCGTCGAGAGTGACGCTACGACACGTACTCTGCTTAGCTCCTCCTAGCTAGGTTTTATTAATATTAGCATAGTATAGTCCCTTCTCAAAGATTGTCCACTTTACTTTCTTTCCAACCAAACTATTTGAATTTTCACCAAATTTACAATGCACAATATCAATATTTATAACACTAAATAAGTATGTTATGAAAATATATTTCATAATGAATATAATGAAACTTGCTAATCGGAGGCTAACACTAGAGAAGCACCAGCACAACCGTACGGCGCGACGTATTTGTTTTGAGAGAAAAGATCGACTGGTGGGTTTGCGTGCTAATATGTTTTGAGAGAAAAGAAATCATTCTTGATGGTGATTTGTTACGTGAAAATACTTCTAAGTGGTGGCTGATACGCTGAATAGGGGCTAGAGAGCGAGACGATAGAGATGACGTAGACAGGAGCGGAGCTACGATTTCAAGTGAAAAAAAAATGATCTTATTAGAAAAAATGTCGTGCCCTAAGCCCCTAACGCAATATATTTGGATGGAGGGCTCTGAATGTAGCCCAAGGCATAAGGACATCAGTATCGCTCTGAGAAAAAAAAGACGCATCATTTTGGTTGCGGCCCATATAAAACGAACATTGTAGTCGATAGCCCCCGAAACTGGTGGCCCATTGCAGACATTTTGCTTCCGTACGGCAGTACAGTCTCGGACCGATTAAAATCCGTAGGCAAAGTTATCAGGCATTGTAAGTTGGGCTGCTGCTATCCAAACTCCAAAGACCAGCTTCCCAATTAAAACCCGTGTGCAAAGTTATGAGGCATCTGTACTTCAAAAACCAAATCCGCCCCACGGTTTTCATTAAGTGAAGAGAACCGAATCCCGACTTAGAAAACCCTGGAATCCTGACTTCACCGGCGAGGGGATTTTTTTTAAACCAGTTTCGTAAATTCGCTCAAACGAGAAATCGAACTCGGATCTCCTGGTTGCGAGTGTACCTCAGCACCCTCTAACCAAGTAGGCTAGAGGACTTTTGATCTGTACTTCGAAAACCCATTTGCAGGATTTTTTTATTTGATTTTAAAAATAAATGCTCCCAAACAAATTTATCAAACCTATACACCTACCGCTGTGTCATATGGACCCTGCCGCCATATGACACGGCGGCATGTGTATAAATTTGGTAAATTTATTTGAGAGCATTTATTTTTGAAAAATCAAAGAAAAAATATAAAAAAAAATCCATTTGCAGAGTCAACTTTTTCCCCGGTCTAATTGAAAATCCGACACGGTTTGCTGCCATTATTTTTCAGACTCCCGCCCTTTGCTAAAAATCATAAAGGTAGAACATTAATTGTTACTCCCTCTGCCCAAAAAAAAAAAACATGTTCCTAGGAAAAAACTAATTCACAATGCAACAGTCAAGTTCCTGCTACCATTGTTACTTTTACAAACTAGTACATCTTTGGTACGGAGATATCGGGAATGAAGATATTCAATCTAAAGCATATTGATAATGATCAAACAACAGTCAAAATGATGTTTTCAGTGGTGATAACGATGTTTATTAGTAAGAAAAACTATTGACATAACACTACCAATTTAGTTTTGACTAAACACGCACAAATCAATGCGAGAATGAGCCTTTTTTGGATTACACTAGAATGAAAGGGAAGGTTATTTTTTAAAGGATTTAGGGGAAAATAGAATAGAGTCATTCGGAATAAAGTCTATTTCAGAAAGTTGTACTCCCTCCGGTTTGGTAAATGAAGTCGTTTAAGACAGCAACACAGTCTCCAAAGTACAACTTTGACTTCTTATTTTTATAAAAATATTTATTAAAAACTAACATATGCATACTTTTATGAAAGTATTTTGCAAGACAAATCTATTCATGTAGTTTTCACATTTCCAAACTCAACAACTTAAAAGTTATTCATGATTTATATTCCCAATGTTTGACTCAAAACTTGGTCAAAACGACTTCATTTACCAAAATAAAGGGAGTATGTGGCTTTAGTTCAAAAGAAAAAGGAAGGGAATCCTGGGTTGGGGATGATTTTCAGGGCCGTGCTACGCTGGGAGAAAGCGAGTCGATCGAGGGGAGAATCAATTTGGCCTAGCTTGGACCCGCTAACAAAATCTTGAAGCAAAACAACAATATTCGAAACAAAACTATTGAAGCATCCTAAGTCATTTTCATTTTGTTTATATTGTGCACTCGTTTTCCCATTTATCCCTTCCTTTATTATGTTTGAATTTGGTCCAATGTTTTTGTAAGTTGTAAGTTAAGATCATGAGTAAATTTTATTATTTTTTGTTGAAATACCATGAGACACATTCCAAGCTCAAGAAAATTGTTGTGCCATCTCCAGTTCTTATGTAAGCATATTTGCATGTGTAATAAACAAGATTTCGGCAAAGAAACTAACGAGATTGTCAACTTTTGTTGATGTTATGGTTAAAATGTTTGTGCAAAGTTGTTACGAGTCGATAGGTTCGCCGAGGCTCTACAAAATCTCTAGGTCCGCCACTGCCGACATGGGAGGGACCGGCCGCGGAGGAGAGGGGCCCGCCGCCGTCATGAGGGTGAAGAGGAGGAGCCATGGAGCCGGGGGAGAGCGAGAGGCGGAGAGGACATGTGGTTGGAGGAGGATTTTTTTTTGTGAGAGTGGGAAGAAGAGAGTAAAAAGGAGAGGATGACGTGTCGGTCCCACATGTCAGTGTGTGGAGGGGAAGCGAGTTGTTAGGATTTGGAGAGTGGAAATGAAGAGTCTTCTTGAAGTGTGTAACTCAGCGTGGAGAGGAAAATTTATAGCGAGTGAAATGGAGAGTCAAAGGCTAATTGAGTTATATTAATAGCACACGCAATGCAAACTACTGGATTCATGCCCGGTGAGGCCTTGTTCGGTCGACATGGTTTTGACCCCCAAGGGGATTTAACCGAGGGAGGGATTGAGTGTATCGCTCCCATGTCACCCGAACCCTGTTGGGCTAAATCCCTCTCTCCCTCTAATCCCTTTCTTCAAACCATGTCTTCGGTTGTGTCTTGGATTAATAAACTCAAGTACTCAACAATGCACATGACCAGTGCTATACAACAAAAAAACACCCGTATCAAATCAGCACAAGAGACAGTACAACATCCAGGCAACTTAAGTATACAAAATTGCAATGACTTGGTGTTTAATTATGCAACATATACAAGGCCAATGATGAAAGGAGTAAATTGATGGAAGTCAAAACGAATTGAAAAAAAACGCATTCACAAAGGCCATACGGCATATTATAGCTTTTAATCATACAACATTGCACATGTCAAATGCCAAAGGCGAAAACTGATGCTGGTCTACTTTAACTCTGACTTCTACCCACCTTTTCCACTCCTCGAGAATCAAATTGTCTGATAGAGGTCACTGCACATATAAGTTAATTTTAGAATGTACTCAGAACATACCTGCAGTACTAAATTGGAAGAGTCCAAAGAGCTACAGGTAGCAATTACACTAGCAGGAATATATTGTTCTTAGGAAATGCGATCTGAATAATAGTCACTTACCAAAGTGCTTTTCTAATGTTCCATTTTCTTGTGTTATATAACAGTAGCAAGGAAAATCAAACCGAAGTGATGCCCCTTCAGCAAAACTAAACGTACTTCTCACAGAAGTACAACCTCCAACAGAAAAGAAATAGAGCAAGAGCAGTAGAGCAAGAGCAGCATTCTCAAGAAAGAAATACCATATCTCACAAGGCACAATCTATTACACGGCAATTTGAGGCTGAGATTGCAACGCAATCATAATCAGAGCTTATGAATTGAAGATACTTTCGGTGAGGCCTTGCAGGTCTTCTCCGCATGTGCCGCCGCCTCACAAACGAACAAGAGATAACAAGTAGGTGTCAATTAGAGCTTATGAATTGAAGATACTTTCAGTGAGGTGGTTGGACTAAATATAGCATAAGTAATTAGGAAGAAGGTATTACTCATGATGTAACTAGGAAGAGTTTACATAAAAACACATGAATGAGGTCATTAGAAAAGAATTATAAGTAGTCACTGTAATCAGCACAGGGCACATACGTTAGATTGAACAAGAGTTGCATATGGCAAGAAGCTGCTGGTGATACGAAGCTAGGATATCAGCTCAGAACTTTGAGAATATGAATGTTAGGCACAAAACTAATAAATAATGGCCAAAATTAATCTAGTTCATTCATTTATATCACTTTACAAAAATCTAGATGTAGCAGGACCTATGTGTTTCAACTGCCATCATTTCAAGTAGGATCATGAACAGTTGGTTAACTTGCAGGATATAACCATATGTTATGATAGAGCAATAAAGTAAAGTGATTTATTTCTCTGCATACATGTTTAGCACCAGTAGCTCTCTGAACATTCTGAACCTAACTCATCAGCCAATGCCATCACTCTGTTTCTTTCTCCTAGAAAACACATGAATCTGGTTCTTTTTCTGTGCTTCCAAACATCTTGTATCATGAACCTAGCCAAACATCTTGTATCATGAACCTAGCACCCATTCCATGCGCCCCCGCATCATGAACATGAGATTGCCAAAATCCAACGAGCATAGTGCCATTGAAATTGAAAAGTGCATGAAAGATCTGGACACTATACCTACAACATCGAATGTGGGGGCGCAGCAAAATCAAGAACCCTAGCACCCAAATCAAGAACATAGCAGATGAATCATCGAATGCGGGGGCAACAAAATCAAGAACCCTAGCACCCAAATCAAGAACATAGCAGATGAACCAGAGGGGGGGATCACCGTGTCACAGTCACCTCCGCAGACCTGCCCTTGCGAGTATCCACCGTCACCGGCCAAGAGGAGTTACCGTAGGGTCGCCTCTGGGAGGGGTCGCCGGTGCTGACGGACAGTTGGAGATGTCGCGGCACGTCTCCCTCGCGTGCTCCTTCGCCCTCTCATCGCAATTATCCACCGCAGCTGCCGGGAAGAGACGCCGTCGGGAGGGTCGCCTCTAGGAGGGGTCGCCGTAGACGGCGTTCGTCCATCCTCCTCCTCACTCGCTCCGCCTCCGCCACCCACGCGTTGCCCTTCCCCTCGCACAAGACGGCGCCGGCGGGGTTCGTTCCACGACGGCTGAGGAGATGTTTCGTTCCCAGGTTTTTTTTGAGAGGAAACAGAGTTCCATTAGATATGTGTCGCAGGCAAATCGTTGGACACTAACAAAGCTACAGAGTCTGGTAGACGGTCTTGCCACAGCAGAGGACCATTTCTACAGTTCAGGCCCATAGCAGCCAGAGTATCAGCAATCACATTACAGTCTCTGGACACATGAGAAATAATACATTCAGCAAATTCATTATACATAATAGTTTTGATGTCGCACAACACAGGGCCTATGCCCAATCTGTCAATGCCCGGTTCAGATAAAGCCTTTGCAATTGAAATTGCATCAGTCTCCAGAGTGACGCGGCTCATCCCTAGTTCAGCAGCATGCTCAATCCCTTTCATACAAGCAATTGCTTCAGCATGTTGAGCAGACAATAGAAAATTTACTGAGCCAGCACCTACAACAGCAACATTGCCATAGTGATCTCTAATAATAAAACCCCACCCAGCCTTGTTTGATCCAGGAATAAAAGACCCATCACAATTGATCTTGTAGACATCTTCTGGTGGAGCTCTCCATTTTGGTCTGGAAGCTGAGGTCTTAGTTGGCCTTCCAGAATGTATTGTATCTTTCCATACCTGAAAATGGAACAAAGTTTCATTAATCACCTCTTGTGCATTTCTTTTTCTTTCACCTGAATTTGCCTTATTGCGTGCAGACCACCAACACCACATAAATAATATTATTTTACATTGGCAGTCAGCATCAAAACTCAAAATTTTCTCCAACATTGCCCTCAGTGAATTTTCAGCCATTAGCATAACTCTCTTGTCCTCCATACCTAGCAGTTGCTAGCAAAGTTTAGCCTCCTTACATTTAAAAAAGAGATGGCCTAAATCTTCGTCAAACCTTGAGCACATTGGACATAATGTATCGAGGCGCACCCCCCTTCTAGAAATATTTAACTTCACCTGCAACGCATTATGAGCCATACGCCGGACAAACATTTTGATTTTGTTCTGTACATTCAGATTCCATATCTTATTCCAAACAAAATCACTTCCTTGCATACGAGGTTGATGCATCACAATTATTTTGGTGATCCCTTATCTTTATGCCTAGAGCATAAGCAAATTTAACAGAGAAATTTCCTTTAGGATCTGGATGCCATGCAGGGAAATCTCCCCTCTGATAAGAGATTGGAAGAGACAAAATGATATCTGCATCTTCTGGATAGAAAGTATCCCGAACAAGCTATTCATCCCAATCTCCGATGCTTAGGATTGATAAGTTCTGACACGTTCTGGAGTATGGATGCACCCTTTGGAGTGATAACCCTTCTTGTATCTTCTCGAGGGATCCATGGATCCCTCCAAATATTAATAGAGTTTCCATCCCCAATCCTCCAGATCAAACCTTTCTTCAGTAGTTTCACCCCCTTCAGGATGCTTCGCTATGTGTAGGATATTCCTCCTCTTGGCTTGGCTTCCAGTATGCCACCTTGTGGACAATATTTGGCACAAAGGACTTGAGCACACAAGGTATCAGGACACACTAATAGCCGCCATGCTTGCCTAGCCAACATGGCTATGTTAAACACATATAGGTCTCTGTAGCCCAGACCACCATTTCTCTTTGTTCTTGTAATTTTCTCGCAGCTTACCCAATGAATTTTGTTAACTTTATCCTGTTGACTCCACCAATACTGCCCAATCATTGATGATATTTCCTCACACAATCCCTTAGTTAGATCAAAACAAGACATGGCATAGGTTGGTATGGCTTGTGCAACAGCTTTGATCATAATCTCCTTTCCTACTTTTGAGAGGAGTTTTTCCTGCCAACCCCGAATTCTGGTCCAAATTCTTTTCTTGATGTATTCAAATGTGCGCTTCTTTGACTTGCCGATGTAAATCGGCAGACCCAGGTACTTCTCATTGTTGGCAGTATGTTCAACCCCAAATGTTGCTAGTACCTGATCCTTCACATGTGCCGATGTATTTGGGCTAAACATTATAGAGGTTTTCTCCTTGTTAATCATTTGTCCTTACACATGCTCGTACATATTCAAAATATGTTGCAGGCAAGTAGCACTGGAGGCTGTTGCATTGATGAGCATCAAAGTATCATCTGCAAAAAATAAATGGCTGATTCTAGGTGCACCCCGACAAATGCGAACCCCATGAATTTTGCCATTCTCTTATGCATCTTTAATTATACAGCAGAGAGCCTCTGCACATATGATGAAAAGGTATGGAGATAGAGGGTCTCCTCGCTCACCACGCTAGGCTTAAATGGTTCAGTGTACTCCCCATTTATTTTGATCCTATAGCATACAGAGGTAACACACTTCATAACCAGTTGTATCCACCTCTGCGCAAATCCCATCTTCCTCATCATTTTCTCCAGGAAAAGCCACGCAACTCGGTCATAAGCTTTACTCATGTCAAGTTTGATAGCTGCACAACCTATTTTGCCTCTTCTTTTGTTTCTAAGATAACGAGTCATCTCATAAGCAAGGAGAACATTATCAGTTATTAATCGTCCTGGCACAAAAGCGCTTTGTGAAGGAGAGATAATATGTGGCAGAATTTTCTTCAAACGATTGGCCAGGACTTCGTTACCAGGTTGAGGTGAGGGCAACCGGTGGGTTTTGGCAGGTATTGGACCTCCGGAGGGGGTTAAACGAACACATACTTTTTGTGGGCGGTGTCGCCCCAGCCGGTGTCCTCCGTGGATTGGGCCGCATTCCTGGCCGGGAATGGGCTAACCTAAACGGACGTGGCGTCATGCCTGCGAGTGCTCCAATCCCGTTCCATTCCACTGTGACAACCCGCCCAGGAAAATACCGTACTATCGCCTAAACCAAGCCACTTTGGTCATTAAGCGATAATAAAGTACCATCCCGTCGTTGGTTGCCGGGTCAACGCCCGGTAAATCACTTGGAAATCACACAGAGGATCGAACATATATGCATTAAAACTCACGCGAAGGCGAGTCCAGAGTACATTACACAATTTGAATCCGATTTACCCCGAAGGGTTTAATTATTACAAACCATTGTTCATGACATGATAAGTAAAGGTTCAGAGTTTTAAAACAGCGGAAAAATAAACTACGAAACGATAGACATCATAGGAGGTCGTCCGTGATGCCATCACTCGTCGTCATCCACCCATTCCAGCCTCCCACCGTGGAAGCTCACCAGCCAAACCACCGCAACGACATTTACAAAGCAAGGGCTGAGTATACTAATACTCAAGAAGACTTAACTGGCTTCGGTGATGACTACATCACCAAACTCTAGACATGAGAGGCTTTTTGGTGGAGTTCTTTGCTGAAAAGCAACAAAGAGTATGTCCTTACTTTCAATATTTTAGCTCAAATTCTAGTTAATTACCATTTCTAAGTGTGCCAACTAATTCAATCAAGAATTGTACAATACAATTAATTCAAGCAGTAATATTCACAAAGTACCATCATTAAGGGATATCATGGCGATTGATTAAGCGGTCTCGAGATAACGGTGAGAGGCCGACAATCGATTGATTTATAACCTTGCAAGGGAAACCTAAACACATGGAAGAGTGCCCTCACCAAGAGTTCACCAACCAAAGTGTTTCAAAAATCTTGACTTGAATCAAAGCTTACGATCCACGGGTACACAGCTATCTGGTGTGCCCCGCAAGACACCCAGCTTCACACATGTACCCCCCTCCCGGTGGCAAGCTAGGCAGGTGAATACTCAAGATTAGTAAGGGTAAGTTCCCGCACCGTCTCATTAAGGTACTAGGCTTACCGGTCTCATTCCTGACAAGTGCTTAGTAATGCGTTCAAAAGCTTAGCCCACGAAAGCCACCGACCGAGCCCAAATCCCATGCTCTTACCACATGAGCAATCCATTTATAAAGATCTTATGATTCCAACCTAAGAACCTATTCTCGCGAGTGACGAACATCACTCGACTTCTACCGGGTCCTATAGCATAGCAGCTATCGACCTAGCATACTAGTAAAAGAACATAGGTACCTAGGGATCATGCATCTAGGGTTTCAATTCAACTCCTGAAACGTAAATGCACAATCATAGCAAAGATAATGGCATAATTTTAAAATTAAGGGTTAATGATCCGGGGCTTGCCTTCGCTGGCAAGGTTGGCCTTGGGCCCTTCTGGACTTTGGTCCAGGTCTTGCTCTCTGACGTAGTGCACGCCTCGTCAACTCCTCCGTCTCCTCCTTCTCGCACAAGCGTGTCACTACCGGAAGGTCTACACGAGGATGCAAATGCAAGATTTAATTGACGGTTTTGATTTAATTCATCACAAAACAACATATGACAACCACGGGGTGCATGGTTAACCACATTCACCTAGATAAACACACATTCAGCATACTCTTCCAATAAGGGACAATATGAGGTTCTTTATTAATTATTCTTTTTGATAGTGACTGTGTACACATTTATATAAATAAATTAATTTAATTTCACAAACAGCAAGAGTGGTGATACTTAGCCTTTAGCATGATTTACATCACAAACATGAGGTCATTAGGTGTGGGGTTGGTGATTTTCCAATTTAATTTAATATTAAGCTTAATTGGCTTCCATAACTTTTATTCATAAAATAAATTCATAAAATTCAGTGGGGGTGTTTCTAAAGCACTAAAAACCTAAACAAAGCCACTGCACACACATGCACACTTAGGAGAGCTATGAAATTAATTATACTGAAAAAGACAAATTCTAGCTACCAAAACATGAGAAATGCATATAAAAATAAATACACAACAAATGAATTCCAACTTTCTCTCACTGATACTTTGACTCAAATCAAGGCTGAGAAGGCAACAAACACATCAAGAGCTACTCTAGATCTTGAGCTATGCATTCACATTTAAAACTAAGCATAAATCAAGAATAAATATTTTTGTTAGTTATAAAATCATGGTTAATTCACCAGAGGTGCAATTAGGCATACAAAAATTACATGCAGAAGTTAAGCAAAAAAATCTAATTATTTTTAGCTACAAAAATCATTTAGACAGATTCAGCATAAATACAAAACAATTCATAAAAAAAGATCTACACAGTAACTTTGTGCAATGTTTGGTACAGAAGCTAGGCATGACATAGCTCACAACATATCCAAAATTCAGTGACAAATCACTAGTAGATTTTGAACTACAACAGATCTAGGTTTAACCTATTTCTATTTTTCATGCAAAAACTATCAGGCAAAAGTAGGGTCATGCTTTACAAAAGTTGTAGGGTTCTTCACAAGGAAACCAACAAAATTGTGTTTGCATTTTTATGATTTTTCTACAATTTTCTATGAATTTTAAAAGAATCTGCCAAAAGCTTAACACTATTTAAGATCCACTTTGCAGCGGGGTCCTCGGAAGGTTTTGAGTTTTCACAGATATGCCCTCAGCTCTCACACATATGCCCTCGAGCACGAAATGCCTTACAGGCATGCCCTCGGCGGCGGCGGCTCGCCGGCGGCGAGGGGCGGCCGGAGAAGGTCAACATGTGGCACAGGAGTGTGATTCAACGTACCTAGGCTCGATTAGAGGCCGGAGTTGGGGTCAGGGGTGCTCCGGTGAGCTCGCTCAGCGGCGGCGGCCGCTGCGAGTTGAAATTCCGGCGAGGGCGAGGCAATGCCGGGCAATGTGTGGCGGTGTTAGCTCGACGGTGACCTAGGGTGGCGTTGAAGTGTGGAGTGCGCTGGGGGCGGAGAAGCGAACTCCGCAGCGGGGCGGCAATGGCGGGACGGCGGAGCTCAGGGAGGCGGCGGGGCGCGTGTACGCAGAGGAGAAGGATGACAGCCTTTTATAGGCGGGATCCCTTTGCTTCAAGCAACGAGGAAGGGTGAGGGGACCCACGGCGTGGGGATGGCGGCTCGGCGTGCGTGGCGGCGAGGTCCCGGCGGCAAGGCGGCCCCAAGGTGTTTCATCGCGTGCGACCTCAGTCGCGGCTCGTGGCGGGCGGGCGTGGGAGGGCCCGGACGCCGAGGCCATGGGGACGACACGCGCGCTGGCGCCGTGGGCGCGGGCGCGCGCGCATGGCGCCGCGGACGCTGCTTTCCATTCCGCTTACACAAGTTTGACCTCGTTTTTCTCCAAATTCTCAAATAAAACCCCACACAACTTTGAATACCAAAGTTGTAGAGCATCTATAGGAGATCATTTTTCGTAAAGGGTGACCTATGTTTTGATCAACCGTTTGAGCATGAACTGCAGGCAAAGTTGCTGTCTTTCATGGCGCTAGTGAATACTAAATACCGAGTTTGACTAAGATTTTCACCAATTTCCACTCAAAATCTCAAATGCCGCCAATTATGAAAAGTGTGTCCCTCAAAAGGACGAACAACTTTTGTATTGGCCGATTTTGAAGTGTTTAAGTGAAAATTTGAGAACGCGGCAAAAGTTCCGGGAGGGCTCAAAGACAACAGGGGTTTTGACCAACATTTGACTAGGGTTTGACCAAGGTTTGACCACAAGGGTGTGTGGACTGGATTAAGAGGGTCATTAGTGATTGTTGACCAGGTTTTCGAGGTGATGACCCAGGTTGACCAAGGTTTGACTAGAGTCAACAGGTTTGACTCGGTCATTAGCACTAATGATGCTAATTAAAAACCTGGGGCGTCACAGACCCTTCGATGTCGCCTCGTCTCGCTCGCTGGTCACCATATCACAGTAGTATATCGTTGTTGCTGGGACGACATGGGAATCGAATAAAGTTATTGCCATGCGAGAAAAGGCATCGAATCCGGAAGCAAAAGGAAGAAGACAATCTATGGCGACCTCGCTCAACTACTGGCCCCATTGCCGTTGGTGGCCTGCTGCCATATGCCACTGCTGCTTCACTCCATCACCATACCAACATCTCCTGTTGTTGTGCCATCTCCTGTTCTTATGTAAGCATATTTGCATGTGTAATAAACAAGATTTCGGCAAAGAAACTAACGAGATTGTCAACTTTTGCTGATGTTATGGTTAAAATGTTCGTGCAAAGTTGTTACGAGTCGATAGGTTCGCCCAGGCTCTACAAAATCTCTGGGTCCGCCACGACATGACATGGTGGAAGGGGCCGTGAGGGAGAGGGGCCCGCCGCCGTCGCGGGGGTGAAGAGGAGGAGCCGTGGAGCCAGGGGAGAGGAGAGGCGGAGAGAACAGGTGGTTGGAGGAGGATTTTTTGGTGAGGGTGGGAAGAAGAGAGTGAAAAAGAGAGGATGGCGCGTCGGTCCCACATGTCAGTGTGTGGAGGGGAAGCGAGTTGTTAGGAGTTGGGGAGTGAAAATTAAGAGTCTTCTTGAAGTGAGTAACTCAGCGTGGAGAGGAAAATTTATAACGAGTGAAATGGGGAGTCAAAGGCTAATTGAGTAATATTGATAGCACACGCAATGCGAACTATTGGATTCATGCCCGGTGAGCGGTTACCGGTGAGGCGGTGAGCCATTATCACGGACGTGGCGTCATGCCCACGAGTGCTCCAATCCCGTTCCATTCCAGCCTTCGATGTCGCCTCGTCTCGCTCGCTGGTCACCATATCACAGTAGTATATCGTTGTTGCTGGGGACGACATGGGAATCGAATAAAGTTTTCGCCATGCGAGAAATAAAAGGCATCGAATCCGGAAGCAAAAGGAAGAAGACAATCTATGGCGACCTCGCTCACCAACCGGCCCCATTGCCGTTGGTGGCCTGCTGCCATATGCCACTGCTGCTTCACTCCATCACCATACCAACCTCTCCCCACCCCACCGGCCACCACCACCCACCGTTTACTTATTATCCTCTGCAGCTGCCCCATCTCGACCGCCTCCCGAAGCCGTAGCCATCCACCACCACCACCATGGCTACCACCTGCAGTGCCTTCCTCCTCTGCGCTGCCGCCGCCGCCTTCGCCGCGCTGGCACCCACCCCGTCCTCCGCGGCGGACGAGTTCACGACGTTCAAGCTCTACTTCCACGACGTGGTGGGCGGAACGAGCCCGACGGCGATCCGCATCGCGCAGGCGCCGTCCTCCAACTCCTCCTCCACCTTCTTCGGCGCGGTGGTGGCCATCGACGACCCGCTCACCACGGGGCCGACCCGCGCCGCCGGCACCGAGATCGGCCGCGCCCAGGGCACCTACACGTTCGCGGACCAGAAGACGTTCGGCCTCCTCATGGTGATGAACTTCGTCTTCACCGCCGGGGAGCACAACGGCTGGGGCGGAACGAGGTGCTCAACGACGTCCGCGAGATGAGCATCGTCGGCGGCAGCGGCAAGTTCCGGATGGCGAAAGGGTACGTCCAGGCGCACACCATCGACTCCGGCGCCACCTCCGGCGCAACCGTCGTCCAGTACACCGTCAACGTCAAGGCCTAGTATGTGGTGCTTGGTGGTGGCTAGTAGCCAGTAGTACTGTAGTAGAGCTCGCTCACCGGCCGCCGCGCCGTTGCTGATGGTCGCTGTTGATATGGTTTTCAGTCTTGCTTGTATCGACTTTCTAGTTTCTACTTACCTTGTCGTAACGTACTTCAGTAGTTCAGTGTCACACTCTTACTCGAAAAGAAAACAAAAAGCTTAAGAATTCATCAGTTATTACTGAATGGGATTCCAATTGGTACATATATAGACGAACAACTAATTTGGAAATTTGCAGTCTCGGATTTAAATTTGTCGAGAGTAGAGGTTGATTAGGTAATCGGATTTTTATCCGGACAACTCCAACTGGCTGCAAAAGGACAGTAACATGAGCTGTCGAGCATGTGGCCGGTGATGATGGTGATCGACTATCCAACGGATGTGTGCGTCATGCCCAAAAGCAGGTAAAGTGGTAGGTGAGCATGCTGGTGGAGCTGTCGGTAGGTAACTCTCACTCGCTTTCACCAGATCCGATCCAGCCCAGTGGGGTGCTTTCATCGATTCTCCAGAACAAAAGCTGCTTCGCCATTGTAAAATTGCAAATAAAATATCGAATCCTGCCTACAAACGAAGAAGATTTGAAAGGCCCAGCTGTATTTTTACAATCTCTACTTCATTTCCAAATTTCAATCATCATATGGCTCCGATCTTGGTTTTCCTCGGATACACAGGAGACCTGCGTTTTTTTCATTGGTTACACTTTATGCAACGCGGAGCAAAGTTCAGAAGTAACGTGAGGTTCTCCTAAAAAAGTGACAACCACCAAGAGGTCCCTGGGGCGTCAACCACCTGCAGGCTTCCTAATTTTGAGAATGGAAGTTACAGCGCTTCCAACCACGCGGTCGTGGACATCAACCGTTGCTACACATGCTCACCTTTAAAACCATAAAAAATATGGAACAAACTTTTGATGAATAAAATTTTGGCATTAATTTTTCAAACACGAAAAAATTTGAAATGCAAAATTCAGAGGAAATACTAGAACAAAATGAGGATAAATAAGTTTTAAACAAAACTCAAGAAAAGAATTGGAAAAACTTGAGAACAGTTATAAAAACATGACACAAAAATCAAGACAAAAAGGTGATGAACTCACCGCCAAAAAAGGAAAATCAGAAAACAACTTTTGAAGAAAAATCAAACAAAATTGAGAAAAAACTTATACAAAAAATCTGACTAAAACAAAGAACCAAAATTTTGAAAAAGAACCCAAGGAAAAGCACAAACGAAATTAAGAGGAAGGTTTAGAGAAAAATTAAAAAAGGAAAATAATCATCAGTGTGTTTAGAGTTGAAAGTAGCTACCTTTGCGATGCGTGAGCTCACCTCGACCCAACGCTCGCTCACCGGCCGCCGCGCCGGCGGACATGGATCCGCTGTTGATATGCTCATCGAGGTATCGACCCAGTTTCTACTTACCTTGTCGTAACGTACTTCACATTGAAGATGGAGGCCCACAATGTGGTCGGACGCTTAAAATTCATCAGTTATTACTGAATGGGATTCCAATTGGCACGTTGAAGAGACTAACAACTAATTTGGAAATTTGGAGTCTAGCAAAAATTTGTCGAGAGTAGAGGCTGACAGCATGGCTGGGAAGTATCCGGAGA
The DNA here is from genome assembly GCA_022644695.1 of Cenchrus purpureus. Lineage (NCBI taxonomy): Eukaryota > Viridiplantae > Streptophyta > Magnoliopsida > Poales > Poaceae > Cenchrus > Cenchrus purpureus. The sequence continues at coordinate 21,975,379 of CP053457.1, forward strand.
AGGAAAAAAAAAACGTTAAAGAACAATAAAAGAAGGGAAAAGAGCATATTATGAACATTTCATCTTCTTATCCATATTACATTATTACATAGCGAGAAAAAGCAGGTAAAGTGGTGTCAAACGCTTTTTCAACCTCACAAACCAAAACTAAAAGAGCTCACTCGCTTTCCAGATCCGATCCAGCCCAGTGGGAGCTTTCATCGATTCTCCAGCCATAGCTCGCCAATTGTAAAATTGCAAATAAAATATAATTTGCCTACAAACGAAGGATTTAGGCTCACTATTTTTAGTTTCTACAACTTATCTCTTCATTTTTTGAGTAAACCTTCTCTTAACCTCCTTCTCCCGATCTTGGGCCTCGGATACAGGAGACCTGCTTGCTCATTGGTTACACTTATGCCAACGCAGCAAAGTTCGCCAAGCGATCGTGAGGTTCTCCCACGACAAAAAGTGGCGACAACAAGAGGCCTACGGTGAATCTCGCCTTACAGCCTAACAATGAGAATGGGAGCTTACAGGCTGGCCCAACCACGCGGTCGTGGAGCTAACCGTTGCCACATGCTCACCTTTAAAACCATAAAAAATATGGAACCTTTGATGAATAAAATTTTGGCATTAACGAGTGACGGAGATGAAATGCAAAATTCAGAGTGTGTGTCCACCAATTTGAGGATAAATAAGTTTTCAACTCAAGGTATATTCCCTTGAGATGTCCCCACCCATGACACAAAAACAAGACGAATATAGTGGGATTGTCCCAAACTCTTCGCCTCTATCCAAATGCATACAACTTTTGAAGGATCAGTTACCATCCGCTCGATCCTCTCCTCTTCCCATCATCTTTCTCCTCTTCGCAATCACCCACTGTTTGGTCAACCACCGTGGAAAAGTAGACGAAATTAAGAGGAAGGTTTAGAGTGGTCAATCATCAGTGGTGTGTTTAGAGTTGAAAGTAGCTAGCGATGCGTGAGCTCACCTCGATTATGAGATGCTCCAATGGCTACCAGAGTTAGAGTAAAAGGATCCGGTAGTGGAGGTCATGAGGCTCATGGTGGTTTGGCTACCAAAGATGAAGTGGTGGTGGAATGACGCCAGGCATGTTCGGGAGAGACTCGTGGCTACGGCTGGCGAGGTGGGTCATGGATTAGGAAGGATGTGCTAGCGGAGGTGTTGGAGGAGGAATGGAGGTGGTGATCGGCCGGAGGATCGGAGGAAGATGCACTAGCAGAGAAATGACCTTCTATTTTCAACAAAAGTTCGGAATGAATTGACCCCGTACTAAAGACAGATCTAAGTTTATGTAGTTCATGTATACCCCTTTAATAATCTTGGTTTATTTGTAACACAAACTTGGACTAAATGTAAGGCTTTAGTTCTGATTTATAACATAAACCAAGACTAAATCCTCACTTTTGCTGCCAGTTGAATTTGTAACACACAAATTGAGACTAAAGGGTTTTTCACAAGTCACTTCTTCAAAATGAGAAACCATATCTTGTTCCATCACACATGTTGTGTATGTGAGATGGTAAATAATGACCGCACGAGGTTTGAGGTCATGGTTTGAATCCCTCGCACCACACATGTGCATATTTCACGTGAATAAATTCCATGACTTATGACATGCTAGTGAGCTTTCCGGGATTTTCTAGTATCTTTTTCTACTAGTGAAGATGGGCCGGAAGCTCCTACCTAGATTCTGAAAGCTAGATATATATGTAGGAGTTGTAGATATTTCTTAAAATTATCAAGCGCAGGTTGACGGACTAATGACTATGTTCCTCAGTGTTGATTAAAGGTGCATTTCTAAGTTTTTCAGTCGCACAAGTACTCATGAGAAATGACTTTCTGGAAGCTACCGTTACGGCAACAACCTGCACTACGGTGGGATTTTTCGAAGTTGTTTTTATGTGGGTTTCTCGGCTTCCACGGTGATAGCAACAAGGTTCTTGGACGGAGCATCAGCCTGCTGCTGGGTGGTGCAACGGCGGCTCCGGCACTGGACTACTCTCTCCTGCCAAGGAAGGGGCTGGAAGCAAAGAACAAGATGCTGAAGAATCTCGCCAGGTGGTTGCCAGCTGCAACTATTTCCACACTCACCGTTCTAGCAGGTGTAACAGCAGCTTTGCCTTGTGCTCCAACGCCACCGCCGGCGCAACGAGAGTGAGGAGGCGCAGGAACAAGGATGGGATCCCAAATTTCTTGGCATCGTAGAAGTTTTTAGGCAAAGTTACACCATCCGAAAGGGCATCCTTAATTAGTGAAATTAGCTCATCAAAACAATCATCACTGGCCCCTCCAATATTCTTGATGTTAAGGAGCCTAACAAGAAACTGTAGATTTGAGAACTTGCACCCAAGATACAACTCCTTACTAGCATAATTGACTAGCTTATAATAGGGCGGCGTGGAAGATGCAGGCGTCGGCGCCGGAGAGCCTTGGCGCGGGCTTGCCTCAGCGGTGGGGAGGAGGTGGTGGCCGGAGCACGTTGGAGGAAGGAGCAGCCGCCAGAGGGCACGGCCGGAGGTCGGCGGCACGCTACGCATTGCCGCCGTCGCCGCGAGGAGAGAGGGCTATGCCGTCCCGCCTGCCACCATGCCACCGCGGAGGAGATGCGTGCGGGGAGGGCGAGGCGGCGGAGGAGATGCGTGCAGAGAAGGTGCCGGTGGATTTGGCAAGGCGGCTGCCGCCCATCTCGATCCACCGCCCCAGAGGTCGCAGCTCCTCCACCGCCAGCGAGAAGAAGAGGATGGGAGAGGATAAGGTTGTGCGCATTTTGCACATTGAACCCTGAAATATTTATTCATTCGCAGTCCTTGAATGGAATATAGGTTTCAGTTTAGCAACACTGGAGAAGACAACTTTGTGGGACCTAAAATTTTCTCTTTCCTGGACCTAAAACAAGTTTTAGGTCCCCAGTTTCTAACACTACTGAAGATGCTCTTACATGGACAAACAATCCTATTGTGTTCCGGTGAGTTGGCAAAACCAAATTCAATGAATCTTTTAACTCCTTCACGAAACTCATCCGTGGACCTAGGTGCTCTCATCCACCTTTTATCCATATTTATCAACATAGGTAGCATAGGTGTAAACAAAATAAGATTGAAGCATTCAACCACATACATGGTTCATAGTTGTAGTAATACAATGCAAACACATAACAACAACAGAAAGAGATCAAAATTTAGGTAGCCCTAAACAACATAAATGAGAAGAAGAGAACGAGAGGGAGGGATTCTCACCTGGGACAATGATCTAGTGATGCACACAGTGAGCTTGTGGCAGTGGGGTCAGGGGACGGCGAGGGCGCAAGCCGCGAGGGACGGCGGGGCGAGCTTGATGTGACCATGCTTGTCTATAAATGTGATCTTGCTTGTCTATATCTGTGATGTGAGAATGAAAGCTAGCGTCACGGATTTATGAAGATAGCGCAGGAAACAAAGTTCACCGTTACCACAACAAAAGCTATTTTTTCAAAGTTCAAGAGTACTACACACAATTGTTGGTGCCGCCATGATCATCCCATCACCCTCGATGCTGATTTTTAAAGCCACTAAGCTCTTTCTATTAATCATTAGGAAGCTAAGTACAATATCAATCTAGGCGGAAAGAGCTCAGCCTTGAGGCTGCTAGTACCCTCGGAGGTTCGAAGGAATCTCGGAAAGGCGAAATCTAGGAATCTCGAGAAGAGCAAAATCTCGAAATCTCAAAACAATGAAATCTTGGAATCTCGGAACCAGCGAAATCTTGGAATCTTGTAGTGAGCAAACTCTCGGAATCTCGCAAACCTCGGCGAAGTCTCGAGAATCTGAAATCCCGGAATCTAGGAATCTCGAACGACCAAAATCTCGAAATCTCGGAAAGAGTGGAATCTCGGAATCTTGCAAACATCGATTATCACAACAAACAATATTTTTCAAAAGATCGAAGGTACTGGCTATGGTTGTTGAGGTCATAATTACCATCCCATCACCCACGATGGTGATTTTGTCACTTATTGTGAAACACAAAAGTCACGGGAGGCATGAATCATTACCATCGAGACTTGCTGTTAGCACCTACACATCGTCAAACATCATGATTTGTGAAAAGGTCTGAACTTAGCATGTAAGCATCCATGCAGCACCAATCAACACCTTCGAAGCTAGCCAGGAATCCAAGGCTCTAAAGAAAGTGTAAAAATTATTCAAAAAAAGTGGAAGGTCGCTTCATAAACACAGTGAAACCTCGTAGTTCAAGTTGCGCTCGGAAATCTCGAAAGGAGAAAAATCTCAGAATCTCAGAAGAACAAAATCTCAATCTCGAAGAACAAAACTTAATCTCGAGAGAAAATCTCATAATCTCAGAAGAACAAAAATCTCGGAATCTCAGAAGAACAAAAATCTTGGAATCTCGAAGTCTCAGAAGGGGAAAAATCTCTAAATCTCAGAAAAAGAAAAATCTCGGAACCTCAGAAGGGGAAAAATCTCAGAATCTCGGAAGAAGAAAAATCTCGGAATCCCGAAACAAGTGAATTCTTCGAATCTTGAAATGAGAAGAATCTCGAAACGAAAGGAATCTCGAAATCTAGGAACGAGCGAAATCTCAGAATCTCGAGACGTGAAATCTCGAATGGAAACTTTGCCCAGTTGGAAACTGATGACACGAGAAGAAATCGGAATCTTTAGCAATGAATGGAACCTCGCCAAACTTCAAGAACACATGAGCCGAGAGACAAGGAAGCGTGATAAAAGAAAAAATCCTCAAGCTATCTATCAAAGTGACCAAAGTGAATATTCTATGGTTTTCGTATATTGCTCAATTGCACCTACGAAGGTTATACATACTGCTATATGTGTATCACTAATATATCTATTTTGCAGGTCGTATCCTTTAAAATATATATTATTTAATCATATTTACATATTGTCATCTCTCTTAGAAGTTTTTGTTATGTTGAAAACTTTTTCTAGAACACTAGAGGGGCTATGCTTATAAACTCACTTTGTTCCTTAGAAAATTTTCTTGTTAACCTACAGGACCTCACTAGTGTGAGTACTTGTTTTCAATGAAATTTTCATCCCCCATAGAACTAAGTCCAAAAATAATAGTCAAAAGCAACTTAGGGTTGCTATATCGACTAAAGCTGAAAGTAAGTCCACAAAAGCTTTCGTTCAAGCTTTTGTCGACTTATCTGTTTATTTGTGATGATATCATACTTTTGATTGAAATATCCTTCAAAAAATACAGATGTTTCCTCAATTGCAGGTATATTGGTTTTCATCGAATTGGGACATGATATTTTTTCAGATGTACACTTCGTCTCATCATCTATTGGAATCATGTTAACAACTTGGCTTTCATCATCCATTGGGATTATCTCTTTTGGTATTCATCAATCAATGGACTCTTGTGAAAGAATGGTTTTCAAAGCATCAAGTTATAACCTTCATGATTCCGAACATTCTCAGAACTTAAATAAATCTATGCATATCCAAGCATTTCATTCATATGTGTCAACATGCATCATAAGCATCGCATTACATGAATACATCTCTTGCATGAATCAGAAAGGTTACATTACAAGGAAATAAGTTTACATTTTTCTGCGGTATTAGTTTCAAATACTTACTTTCCGTATTTAAATTTCAATGTGAAGGGCCTGAGACAACAATAAGTTGTGGCCGAGATCCCAGAGTAAAGGGATGATTCCATTGAGATCCTAGAGCGAAGGGACAATTCCATGAAAGGGCCTTGTGAATTCGTATGTTTTGAGAATTTTCAAATGAGGTGAATGATTCCATAAAAGGGCCTCGTGATGGCCGAAATCCCAGAGTGAAGGGATGATTCCATGAAAGGGCCTCGTGATGGCCGAAATCCCACAGTGAAGGGATGATTCCATGAAAAGGCCTCGTGATGGCCGAAATCCCAGAGTGAAGGGATGATTCCATGAAAGGGCCTCGTGATGGCCGAAATCCCAGAGTGAAGGGATGATTCCATGAAAGGGCCTCGTGATGGCCGAAATCTCAGAGTGAAGGGATGATTCTATGAAAAGGCCTCGTGATGGCCGAAATCCCAAAGTGAAGGGATGATTCCATGAAAGGGCCTGTGATGGCCGAAATCCTAGAGTGAAGGGTTGATTCCATGAAAGAGCCTCATGATGGCCGATATCCCAGAGTAAAGGGACAATCCTACGAAAAGGCATGAGACAACAACAAGTTGTGGCCTAGATCCCAGTGTAAAGGGACAATCCTATGAAAAGGCCTGAGACAACAACAAGTTGTGTCCTAGATCCCAAAGTAAAGGGATGATTTCGAAAAAGGGCATGAGAATGCTTTAGAACTCTGCTAATATATTATCTTGATATATCCATTCTCATGTGATGATTTGTGAAAAGATGCAGCAATTCCGAGGCACCTCAGCATAGACAACTCATGAATCATTCATGCACTTGCATGTTGATGCTAAGCCAAATGTCCAAATCCAAGGAAACATGTAATTTGAAACTTCGGAGGAGTCGTGTGATGGCGGAACATCCTCAAAATAGTGTGCGAGGCTACTATTCAGAAGTTTTACGAGACCACGGAACGGTTTTGAGCTTCGAGTTCCAATCTTCTATATCTCGTAGGATGCACGAAGGATTAGAGGAGCCATGGTTTACTCAAGGAAAAGAAGGAATACTTCAGAATTATTATATTTAAAACTACTTCATGAATTGATAACTCAATAACCCTCGAAGGAGAAAAGTCATTGAGATGTTTCAGGAAAGTGCAAAGTTCTGCGAAGTCGAATGTTTCGAGAATCTGAGAAGAATGCAGGAAACTGAGCAACGGAATCTTATTTTTACATTTGAGGCCCAAGGATGAAGACTTCACAAGTTCACTATTGCATAGCTAGCATCGAGTAATGAACCATCTAAAAGGAGGAGAAACACCATGATACTAGCATTCCTCAAGTATGGAAACTTTGCTCACCAGGAAACGTGGAAACTTAAGAAGAAATCCATATTCTCAAACAATGGAAATCTTTCCTCGAAGCTATTTGTTACCAGAGGCTAGGGGCTAGGAGCTGCCGCTTGAACAAATGACTTAAGCTTACAAATTTCTCTACAATTAGATAAGTTGCCCATTATCCTTAAGCTATAATCAAAATTTGTTCCTTCTTATGATTATGCAAATTTTACATGACATGAAAGTTATTCTAGCTAGAAAGTTATTATATCTACGAAATTCTTCTTGAATTTTATTATATCTAAAACTACTTCATGAGTTGATTTTAAAGTTTCCAAAAAACTTCATAACCCTCGAAGGAGACAAATCACCAGATTTCCATATTTTGTTACTTTTTGAGATGTTTCAGGAAAAGATGAGTTTCGAGAATACGAATTTTTGGGAATCTGAGAGTTTCTGGAATCTAAGGAAAAGGAAGAATGTTGAACTTTCAGGATCCACTCTCATCTCCAAAGCCCACTAAAGCTATCAAAATAAGTACATAGGCATTTATCCGAAGCATCGAGGCGCAAGGGGCTCACCCCCGGAATCTTTGTCGACCTCAACATCATCATCTACCTCTACAACAGTGCAAGGGGATCACCCTCGGAATCTTTGTCGACCTCGACACCATCATCTACCTCTACGACAGCGCAAGGGGCTCGCCCCCGGGATCTTCGTCTACCTCGACATCGTCTCAATGGGCTTGCCCCAGGAATCTCTATCATCCTCGACATGGCCATCAATCTCGACATTGTCCTCGTCAACCTCAAGTATTCCGCTCTATTGGCTTGAGGGGCTCAACCAGACTACTTCAACTACATATGGAGTTTCTCTCACAAACACCAGGCAAGAGGGGCGGGGGTGTACTGGAGAACCAGTCCATCCTAGTTGCATGGTGTTCATGAGAGAAAGCTTGAAGATATTGAAGCTGCCTTTAACGACAACTACACCAACTCTTGAAGTAAGGTCTCCTAATCAAGGCTGAAGAATGAAACTCCAGAACGAAGCTAGACACTTAGAGACATGTAATTTAGAGTTAGAACATGTAAACTCGAGAATGTGCATACTCTTTTCTCCATACCTTTTTTCCGACTGGGTTTTTGGGATGGAGTTTTTAGTGAGGTGCACACGGGGAAGTTGTAAAGTTCTTTCCTTTACAACTGAAGTTTGAATTGTAATGGGGCCTCTTTGCTCATAGAGCAACTATTAGGTCTTGTTGTACCGGTCAAGACCAAATAGTTGAGAGGCTAATGTTGGCGGTGCGCCTTAGGAGGGCTAAGGCTAGGGACCCCATTGTGTATAAAAGAGACCCAAAAAAGGGATATAAGGGCATTTTTGTATGGGCCGAGGACCTAATTGTAGTGTCTAGGGACTCGGTTGTATGGTCAGGGGCCTCGAATGTAAATAACGAGGACCTGGATGTAATTCTTGACCCCACCAATGGAAATAGTAAAAATGGCCACCTCCCCTCTCCCTATAAATAGACCCCAAGGGGTAGAGGAGGGAGACTCTTGGCTTGGTATTCATGTGTTTCTCTTATTCATTGATCTCAAGTTTCTTCATACTTCTCCTCTTTCTACCTGTTTGGGAATCCAAAATCCCAGATCTCCCTTCATGGTGGCTGCCATATCCCGGCTGGTTCGGGATGACAGATGCAACCCACGATGACGCCAAATCTGGCCTGGTTCCGAGGATACAACCGATGTGCAGGCAGGTTACCGTAGGGTGGCCTACAAATCTATAAGCAGGCGTTAATTAAAGCTCATTACAAAACTGATCGGTGAGTAACGGCTTCATTTGGACACCGTTACAAACATGTTGCCAACAATGTAACGTGCAGCATAAAAGCCCGTTACCAATACTGACTGGTGGGCTCCAGAACTTGGCCCATTCGTCGAGATATATAGAGGAGATGCAGGTTCACAGCAAGCGTCACCTTTAGTTGCGACAGAGGAGACGCGCGTACACAGGACACTTCTCCTTTAGTCGAGAGATAGGAGACGTAAGTACACAGAAAGCGTCTCCTTTCGTCGAAACAGAGGAGACACATGTTCACAACACACGTCTCCGATGTTGAGTTCATGTAACGGGCTCTGCTTTGCTGCCAGTTACCAAAGTTCCCTGTGGACCCAGAGAAATAGCCATTTCACGGACCGGTGACTAGTTGTGGTAACGGTCGTTTGATGCCCGTTAAGAATACGTGTCATCAGTAACGGGCATCAGCCCGTTACCTTTCTTCGCTCATTTGTAACACTTGATCGGTAACGGGCGCTTTGCCCGTTCATAAAGGCCATCTATGCCCGTTACCAAAGTGAGTTTTTCACGTAGTGTGGCACAAGCTGCCAGCACAAAATCCTTTGTGTTGGCGGGCGGCACCTGACAGCATAAAGGGCCAATTCTACTGGCTCCAAGTTGCTGGTGGTTGTTGCGCCTGTCAGCAAAGACCGAGCCACCAGGACAAATCGTTTTTGGCCTAGTGTCTCAATTTGGCCATCGGATGGGATCTAGTAATTGAGATTGGAGTTTGAATAGTTTGCACACAAAGGTGATTTTCATATGATACGTTGCCTTTTTTTTTAAAGCAGCAGAACTCCTGTCCGTGTTGAGTCGGTATTTGAGTGGGTCAATAGGAGCTGCCTGCTGCGGTGACCAGGTCCGTAATTGAGGATTATATAGGCGATCCAAAGTGACTTTGCCAATTGCCATTCTGAAGATTGCAGTTATTACCAACTACCTAGACAACCAGTGCTGTGCTCATCCCATACAAAGGAAGAGAGAAAATCTCCTCAACATAGCACACCATATCAATTATGCCCAGTTCAGCCTTGGCGTGCACCTTACTGGCCATCACCATCTGCTTCAACGGAGCCGCCCTTGTTGCTGCGCAACAGTTCGTGTACAATGGATTCAAAGACCCCCGCCTGACCCTGCTCCTTGGCGGCCAGGCTTCCGTCACAAAAGATGGCATCCTTTCTCTTAATAGGGGTTCCGTCATTGGTGGTCATGCCTTCCATCCGGTGCCCCTTCTGATGATCGACAGCGAAGGCAGGAGCAGCAAGCACATGGCTTCTTTCTCTACCACTTTTGTGTTCACCGTCGCATCATACTCCTCCGGTGGCTCCGTCGATGAGGTCATGGCATTTCTGTTCTCATCGACCACAGATTTCTTCGGCCTCGTCCCAGAGCCGAGTAGTTCAAACTTACCAAGAACAAACAATAGTTTCTTTGGCATATTGTTTGGGGACGATCTCAACAAGACAGCCGTTTCTTTCGGCTCGGCAGGCTACCGTTACGGCAACAACCTGCACTATGGCCTTACGCCAAATCACGAGACGCTGAGGCTTTCCAGTGGCAAACCGGTGCAGTTGTGGGCGGACTATGACGAAAGATCCATGGAGCTCAACGTCACCATGGCCTCCGTACACGAGCCTTCTTCACCGCTGCTGTCCGGCACCGTCAACCTGTCTAGCTTACTGCTGTGGGATAATTCGGCCGTTGTTTTTTACGTGGGTTTCTCGGCTTCCACGGGTGATAGCAACAAGGTTCTTGGATGGAGCTTTAGCCTGGATGGTGCAACGGCTCCGGTACTGGACTACTCTCTCCTGCCATGGAAGGGCTGGAAGCAAAGAACAAGATGCTGAAGAATCTCGTCAGGTGGTTGCCAGCTGCAACTGTTTCCACTCTCACCGTTCTAGCAGCTGTAACAGCAGCTTGCCTTGTGCTCCGACGCCGCCGCCGGCTCAAGGAGAGTGAGGAGGCGCAGGAACAAGGATGGGAGCTGGCCGAGCTGGGGCCCCGCCGGTTTCCATACAAGGACCTTCGTAAAGCTACCGATGGGTTCAGCAGCGAGCAGCTGCTTGGGCAAGGTGGCTTCGGGCGCGTCTATGGAGGAGCTCGCCGGGTTCGGCACGCGCGTCGCGGTGAAGCGGATATCCTCCGATTCCAAGCAGGGGCTTGTGCAGTTCACGGCAGAGATCTTCATTCTTGGCCGCCTCCGGCACCGGAACCTCGTGCGTCTCATTGACTATTGCCGTCACAAAGATGAGCTCCTATTGGTCTACGAGCACATGCCCAATGGTAGCTTGGACAGGTACTTGCACGGTCAGCCTAAGCTCGCGCTTAGCTGGTCCCAGAGACTCCACATCATCAGAGGAGTCGCCTCGGGCCTTCTCTACCTCCATGAAGACTGGGAGCAGGTCATCGTGCACCGTGACGTCAAGGCGAGCAATGTGCTACTCGACGCAGAGATGAATGGGCGGCTGGGTGACTTCGGCCTAGCGAGGCTGCACGATCACGGTGCCGAGTCGGTTTATTTTCTCGGCGATAAAAAAACGAGAAACGCGAAAATCACGTTTCTCGGTTGGGAGCGGTTTTTTATTTTATCACCGAAAAATCGTCCGAACCAATTAATACAACCTCCCGACCTTTCATAACTCTAAAATTTATCTCATTTCTATGCATTACTTTCATGTTAGGTTGTTTGGAAACAATCTAAGATTGTTTTGTGTATAAATTGAAGATTTTTTCTCTAAATTTTATCCGAAAGGAAAACGAAGAATCCGAAAATTTTTCGAGAAATCCGATAAACGCGTTTCTCACTAACCTCCGGTTTTTTTTCCAAACCGGTAAAATAAACCCTGGTGCCGACGCGCTCACCACGGCTCACGTCGCCGGCACGAGGGGGTACCTGGCCCCAGAGCTGATGAGGTTCGGCAGGGCCACCAAGGCAACAGATGTCTTCGCTTTCGGCGCCTTCATCTTGGAGGTTGCCTGCGGGAGGCGACCGATGGGTGTCAACGCGCGTGGCGAGCCGCTGGTGCCCATCGACTGGGTGCGCCAGGTGTGGGCGTCCGGCGGCGGCATCGTCTACGCCATGGACTCGAGGTTGCGAGATTGTGTTGCTGATGAGGCAGAGCTGGTGCTCAGGCTAGGCTTGCTGTGCTCGCACCCTCTGCCGACTGCAAGGCCCGGGATGCGCCTCGTCATGCAATACCTCGATGGAGACCTGCCTCTGCCGGAGTTTATGCCGGATTATCTTACTAGCACGGATGCTTACGAAGTCCGTGTTGCCGAGTCGTCACGCTCGGGGCGATTAGCATAACAAGTCTTTCTGGAGGTAGGTAATCTGCCTCCATCCATCTCTCGGTCAAGGTATATAATTATCAGTGTAGATGCTACTGCTTCTGTCATCATTATCGTTGGACGGCGGAATCTCGGATCCGGTCCATGTGTGGCAACCTTGTGAAAGAAAAAAACCGTCATTGTTCCCAGCCGAATTGTGTAATGTGGATGGATTCAGTATGGCTGGAGACAATTTCCCAGCTCTTGCTTGCCTGCTTCTGTCATCATTATTGACTTATTGTTGGGCGGCAGAAGCTCCGATGCGGTCCATGTGTCCCAGCCGAATTGTGTAAAGTTCAGTAAAAAATAATTTATAGGCAAGGCCATGGCCAGGGAACGAATTCAGGAGATCAGCAAGTTTCAACAAGTTTTACTTTTTCATTCGTCAGATCAGATTTTCGGATGCTAATTAAAATTATTAAACATAATAAAAACTCATTTCATAACTCCGTAAATTCGACACAAATCTATTAAGTCTAATTAGATCACGATTAGACAATGGGAAAATTGGTCTCATTGCATCGAAAGATCATCATATCCGGAAAATACCATCAAAAGTTCGACGATCCGTAAAATAGCATCTGAAGGATGCAACGTTACCCGAAAATATCATTTTGTCAGGTTTTTTCCTCGCCTCTGTCAAATGAGCTCTCGGTCTCTGTAAAAAGACAATGGCATCGTTGACCTACCCGAATACAGAGCGGTGACCGGTGACGGCGGAGCTGCAGACTGAGCGCCAAGCGAGCGGGAGCGCATGCCGGCTCACTAGTCGAGTCCACGCCCGCCGTCGTTCCACGTCCGTCGTCATCCATGCGCCTGGCATTGCGCCGCCTCCACTTGTACCTTGAGGTCCTCGTCCTCCTGCGCCCCTCTCCCTCCACCCGAGAGCTCCTCCAAGCCACCCTTGCTGGCCGCCAGGTCGCTCCGCCGCCCTCGAGCCCTCCCGGCTCCCGGTGCAGATCCGCTGTTACCCACCGCGAGCCACAAAGCTCCTCCTTTGTGGCGCCGGATCTGGGCTACAGGTGGCGCCGCCCATCCTCTTGTTTCCCTGACCGCGGGGCGGCGAGGCCGATCGGCTGCGGCGTGCCCGCAGCGGGCGAGCGGTCCGGTCTCCGGCACGCCCGTGCAGGGCGGGCGAGCCGGTCGGCTGTGGCGCGCCCTGGCAGGGGCGGTGCGAGCTCCGGCCTCTGGCGCGTCCACCACAACTGGCTTCCACCGCAACGGGCGATGGCGGCCTCTGCAGTGAATGGGAGGAGCAGGGTGCGCATAACAAGATCCGGCAAGGTAGCTTCCAGGGTTGCTCCACCCGCCCTTGCCAACTCGAGGTGGCTGGTGAAGCAGGGACCTACGGCGGCGCTCGGAGCTACTTCGCCCTCGCTAGTCAACCATCCCTCCCCTTCTCTCCCTCCTCTCCGGCGGTGGAGCAAGGCACTTGGAGTCGCTGATCGAGCATTGGCGCCGTGCTGCATGATTTCCTCTCTTGGTGGCTGGGCCGCGCGGCGTCCGAGCCCGAGCTCCGCCTCTCGCAGAAGCGGAAGGGGATGGACTCTCCGCCGCCTGGTCGCCGCCAGGAGCGCCCGCAATCGCACAAAGAGGCGGTGGGGCGTGCGATAAACTCCTTCTTGGTATTTGCTAAGCCTCTGAGGAGAAATGAATGATCCGCATAGCGCACGGATACCGGTGAGCACTTCACGGGGTGATGGGTTTTAAAATATCGTATCCACAGGGAAGATGGGATGGATGTATCGGTTGACTAAGGATGGCAGTAGACTACTTTATGAGACTTTGATGGTATGACACATACTTTAACATGGGTAAGCCAAATGATAAAGTAATGATAATTTAGGATTTAGAGACATACGTGGAGCATAGAACATACTACTTCCTAGTTAGATTAGAATTGGATTCACTTAAGAGGCACAAATTCTATGTAGCATACAAAGACTTAGTTATTCATCTATTCTATTGTAGCATATCATCACATATAGCATAGTCATGGATAAATGTGTGCACCCCGAAGATTACCCAAGAAGATCAAGAACGAAACATGATCCTCCCAAGAACCATTATCGACTAGTCTTATACTCGGGGGATGGATTGCAAAGGACTCAATAGGCCTGTCACACCTACGATCTACCACACGACCCGGAGCATAAGGTGAATCCACAAGTAAATCATATCTAAGCACAATGCTTACATACTTTCTACTACCTAGTATACTCGCATAAAATACTAGGAGCTCTACGAATAAGTGTGTGAAATTACCATTAATCATGACTATATCAAATATACTACTAGAACAAAGTAAGAACTTAGCAATTGCACACATAATATTGAAATAACACATAGTCATTGAGAAACAATATAAGACTGGATCTTGATGACTTACATATCTGGAACTGGAGCAAAGCTCAACTCTACTCGAATCTAACTTTTTATCTACAACTAGGTTCTAGATCTAAGAATTAGATCTCGAACTATGAAGTAGCTATCCTATCTCTTGTGTATCCTCTTCTTCTCCTACCCTGGCGTCTTGATAATGATCTTCTTGATTGCTCTGATCGTCTCTCTCCTCCAGGGGGTCTGGGGGCTGCTTATATAGTCCGAAAGAGGTAATCCGTCACCGTAGGATCAAACCGACCTAAACATGTGGTTTAGATTGACCCTCATAGGCGGTGGAGGAACCATCCAGAAGTAGGGCTGAGTTGGCGTCCGGGAGGGGGGACCGGTCGGCCCCACCACAGAGCCGGTCGGCCTGTGGTGGGCCCCATCTGGGCCCCACCTTCGCGTGGTGTCTTCTCGTTCCTTCTAGATGCTTATTTTCTTGTAGCTCACGTTGGTTAAGTTCGGGAGTCTTCCGGAGCCTTCTAAATTTCATTCTTTTCGTATTTTCTTGAATGGTCCCTGAAATTATTCAATTCACCAAAACTCGTGGAATTCATTAGTCCAAAGCCCTATATTACTGTTGAATTATCTTTTTAATCCTTTTTCATGTGTTGTTGATGCATAAAAATAAGAGTTAGTGAGCATCAACAAACTCCCCCAAGCTTACCTCTTGCTAGTCCCTAGCAAGACTCGTTGTTACCAAAATAAATTCTTCTCCAAGGTAGGATGAAAAGATAGACTTTTAAGACTGCTTATATCTGCTTGAGAACATGGGGCTTTTATCTCTACTTGGGTCTTGGGTAGATGAGAGATAGAATAATTAAGTCAAGCACCATGTTTCAAGTTCTTGGTTTCACTATAATTCTGGAGCTTTGCAGAAGATTTTCAAGATAAAACTCAGAGTATTCCTGTATGACATATGACAGCGATGTGATGATATATTAAATCTTTTTGCCTTACCCTTTATTTGCTTCTTTTGTTCCTGAAATATATCTCTCCTTTTAGCAATAATTTTAAGAGAACCTTGGGTTACATGACAATTGGAGAGGTGGGCTCTACTCGCCCCGGACTTTTGTCCATTTTTCTCTCTCCTTAGAGATGTGGGCTCTTCTCGCCCTCGGACTTGTGTCCATTATTCACCTCTAATTTTATTATTTAGGGAGGTAGGCCCTTCTCGCCTAGTATGACACTTGTCCCTTTGTCTCCCTCTCTTATCTCACTTTTCTCTCTCTTTTTTTTATGTCATGCCCAAGTCTCTTGAAAGCATAGAGAGATATATAACAGGAACACTCTAAGCATATCTTCAACAAGACTCTCTCTTTTTTTTAGAACTTAAGGTCTTGTGTCATACAGGAGACTCGTCATACAAATTTATGATTTAAAAGTAAATCTCCAGAATTTAGTATCACTTTGAACAAGATAAACAACAGCCCAACTTAATTATATCATATCAACCAATCACCTAGACCTAGATCAAGAAAATACTCCCACAAAATCTCAAACTCAAAGCATGTTTTAAAAATCTAAACAATTGTATCCATGTCTTGGGAGAATTTAAAGATGGTAATCTA
This sequence comes from Cenchrus purpureus, assembly GCA_022644695.1. Lineage (NCBI taxonomy): Eukaryota > Viridiplantae > Streptophyta > Magnoliopsida > Poales > Poaceae > Cenchrus > Cenchrus purpureus. Next base: position 21,991,430 of record CP053457.1, read on the forward strand.
GGCATTGAAGCATTGAAGAGCATTTGTCTATCATGTCCATTAAGCATACTTCTCTAATTCTTATTTATTTGAAGCAAGGAAAAATATTTATTCATTTTATTATTATTTTAACACACCATAAACTTATAAAACTTAAACAAACCTTAAGTGAAAACATAAAAGTAGGTAAATAATACTTACCTCGGGGACACTCCTCCTTGGTATGCGCGGCGAGGATATGATGGTACGGAACCTTCATATGATTGATAAGCGGCGTCTTCAGAGGGTTGGTCAGTTCCGGCGTAGTTTGATGATGAAGCTCGTCTTGGCGTTCGCGAGGGTTCTTCTTTGGGACTGGTTGTGCACGAAAGTTGATCAAGAGAGATTGCACATAATATATACCCAACCCGGGTTAGGTAATGTGATTGTGTCTTTATTGCAAATATAATACAGTTGCCCTTGAATCCTTTTGACCCATCTCCCTTGGCGAAAATAATCATAGCCGATGATCTCTCTAGGAGTGTCAATGTTGATGATGGTAGCATCTCCTAGAATGCCCAAATCATCAGCTATTCGAGTGATTAGAGAGGTGCAGCTCACTTCTCCAACTAGGTTGGGAGTGAAAGCCGATGCTCTACTAGCAGCCTTCATAGGGAGACAACTTTTCTTTTCACAGCAAACATACATGAGTTGCATATGCCACTCTCCTGTGATGTTGTCATTTCGTGGAAAGAAGACAAGGCTTATCCACTTATGAAAGAAATGGAGAGTGGGATGCTGAATTTCGCTAGTGCGTGGTCTATGTGTATTTTGTCTCCTGAAAACGTCTGCCCAAAGGTGCACAAAATCTTCAAGTGATGTGTCTAAGTCTAAAGTGCATCCTTGTGCAAACCCAGGCGTTGTAACCTCCTCCAAGACAAAGTGTGTTCTTGACTGAAAGAGCCGGAAGGTTACTCCGTCATCAGTGGTTTTTAAGGTGCATAGAAATTCTAGTGTGAGGAGACGGCAACCCCGTTTAGAAGTGTTGTAAAAGGTAGTCCAACCTAGCAAAAGAAACATTTGAGCAAACTCGACTTCCATACCCGTTTCTTGCATGAACTCCTCATCAAACATGGGTGTGAGGATAAAAGTGCGTTTCTTCAACTTCTCATACCTCTCCTTCTCCTCCCCTCTCCTTATGTGAAGATGAACATCACTGGTTAGTATTTTCCTTTATGATGGTGATCTTTGATGGAGAGGGATTGGAGATGGGTGAGGAGACTCTGAGTCAACACTCATTGATCATTGGGAGTTGGTCCTAGAACAAGTCGTCCAAGGATTCTCCGAACATGGTGCTTTACACGAGGGTATGAATGTGATTAGTCGAAACTACCCACGAAAAACTTCCTTTCTTCCTAAACCTCCTTACTCGTGGCAGCACTACACTAGCTGAAATGAAGTTTTCGAGCTTGTGAATGTGTGAAGAAATAGGCAGGAGGTGGCTGTTTTTATAGAGCCAAGGGGGGAGACCGGTCGGTCCTGTGGTGGGGCCGGTCAGCCCCACTTGGGCCCCACTCGTGCCCTCTCCTCCGTCCATTTCTTGCAAACCCACGCCAATAAGTGGATGTTGAGTGGTAATAATCGAGGCCGGTGGAAGAGAAGATAAGGTGGAAGGAAGTGATGATTTGATTTGTATCCCTATGGCAAGTGGGTCCCATGCGTAAGGGTAAATAAAATGCATGAACAGAAAATTTGACAAGAAAATACTTTTATGCCACCACGAAGATTATTATATGGGTTTTGACACCTTTGTCAAAATTATTTACCATGGGGCGTGAAAGAGTTCTTACTGTAATAAATATGGAAATGCAGAAAATATATTTTTGTATTTTTACCGGTTACCTTTGGCGAGGGTTCGTAGTTTAAGTCCTCGAACGGGACTTCCAAATCTTCTAATCTTCGTGGATCCTCCGTCTTCGAGAGAATAGTCCTTCTAGTGACATCTTCTCTTGATCGATCATGTTCGCGTTGATCTGAGCTCGTGCGGGTTTGAAGGCAAACTTCTCTTCCTTTCCATTGATCTCGAATGTGATCTGCCTGCCCTGCCTACATTGATGCGTGCGTTGGCAGTGCTCAGGAATGGTCACCCGAGGATCAGTGAGACCCTGGAGTCTGGGTGCATATCCAATACCACGAAATCAACTGGCACCATGAACTCTCGGATTTTCACTGGAATATTCTCGGTGATTCCTGATGGGCGGCGAACTGATTGATCTGCTAATTGTAGACACATTGATGTTGGAACCAAGGTAGGGTGCTTGAGCTTGTCGAAAACAACCTTGGGCATCACAGTGACACTTGCTCCAAGATCACAGAGTGCATTGTTGAAGTATTGATCCCCAATGGAGCACTCTATAGTGGGGCATCCTGGATCCTTTTTCTTGACGAGTGATGTATTCAGGATTGCCGCACTACATTCTTCAGTTAACTTGATGATCTCCATAGTTGGCAGAGGTCTCTTCTTATTCAGGATATCTCGGATGTACTTAGCATATGTCGGAACTTGCATGGCGTCTAATAGAGGTATGTTGACATAAAGCTTCTGGATTACCTCTATGAACTTCCCGAATTGATCATCAACTTGGGGTTTTCACATTCTTTTTGGATATGGTATGAAGTTGGTGTCGTGGAAATCTTGTCTTGCTAGATCTTGTTCTTCGTACACAACTTCTTCTACATCATTATCCTTCTCTTTTGGAACTTCGGCTGGTGCTACGGGTGCTGCAGAGGTTGCAGGTGTTGTAGGTGTTCTAGCCGACGGTCTTGCTATGCCCTTTGGATATGGTGGATCAGTTGTTTGCTTCCCACCCCTTGTTCGGACATTGAATACCTGTTCAGGGTTAGTGGTAACGAGACTGTGAGACAATTTCGATAACTTTGATTCTAGTTTAGCGTTAAAGATAGCTTGATCTTTTAAGATGGCAGAGAAACTATCAATTTTAACATTTATGTCCTCTAGAATCTTATCATTAGCAACAAGCTTCTTAGAGAAATTATCATTAATTCTAACTTGTTCTTCAATTAATTCCCATAGTGAAGGTTGCTTGGAATTATTACCTGGATACTTACCTGCGTAAGTCGATCATGGTTGTAGGTCTTTTCCTTGGGTTGGTGCTGACTTGTGGACCACCAAGCTTGAATTTCTTGAAGCATTCATAGAGTCTTGTAAAGCTTGTCGATCCTCTTTGAAGTTGGCTCGTTCCTCAAGCCGGTTCAACAGCACGTCCATACCAGCTGATACTGCTTTCAATTCTTCATCTTCTTGTACTTCTTCACTACGATGGCGGTGTTGGGTGTTCTTGGGTCCATTGATTTTCTGATATCTTGTGCATAAGTATGTCGGCTTCTCCCGGAGTGAGTGACAAGAATGATCCTCCAGCAGTTGCATCTAGATGTTCAGACGCTTTTTGGTTTAGTCCATGGTAAAAGCTTTGTAAGAGCATCCATTCTTTTATTCCATGATGAGGACAATCTGATATATATTCTTGCAAACGTTCCCATGCCTCTGGAATTGACTCGCCTTTCTGCTGCTGAAAGTTGGTGATTTTTCCACGTAAGGCATTAGTCTTGCCTGTGGGGAAAAACTTTGATAGGAAGGTTGTAGAACATTCCTCACATGTGTTGATTTTATTGGAGTAGAACCATTGTCTCGCCCTTCCCCTTAGTGAAAATGGAAATAAGCGGAGTAGGATCGTGTCCTTTGGAATGTTCTTGATGGAGATGGTGGTGCCTTTCTCCAGAAAGTTATGGAGATGAGTGCTTGCATCTTCATGTACCTTTCCACTGAATGGATTAGCTTGCACCATGTTGATGAGGCTAGGCTTGAGCTCGAACTCATGGTTGATTTGAAGTGTTGGTCCGGTAACGTTATTGATGCTTGAGCGAGAACTCAAACAACGTCTTTTCAACCATGGCTTCGTGAACTTGGTGTAAAGCTTCCTTGGTTGATTTGACTCAAATAATCAAAGTGTGGTGAATCAGAATCAAACCTGTTAATACCCTTCAAATAAGATAGACAAAAATAAACAAGGGTAATTCTGTTTGAGCAGAGGTGCCAAATTACAATCTCATCATAAAGTATCTAGCCATCGATTTTCAAAAGGTAGCCATCAATCTTCCCGACAGCGGCGGAAATGCTTGTTGGTATTTGCTAAGCCTTATAGAGAAATGAATGATCCGCAACCACGGATACCGGTGAGCACTTCAGGTGATGGGTTTTAAAATATTGTATCCACAGGGAAGATGGGATGGATGTATCGGTTGACTAAGGATGGCAGGAGACTACTTTATGAGACTTTGATGGTATGGCACATACTTTACATGAGTTAAGCCAAATGATAAAGTAATGATAATTTAGACAGGTAGAGGCATACGTGGAGCATAAAACATACTACTTCCTAGTTAGATTAGAATTGGATTTACTTAAGAGGCACAAATTCTATGTAGCATACAAAGACTTAGTTATTCATCTATTCTATTGTAGCATATCATCACATATAGCAGAGTCATGGATAAATGTGTGCACCCCGAGGATTACCCAAGAAGATCAAGAACGAAACATGATCCTCCCAAGAACCATTATCGACTAGTCTTATACTCGGGGGATGGATTGCAAAGGACTCAATAGGCCTGTCACACCTACGATCTACCACACGACCCGGAGCATAAGGTGAATCCGCAAGTAAATTATATCTAAGCACCATGCTTACATACTTTCTACTACCTTGTATACGCCAAGATAATATACTAGGAGCTCTACGAATAAGTGCGTGAAATTACCATTAATCATGACTATATCAAATATACTACTAGAACAAAGTAAGAACTTAGCAATTGCACACATAATATTGAAATAATACATAGTCATTGAGAAACAATATAAGACTGGATCTTGATGACTTACAACTGAACCGGAGCAAAGCTCAACTCTACTCGAATCTGACTTTCTATCTAGAACTAGGTTCTAGATCTAAGAATTAGATCTAGAACTATGAAGTAGCTATCCTATCTCTTGTGTATCCTCTCCTTCTCCTGCCCTGGCGTCTTGATAAAGATCTTCTTGATTGTTCTGATCGTCCCTCTCCTCCAGGGGGTCTGGGGGCTGCTTATATAGTTCGAAGGAGGTAATCCGTCACCGTAGGATCAAACAGACCTAAACATGTGGTTTAGATTGACCCTCATAGGCGGTGGAGGAACCTTCCAGTAGGGCTGAGTTGGCATCCTGGGACGGTCGGCCCCACCACAGGGCTGGTCGGCCTGTGGTGGGCCCCATCTGGGCCCCACCTTCGCGTGGTGTCTTCTCGTTCCTTCTAGATGCTAATTTTCTTGTAGCTCACGTTGGTTAAGTTCGGGAGTCTTCCGGAGCCTTCTAAATTTCATTCTTTTCGTATTTTCCTGAATGGTCCATGAAATTATTCAATTCACCAAAACTCGTGGAATTCATTAGTCCAAATCCCTATACTACTGTTGAATTATCTTTTTAATCCTTTTTCATGTGTTGTTGATGCATAAAAATAAGCGTTAGTGAGCATCAACAGGCGTCTAGGTCAAAGAGGGCACCGAACCGGTCCCGGAATGGGCTGGGCCGACTGGGCCGACGCTGGGCCCATTTCGCCCGCCGGCCTCTGCTTCCTCCCGGTTGCTTCTCGTGTCTTCTAGAACTTTCCACTTCCTGCATGTGGGCCCTTGGCGTCACTTTCTCCGCGGTTTGGATAGGGCTCCTTGTCGCACAAGCTTCAGCATTTTCTGTCCAGGTCCTCGGAGTTTCACGGCTTCATGCTTCGGTCCTTGGGCCACTTGGAGTCATGTTCACTTCGTGTCTTGACTTGTGCTGGGCTTCATGATCTTCTCACAAAGTGCTTGATGAACTTTCCCGGGAAGTCTCCCTTTTAGTGTTAAAACCCTGCGTAAACAATAAACTCCAAAAACCACATGCGAGTGCGAACTTGATATATGATGAGGGTTAGGATCGTTAGTTTGGATATCGAATCAATGCCAACACTGAAGGTAAACTCATGGCTAGGTTGACGAAAATTCACCGTCAACATCTCCCCCATGCTTAAACCTTGCTCGTCCTCAAGTAAGCCTTCGATGGATATCAGTGTTGCCTTTCATTATTTAAACCTTGCACTTGATCATACACGAGAAAACATAATGCTCTCTAAAATTTAATTCGTTATAGTTCCATAGTGAAGCCAGCCTTCATCCCTACGGAGGGTGGATATCAATTAAGCTCTTCCCACAAGTAATTAGTCATGCTCCCAAATTTCAAATGAATCTCAGAAATTTTGAAGTGTAGAGCAAGATGAAGAAAAGAGCTAAACCAAGTTCAAAAATTTAAACCACCTTGCATCATGCTCATGTACTCTCATCTCATCTTGTCTCTCAAGCCTATTTGTTCTACTCCTTTCCCTCTCAAAATATATATAAGTGGAAGGCTTTATTTGGAGCTTTAGGAAAAGTTTAGTCCTATCAAGATATTATAATTGAGATATTTTTAAAACAACACAAGCTTCTCATGGTCTTACCGAGACTCGTCAAAAAGGTCATTGAAAAATAATGTTGTTTCAAGGAGGGGAGAAAAATACACACGCTTTGAGATAAGTGGACATGTGCAAATGGAAAAGAGTGATCCCAAGGCACAAACAAAGTCCTCGTTATCGGATTGCACATGGTTGGAAAGATGAGTATGGGTCTTGATCTTGAATCCTCTTGAAACTCTTAATGCATCTAGAGAGCCGGGGAGCTTTATTATTATTATTATATTTTTTTCTTTTTCTCTTTTTATATATGTACACATTTTTTTCTTCTCTCCTTTTCTTTCTTTTGTTTCATACTTTTTCTTTTTCTTTTTCTCTCTTTTTTCTCTTTTTTTATACTCCCCTTGAACTCTAGATTACATTGTAGCTACTCCTTGGCAGCTCCCCCCCATGCTTAGACGATTGCACGTCCTCGGGCAAAGAGGTGGGAAAATTTGTGTGCCAAGGTAGGTACTAAAAGATCTATGTTTTCCTGGAGAGAAACACTTGAAATCTTCTAGGGATCCTTCACGCAACCTCATGTCGTCTTGGAGGTCTCCCAAAATTATACTTCAATCCTTTGCACCTTCATTCTTGTGATCTTCCTCGAAATATTCGTCCATACTCAAATGATAGGTTGTGGTCAAGGAGGTAAACACAAAAAGATATTTTGCGTTTTATGGGTGGAAATCCGGTGAGGTTTGTGAAATTTCCGATGTGGAGATTCAAAATGCACGGATAGAGAAGGCTAGCAATAAGATAGATACGCAAAAACGGAATGACCAGCTTCTTAGTCTCGGGCAAGAGAAATCAAGCCCTGAATTAATTCACCCAAAAATAAATCTTATATACTAAGTTTTTGTACTCGAATAAATATAAGGCTTTGGATAGGTAGAGCAACATGCAAGAGGTATTAATGACAAGGTTAGCATAATTTTTAAGAACAAAAATAGATCATCTTTAACCCATCCAAAATTGAGAGCATGAAAAGAAAACTATAGGTCTTATTTTTATCATAACCTCCGCAAGGGATTAAGCTAGCATTTAATTTAATTTCAGGTTTGCATTTATAGAGAGCACTAGCTTAATCATGCATAAAACAAGTACAAAGATAAACAAAGTGGCAACTTTCATCATATATCAACATGGCATTAACTTATTATCTTTACTAAAGGTGATAATCATTGTGGCAAACTTCATTCATGTTGATTTAAAGCAAACACTACTACTAACACACATGCTAAAAATAAATAAAAACTGAAAATGCTACGCACACACAAATTTTCATAAAAGCTGAAAATAAAGAAAAGAGAAAAGAGAAAAGAGAAAATCGAACCGAAATTGAAGGCATCATTATTATTTTTCTTCTTCCTCCTTCTCCATTCTTCATCTTCCGGTGGTTGAGATTGATGATCTTGTGCGTTGTATCCTTGCTTGTAGCATGATCGCGCTGGTCTCTTCTTTTACTTGACTTGGTTAGGATGTGGTAGGGACCGTTGCAAGAAAGATCCTAGGGATGGCCCGATCTTCACGGTAGTAGGTTTCGTAATAAGATAAATTGCTGCAAGCGCGGTAAATGCTTTATACCTGACAAAGGTTGGATGTGACCAAGCGTCGGGGAGAAGTTACCGAAACCGCGAAGACTTCGACTCGATCTCCAAACGACCACAGAACCACAAGCCAGAACTAATCCACACAATCCGGCGTAGCAAAGCTGGAATCTGTAGAGCACGAAAGCGAAACCCGAGGATCTCTTCACAAGTCCAAGAAGAACAAGGAAGAACAAGGGTGTGCAAGGCACTCAGCCCATATGTGGTTCTCTATTCTCAATAATCAAACTTATTTTTTTAGTAGTACATAGGGGGTTATTTATACTAGGAATAACCCTCCTAGATGGGTGTGAAATCGAGATGGAAATGAAGAGGCTAAGCATGTGAAAAGGCTCCCAATCAACTCCCGAGGTGAACTCGCGTGGCTGTTGACCTTCGTGCAGCCTCCACTAAATCTGTCATAACTCTTTATTGGGAAGTCCAATGGACATGCGGTTTCTTGCATTGGAATGTTGACTTCAAGACGGTTCCATGAAGTACTCATGTAGCTCCAGAGCTATCGGGATTGAAGAGTTATGATCAAATCATTATGCAGGTCCGAACATGTCCGAACTGATTGTCCGAACTGATCTGTCCGAACTGGTCCGAACTGAACTTGCTGGATCATCCTTGGTCCGAACTGATCCACTTGTTTCTTCTTCTTTGCTTCCTCTCCGTGTATAGTTGCACCACCCCTCTCACATATATACCTAAGTACAACCAATGTAGAACATTTAGGTAGTATAACATTCTCAGATATGTTAAAGTTAATTTCAGCTAGGGGAGAATACACCTCTTGTTGTAGTTTGTTGGCACGACTTCGTGTAATTGGTCGTTGGTTTATATTTATTGGTGTGTTGTCTTCATCCACTTGTGTAACTCTTGGGATGTCCACATCATCCTCCCCCTCTTGAAAAGGAGTCGTCCTCGACTCTTCCACCCAAAAGAATGGAGAAAGATTGGCGACGTTGAAACTTGTACTAACACCATATGTACTTGGAAGATCAATTTCATATGCATTGTCATTGATCTTGCAAAGCACTTTGAATGGTCCATCAGCACGTGGCTGCAGCTTGCTCTTGCGTTGGTCTGGGAATCGATCCTTGCGTAGGTGCACCCAAACCAAGTCTCCTTGTTCAAACACAATCTTTTTGCGACCCTTGTTGGCGTGCTTCTCATACATCTTGGTCATCTTCTCAATGTTGGATTTTGCTCTTTCATGGAGTTTCTTAACAAATTCAGCACGCTTGCTTGGGTCGAAGTTCACACGTTCCTGCATAGGTAAAGGTAATAGATCGATGGGAGCAGCAGGTTTGAAGCCATATACAATTTCAAAGGGACTAAATTTTGTGGTTGAATGTACCGCCCTGTTGTATGTGAACTCCACATGAGGCAAGCTTTCTTCCCAAAGCTTCAAGTTCTTCTTGAGGACAGCCCGCAACAATGTTGACAAGGTGCGGTTCACAACTTCAGTTTGCCCATCAGTTTGTGGGTGACAAGTTGTGGAGAACAACAATCTTGTCCCAAGTTTTCCCCACAAGGTATTCCAAAAGTAGCTCAAAAATTTGGTGTCACGATCAGACACAATAGTTCGCGGCACACCATGTAAGCGCACAATTTCCCTGAAAAATAATTCAGCAATGTGAAGCATCGTCGCTCTTATGACAGGGAATAAAATGAGCCATTTTACTAAAGTGATCAACCACAACAAAGATTGAATCTCTCCCCCTTTTAGTTCGAGGTAAACCGAGAACAAAATCCATAGAAATGTCTTCCCATGGTACACTAGGAATAGGTAGAGGGGTGTATAAACCATGAGGGTTCAAACGGGACTTAGCTTTGTGGCAGGTTACGCCATGTAGCACGTATCTCTCCACATCTCTTCGCATCTTTGGCCAAAAGAAGTGATCAACCAGCACCTACTCTTTTCTTAGCACCAAAGTGACCCATTAGTCCTCCGGCATGAGCTTCCTGCAAAAGCAAAGGACGAACAGAGCAATCTGGGATGCAAAGTTTGTTAGCTCGAAATGAAAATCCTTCATGCAAATGGAATTTTTCCCAACCCTTGCCAGCACAACATTTTGAAAATGGTTCAGCAAAGTATGAATCAGTAGCATACAAGTCTTTAATACTTTCCAAACTAAAAATTTTAGCATCAAGTTGGGTCAGCAAAGCATGACGTCTAGACAAAGCGTCTGCAACAACATTATCCTTCCCTTTCTTGTATTTGACAATATAAGGAAAAGATTCTATGAATTTACTCCATTTAGCATGTCTTTTGTTCAGTTTTAATTGACCTTTTAGATGTTTCAATGATTCATGATCAGAATGTATGATGAACTCTTTAGGTAAAAGGTAGTGTGCCAAGTTTCCAAACTCCTCACAAGAGCATAAAGTTCTTTATCATAAACGGAATAATTCAGAGTTGGACCACTTAGCTTTTCACTAAAATATGCAATGGGTCTTCCTTCTTGCATGAGCACGCCTCCAATCCCTACACCACTTGCATCACATTCAATTTCAAAAGTCTTACCGAAGTCCGGAAGTGCAAGGAGTGGGGCTGTTGTCAATGTCGTTTTGAGCTTGTTAAATGCCTTCTCTTGTGCTGCACCCCAATGGAATGGCGTGTCCTTCTTTGTTAACTCGTTGATTGGGGCAGCAATGGTACTGAAATCTTTAACAAACCAACGGTAGAAGCCGGCAAGTCCAAGAAAGCTTCGCACTTGGCTCACATTTTGTGGAGGCAACCATTCACGTCCTTAATCTTCTCTTCATCAAACTCCACACCTTGAGCTGAAACAACAAAGCCAAGAAAGACTACCTTGTCAGTGCAAAAGGTGCACTTGGCAAGGTTAGCAAACAAGCATTCCTTCCTCAAAACAGCAAGCACACATTTTATATGTTCAACATGTTCATCAAGAGACTTGCTGTAAATTAATATGTCATCAAAATAAACAACAACAAATTTGCCAATGAATGGCCTAAGCACATGATTCATTAAATGCATGAAAGTACTAGGTGCATTGGTCAATCCAAAAGGCATCACTAACCATTCATACAGCCCAAACTTGGTTATGAAGGCTATTTTCCATTCATCTCCTTCTTTCATTCGAATTTGATGATAGCCACTTCTCAAATCAATTTTTGTAAAATGATAGCACCACTAAGTTCATCAAGCATGTCATCAAGCCTAGGTATGGGATGTCTATACCTTATTGTAATGTTATTTATGGCTCGACAATCAACACACATTCTCCATGAGCCATCTTTTTAGGAACTAAAAAGAAGGAACCACATGGTGAAAGACTTTCTTTAACATACCCTTTGTTGATGAGCTCTTGTACTTGGTGCTGAATTTCTTTGGTTTCCTCTGGGTTGGTACGGTATGGTGCACGGTTTGGGAGAGAAGCACCAGGAACAAGGTCGATTTGATGTTCAATCCTCTCTTGGGTGGCAGCCTGTGGTACTTCCTCCGAAACACATCTTCATATTCTGTAGCATATCAAAACAACACTAGGCAAAGTAGAGGGTAAGTCGTTAGTGGAAAGAAAATTGTCTTTGCACAGGAGTACAAAGAACATGGCATTGGGTTCACTCAATTCTTTTAAATCCCCTTTCCTAGCCATCATAACTAATCCCTCTTTTCCCTGTGGCTCGGTTCTTTGCAGCTGTGGAGTTTTATTTGGCTGTGGAATCACTCCCTCACTATGTATGTGGCTCACTCGTAAGTGGTTCTCGCTCTCTCGCTGTTTTCATTTCAGATCATCCTTCAAGATTTCCTCCGGCGACAAAGGAAGCAAAGTGATGCGCTCTCCTTTGTACATGAGAACAACCTTGTTAGTACGACCACAAATCTGAACATCACGGTCATACAACCATGGTCTTCCCAGCAGCAATTGGCATGCTTGCATTGGCACCACATCACACTCCACTTGATCACTATATCGCCCAATAGAAAAAGGAACAGTCACAATATTACTCACACGCAGTGTACCACACTCATTCAACCATTGAATCTTGTATGGAGAAGGATGACGCCGCTGTTTTAACCCCAATTTCTCAACTAATTCTTGACTTGCTATATTATTGCAGCTGCCATTATCAACAATGATCCGACAAAGCTTGTCCTTGATCATGCCTCGAGTGTGAAAAAGATTGTGTCGCTGATTATTTTCTTCTTTCACAGCAGTGACACTAAGCACGCGTTGAGAAATAAAGCAATTATTATCACCTTCATCAGGTTGAATCTCAGTCTCATCATTCCCAATTTCTTCATCATATATTGGAGCACCGTCTTCATCACATTCAGATTCCCATTCACCTCGCTCAATCACAAGCATAGTCCTTTTACTAGGACACTCAGCAGCAATGTGCCCACTACCTTGGCACTTGTGACAAACAATGCTTCGGCTATGCGAAGATGATGCAGCGACTAATGTAGCCGAAGGAGCTGCTGCACTTGTAGCAGGACGACGATTTTCTTGCTGATTTGCAGGTGAAGAAGCACTAGAGAATGTTGTCTTTGCAGCACCAATGGATGGAGAGGACCTAGCTGCAGCACCTTGAGATCGAACACCACCAACAGAGGTACCGGGCTGCTGCCGGCGCCATGGAGTTGAGACAGATCGACCCCCATAGGACCGCCCACGTCCTTCTTGCTGAATTTTCCTCTCGGTGCGCATAGCTTGATCAACAAGATCTTGCAAAGTTTGATATGGAAACATCTCCACAAAACTTGAAATATCATCATTGAGACCATGCAAAAATCTTGCCATTCTTGACTCTTCATCTTCTCTAATATCAGTCCGAATCAAGAGCAACTCCATTTCTTTGAAATATTCGTCAACTGATTTAGAACCTTATTTCAGTGTTTGTAACTTGTTACGGAGGTCACGACGATAGCTTGATGGAATAAAGTGCCTCCTCATCACACGCTTCATTTCAGCCCATGTGTTGATATGATCACATCCCAACACAAGCTGATTTTCTTGTATTTGATTCCACCAAGTGAGAGCATAACCATAGAATTCAATGGAAGCAAGGCTAACACGTCTCCGATCAGAGAGATTATGCACTCTGAAAATTTGATCACACTGCTCTTCCCAATCAAGATATGCATCAGCATCTTCCTTTCCTGAAAATTTTGGAACACTGAGTTTAACACGAGCAATGATGTCCGGATCAGCCCTATGGTGACCACGACGATTGTCACCATCATGACCAGCAGCATGACGACGTTCGTGGTGACGTTCAAATGGTCCACGGTGTGCAAAAGGATTCTCATCATCATCATACTCCTCCTCATGGCTGCCCTGAGATTCATCTTCATCATCAAAGCGAACACGACGATCATGATCACGATCACCTCCTGCACGCCGATTCTCATGACCAGCACGCCTTCCACCACCACGATCATCATGACCACCTTGAAAATGGTCACGAAAACCACGCCCGAAACCAGAATTTTCATCACCGGATTCATCATGGTGATGTGGAGCTCTTCGTCTCGCAGCAGGAAGACATTCATCAAGCATCCTCTCCATTGCCTCAACAAGCGAGTTGGCCATATTGCGCTTCTCAGCCCGTGAGACAGGGGGCTCATCATCTCCATGGTTCCCACCATGAACACTTGAATCAGATCCTGCCATGTTATGGTTTGCAAGATATAGTGGAATAGGAAAAATATGTGGAAACACACAACCTCACCTCTTGCTTACCCAAGTTCTTACTGTTCTCAAGGACCGTGAGTGTGTGAAAGTGGCGAACCAAACTTGTGATGAAGCGGTTGAAACGATATGAATCAAGAGCCTCGATTTACGGATTTTGTGGAGCTATAGGTGGCTGTTCAAGGGAGGCTATGGTACTATAACCAAGTGCAACAAACCATCCAAACAAGATGTAAATGTTGCTGTCCACAATCAACACCAACTTAATATATGAACACGAAACTTTGATAACAGATCCGCAACACAACCCCTTGCAACCTTTCAAATCTCCTTTCTTTTTTTTTCTCTTCTTTTTTGCTCTTTCTTTCACACTTTTTTTTGATTTTTTTACTAACAGCAAACACCAAACAATCTATGAGGGGTGCGGATAAAAATTAAACAAGAGTACGGCGGAAGAACAAAGGCGGTGACTAGCAACGTGATGAATGGAATGAACACAAAGTAACAGTACCAACAAAATGGCTATAGGATTTTTTTGTAGGGTTTTTTAGTGGACTGTAGGACATAAACAAAATGATATAGCAGATGATAAAGGGTGGGAGGGTGGGTAATAACCAAAAACTACCGTGACAACGATAGCTCTGATTACCACATGGTAGGGACCGTTGCAAGAAAGGTCCTAGGGATGGCCCGATCTTCACGGCAGTAGGTTTCGTAACAAGATAAATTGCTGCAAGCAGCGGGTAAATGCTTTATACCTGACAAAGGTTGGATGCGACCAAGCGTCGGGGAGAAGTTACCGAAACCGCGAAGACTTCGACTCGATCTCCAAACGACCGCAGAACCACAAGCCAGAACTAATCCACACAATACGGCGCAGCAAAGCTGGAATCCGTAGAGCACGAAGTAGCGGAACCCAGAGGGATCTCTTCACAAGTCCAAGAAGAACAAGGAAGAACAAGGGTGTGCAAGGCACTCAGCAGCTCGGCTGCAAGAAAACCATATGTGGTTGTCTATTCTCAATAATCAAACTTAGTTTTTTAGTAGTACATAGGGGGGTATTTATACTAGGAACAACCCTCCTAGATGGGTGTGAAATCGAGATGGAAATGAAGAGGCTAAGCATGTGAAAAGGCTCCCCAGAAATCAACTCCCGAGGTGAACTCGCGTGGCTGTTGACCTTCTGTGCAACCTCCACTAAATCTGTCATAACTTTTATTGGGAAGCCCAATGGACATGCGGTTTCTTGCATTGGAAAGTTGACTTCAATACGGTTCCATGAAGTACTCATGTAGCTCTAGAGCTATCGGGATTGAAGAGTTATGATCAAATCATTATGCAGGTCCGAACATGTCCGAACTGATCTGTCTGAACTTGTCCGAACTGAACTTGCTGGATCATCCTTGGTCCGTACTGATCCACTTGTTTCTTCTTCTTTGCTTCCTCTCCGTGTATAGCTGCACCACCCCTCTGACATATATACCTAAGTACAACCAATGTAGAACATTTAGGTAGTATAACATTGTCGAGGATATGTTAAAGTTAATTTCAGCTAGAGAGAATTCACCTCTTGTTTTAGTTTCTTGGCACGACTTTGTAATTGGTCCTTGGTTTATATTTATTGGTGTGTTGTCTTCATCCACTTGTGTAACTCTTGGGATGTCCACATCAGGATGAGGCGCCATGAAAGCTTGGGCGCCATGTATGGTGGAGGAAGTGGTGGCACACGCTCCCCACTCCCCATACTTAGGATATTTTTTTCTTTCTCTTTTTTTTCTTTCATACTTTTTCTTCTCTTTTTTTTCATACTTCTTCTTTCTCTCTATATTTTTTTCTTTTTTCTTTCTTGTTGCTTCTATATACTCCCCTTGAACTCTTGAATTACATTGTACCTACTCCTTGGCAGCTCCCCATGCTTAGTGATTGCACGTCCTCGGGCAAAGAGGTGGAAATATTTTGTGTGCCAAGATAGGTACTAAAAGTTCTATGTATTTTTTTGGAGAAAACACTTGAAATCTTCTAGGGATGCTTCAAAACCATGTTGTCTTGGAGGTCAAAGAATTATACTTCAATGGCTAACCTTCATTCTTGTGATCTTCCTCGAAATATTCATCAATACTCACATGTTGGGTTGTGGTCAAGGAGCATTTTGTGTTTTTCATATTTTCAGCATTATTGCTTCCTCAGTTTAGTTTGTATGCAACATGTAGCGATACATTGTAAATATTGAGCAGGTCCGTAAACACCACATGCAGCGCTCAGGCACACAACCTGAAGGAGCTCCCTATGGCCTTCCTAAAAATAGTGTAAGATAAGCTAATTAACAGCTGACTATAAATTAGCCAAATTAATTACATTAATCATGCATATTTGCACAAACAATGGATATGGTTAAGGACACACTCATTGAGAAGCATCGTCTCTTGGCAATTCAAGGTCTCTTCGATTCCTCCGGATGAGGTGGTTAATCTAAAAGGAAAATATTATTATCACAGACATCTAATTGACCAACCGGGACTAGAGGCTGTCTCTCTACCAGTGAAAATTGATAGGGTCCACAAACCTTTACACTACTTTTTATCTTTACCTATTTATATATAATTTTTAATATTAAACGGAGGAAGCAATCAAACCTTAAGCATTATTTCTTTTCTTTGGTTTAGTTCCGTCATATTCTTTTCACGTTTTTCCTCAGCACACCACCGATTCATAAGCCAATGATGGATGACCACATACGGTCACGTTTTCCGTCCTTGGTATACATACCCAGAGCCACGATACACAGCGGCAGAGCACAAGAACCTTTTGGACACCTTGACAGGTTAACAATCAGCCAGCAGTGCAATCTTCGTCGTCGACCTCTTCGGCTCCATGCGGAACTGGACGGGTCATGGCGCATGAGAAAGTGGAATAAACTCAGCAGGACCAATCCATATATTAATTAATAGAAGAACGATGATGTGTTGCTGCGATCAAGAGAAGATCCTAATTAATGTCCTGTTAGTGTCGAGAAGAAATAATACTTGTTGCTTCGCGGCGCGGCGAAAGCTACACGGGCACCTCGACAAGCGCGTAGCGGGCAGCAACCATCCGGCTCTGCAGGCGCTTCAAGGTGCTTCTAGGCATCACTTCAGCGGCAAAAAAAAAAAAAACATGTTGTCACTCAAGGAAATCAGACAAAACAAAGGCGGCATGCAGGTGTTGTGAAAATGGTGAATGCATGCACGTAAAAGTCAAAGGTAATGATGTCTTTACCATTTAAAGTCATTTGAAACTTAAATCTATAAGTCACAAACCAAATTCAAAATTAAATCTACCATTGGTTTAGTTCCGTCATATTCTTTTCGTTTTCCTCAGCACAAAGTTTCAAACAAGATCTCACTTGACTATACATTTTGACAAACTTTTTTTATTATTTTTTAATTAGGATTATATATTCTATTATAGCAGAACAAAACAAATGAGAAGTGTCAGGAACAAATGAGAACAATCGTGAACAAGTTTGTATGCCATCTCGAACAAAAAAAATGTAATGTCGAACAAATCGGAATAAGAGTCGAATAAGTTATGTAAAGAAAGTTATTATTATAGTCACAACAAGATATTACTATAGCCGTAATTAACTTATTATTATAGAACGATGATGTTTGTATGCGATCAAGAAAACGCCTAATTAATGTCCTGTTATTGTCGAGAAGAAATAATACTTGTTGCTTGCCGCATCATTAATCGAAAGCTACACAAACCTCGACAAGCGCGTAGCGAGATATTTCCGGCTCTTGCGCAGTGCTTTGAGGCATCACTTCAGCGGCAAAAAAAACAGGCGTCACTAAGGTACATGCACACGCCCGGAAACAAAGGATCCATCGTGCAGGTGTTGTAGTGCGGGTGGGTTGACGATTTTGCACGTACAAAGTCAAAGGTAATGATGTCTCATTTAAAGTCATTTGAAACTTAAATCTATAAGTCATATTGCAAAACCAAAATTAAATTTATTGCCATTGGATTTGACAATAAAACTTCATATTGCAAGATCTCACTTGACATATTTTGACAAACTTTTTTATTCATATTTTAATTAGGATTATATATTCTATTATAGCAACAAAATAAATGAGAAGTGTCAACAAATGAGAACAACGTAGAACAAGTTTGTATGTCATCTCGAACAAAAAAATGTAATGTCAGAACAAATCGAATGAGTAACAAGTTATCTTCAAAGAAACAAGTTATTTATCAATGTTGTACAAGATATTACTATAGCGAACAACTTATTATTATAAACTTGGCCCATATTGCATTATGCTTGGACATTTGATTTTGGGCATTATCCACGGGGCCTTTCACCGGCCTCGGCCCATATTGTTTTTTAGATCAGCCCATATTGCATTTCGCATTTCCCACTTCCATATAATTCACACCACATTCGTGAGTAGTTCAACCAAGACAATTGTGCAATATACATCAAGTTAAAAAGGAAATAAAATGAACAGGTTTAAAATAAAATAGTAACACATGTTTATCAAGCCTTGGATCAGATTATGCATGTTGGCTCTTCTTCAAAGACTTCTCAATGTTGTGCTCTGAGCCTTCAATAATCATTAGTGGACTTCCTTCTCAAGTAGTTGTACTGCTTCTAAATATGTTTTAAGTCCAGGTATAATTAATATCAAAGTGCTAGCATTGTAAAATGGTTCATGAAATGAACTACGGAGAAAAAACATGCTTGTTCAAATGAAAGGTTTAAAATAAAATAGTCACACATGTTTCTAGTATTGTTGCATAGAAAATGCAAGTAGACAAGTATTTAGAATGGTAGAAGACAGGAGCCTTGAAATAATCAAGTGGACTTAGCCCTTCTCCTTCAGAGATACTTGCCTCTAAATATGTTTTCAAAGTGCTAGCATTGTAAAATGGTTCATGAAATGAACTATCAAAAACATAGATTAGCTTGTACAATGAGCTGTCGAGATCCCTTGACCTTTCCTCGATTACTGTTTGTACTACACCTCGCCTTTACAATAATAAGAACTCGTAGGAAATAAGATTAAGAACAATATACAGAGATTTAGTTGGGACTGCATTTGCCGGAATATCATTGAAGTACTTTTTGCTTCAGGCGATACCTGCTTTGTCTCTCAGATCGACTTCAAAGATGTCGGTGCATGCCACCCTTACAGCTCACCGGTGGTGTCAATGTCGAATTGCCCCTAGCACAAGACAATTATCTAAAAATAGATGACAAAATGGATGCAAAGAACTATGGTAGTAGATGAGTGGACATATGCACACCGCTAGTTTGCCCATGTAGTTCTTGAGATGGTCTTCAGTCTTTTCATCATCTTGCTGGTTCTTCTTTGGCTTGTAGTCCTTCCAGCTAAGAAGGATCGGTATGTGCCTACGCACTATGATCCCACCTTCTGATGCAAACTTTGCAGCTTGCATTGGTGCCTCTGGGCGTTTAAGCCCTTCTTGAATGTGTATAGGGATCTTGCCATTTAAACCTCGGCTAATTCTGTCCAGATCTCTGCCCAATCTTCTTGAATCCCACGACCCCTGTTGTGCTCTGGAAGGGCGTGCATCACCTAACAAGTTTGTTACAGCCATACAAGTTAATCATTGTTCGGTTGGTAATTAGGACATTCGAATATGAGATCAAATGACTTGCCTTCTGCAGTCATCATGTCAATGATGTTCTCATCATGGGTTGCTGTTGCTTGGCCTTCAGTGGGCAATTCTTGTGTATCAAGAGTTGTCCCACTCCCATCAGCTAAAACCAATTCCCTTTCCTTGGTCCTAGTCAGTCTAGGAGGCATTCTGGTAGGGTTATCTGGTGCCCGAATTCTCTTGGTCCCTCTTCCTCCACTGACAGGTAGGCTATGATTGACCTGATTACACAAAATTCAACAAAGAAAGAGAAGATCAAGCAATCTGCATAACTAGTACATGAAATGAGTTCATGAAAAGACTACCTCTTGTTGACATGTCTTTGGGTCAGATTCATGTTCATCAGAAGGGTTGTACTCCAAATATGAATCGTGTATTGTTGTATCGTTGGTACCCTTTCTGCTTGGTCGGTCAGCTGCTAAAAGTGCTTTCATTTTCTCGATGCCAAGACTAGAGAAGAAATTGTGATTCTTCAAAACATTCATGTCCCTCTGCCGCTCGTAATCGGCGCTCGTCTATACATTGGGAAAGCGAGAGAAACTTACGCAAGGTTGGCCTACCACGTAAATAAAACTAGATCTAAACACTTCTATAAGAACGAGGATGTTCCTAGCGAAACAAGATCCCGAAAAGATGTTCCTAGTCAAAACAAGATCCCGAGAAGAAGTAGTGTAGACATGGGATCATGCCGGATCTAAAAACTTCTATAAGAACGAGGGATGTTCCTAGTGAGCAAGATCACGAAAGGATGTTTCTAGTCAAAACAAGATCCTAAAAAGAACTAATGTAGACATGGGATCTACGATCAAAAAACTAGTGCAAACATGAGATCATCACATGGGAAAACACGCAAGTCACGAATCCACCGGGAAGCTGAACCGAGGAGGAAAATATTGTACCTTGTTCTAGATATTTCTTCAGACGACCTTCCCTCCTCGGTGCCATTGTGTCGCCGCCACTGCTACTACAGAAATGGGAAAGGGGCTGAAGCTATGAGCGTAGATTTGAGATGATGGAGGAGAGGAGGTGAAGATTTGCCATGGAGGGGAAGGTGAAATGGGGCGGAAAGATTTGAGATGGCGAGGAGAGGAGTAGAAGGAGGAAGGGAGGGTAATTTATCCAATTCGTGGAGGGCCTTGTCGATTACCAATATACCCTTTCATTATGGTGGTGACTGAAACGGGTGCATTGGGAAGGAAGCAAAAGAACATTTAACATCTACTTTGCCCCAAGGCGTCCAAAATTCAATATTTGAATCGACGCCGGTTTGTTCCGAGGGTCGGTCACCGCTTATATATCGCGCAAAGGATGTTCCTCTAATCAAGATACTACTAGATAGGATATTCCTTGACTAGGAACTACTCATTTTGTTTATGTACTGCTCCCCTTATATTGATCAACACATCCCTTCCTTCGTCGATTCGATTCTTAGTACTACATGATCATGAGCACGCCACGCTGCATACTCCTCGATCATGCCCACATTGGAGATCAACACAACCCTTCCTTCGTCGATTCGATTGGCTTAGTACTACAAGATTATGAGCACGTCACATTGCATACTCATCGATCATGCCCACATTGAGATCAACACAACCCTTCCTTCGCCGATTCGATTGGCTTAGTATCGCAAGATTATGAGCACATCAAGTTGCAAACCTCGATCATGCCCACATTGAGATCAACACATCCCTTCCTTCATCGATTCAATTCTTAGTACTACAAGATTATGAGCACGCCACGCTTGCAAACTCCTCGATCGTGCCCACATTGAGATCAACACATCCCTTCCTTCGCCGATTCGATTCGCCTAGTACTACATGATCATGAGCACGCCACGCTGCATACCCTCGATCATGCCCACATTGGAGATCAACACATCCCTTCTTTCGTTGATTCGTTTGCCTAGTACTACATGATCATGAGCATGTCACGTTGCATACTACTCGATCATGGCCACATTGGAGATCAACACAACCCTTCCTTCGTTGATTCGCTCGCCTTAGTACTACATGATCATGAGCACGCCACGCTGCATACCCTTGATCATGCCCACATTAGAGATCAACACATCCATCTGCTCGCCTAGTACTCCAAGATTATGAGCACGTCACGTTGCAAACTCCTCGATCATGCCCACATTGGAGATCAACACATCCCTTCCTCTCATCAAACGTCGGTATTGTGACATGATTCAAGGATTACATTAAAAATTACAAACAAAAGCATGCGTAGGGTGTGTTGGGTTCGTTTTATGCATAGCACGACTCATGCATTGCGTGATGTCGAGGCCGTATAACTCTCCGTTTTGGTTGTAGGAATCCCGCATTGATCCAAGCCATTAATCCAATCGGAGGATTCAATCATATGGAAGTCGCAGTCTTTAACGTCACAACACAAGTACGATGTTCTACTCTGGAAACGAAGTCGGTACTATCTCATTCGCAACCCGGTACAAGAGTATTGGGAGTCTTCGACTGGTACAATTTCATCTTGGTCAGCAATTGTGAAGACCTGAGCACAAAGCCCAGGCAAAATGATTATTTATAGCTGGTTCGCACACGTGAAGAAAAATATATTGTTCAACTCGAATACAACAATCAAATGGAATCAATGACAATAAAAGGAATGTTTAACATTCTACCTCTTTTTCATCGGTGTTCGAAGGAGCTAATGTAACAGGATTATGAAGAGGGTCATCGGGAGCCAGAGCTGGAGCAGGAGGCGGGGAGGAGAGCCTTCTTGATAGAGGCAGTGGAGTGAGCAGGAGAGCCTTCTGAGGTAGCAGGAGCTGGAGCAGGAGAGCCTTCTGAGGTAGCAGGAGCTGGAGCAGGAGAGCCTTATGAGGTAGCAGGAGCAGGAGCAGGAGCAGGAGAGCCTTCTGAGGTAGCAGGAGCAGGAGCAGGAAAGCCTTCCGACGTAGTAGGAGCTGAGCAGATCACCGCGAGAGCCTTCCGAGGTAGCTGGAGCAGGATCTTCCGGACCATTTGCTGTTGCCGCCAAAGGATCTTCCTTATTTGTTTCCTCTGTTGCAATATCGAGATAGAACCTTGAGTATTGTTGCTTCCTTTTCTTCTTTGGAATCCTTTTCTGTCATCCATTGTGAACCAATTGCTGAACTGTGAGGCAGCTCATAGACTTTAGATGATTTACCCAAGTTAGCAGGAGGTATGAGTTAAAAGGGAGTCGACCAATAGGGGGCGGTGGCGGTAAGCCGTTAATTTGGTGAAGGTGACGAGTGAAGCATTCACAAAATTCTCCATAGTCTTGTTGGTCCGTGTTACCATTTGTGCTATCTGCCCGAGTGTGCGGTTTAACTCCTCTGCCTGTGCCATCCTCATCTCCATCATTGACGGAACTTTCTCGTCGTGGTTGATTTTCAAGGATCAGTTTCACAAATTAGGAAGAGTCCATTGGCTCACTGGATGTTGCTGGAGTGACTGGAACTATTTCTGTTTTTTCAGTGGGTAGTGATGCACCATCATGTACTCGGAGATGTCTCACCGAGACGCCTCATTGCCTTCCTTGTCGAGGAACAAATGTCATTAGGAGATGGCTCAATTGTAGCCCTTATCCGATCTCCTAGTCTCACACTGTATTCCTTGAAATGTGTCTCGGACATCATGTACTCGGACGCCAATCTTTGGGTCCGGTTCGCACCTTTTCCCCATCTTCATCTACTCGTAAGACTACTCAAAGCATGAAGGAGATCCAGTGAGCATACGACATATTTCGGGCCACGGTCAACCCATCCAAGATAACATCTTCAATCTTGGCTAAAATGAAGTCCACGATGTCGAAGGGCCGGCCAGTCATGACGTGAAGGAGAAGCCACTGTTGAAGACTAGTGATCGACTCTGCATTGCCAATCCGTGGTAACAATGTCTTCTGTAGTGCCCGGTGAACCACATTTGCCTCAGGGGTAAGCATGTCAGGCGTGCAATATGCTCGCCTACCTGTGAA
Source organism: Cenchrus purpureus (assembly GCA_022644695.1). NCBI lineage: Eukaryota > Viridiplantae > Streptophyta > Magnoliopsida > Poales > Poaceae > Cenchrus > Cenchrus purpureus. The sequence continues at coordinate 22,014,851 of CP053457.1, forward strand.
CGACTCAACAAAAAGTCCGGCCATCTCCTCCGACCGACCCACCGAGCAAACCACGCCGAGGTGGTTCACGATCCGTAGACAATATTATGTAGGGATGTCTTATGGTCGTACTTTCCTATTTCAAAATCCCTCAATCCAAGTTTGTCAGCAATATGGTGTCGGAAAAGAGTATACTGGTGTCCCTGAAACATGAACATGATGTATGCCCTAGTATCGGCAATGTACAGAGCATAAAAAGCGTCACCCAATCCTCAACATACTTATGATGCATTGAGACCAAATCAGCCAATCGGGATGATCATCAAGTATGCCTTAACATCCCTCCGACCAACGCCATATGATCCCAATTTATAACCTGTGGCGATGCAGTTTCATGGGCGGTATTTGTAGTTGTAATAGAAAGTTTCTTTGAAGGACATTCCTAAATCTTGGTTCGTCCGTTGTCCTTGGTTTTGTCCCACCAATGCTTCTCGTGCACCCATCTAAGACCTTTAATCATTTGGTAGGTGTGGTTGCGCAAGTCCATCATCTTATGCGGCTCTTCCGGTGGAGGGTGAAGTTGTACCTATTTCTCCTTCCTGGGATCTAGCGTAGGAAACTCTGAAGGGCGGGGCGGGCGACGGCCCGGGGTTGACCCACCCTGTGTGCGGCAAGAAGGCGCCGCGGTTGACCCACCCCGTGTGCGGCAGGAAGGCGCCGAGCTTGACCCACCCTGTGCGGCAGGAAGGCACCGAGGTTGACCCACCCGTGCGGGCGTGTAGGGGCAGAGGAAGAATACCGCGCCGCAGGCCTGCACCTTAGCCTCGTTTGAGGACCAGACATGCCTTCAGAAGTCAGCTGCGACTTTCGTTGTCGCCACGGAGGAGGATCAAGCGCCTTTCCATCTCTCTGCCACCATCTCGTCCCATCTGCAATGAATTTCTCAATTAGTGCCATTCCAAGAATTGACGGATGATTGCGGTATCCGCCGGAGCTCGGAGGCGAGCATACCTCTCCGATTTTGGCGACGGATTGAGGTATCCGGGGAGGCGCTGCGGCGCAGCCCTACCAAGGTGTGTGTAGTGCGCTGTTGGCACCCTATGACCAGGAAATGGGAAGCGTCTTTCATACCTGTAGTTTACAAGGAAGTTCCTCCGTTCGATGTATACCGGACGGACCATCCTCCTGGACATATGTCGATGAGTATGAAAGTCATAACAGATGGTCCCGCTGCATATAATACAAAGAACCGGACAATCCATTCGCATACTTAGTCGATCATGCCCACATTGGAGATCAACACATCTCTTCCTTTGTCGATTCGATTCGCCTAGTACTACATGATCATGAGCACGTCACATTGCATACTACTCGATCATGGCCACATTGGAGATCAACACATCCCTTCCTTTGTCGATTCGATTCGCCTAGTACTACATGATCATGAGCACGTCACGTTGTATACTCCTCGATCATGCCCACATTGGAGATCAACACATCCCTTCCTTTGTCGATTCGTTCGCCTAGTACTACATGATCATGAGCACGTCACATTGCATACTACTCGATCATGCCCACATTGGAGATCAACACAACCTTTCCTTCGTCAATTCATTTGCCTAGTACTACATGATCATGAGCACGTCACGTTGCATACTCCTCGATCATGCCCACATTGGAGATCAACAAATCCCTTCCTTTGTCGATTCGTTCACCTAGTACTACATGATCATGAACACGTCACGTTGCATACTCCTCGATCATGCCCACATTGGAGATCAACACATCCCTTCCTTCGATTGATCTGCTCGCCTAGTACTACATGATCATGAGCACGCCACGTTGCATACTCCTCGATCATGCCCACATTGGAGATCAACACATCCCTTCCTTCGTTGATTGCTCGCTAGTACTACATGATCATGAGTACGCCACATTGCAAACTCTCGATCATGCCCACATCGAGATCAACACATCCCTTCCTTTTGCTCGCCTAGTACTACATGATCATGTGCACGTCATGTTGCATACTCCTCGATCATGCCCACATTGGAGATTAACACATTCACATAGCCGAACAGGACATTCCATTGTTTTATAATACAACATACCGGATAATCGGCATCCCCATGCGCGATCGTATATTTTGTAAAGATGCAATAGGAAGTTCCGATGCTACATAATATAGTGAACCGGATAGTAGGCACCTATGGCAGGTTTAATATTCAGGAAAGTACACTTCAACTACATATAAATCATAAGGTCCACATGATTTCAGTTCGGATCGACTTAAACATTTACTGATTTGATATCCTAGTCGTCGTCACTTTCATCAGCAGCATTTTCATCTTCATCGACGTATTGCCATAGAGTTTCGTCGTCCTCATCTTCAGAATTGAATCCATCCACATCGACAGCTCCCGGCCGACAATTGTGTCAACTTCGGTTGCAACCACGCCTCCTCGCCAAGAATAGGCACCGGAACCTCTGAACCATCACCGAGACCATCATCAAGTATAACATCATGCAAGGTTTGGTCAATTTCATCATCTTGATATGCAAGTACCATGCCAGTGGGAGCTATGTCCTCCTCATTTTCATTATAGCTCCACAAATGCATGTGCTCAAATTTTGCACCACTCTCCATGGGTGTTGTAGTAGGGTGTCTGGCAAGTAAAGACCTTCATTGCTTGTTCAGAAGAATGTAGGGATCATCTTGGTACCGGTAATCTCAGTATTAAGGCTTGTGAAGTAACCATCATTTCTAATCTTGGTTCCTTCTTGGTCCCTTCCAGATCATACCGGTCAACACGGAATAAAACAATGATTCGATCTCTGTCAAGCCCCGAGTTGTACCGCAGCTCAATAATGTCTCTTAGTGAACCATAAAACTCAATTTCTTTAATATCTTTATGTGATCCTGTAGTCATGATTCCACTATTCTGTGTCTTCCTATTTGCCTCTCGGGCCTTGGTGTGGTACCGGACACCGCCTACAATACATGTGTATAAGTTTTGCTCTCCTATTCGGTTCTGATAATGCATATAGGTTGTCATCGCTCACTGGATTGTTTGTAATCTATACAGAAGAGCCATAGTTTTTTTTTAATATAGTCTTATGTAAAGGTCCTCACAAGGTAATATAAGCTAGCTACCAAACAAAAATGAATACTAACATGCGATCTAAACCAAATTTCAGCAGCAATTCGACGATCAATATCCTCGTCCGACACACCTTTCGCTTTTAATTCATTCTTGAACACTGCAAAGCACCATCTCTCAAAGTTAGAACGAAATAATTGTAGTTCTATCATTGCAATGGTGATTTACTTACTCGATATATGGCTGCACCTCTTCGCAATTGTTTAGCACATACCAAACCACCTTGTCGTACTTTGACCCAAGCCAACAAGTGGTCCTCGCTCCAAGTACTTGAACATTGTGACCAAACAGATGTTCCATCTACAGACAAATCAGCATTCTCTCTGTTCCTTCCAACCTGATTGAATCGTGTGGCCACATCATCAACCGCGAAGTACCTAGAGCAAAATGTCAAGGCCTCATTAGCAACATATGCTTCGCAATGGATCCTTGTGCCTAGCTTGGTTTCTCACCTAACGCTTCAATGTGCATAGCCTTCTTTCGACGGGATACATCCATCCATATTGTACAGGATCTCTCAGGATTTCTTCCTCAAGCAAATGGAAAGCCAAGTGGACCATAACATCGAAGAAGGAAGGAGGAAAAATTTTCTCAAGCTTGCACAGAATTATTGGGATATCAGTTTTCAGTTTTTGCAAGACATCCAACTTCAAAGTTTTGCAACATAGTTGCCGAAAGAAGTTTCCTAGTTCTGCAATAGCTGTGTATATCTCTTTGTCCACTAAACCGCGAAGACAAGTCGGCAAAACCCTTTGGAGTAGGATATGACAATCATGAGTTTTCAGTCTTTGTAGTTTGCATCCATCTGCAGCAATACACCTAGCTAAGTTTGAAGCATATCCATCTGGGAACTTCACCGAACTTATAAAATCACAAAACTACTTTTGTTTCGTTTTTGAAAGTACATACGGAGCTTCTGGCATTTTGCATGACTCACCATCCTCAGTTGCCACCATGTGTAGATTTGATCATACGCCCATCTCTTCCAAATCAACCCTAGCATTGATGGTGTCCTTTGTCTTCCCAAAGAATTTTAAACAACGCCCAATAAGGTTTTCACATATGTTTTCTCAATGTGCATCACATCAAGGTTATGTGCCAACTTCGGAGATGACCAGTATGGCAAGTCCCACAAACAAACCCTTCTGCTCCAGCACTGTCTGGATTCCCGCTTCCTTTTCTTTCCTTGAGGTAGAGGATGCTTTCCTGGTCTAACGCCTTTAACCTTCTCCGATTCTTTCGCTTGACTCCTCATGTGTAAATTGCTCGCTTTTCTCGGTTTTCAACAGTTTCATCAAAATCTTCTCTCTTTCTTCTCCATGGATGGTCAGTTGGAAGGAAACGATGATGCCCAATGTAACATATCTTGTTCTTCAATCTCCTTGAGCAAGGATCCTTGTCGCAACGCACAGTGCAAAATAGCCTTCGTGACTCGCCGACAACGTGCTCAATGCTGGATAATCATGTATGCACCAAAGAACCGCAAAGACGCAGTTTAAATCCTTTACCCTCAACAAAGATCGATTGCCCATACACCCTTCCAAAGTTGCTGCAGCTCTTCGACGAGAGGTTCCATGAAGATATCAAAATCCTTTGATGGAGAACTCGGCCTAGGGATCAATAAGGCCATCATGAAGTTTGATTCTTCCATGCATACCCATGGTGGCATGTTATACGGCACAACAAATACAGGCCACATACTATATGAGTTGTTCATGTTGCCAAATGGATTGAAACCATTTGCAATACCAAGTCTAAGGTTCCTAGCATCTTTTGCAATTTTTTCCATCTTTTATTGAATTCTTTCCAGGCCTCACCATCAGCTGGATGTCTAAGCTCATTGTTCACGATTTTCACTTCGACTCGTGCCATCGTGCATCCTTTGCTGTTTTTGATGAAAGAAACATCCTCTTCAGCCTGGCAATCAGCGGAAAATGCCTCAATACTTTTGAGGAATGCGCTTGTTGGTGTCTGCATCCTTCCATCTTGAATCCGCTTCACAACATCGGGCACACATCAAGTTTGACATACTTCTTTTGCGAAACAATATACAATTATTTTTGCAAACATGGATTTTTCATAGCCGAGTCCCATGGAACGATGTACTTCATTGCCGCATCGAAAGAGTCCGGAAGACACGCCTGGGAATCCTTTTGTAACAAATTCATCATTGCATTGAATTGCTCATCCAACTGAAGGACTTTATATGAAGTAACTTGATAACAAATGTAAATTGTGCATATGAAGATGTCGGTGACACCTTACGGTTCAGATGTTCTTTTACAAATTCATACATTTTCTCTCGAGCACGACCCTTGCCCAAGTCGCAATCAATTCAGACATCCCATCATCTCCAGGGCCTTCATCCTCCTCCATACCCGATATGTATTGATTTTCCTAGACCGTTTCCTGATCACCACCATCCCGTGGAGCTGCATTATCCACATCCCTCTCTGCATCCGGCAGAATTGTGTTATCCTGTACATTTTCATCATCGTCAACCATATCCTCCAAAGCTTCTCCATGATGGATCCACCTAGTGTAAGTGGTTGCCATCCCACTCACAAGTAAGTGAACTCCAATTCGCTCTATAGTCCCTGTAGAGTTATTGAGGAATCGACGACACGGGCATAGTATTTCTTCGTCCTCAGCGTATCTTATCCGAAGAAATACTAAGAAATCCTGGATCCCTTTCTCATGATCGGTGATAAAACCAGTACAACCGGTTATCCAGCGTCTATCCATCTGGAAAGTTTTTGGCGAATCTAACTCAAAATTACTGACCACAGAACGAATCAAAAAGGAGAACATTCTGCAAAATGAAAATTTCCGGATTGAACACAAAATTACTTACCAGATTGACACGCCGCTGCAACAAGTATCACCCAGGTTGCGCCCATAGGAGTGAGCAGCTGTTGGAAGTCACAAATCACCGCCAGAATGATCCGTTTTGGTAGCCTACTCACCTCCCCGTTCTTCGTTTTCCCGTTTCGGGGCAGCGGGGTGCGGGAAAACTTTTTTTTGCTACAACGCGGGCTTTTCTCCCGCCAACTTATCAGAACAACCGCTCTGTGCTGTGGTTGGGGTGGAAAGTGTTTCTCATTAAATTGACACAACCAAGAGGTGGTGCAGTGGCAGATAGTGCTGTCTTGTTCCTATAGGTCTCTAATTCGAACCCTTGCTATGGCAAATTGTTTTTGCAACATTTCGTGACCAACAGTAGGAAACAAGCAGTTTCGCGATCATTACTTAGGAAGGTCCTTGCAGCAAAACATCAACATAACGGACCAGCAAAACATCAGCAAAATTAATTCAGAATGGTGAGTATGCTCGACTCAATTTGAAACAGATTAAACCAAATCGGCATAATAAGATAAAATCTCATAGCACTCATCACCACAACGTTCACACCACCAGCAAGTAGCAAACACAAAAATACAAACAAATTCATCATCACAAAGTACACACCACCTATGAACCGTCTAGCTAGCAGTAACATCCAGACATGTTTTATCGATTGTCCGCATTTCGGTCGAGTATATTTGCTCTTTCTTTCAACAGGGCATTCTCTGCTAACAATTGCAGATTCTCTATCAGTTGGTCATTCTGCTGCCGTAACAATTGATTAACATGGCCCCTCTCTTTGGTCAGCTCTTCCATCAGGGCAATGTTCTCCTGCTGTAACAATGCCATTTGATTCAGATGGTCTTTCTCCTGTTGCAGCAATTGATTCATCTCTTTCAGTTGTTCATTACGCTCGTAACGATTGCTCATACAGGTGCTTGTAATTTAGAGCCTCTTGCAGGTCTCTCTTCACCTTCTGCAGCTCAGCTTTAGTGGATTCAAGCACCTCCAGAAGCTAGAAAAATACAAGAACCTATCAATCCATCAAACTATGCAAACTGAAAACTAAGCGAATCAACTTCTAACACCAATTGCGTTCATATCCGAGGTATCGATGAAATCAGCTCAGCTATTCAGTGGATTCAAGCACCTCCAGAAGCTAGAAAAATACAAGAACCTATCAATCCATCAAACTATGCAAACTGAAAACTAACTGAATCAACTTCTAACATCAATTGCAGTTCAAATCTGAGTGTACGATGAAATCAGCTCAGCTATTCAGTGAATTCAAACACCTCCAGAAGCTAGAAAAATATAAGAACCTATCAATCCATCAAACGATGCAAACGCGAAAACTAAGCGAATCAACTTCTAACACCAATTGCAATTCAAATCTGAGTGTACGATGAAATATGAATCTATTGTATATGGTCATCCATCCTCTAGATCCCCAAACTAGATATCCCCATCCCTAGGTCGATAGGAGAAAATATAGTGGCTCAAACCAGAGGACTAACCTTGTCGTCCTGTTTCATGAACTCGTAGCCAGGAGGTGGCGCATAAACCACCCTCTCATCACCGCCAGAATCCGCCATTCCTACCACGAGCCGTTGTAGATCTGCGCGTAGCAAAAGTCGAGAGTCTTTGCGAAGGCAGTGAAGCGTTTCGCCTGCGAATTACTGATTTATATTAAAGATTCAAAAAAAAATGCTTACATGTGGGACTCAACTGAATTTTATGACGACTTGGAACACTCTATTTTTAAAATAATGCTTACATGTGGGATCACAGTTGGTTTATGACGCCGCTTACATGGCGAAAATGCTTACTTGTGGGACCCTGGAAAAATTTATGACGACTTGGAACACTCTATTTTCGAAAAAATGCTTACATGTGGGACCCTACTGAATTTTATGACGACTTGGAACACTCTGTTTTTAAAATAATGCTTACATGTGGGACCGATGTTGGTTTATGACGTTTTTCAGAGCTTATGGCATCACAAAACAGCATGGAACAGTGAAAGCCGACTCTGAGAACCAACCGTAATGACGAAAGTTTTTTTTGTCACTAAATTTGCTCGGAAGTGAAATATTATGACGAGATCAGCCATGAACGTCATAAATCAATGACGCTAAAATGTGGTTGCGTCACTAGTCAACGATTTTCTTGTAGTGATGTCATCTCGATTAAACAAAATAAAGTGTCAGAACAAATAAGAATAACCGTCAAAACAATATACTATTATAGCCAGAACAAGTTTGTATGTCATCTCGAACAAAAACAAATGTAGTGTCAGAACAAGGGTCAGAACAAGTTATTATTATAGAGAGAACAAGTTATTATTGTATCCTGAACAAGATATTATTATAGCAAGAACAACATATTATTATAGCCGGAACAAGTTTGTTTGTCATCTCGAACAAACAAAATAAAGTGTCAGAACAAATTAGAACAACTGTCAGAACAAGATCCTATTATAGCCAGAACAAACTTATCGTGAAGAACAGATATTTATAGAAGACGAAAAAATATGTAAAAGAGAAAAATCATAAAGAATAGGAAAAATAACAAACATGAAAAAGATGAAGGGATGAAAATAAATAAATAAATAAATAAATAAATAAAGAGAAGAAAGGAAAATAAAATGAATAGAGAAAGAATAATCAAGAAAGGGAAGCGGAAAAATAGAGAAGGAGAAAAAGAATATATGAAATAACATGTAAGAAAATAATGGAAGAAAAAATAAAACCAACTAAATTATAGAAGAGGAAAAATAATGAAATAAAAATAAAAATAAAGAAACAAATAAACAAATATTCACTAAGGTGCAAAAATTCATTAAAAGGAAACAAATATTCACCAACAAAAATATAAAAAGAAAAAAGAAAAATAAAAAGATGAAAATAGAAATAAATAGAAATAAATAAAGAAAAAGAAACAAGAAATAAAAAGAAACAAGAAAAATAAAAAAGAAACAAGAAAAAAGGAAAAAGAAAAGAAAAGAATAATAAAAAGAAAGAAATAGAAAAAAAAGAAAAAAAGAAAAAAAAAACCCGCATTTACGGCCCGCGACGCGATGCTTCGCGATTTTGTCGCTGAAGCGACGTATAGTCACCATGACTTCAAGCAGCTCGCCGTTTCGACAAACGACAGCAGGTCAACAACAAGGCTCGGTATTAAAGTAAATGGGGGTCACAATTTTGGCACGGGTCAATAAAGTCAAACATGAGCTCAAAAGAAAGTCAAACACGAGCTCAAAAGAGGGGTGGTCATGAAAGTAAATAATGGAAGAAATACCCTATTCTGGGAGGATGTGTGGATGGGGGAAATCCCTCTCAAACTATCCTACCCCCAACTATATGAATATTGTGGAGACAAGAAAAGTCCGGTGAGCGATTACTTTAAAATGGAGGGTGGTGCATTGATCTTAGGAGGCCACTAACTCCAATTGAGGCGGGGAGATGGGAGGAGCTAGTGGAAAGGCTGAGTGAGATACAAATAAATGGGGACATAGATGAGATGATCTGGAGACTAAAGAAATCTGGACGCCATTCCACAAAGTCGATGTACAGATGTCTGTCTCTCAGTGGGGGTTCCAATAGGCGGATGGGGAAACTGTGGAAAAGATGTCTGTCTCTCAGTGGGGGTTCCAATAGGCGGATGGGGAAACCGTGGAAAAGTAAACTTCCAATGAAGCTCAAAACCTTTATGTGGTTGGTGGACCAAGACAGAATTCAGTCCGGGGCAGCTTTAAAGAAAATGAAATGGAAAGGAGATCCAAACTGCATTATGTTATATGTGGCAAGCCGGAAAATGCTGATCACATCCTTTTCTGATGTATACTTGCTAGATTTGTGTGAGAATGCCATAGACAAGCACTGGGTTGGGATAGAATTCCGGGGGGTCTGCAGGATTTTTTGCAAAATTGGATGCCACTCGGCGGGGGTGTTATGAAGTTGTTGGCACTAACAACCACTTTTTCGGTACTTTGGACTACTCGCAACAACATGATGATTGAGGGGGCGTTTTTAAGAGACCCGGCTAACGTGTTGTTCAAAATATATGCGTATATGCAGAGATGGCGTGGAAGGCTCGGGTGCACTGACAAGGAGAAGCTGGAAGTGCTAATAAGAGGTCCAGGGATGGACAGAAACGTTTATGGAGAAAAGAAAAGATGGCCCGCCTGAAGAACCTTTATTATATATGATTTACCTTTGTCTTTTTCAGCCGCGATGGTCTTAGTTTAAGCTCTGGGTGTTGGCTAGCTGCTTAAGCTAGGTCGTGCGAATGGGTTTTTGCAAGCTTCTGCTGCGCTTCTAAAGTTGTAAGCTGGAATCCCCAGCAGTTGTTGTGGTCTGTAAAAACGTTATTTGCTTTCTATAAAAACAGGGTTAAGCCTTTAAAAAAAACAAGGCTCGGTATTGCAGCTAGATTCAGTAGAGTAGCGCGCGAGGCAGAACCAGGGCATAGCCGTAGCGCCGACAGTGGCATGTGGATTGTGGACATGTACATGTGCTGAACAATCTAGCCTGGGCGACCATGAGGAGCTGCAGGCAAGAATAAACCACCACACACTAGCACAATTGTGTGCGCAGATAAGCCGTTCGACAGAGCTATTGTGTCAGTTGTGATGCTCGGCATACTAAGCGGCAAAGGGCGCAAGGGATGGTGAGGATCTTGTGGTGTGCCCGGTACTTCGTATTTGATTAGTTTATGCAGCACTTGAGGGTGCCTTTGGTTGGGCTTTTAGCTGCTTTGACTTTTGCCAAAAGCCAACAGCCCAACTAAAGGGGTTGGCTGCCATCCAAAGCCACAGCCAAAAGCAGTTTTTTGCGTAGACAAACTTGAAAGCAGGTCTCTCCTGCTTTCAGTTGCTTTTGGGTCACAAAATTACCCACCTGTCACTGATTATGTAGGTACCGGTTCATTCTTTTCTTTCTCTCTCGTCTCCTACCCCCTCCGTCTCCTCTGCAACACACCTCACGCCACGGCCGCCGGCCCGAGCTCCACCCCCTCCGTCTCCTCTGCGCCTGGCGTCGTACGACCCGGCCTCGACCTCCTCCTTGAACCTGCGAATCACGTCGTAGGCGAACTCGTTGACACTGGTGAGGGAGCGATGGAGCACGCGCTCGTTCCCGACGCTGAGCGCGCCACACGGCGGTGGGCGTGAGGAAGCGCGCGATGGTGACCTCGGTGGCGTCCTCGAAGGCGCGCGTGAAGGGGATCTCGGGAGGTCCGGGCGGAGGCGGCCGCCTCCGGTGAGGATTGGGGCCCGAGCTCCGTGGGTCGTGGTAGGCCAACGGCGAATCCCGCCGTGGTGGGCCGCGGGCGAGCTCCGTCGAATCCCGCCTTGGGGGCGAGCTCCTTCTCCTGGCAGCCCCGAGGCAGCCGCCGCCTCCCGAGGATTGGGCCCGAGCTCCGGGTCGCGGTAGGCCAACGGCGAATCCCGTGGTGCGGGCGAGCGAGCTCCGTCGAATCCCGCCATGGGGAGGCGGGCGAGCTCCAGTGCGGCGGCGACTGCGCCCGGCCCGCCTCCGGCCTCCTCCTCTGCTCGCATTCTTGAGATTTGGCTAGAGGATGAAGAAAGGGACATGTGTGCATGACATGTGGGCCCCGCTTGGAAGTGAGGGGACTTTTCCAAAAGCCATAGCAGCTCAACCAAACAGGCTTCCATTCATCCCACAGCAGCTTTGCTAAAGCTACTTTTCCGAAAGTCACAGCCCACAGCACCTTTTGCAAAAGCCACAGCCCAACCAAACACACCCTGAGTCTCGTCGGCCATCATCCGGACCTTTTTGCCCGCTGAAAACTATCATCACGCTCCTTGTCCTCTAGCACCCGCAAGCATTTTTCCCGTGCTCCATCATCTTCATGTTCTCTCCTGCAGTCCTGCGTACAACAATTTAAAAAAAAGCAAGTAACATCACCTTTCACTCAAGGGAAACAAGGATACTATGATGTAACCAGCAATAAATAGACAATGCCTCGTGTGTGCCCCCTGCTTCCAAAGACCTTCATAAGCTAGAGCTAGATCAATATGTACTAAAAATAGTTACTACCCTGTCTTTAAATATATGTCGTTTAGGACAAATTAGTTTACAAATTAACTAATTTGCTTGTCCTAAAGGTCAAATATTTAAGAACGGAGAGAGTGTTGACACTCAAAATTGGCACCTAGCCGACTAAGCGAGACAAGACCGGTTCGACCGGTCCCTCACACCGTCCGACCGGTCATGGTTCCTATAGCCGGTCAACGCCACCGGTCACCGGTGTGCCTAACCGATCCGACCGGTGCTCCTCGTGTCCGAGTTACAACAAGGAGTTCTGATAGAATTAGACTTGTAAAGGATTTCCTTGTGGCAAGTCCTCCCACCCCAATAAATATGAGGGGTCGTGGTCGATTGAGGGTATCATCCAATCGATCAAATCTATTTACCTTTATTTGTCTCGTATTTACTTTTACCTCTTCCCAACTTTTCCAATCTTCTACTTGTTGTTCTTCCTTCGTCTCCGTGACGCCTCGAAGGCGTTCTAGGTGGCCTTGCCGACCCTAGAGCAACCCCTACGTCGTCTCCCGGCGGGATCCTGCCCGGACGACGTTCGGAGGTCTTTGCGGATTACCCGGCAAAGGTCTCGACCGGTGACCCTCACCGGTCTGACCGTCGCAGTTGTCTAAAATCGACGGCGACTCACGATCGGCCCGGTGCTGCGTATTGTTGACGCAAACCTGCGCCAACAAATTGGCGACTCACTGGGAAGAAGATCCGGCTATTTTAACCGATCTATCCAACTCCGACATGTCTCGATGTGAGATAAACAAGGGCAACATCATCGACTTCACGGATGAAGAGCTCTCACCTGAAGATCGTCAAGCTATGGAGGACTTCATGAAGCAAAAGGCCGAACGAGATCGCCAAGAATTAGAAGAGCTCATGAAGAAGAAGGCTAAAGAGGATCGGCTTCACTACTTGTCGCACTTCAAGAAGAATCGCGAAGGCAAGGTGAAGAAGATCAAGGACATCACCGACACTCCACCACCGAGGTACCACCCAATGTGAGCACATCACTGTCTCCATCCTCTTTTGTTACCGTCAATGATCTTACTACCGTGATGGATAGTTTTCGTTTATCAATGATTCAAAATATGCAAAATATGGTAGATAAGAGTCTCGTTAAACGGGTAGAGGGTGATGATAATATTGCATCGGCTCTAAAGCGTGGCACCTCGGACCCACCTATTAATTCATCGGTTGCACAAACAATTAATCCTCGTGATGGTATGCCGTTGAATTATTTTATGGACAAACACCACCGCTGCCGTTTGTCGAGACTACCGACCGATGGGTCCGACCGGTCAGACCGGTGCCGGCGCTATGGTGCCTTTTCCCTTGTCTCCGGAACTTATAGTTACTATTCCTCCTGTTCAGGCCGCTTCGCCGATCCGGTGGGAATGTTTCAAAGAGCTCAAGGTGTTCCAATTATGGTTCCGCTTTGAGACAGGCGTTGGGTATGGTTACGCACCTAATCCCCAATTTAATAGCCGTTTGCAACACCACACTTCTCGCTCATACATACAGCCAAATGTGGGGCAATCGAATGCTTCCACTACGCCAATAATGCCAACCACCATCCAGGAAGTCATCGATAGGTTTAATGCTAATCTTGCTAAACAAATGAAAGATGACTATGGGATAGAAGTGAAAAATAAAAATCTTTCATATAGAAAACCGTATCCTTCTAGTTTTGATTCGGTTCCCTATCCTATTGGTTGGCGTTGTCCTGAATTTGTAAAGTTTAATGGGGATGATAGCAAAACTACGTGGGAGCATGTTAGTCAATATCTTGCTCAACTAGGAGAAGCTAGTGCCATAGAGGAAATAAGAGTGCGTTTATTTTCTTTATCTTTAACTGGCAATGCTTTTTCATGGTTTGCTTCATTACACATTAACTCTATTCGTACTTGGGAACAATTAGAACAAAATTCCATGACCACTTTTATAGCGGAGATAATGAGTTAAGGTTGAGTCATTTAACATCGGTTAAGCAAAAGCATGATGAACTGTTACTTAGTTACATTAGGAGGTTTAGAGAAACCAAAACCGTTGTTATAATCTTGTTATCTCGAAAGGGATCTTGCTGAATTAGCTTTTAATGGTTTGCGATCCCATATTAAGGAAAAATTAGAAGGTTATGAATTTATTGATGTTGCCCAAGTCTTAGTAAGAGCTTTAGCTCATGAAAGCCGAAGCAAAGATACTCGGCTCAAATCTGATCGTCCTAATATACGTATGCTAGATTCTGAAACATCGGACGATGAGAGTAAAGAAGTGTGTGCTGCTGAATTTACTTGGTTACCTAATGATAAAGCAAACACTTGTGCTTCTCTTAAGCCGACTCATAAGAGTCGGGATGAGATGAAATTTACTTTTGATGTGGCTAAGTGTGATAAGATATTTGATGAGTTATTTAAATCAGGTAAAATTAAAATATCTTACACTATACCACCTATTGATCAACTAAAAAGACGTGCTTATTGTAAATTTCATAATTCTTTTTCTCATGCTACCAATGATTGCAATATTTTCATCGGCAAATACAATCGGCCATTAATGAGGGTCGTTTGAAATTTCATGAGATGCAAGTCGATGAAAATCCTTTCCCTAATAGCGCCTTTGTTAATACTCTTGAGTTGTCAAATCCTAAGGTGCTTATTCGGCCGGATCAAGCCGAAAACGCTAAAGGAAAAAATGTGATCATTGGAGAGTAAAGATACGACAAGAGGCAGCCTCTGGAGGTGATCCCCAAGGTTTCAGCGACTTCAACACTTGGGGGCAAGACAGCCTGCATCGCCGACCGGCGTCCGTGACGTCGGCCCCGACTGCTTTAGTCCGGTCTGACCGGTGCCTCCAGAAAGGTTCAAGATGCTCCAAGCCCAAGAAAAAAGCAAGGCCGAGTTTTAATGAGATCCTGGCCAAATAGAAGAGGGAAGGAGCTAATAAGGATCGAAGTAATCAGCCAAACGGTGCTAAGGGCGTAAAAGCACCACCAAGACATAAAGGTATTCATCACCAACGAGGTAACTTTTCACAATATCCTTTTGTTGGATCTGTTATGCCATCGTCTTGGTATTATCCTTGCTATTATTCACCTGCTGATTATAGTAGTATGTACATGAATTCATATTTGATTCAATATCCTATTACATACTCAAATTATAATGCATTACAAAGACCGATTGTTTGCAATAGCAATCTGGTCAAAAATAATGTGTGTACTACTATTAAGCAAGGTGAGAATAGCAACAAGAAAAATGCTAAGGAGATGGAGCAGGTGGTGTCCCTGGGGCTTGTCCCACACTCAAAAAGGAGGTTGCAAGGGAGGAGCAATGGAGCAGCAGATTGAAGAGAAGCCACCAAGTCAACACGGACTCGAAAGGAGTGGAGACCCAAGCAAAGGCGTCATCCTCGACTTGAGTAAAATATGTATACGGCCGTTGTTTTGTTAAACATCGTCCTAAGTGTTTTTTAGTTTAGAAAGATATTTTTTGGCACGTATCCTTTGCCAAAAACAGGGGGGCATATGTTGACACTCAAAATTGGCACCACACTCGACCGGTCGCTCACACCGTCCGACCGGTCATGGTTCCTATAGCCGGGTCCAAGACGCCACACCTGTCGGGCAGTGCCTAACCGGCCGACCGGTGCTCCCGTGTCCGAGTTACAACAAGGAGTCCCTGATAGAATTAGACTTGTAAAAGGATTTCCTTGCAGGGCAAGTCCTCCCACCCCAATAAATATGAGGGGTCGTGGCTGATTGAGGGTATCATCCAATCGATCAAATCTATTTACCTTTATTTGTCTCGTATTTACTTTTACCCCTTCCCAACTTTTCCAATCTACTACTTGCTGTTCTTCCTTCGTCTCCGCGACGTCTGAAGGCGTTCTAGGTGGCCTTGCCGACCCTAGAGCAACCCTACGCATGCCTCCCCGCGGGATCCTGCCCGGGCGACGTTCGAGGTCTTTGCCGGTTTACCCGGCAAAGGTCGACCGGTGACCCTCACCGGTCTGACCGGTGCGCAAAGGTCTGACAGGTGACTCACACCGGTCTGACCGGTGCTGCGTATTGTTGGCCGCAAACCTGCGCCAACAGAGAGTATAATATAAGTAATTCAGTTGCATCAATATATAGATCAAAATGTGCCTGAAATATATTTCATTTATAGTAAGACCACATGGCTAATAAAATGGAATGGAACTTGGATGTAAAGTGCACTTAGATCCCAGGTGCATCAGCAAGAAATTGCTAAATGAGCATGCGTTTTGAACTTACAAATCTATACATTAGCACTATGGCATTATTGAAGACCCGTGGCTTCAGAAAGGTACATGACCCTTAGGCCTGAACCAACAGAAGCTAACACTGCACGTCAGCACCTAACTATCTATGTTGCCAGTTTCAGACTCCATTCAACAGAAGAAAAATTTAGAGATGAGAACATATAAGTATATTGGACGGTTAGTTAACCAGATATCTAAGCCCACAATTTAGAGCTGTTGGGGAATTGGGTAAAACCCTTTCACCCTTGAAACTTCGGAGGTGTCGAGACTCTGGCGAATTCATGGAAGTGTGCAGAAATGAGTCAAGGAGAGATTTCACTTTCATGATTTTTATATGATTCGCTAACCTCATGATCATGGGCCAAACAATCGAATGACCAAAGAATCGCAGATCTGTTTCTTGTTTTCAGGGCAGCAAGAGTTTGAGAATATCAGAATCGAGGAAGCTATGGCGGCAGAAACTTCAGAGATATCCACAAGGTCGAAGGACTTCACTTCAAGCTGTGACTTTGGAAGCTCGATTCGGGAATCTTGGTGACTGATAACTTTCGCGAATGAAGAGCCGAAGGTCAAGAGGAGACTCAGTCAAACGCGAGGCATCAAAAGTCTGGGTTCCAAATGTGAACTAGTGGCCGGCTTATAAATATGTGAAATTAGTTCCGCAAATCACGGGATGTAAAAGACATTCACGTACGTGTTCTCACTTGGAATATTCTTTAGATTCGAGGGTAATCTCGGAATGTAAAAGTCCCTTCGCCTCCCTATAAAAGGGGGTTCGAGGGCACGTGTAAAGGGATTCACAACTATTGAGGCGAGTACAGACTTTCGGAGATTCTTTGTCTCCGTGCTCCCACTCACTTTCGCGTGTTCATTCAGGAAACTTTCTTCACTCGTGTTTGGGGGTCCCTTCTGATTTTCAGGCCCCCAACATTGGCACCCACCGTGGTCTCGGTACCGATAAACAACTCACGATGCCTTCCACGAAGAAGTCCAAGAAGAACACACCCGCTGAGGCTGACCAGGAAGATCACCACGTCAAAGAGGACAATGGAAACTCTCGCACCGCAGAACCTTCGCAGATTTCAGACCAGGAAAGGAGAGCAAAACTTGAAGCCCTCCAGAAGGCACGAGCTGAGAAATCTTCGCATACTCTGGACGCACTTGCCGAAGAAGAAGCTGAAGAGGAAGATGATGAGGCTGTGGACAGACAACCAGAAGCAGTAAACCAAAAGGTGTTAATGCTTCAGAAGGAGAAAGAAAGATTCGCGAGTTAGCTGGAAGCAAAGAGAAAAGCTTCGGAGAAACTGGAGAAAGAACAGCTAGAAAAATGCAAAAAGAAATCGATGAAATGAGAGAACAAGAAAACAGTTCACTCTGGCGCGATTCGCCATTTCAGAGTTCTGGTCAGCACAAGAGAACCGCGAGAGAAAACTTTTTCTTGGGCAATGGAATCTCGCCATTCACGGATCCAGAATCACCACTTTCACTCGGATTGCAAACGGCACCATGGCCACCAAAGTACAAACCAGTTTCTCTCCCGAAATACAATGGATATGGGCATTCTAGGCAATTCATTATGAGCTATGAAGCAGCCATAAATTCGGCAAGAGGATATGATGTTGCATTGGCCAAATCTTTCATCATCGCTTGTGAAGGTCCAGTTCTCAACTGGTACTCCTTGCTGCCTCCACATTCAATCTGCAGTTGGATGGATCTCAAGACAAAGTTCATACAGGCATTCCAAGTGTTTCATGAAACTTCGGCAAAGCCATCGGACCTCTTCAGTTGCAAGTAAAGAGATAGGGAACCATTGCAGAGCTTCGTAAGAAGATTCATGCAACAAAATCCCAAATTCGTGGGCAGATGACAAAACAACAATCCAAGCATTAATCAAAGGTCTGACTCCAGGACCATCAGCTTCACACTTGACCAGAAAGGAACCCCAAAGCATTGGAGAACTTTTTGATGAACTCGAACAATACATCAAGTCTGATGAAGATCATCGCAAAAGGGTAGCTGAACGAAACCAAGCAAGATAGGGCAATAGAGGAACAGGATGGAGGCCTCAATTCCAAACTCCACGAAACATCAATAACGTGGAAAATCCCTCATCACAGTTTAACCAAGACAACAGGCCAAGCACAAGAGGAGGTTTTCCGTTAAGAGGAAGAGGAAGGGGAAGAGGAGCTCCGAAAATCCAAAATCATGATCCAAGAGATCCATACTTTTACTGCAGATATCACGGAAGAGGTCACAACACCGAAACTTGCCCAGAAACCAAAAAGAATGTAGCAAGAATTCAGCAAGAGAAAACCATGATGTCCATTGCCACCACAATGCCGAACCAGTTTCATCAGAACTTCTGGCAGCCGCAGCTGATGGGTCCTCACCAAGCGATTCCGATTCGGTAATTCCAACAGTACCGTCATGGCAGCCTTTGCAACAGTTCTTTCCTCAGTCTCAGGCAATCCAGACAATTCAGCAACCACAACCAATTCAAGAAATGTTGCCACCACCGCCAGCCAATTCTGTAAAGCAAGAGTCAAGTTCACGAGGCAGTAATCCGAAAGCATTGCCTTCCTTCGGAACTATCATGCCTATCACTGGAGGCTCAGCTATGGAGTTCGAAACAAAGAGGCAGAGGAACAACTACTTCAGATCTGTGAACATAGTCATCAACGATGGTCCAGCAGCGCGACCAGAATGGGCCAGAGTGCCGATAACATTTACTGAACAAGATTTCAGGTTGAAATCTACTGACCACAATGACGTAATGGTCATCGAGGTGAATATCGCTGGTTGGGTAATCGGAAAAGTCTTGGTGGACAATGGAAGTTCGGCTGATATACTATTCATGAAAACCTTCGAGAAAATGAGCCTGAGCCCACACATGCTACAGCCACCAGAATACCCACTGCTAGGCTTCGGAGGAAAGCCAATCAAGCCAGCGGGAAAGATACCTCTCCCAGTATCCTTTGGAGATCTGGACAATGCTAGAACCGAGACCCTCACTTTCGATGTAGTAGACATGTACCACCCTTACTTCGCAATTTTCGGCAGAGTGTTCATCAATAAGTTTGATGCCGTGATACGACAACAGTTCCTGTGCATGAAGATCCCAGCACCTAAAGGAGTCATTACAGTGTTCGGTGATCAGCAAGAGGCTAGAAACATAGGGAAGGGCCATACGCCTGGCCAAAGCAATGTGCATCACGAACTCCACAAGAAAGGAAAGAACCCTATGTTGAGGCCAAGAGAGATAAAGAAAAAGTTGAGATAGCTGCTGATGGCGAAACAAAGAAAATATATCTAGATGACATGCCAGATAGAGCAGTAGTGATAGGGGCTCATCTCAGCCCCGAAGAAGAGAAAGAGCTTGTCGAGTTCCTGAACAAGAATAAAGATGTTTTCGCTTGGTCAGCAAAAGATTTGCAAGGTGTCGACCGAGATATTATTGAACATGCCCTAGACACAGATGAGAAAATAACACCGAAGAAACAGAAACTCAGAAAAATGTCTGAAGAAAAGGCCAAAGCAGTGGAAGCCGAAGTGCAGAGGCTTCAAGATGCCAAAGTGATTAGGGAAGTCATGTACCCTGTTTGGCTGGCCAACACTGTGCCAGTAAAGAAGAAGAATGGGAAGTGGAGAATGTGTGTGGACTTCACAGATTTGAATAAAGCTTGCAAGAAAGATGACTTCCCCTTAGAAAGGGTGGACAAGGTCGTTGATGATGCTACAAACAGTGAAATGCTCTCACTCCTGGACATGTTCTCAGGCTATCATCAAATAAGGGTGCGAAGAGAAGACGAGGAGAAGACAAGTTTCATCACTCCCTTCGGAACTTATTGCTTCGCCGTAATGCCGAGAAGGTTTGAAGAATGCAGGTGCACTTTTTCGAGAATGATAGCAATAGTGCTTCATCCTCGACCGGAGAAATATTCTAGCATATGTCGATGACATAGTCGTTAAAAGCATTCAAAGAAGAGACCGCATCAGTGATTTAGCAGAAACCTTTGCGAACCTTAGGGTAGCAAATCTTAAGCTAAATCCTGAAAAGTGTGTTTTCGGCATTCACAAGGGAAAAGTCGTGGGCTGCTTGGTTTCGACAAAGGGTATTGAAGTAAATCCCGACAAAATCAAGGCTCTAGTTGAGATGCAAGATCTGAAAGATGTACTGCGGCGGGAGAGTGGCTGATTATGATTCATTCCTAGAGCAGAGAGAAGCCTACCTTTCTTCCAAGTACTCCGAAGTTCCAAGAACTTTTAGTGGTCTGAATCTCAGAAACAAGCCTTCCAAGAACTTAAAGACAATTTATCGAACATGACCAAGCTATGTCCTCCAGAGCCAAAATCACCACTTCTACTGTATGTGTCTGCTTCCAATTCTGCCGTAAGTGCTGTGCTAGTGCAGAAAAAGAAGAGGATGGAAAGTTGAAACAAATACCTGTATATTTCGCTTCAGAAGCTCTTTCAGGATCCAAACTTTTTTACTCTGAACTAGAGAAGATAGCGTATGCATTCGTTATGGCAGCAAGAAAATTGAGGCATTACTTCGAAGGTCACAAAATAAGAGTTATCACGAACCAGCCGCTGAATGACTTGTTCACAAACAAAGAAGCATCAACCCGGATTGTCAAATGGGCAGCTGAGCTATCAGAATACACCGTGGACTTCGAAAGAAGAAGTGCAATTAAATCGCAAGTCTTGGCAGATTTCGTCGTGGTCTGGACATCGCCAACACAGAACTTCAGTGAAGATATAGCTACGCCATGGATTGTACACTACGATTGGGCTTGGTGTGACAAGGGTGTCGGCGTAGCAGCGATCATAACATCTCCAATTGGAGTTGTAATAAGATATGCCACCCGACTTGACTTCGCAGATGATGTGCCTTCTACGAACAACACAACTGAATACGAGGCTCTACTCCTATCTCTGAGAAAGATGAAAGCTTTGGTCCAGCAAACTTTTATCATTAAGACAGATTCCAAAGTCATCCAAGAACACATCGAGAAAGAGAGCGAAGCAAGGAATCCAATTCTGGTGAAATATCTCGAGAAAGTCAGAGAAATGTAGAAGCATTTCAAGGGCTACTCAGTCCATCATATACCAAGAAATGACAATAATGAAGCAGACAAACTAGCGAAAGCAGCAGCTCAGAACCAAGCAATGCCCCCGGACGTGTTCTTCGAAATCATCAAAGAACCATCCATCAAAGACCCGAAACCAAAAACTGTGAACAGTATAGAAACTCATGATTGGAGGGCTGAAATCATGGCATACCTGAGGGGCCACTATGAACCACAAGATGAGTTGGAGGAAAAAAGGCTAAGGCAAAGAGCAAGAGGATACGCTGTAGTGAATGGAGAACTTTACAAGTTCGGAGTTACCGAACCGTGGCTAAGGTACATAACCTCTGAAAAGGGTGTAGAACTTCTTAAGGAAATTCATAGTGGATTTTGTGGTGCACACATAGGCACAAGAGCACTAGCGGGAAAAGCAATAAAGCAGGGATTCTTTTGGCCCTCCATAAACCTTGATGCAAAGAGGTCGTTCAGAATGTGAAGCTCGCCAAAACAGGAATCGCAGAACTTACCATCTATGCTAGTTCACCTAATTCCACCATCATGGCCTTTGCAAAGGTGGGGAATGGACTTGGTTGGGCCATTGCTGACTCATGGAACTGCAAGTTAGTAGCATTGCGATGACTATTTCACCAAGTGGGTGGAAGCGAAGGCATTGGCGAATATCACCGCACCAACAGTTCAGAAATTCTTCTCGCAAAACATAATCTGCAGATTCGGAGTCCCAAGGAGTTAAACTCGACAACGAAAACAGTTCGATCGCTACTCCTTCAAGGAATATTGCAAGATCTTGGGCACTCATGTGAAGTACTCCTCAGTTTACCACCCGCAGTCCAATGGGGCTGTAGAAAGGGCGAATGGGCTGATCTTTTCGGGAATCAAGAAATGCTTGTATGATCAAAGAAAAGGCAAGTGGATAGATGAGTTGTGTTGACGGCTGTTAAGTGCCTACTTTAGCCGTCAATTTACTCTTGAATAAAGGAGCAAGAGGCATTTCTTCACGCATTTTAGTTAAGAATAATGTAGTTCCACTTGTCCTTGGAGATTATGTGATTGCAGGAAAATAAGCATAAAAGAAGTGGCAAACTCACCTTCCATATGATTCATGCCACGTCACCTCAAGGAATGACTGCCACCTCAGGTGTCATGCATGTAAGCTCAGCCACCTCAGGTGCCACGCATGCACGCCATGTCACCAATCCAAGGGCGGCAAGCCCCGACGAATCGTGACACGTGTGACTTCACATGGATCCATGGGCCCACCAGAGCACCTAAACCGCCTCAAGAACACGTGTACACCGGGACCGACTTAAGGGCCACAGATGCCACCCACGAGGAAGCACACCCGAATGGGGCCACCTAGGATCGGCCGACCCTAGGATCGGCCGAACCGACCTTGGGTCGGTTGATCCTGGGCTTCCACGTGGCGCTTGTCCATTGGTCCTAGAGGCCATCCCCGGGGTGTTTCACTCCTTCTTGCGCCGGTGCTCTGGCCTATTAATAGAAGGGGAGGGGGCTCATTTCTAAACCAACACATCTTACTCCTCCTCTCTCACTTTTGGTTTCTAAGGCTAGGAGGTAGGCTAGAGTAGTTCTACTTCAGGTTCCAAGTCTACTTTGGGATCTAGGTATGAGTCCTCTTGTATCTTTATTTTATTGTATGACTTTGATCTACTTCAGTTATTCAACTATTTCATATAAAGTTGTGCTTGTATACATGGGTGATTTGTTCATGTGTTCTTCGATCGTTCATCATTTAGAGGCTCATGTTCTTGATGAACAAGGCCTTTCGATCCAGTTGATGAGTGACTTATACATGTTTTCGGTGTTTGTTCATAAGTTAGAGGCTCGTGTTCATCACGAACACGACCCTTTGATCTTGTTGAATAGACATAGGAAAGCCCAAATCCGTTTGTGTGCTAAGCCTAGCTTGATCTAGTTAGATCCCATGTTCGTGTTGCATGAAGTTCGTGCTCAAGCTACGGTACTCGGTGTAATTGGCCGGTTTATCTGGCAGCTCTGACCTGGGTCACAATAGCCCAGGCCAGTCAGGGTCCTGCTAACAACGTAAGCGTGGTGCTTGGGTTGTGTAGCTACGTTGCTTATGAGTGTATCCCACAGTTTGTCTTGGGGTAGGCCGCGGTGGTGACAGCCGTTGGACCCTTCTGGAATCCCTCACGTTCGGATACACTATAGGAGTCTAAAGTCTAACAACCGAGTCGCATGCGTAGACACGGGAGGTTAGCTTCCTGTTTGTACCTGGGTGCTTGAGCCAGCGGTCATGCGATGCTAGTGTGTCTAACTCGTCTGACTAACTTTGTATGTTTAGTACCTTAGAACCTAGAACTAACTCGTATGTTGCCTCCTAAGCCTAGGACCTTTAGAGAGAGTGTGTTTGTGTGTTCACACTACTATCTTATCTATCATATCTTACCCCTGTACTTGAGTGTCTGGTTCGTTCCCGTCTATGATTTATACTCCTTGCAATAGAGTTGAACTTGTTAATCCTCCTAGCCTTCCTTGGATTCGATACCCTTTAGAATACTCCTTTGGGGAAATGCTACAATAGTACTTCCGTGCATGGACTCTTGTAGTCGTTAGGATTACCATTTGGATATTTCTGGCATCGTTGCTAGGAACCCATAACTTAGCATCGAGGTTAAGAAATACCAACAAGCATTTCTGGCGCTGTTGTCGGGGAAGGCTAAGGATAACATGTCAACACTTTGCAATGTTTATAATCATGACAGAATAAACAGTTCTCAATGCGAGCTAACTTTGAATGTCTTCTTTGTCTATCGATGATGAAGACAGGTAGTGTATGTTGGTTTCGACTTGTCGAACTTCACAAGATCCCGAGTCACTCGTAAGGAGAGCTCGAACTCATTTCGGTTCTCCCGGTGTGTGCGTGCAGTCGACCCACTTCCTTTGTGCCATCGCATCAACTCCTATGGCCAATCAAGAGAAGACTCTTCACGAATATTCGCTCCCTCTGATCGTGCCCACCGCCCCGAGATCAATACCGGAATGGAAACTTGAGATCAAGATCGGCCTCATTACGATGGCAGTGCGTGCTAGCCCATTCTGCGGCAAGCCTAATGAAGACGCGAGCGCCCACTTGCAACAGTTCACTCGAGTCATGCAAGACCTTCACTATACGAGGAGTGGAGGAAGATGCCATTCGTCTGTGGCTGTTTCCATTCTCACTCCTGCGAAAGGCGGCAGTGGTTCTATGCGAACCGTGCAGATATTGACACCTAGGCAAAGTGCTCAGCAACGTTCCTCACGAAGTTCTTTCCGTTAAGGGACCAATACTCTCCGGGAGAATTTCAAGCTTTTAAGAAGCACATTCCAGGCTTGGGAGAGGCTTGGGAGAGGCTTCAGGAGTACATTCTGGCTTGTCCCCATCATGGGATGGACAACCGCTATTCTTCAGAAGTTTCTATAATGGGTCAATTCGGCCCAAGGCCATATTGATGTCGCCGCCGGAGGGCTTTCTTCTCTCTCACTATCGTTGAAGCAACTAAACTTATCGAGAAGATGGTCTCCAACCAAGGGTGGAGTGATGATCGACTCCAGCCACGTCAAAGGGGTACACATACTG
The DNA here is from genome assembly GCA_022644695.1 of Cenchrus purpureus. Classification (NCBI taxonomy): domain Eukaryota; kingdom Viridiplantae; phylum Streptophyta; class Magnoliopsida; order Poales; family Poaceae; genus Cenchrus; species Cenchrus purpureus. The sequence goes on from CP053457.1 coordinate 22,039,863, forward strand.
TCAAGGAAGCGGATATGCTGCACACCAAGATGGACCTACTCATGAAGAGAACGGATGCTCTGACCAGTGAGAAGGCTACCATGGCCATCACTACTCAAGCTATGGATGCTCGCATGACCTGCGAAGTCTGTGGTGACACTGGGCATTCAGGGAATTACTGCCCCGCTACCCTGGAGGATGTGATATACATGAACGGCAATAACAATGGTTATCGTCCACAAGGAGGTCAAACGTGGAATCAATCACGCCCTTACTATCAGGGAGGTAATCAAGGTAATGCTTACAATCCCAACCAACCTTCCCAAAAAGATCTGGTTTTCGGGCAAGCTAAGATTAATGAAGGTTTTAATAAGAAAACAGCTGCCTATGATAAGGCTTTAGAAAGCCTCAACATTAAAATTGATAGCCTTTCTTCTACTCTTAAGAACCAGCTGAGCTTTAATAAAATGATAGAAACCCAGTTGGCTCAGTTGGCTGCTTTGGTTCCCTCTGCTGAGGATGGGAAGATTCCGGGGCAACCCGTGTCTTCTTGTGAGAATGTTTGTGCAGGTCCACCCGGATGGGGTAAGCCATCCGGGAGGGCACGAGCTGACTCATGCAGGAGACCCATACAAAGCAGTTCTTGATCCATGGGAATCTTCAGAATTGTGCAGTGAAAGATCCTCGGTTATCCGGCTATCACTTGCACTATATACTACCAGAAAATTAGGAATGCCCTCTGTGATCTTGGTGCGAGTGTCAACCTCATGTCCAATACTATGTTCAAAAGATTGGGATATCCTGCTCTTACCCCAACCTCGAGGACAGTTCAACTTGCTGATGCATCAATCCGGTATCCGGAGGGGATTGTGGAGAGTCTACTGGTATTTGTCCAAGGTTCTTGCATCTTCGCGGATTTCATGGTCCTTGATATGCAAGATGATGCGGAAATGCCACTCATTCTTGGGAGGCCGTTCTAAGTGACGCCAGTGCAAGGATCAATGTGGAAAATGGGACCATCCATTTACGCATTGGGAAGAAGAACTTGATGTCTGATTTCGACCAACAGAAGAGCAATGCTATTTAGTGCAAGGAAATGATGAGCAGACCTGGGGGTGGACGGAGCCACAACCCCAGCTCACACAACCTCTGACCACACCAAGAAAATCAAGGAAGGCACGGAAGGTGTGGCGGCAGGTACAGAGATCGCACCCCTCTACTTCTCGGGAGTGGGGTGATGAGTGGAACTGATCACCGAGAAAAGTCCCACTGTCGGACTTAAAAAGATGAGTCCTTTCGCCAAAAGGTAAAATTGGTGAGCTATCTCATATTTCCCTTCCAAAATTTAATTTAATTTTTCCCGATGCATGTTTGAATTTTCCATCCTTGCATTTGCATGCTAGAATTTTTCTAGCCAAATTTCCATTTTTAAATAAAAATTCTAAAAATAAAATTTTGGGTTGGAAAATCTTTGAAAATTCATTTGAGCAAGTTTCTGGGCAAATTTGGACCGAGACACCTAGGCAGGCCTTCATGTGACCGTTGGAGAGCCGCTGCAAAAAGCTGGAGGCGAGCGGACCCGAGGTGGGTTCGGCCGACCCCACAGGTTAGCCGACCCAGCCTAACGGCTAGCCCGGCCCTCCTTCCTCCAACGGCTCCTAGCCGTTGCACACCGCCCATGTCTCGGTGCCTGGCTTCAATGCCTATAAATACAATGGGGTTTGAGGGGTGTCTTCACCCATTGCAACACTCTCTCCCTCTCTTGTTTTTGCTCTCTGGTTTTCGTGGATTTTTTGCTCGAGATTGAGGTGCCAAGTATTCTCTCTAAGTGCTGCTGAAGTATTGATTATTGGTGGAGCAAACTTGGTAAGAATTTCATTTGGTTTCACTAACCCATCACCGAGTTGCTCGTGTCGTCCGATAGTTGTGCAGGATGAGTTGGGCCTCCGACGCATTCCGGAAGTTGACTCGCTCACGCCGTCCACGCGACGGGGGGAGCTCATCTCGCCATTCCGAAGCTGCACCGAGCTCAATGTCGACCGACCGTGAAGAGGAAGGAGAAGAAGAGCTACCCACGCCACAAGCCGATGAAGTGTACGCCGTCGACGCCGCCTTCATCGACTTGAGGAGTGATCACGAGAGACAAGCCTACACTCTCATCAAGGACCGAGTCTTCGCCAACACCAAGGAGTTCGACCCAGACCTTTTCGAGAAAACAGGTATGGACTCTGAGTTCGATTCCATTTGGCAAGCTCTAGGATGGGAGGATTTTGTCCCAGTTCAGGAGGTTGGTTCTAGACCTACCACCATCCAGTTCCTCTGCACTCTTCAAGAGGATGCGATCGGTATTTCATTTCGATTTCATGGAGTTCCGTATCGAGTTTCGTGGAAAGATCTTAGTCGCACCCTCGGTTTTCATCGTCGCTGCGCTATTTCTCTTGAGCAAGCTTGCGCTGGTTTTAATCGTGAAAGTTTTTGGGAAGAAATCTCTAGTCGGCCTGTTCACGACACGTTAATACCGAGGTGCAACGATATCTTGCATCCCACTCTCCGACTGTGGCACAAGTGGCTCGCCATCACTCTCTTTCCAAGGGATGATGTACGACCCGTGCGCACTGACGAGATGATGATCTTATATGCCGCGGTCAGACGGATCAAGATCTCCCCTGTGCAAGCTATGATTCGGTAGTGGTTAACAAATTTTAAGATGACGGGTTCTATTGAGTGTCGTCTCGATTTCGCATCACGAATATTGGGATTACGCAGGGCAACGTGCCTCCATTGCTAATCCCCGGACTCAGATTGACGAGGCTTATTTGACTCAGGGGCATATTCTTAAGAAGGGTCCGGATGATTCTTTGGTTTTCTTTTACCCGGGCCATACAAACCAAATCCAGTTACCTAATCCGGATTTCAGGTTGTACGGCCAGGGGCCACTGACCATTCCTCCCGAGGAACCTCGTCGTTCTAGTGTCTCTGGTGAGAGGGTAACTAGGAGTGCGTCGAGGAGAGCAGCCGGAGCACAACAGCCGCCACCACAGCCGTCTTCGCAGCTGTCGCCTCAGCCACAGCCTCAGCCTACCACACCTCCGTCTGGTGCATGGACCTCTACCGAGTACATGCACAGGGGTACTGGGATATGCTGGTTGGGACCAGCCCATGTACCGGAGGTGCGAATAGCTCGGCTTGGGCTAGCGCAGGCAGTGGCGAGTGGGCCGTCCCTGCTGGTACTGCCTACGGAGATGTGACATCTTCGTCGTCCGGATTGCGCTCGTCATCTCGTGGGGCCACCCTCACTCAACAGATGAGCGAGCTCAACATCCGAGTTGGCGACATGGAGGAGACCGTGCACCAGCACGTCGAGTCCACCCGGATCGGCAGCGGCGGATGTCCGGCGAGAGACTTCACGCCATCGAGCTGGCACAGCAGCAGCAGCAGGAGGAGCAGAGGGCCTACTACCGGTGGATGGGATTTCTCCACGTAGTGAGCCCTGAAGCTAAGCTTGGGAGAGGACCCCACTGAGGTAACTTGTATCTTTATTTTCAGAATCTCATATGCTAAAAACACATAAAAATCTGCAAAATTAAAAAGACCAAAAATATTTATTTGCTTTCTTAAATTAGTTTGCTTTCATTTCTTGTGTAAGAATGCTTTTCGTCCTTCATGGTCGAAATGATGAATAGTTGCTCTGTTTATTCCTTTTGTATGCCTTGCTACAGCTTAGTACCCTATCTTAGTTTTGAGTTTGTTGGCTTGTGTGATCAAACCTTGGCTTGAAACTTGTGGGTAGCAAAAAGCATGACCTTTGCCTAGGTTGTTGTGAGGTATGATATGGTATAATAGGGTTGCTATGAGCCTGTGCTAAGTGATGTTTGATATCCGAGTTTTCTTTTGAAAATGACAAAAAGATAAGTTCCTCAACGATGAGAAATTCCTATCCAAAGCCATATGTAGATCCTAGCTGTTGTTAGCCTCCACATATGCTTCTTGTTTTCTTCATTGAGTTTTGTCGAATTGTTGTGACCCGGCGAAACTTGTCATGCTCCCATGATCAAGATCACGTGACCACTATATGCTAAACTTCTACAGGAAGTTAGCACCCATCATTTCATCCATCCCTCATCCATTCCACTAATAAAGCTCACAAGCATTGTTCCATGATTACTCTCTCTCCTAAAATATTCAGCAAGGACTATGGGCTATGCGGAAAAAAAGAGAAAAAAGGGGTACATGCTCAAGAGCATGAAAAAAAAAGAAAGAGAAAGAATAAAGAAACATAGCCCAAGTCTCAAAAATTTCAAAAGGAGAAGGGAGAATCATATGCAAAAAAAGGAGTTCATCATCCATCCACCATACACACACACATGCACATCTTGATCAGGCTGTATGACTTATTGCTCCCAAGGATCCGGTTTTCGACTCGACAATACATGAGAAACAGGTATGCCACATGTTTTCCCTACCTACATCCCCACATATCAGCTTATTAGAAGTAGGTGGAGAAAGAAGGCAAATCAATGCCTTGGTGAGGAATCATACACCAAGCGATCCGAGAGTATCATTCGAGGAACTTGATTTCTTTGAAAAAATTAGCAAAGCTCCGGGATTGACGATGATCGAGGTACCGTGATTAGTAATTTCTATACAACCGTTCTATCTTTCAACCGCCCAGGGCAGGTGAAGCTACAAGCCCCATAGCAATCAAGCGTAAGGTAAGATACATGCTAACTCATTCAATTCTTGATAGAGTACCTAGTCGTATGCTTGTCATAAACTAGGAATACAACATCGTAGCAACTCCTGATCGACCAACCTAAGTCCTAAGTATCTTGCTCGGGACGAGCAAGAGGCTAGCTTGGGGGAGTTGTTGATGGCTGTTAAGTGCCTACTTTAGCCGTCAATTTACTCTTGAATAAAGGAGCAAGAGGCATTTCTTACACGCATTTTAGTTAAGAATAATGTAGTTCCACTTGTCCTTGGAGATTATTTGATTGCAGGAAAATAAGCATAAAGGAAGTGGCAAACTCACCTTCTATGATTCATGCCATGTCACCTCAAGGAATGGCTGCCACCTCAGGTGCCATGCATGCAAGCTCACCACCTCGGTGCCACGCATGCACGCCATGTCACCAATCCAAGGGAGGCAAGCCCACGAATCGAGGCGTGACATGTGGACTTCACATGGATCCATGGGCCCCCCAGAGCACCTAAACTGCCTCAAGAACAGGTGTACACCGGGGACCGACTTAAGGGCCCACAGGGCATCCACCCCGAGGAAGCACACCCCGAATGGGGCCCACTGGATCGGCCGGCCCTAGATCGGCCACCGACCTTGGCCTGCTGATCCCAGGCTTCCACGTGGCGCTTGTCCATTGGTCCTAGAGGCCATCCCGGGGTGTTTCACTCCTTCTTGCGCTGGTGCTCTGGCCTATAAAAAGAAGGGGAGGGGACTCATTTCTAAACCAACACATCTTACTCCTCCTCTCTCACTTTTGGTTTCTAAGGCTAGGAGGTAGGCTAGAGTAGTTCTACATCAGGTTCCAAGTCTACTTTGGGATCTAGGTATGAGTCCTCTTGTATCTTTATTTTATTGTATGACTTTGATCTACTTGATTATTCTATTTCATATAAAGTTGTGCTTGTATACATGGGTGATTTGTTCATGTGTTCTTCGCTCGTTCATCATTTAGAGGCTCATGTTCTTGATGAACAAGGCCTTTCGATCCAGTTGATGAGTGACTTATACATGTTTTTGGTGTTTGTTCATAAGTTAGAGGCTCGTGTTCATCACGAACACGACCCTTTGATCTTGTTGAATAGACATAGGAAAGCACAAATCTGTTTGTGTGCTAAGCCTAGTTTGATCTAGTTAGATCCCATGTTTGTGTTGCATGATGTTCGTGCTCAAGCTACGGTACTCGATGTAATTGGCCGGTTTATCTGGCGGCTTTGACCTGGGTCACAATAGCCCGGGCCGGTCAGGGTCCTGCTAACAACGTATGCGTGGTGCTTGGGTTGCGTAGCTACGTTGATTATGAGTGTATCCCACGGTTTGTCTTGGGGTAGGCCGCGGTGGTGACAGCTGGACCCTTCTCGAATCCCCACATTCGGATACGTGTCTAAAGTCTAACAACCGAGTCGCGTGGCGACACAGGTTCTTGAGCCAGCGATCATGTGATGCTAGTGTGTGTCTAACTCGTCTGACTAACTTTGTATGTTTAGTACCTTAGAACCTAGAACTAACTCATATGTTGCCTCCTAAGCCTAGGACCTTTAGAGAGAGTGTGTTTGTGTGTTCACACTACTATCTTATCTATCATATCTTACCCCTGTACTTGAGTGTCTGGTTCATTCTCGTCTATGATTTATACTCCTTGCAATAGAGTTGAACTTGTTAATCAGCCCCGCCTTCCTTGGATTCGATACCCTTTGGAATACTCCTTTGGGGAAATGCTACAATGGTACTTCACGTGCGCTATGACTCTTGTAATCGTTAGGATTACCATTTGGATATTTCTGGCATCGTTGCTAGGAACCCATAACTTAGCATCGAGGTTAAGAAATACCAACAAGTTGCCCAGGGTAATCTGGTCTCACAACACAACAGTGTCGAGGGCAACAGGTTTCACGCCTTTCCGTTTACTATTTGGGACCGAGGCAATGACACCAGAAGAAATAAAGAATGAAAGTTTGAGAGTTCAAAAGGCGAAAGAAATCGAAGAAGTTGAAATGAAAATCGAGAAGGACATGATCGAGCTTACAATTCTCGAAGACTCAGAAAACATTGAGAAATACCAAAAAGAGCCTAAGGCACGGAAAGATAAGAAAGTAGTCAGGAAAGACATCAAGGATGGTGATTTAGTATTAAAAAGGAAGAAGAATTGGGAGAATCCCAGGAAACTTCAGGAATCTTGGGAAGGACCCTGCATAGCAAAAGAAACTAGCATGCCAGGAGCTTTTAACAATGCATCAAACCGGTGAAGAACTGCCGCATTCATGGAATGCAGACAACCTAAAGAGGTACTACCCTTGAGAATCATGAAAGTAGTTAGATTTAGTATTCAGCATTTCCTTTCGCAAATTTAGATTCCGTAAAATTGTAAAAACCCGAACCACGGAGCTATAAGTGGTTTCGGGAACAAAAATATTTACTTCTCGTATTTACCTTAGAATAAAAAGGACCATACTCTTTTCCTTGCAAAGGGGGCCCTAAATCAAGGGGCAAGGTTTTTAACGAGGCGGATCCTATGTAAATACTCTTTATGTTACATATATGAAAGGAGCTTCCCCCCAAAGTTTTTGTGTCTTGCAAAATTCCATTGTGTGAAAGAAAAGTTCGTGAAAGGCTCTGTGATAGCCGAAATACCATCGTGTGAAAGAAAAGTCCATGAAAGGCTCCGTGATAGCCGAAATTCCATCGTGTCAAAGAAAAGTCCGCGAAAGGCTCCGTTATAGCCGAAATTCCATCGTGTGAAAGAAAAGTTCGTGAAAGGCTCCGTGATAGCCGAAATTCCATCGTGTGAAAGAAAAGTCCGTGAAAGGCTCCGTGATAGCCGAAATCCCATCGTGTGAAAGAAAAGTTAGAAAGGGCTCACGATGGCGAGATTTCAAAAGTGAAAGAGAAGTTTTGAGAAGAGGCTCCTTGATAGCCGAGGGCTCCGTGAAAGCCTAGATCCCACCGTAAAGGGACATCCCTCGAAAGGCTCGAGACAACAACAAGTTGTGGCCTAGATCCCACCGTAAAGGGACATCCTACGAAAAGGCCTGAGACAACAACAAGTTGTGGCCTAAATCCCAGAGTAAAGGGATATCCTACCAAAAGGGCGGAAACAACAAAAGGTTGTGGCCCGGAAAGTCTAAACGTCTTGGCTTAAGATTTTCGTGAGAAAATTTATGAAGTAGCAATTATTTTTTTCAGTTGTAAGAATGAATTGTCATAGTGGTAAACATCTCCGAGCAAATCTATGAAGTTGTGTCTATTCAGAGAAGCTTTTTAGCTGAAAAAGTTATTCTATGAGCTAAGGGGCTCAGCTATTTTAGTGAGAATAGCAAGCGCACAAACTGGTTGAAGCAACTGAAAGTTGCGATATCAACCTAGGCAAGTTTGCCATATAGGCGCAAGTCCACAAAATTCACGAAGCAAATTTTGTCAACTTACACTCTGATGAAATGCAAATCATTACGCGATGAGAGAGAACAAAAGTAAGCAAAAGGAAACATCCATGAAATTTTGCATGAAAACAGCAAGGTGGGAAGGGTGATGTTTTTTCTTAAAAAACGAGTTTGTTGCCTTAGTTTCATACAAAATTTCATAGAAGTACAGTTACAAAGCTTCAAAGAGCTCTTAAGATCAAAAAGGTAGTTCGACAATGCGGCTCGGACTCCGTCCACGATTTTCTGCAACATCACTAGCATAAGCAGAGCTGTAATCGCCGCTTATGGGGCTAGGGGCTCCGTCTTCACCAAGGCCGTGAACTTAAGGCTTCGAGTAGCAAGAGCATAACCGCCGCATTGAAGAAAATACCAACTTAATTGAAAGCTACGCGAGAAGTATTGACAACAGTAAAGCCAAAAATCAGAGAATTTGCATCCAGGATGAGCTTCTTTGTACAAAAGCCAAGCCTCGCCACTAACTATCTCGGTCTCAGCGATGAATTCGCAGGTATGATGTCTGCCGCAGGCCCACCTTGCAGGACTGCTTAAAATTTACAAGACAAAAGTTTAGAAGGGTTGCAGCCCACAAATTTACAAGTTCGCAGCTTTTTAACATCAAGAGCAAAAGTTCGATAAGTTTCCTCATCCAACAATGTCAACCTTCGAGAACGGTGTGTCGATCAAAGCTTTCTTCTTCTTCGCCATCTTGGTCACCACTATCAGCATCGCTATCGCCACTTCCTTCACTTCCCAACCATCCTCCCCATCGTCAGTGTCATCGTCCCCCTAAGATTCAGAAGTCGCTTCTTGGATCTTCTCAGCTTTGGTGAGCATTTCTTTCCGAATCATCCGAAAAGGAACAAAAGAAGTCATTAGTATCAAGAAAAAAGACGTCTACAAGACGCTAGAAGTTCAACAAAGTTTAGAGAAACAACCCCCTCGAGCTTATCACGGGCAACCTTCTTCGCAAATTCCTGTCTCGCTTGCAATCCAGAATTCCTTCGCGAATTTAACTTTCAAAGCACAGAAATCTTCATTAGCTCGGATAGCTGAGGTACCCGCAGCATCTGGGAATCGCGAGAGTGCTCTATGAAACTTCGGAAGGTCAGCGCAGTCAAAATCGGAGAGAAGTTTGAGTAGGCTTTCCACAGAAAAAAATGCAGCGAAATCGCTAGCTCCTAAAATAACGGTTGGAAGAGCCTGGAACTCTTTCAGCATCCAGTCCATCAAATCAGAAATATCATCACTTTCAAGAAGTGGGTTCGGACGGGTGCCAAATTGCTTCAGAGCCTCTTTGTATTCCTCAAACAAAAGTTTCAAGCTTCGCTTGACTTCTTCAATGTCCTTGCCCAAAGTCTCGCTCCTGCCGAGATCTAGAATCGCCTGTTCTTTCATGCTCAAGGTTTTCCCGAGCTCAGTGTTCTTCATTGAAAGCTCGGCATTAGTGCTACAGAGCTCATCAATAGTCTTCGTGCTTTTATCAGTATCTCTGCGAAGATTTTCAATCATCTTAAGGTCATCCTCACGAGTTTTGCTAAGTTTTTCATGATCCTTCTTTGAGTCGCGAAGAGCACCTTCAGCAAGTTTCTTCTCTTCCTGGCATTTCTTCAAAGAACCTGCTAGCTCAGCAATTCATTTCTCCAGTTTGAGGTTTGAAGCCTGTGCCTTGTTTAAGTCACGCTTCAAGTTTTGAGATTCATCGTTGAGCTTTCCAACAAGTTTCTCCTTTTCATTGAGCCTTTCTGAGACAACCTTACCAACAATTGTTGTCTTCAGATTATAAATATGGTTGAATCTAGTAAGGTCCGAGGAGGAGTGTTTTCGCACATTTTCTTCAAACCCTGCGAAAACCAGAAAGAATCAGTAACAAGATTAGTGAGGAAAGTAAGAAGATTGGCAGAAAATAAAGATGAAAACAACCAACAAACCTTTTGCATTAAATGTCTTCGAGGGTCCTTGGATGGCAAGGTTAGAAATCGTCAAAGATTTCTGAAGTGAGGAAGAAGATTGCTTCTCAGTAGTAATAGTTGTTTTGGCAGTCAAACGGAGTCTTTTCTTCGGAGCATCTCCTCCTGTTTCACCCACAAGTTTAGGGGACTTCCACAACACAGAAAACCTAGGACTACCACCGTCCGCACCAGCCACCTAACCACCAACACTTAACAGTTCACCTCTAAAAGACGTACCAAAGCTTTCGTTATAAGCAGTGACGGAGGGAGTAGGGTCTTGTTCGTCGAGAATGTCTTCGCGAGTCCCGATCAAAGAGGGATCATGAAGCACCACCGCCTCCGACTCACCGTGCACTCCAAATCTTATGTGAACTTTGGAGAGTCTTCCTCACCAGCAACAACAGTTTTTGAAGTTCCAGCATCGGCGGAAGCAACGGCAGAAGAATCAACTGGAGCAGCCCTAGCCTCGTGAATGTTGTCCAAAAAGTTTCAATGTCAACAAAATCATTCTCGAGAATTGAGTACAACCACGACGAACACCGAATCTCAATTCATAGCACAAGCAAGAAAAGAAACCTGTACGGCAAGGCTCATCCATCATCTCTTCATCAAAAAGAGCCGGAGGAATACGCTGAACAACAGCAGCAACAACTTTCTTCACATCCTTCTTAGATTTATTCACCTAACCCAAGATAGAAGCGAAGCGCTTGTATCTCAAAGATCGGAAACATCTTCGAAAGCTTTTTTCTTCCTTTTGCTGGATTCCAAGGACTTAGTCTTCGATGGGCAAATGGCAGGAGAAGAAGTGTCGCCAGTGATACCTTTAGCCTTATCTTTCTTCGAGGCCCTCTTCCTCCGAGTTTTAGAAGGAGCAGCAGAACAACCGGCCACAGCAACGGCTGGAACCTTTTTGTCCACACCTGGTGGGCGAGATCAAAGGGTGGTTTCGGCACCATGTTCAGAGAACACACGGTTCACTCTCTTCTTGTGTTTCACAATGTGCTTATAGGCCTTATATTCATTCAAGGTGAATTCGCCGACCATATCTGTAACCTTCTCTTCAACTTCGAGGATGAAATCATCTAGGCTCTGACCATCCTCAAGTCGTAAATTGAATCGCGGAAATGGCACCTTCTGGGAAGCCCAATCCACCTCAAGAAAAACAATATCTGAAGGTTTCCAACCATGCGACAAGGGCCACACTCAAGCTGCAACAAACTCTTCAATAGCGTCGCGACCGCCAAGAATGGTCCTGGCAAGGAAGAAGCCATTCTCGCAGGCCTTGAAACCAAGGGCCCAGCTGTTAAATGCAGCAGTGCTAACAGCGGTCACTAGGGCCATTGGCGAATAGAACGGGTAGGCCGGACCGGTGTAGCCAGGAATCTTAGACATATCAACCTTCAGATAAAACCAATAGGATCGCCAATCTTCGGGCAAATTGGTCTTACTGCAAGGGGCAAGCTGAATGCGAGTAAGATCAAACGAATTCTTTCTTCGAGTATTGAAGGTGCAGCAACCATAGTCGCTTCTAGAAGTTTCGTTGAGCTTGAGGATATCCTTCTCAATAACAAGCTTGAAGAGACGAGCGAAAACATCAGCGCCAGCAGTAGACTTGAAAGTCTTCATGATCCAGAAAAACTTGAGAGTTCGAGGAAAAGAATTAGGTGTTAGCTGGTGTATCTTCACGTAGAATTTCGAGAATAGCGGGAAGAAGAGTATCGCATGGAAATCCGAGACCACAGATGAAGAAATCCCTAAAAACAACAATCTCATCTGCCTCGGGAGAAGGGGTCTCCTCTTCAGAAGGTGGACGACCATCACCAGAAGGAAAGAAACCAGCCTCTTCATATTCTTTGATAAGTTCGCTGGTAACTTTGGACTTCCCGAAGACAAGGGCCGAAGGGTATGAACCTTTCGAGGAGATCAGCTCATTCAAATTGACTTCGACATTAGAAAGATCTTCACCACCATCGGATTTGTTTCCGGATCGTATCTCTCCATCTTCGCGACTGCCGGAATCTCGAATGGCTTCAGCAGCCGGGTCACTTGTACTGGGGGGAGCATTTTCTTTCGAAGGTGGGACACCAGTGGCAGCTAATTCTTCGGCGGTCATTGGTCTAGCAGTACTTTTAGTACGAGCCACCTTTTCGGAAGAAAAATAAATGCGAAACACATATTAATTTACAGAAAGCGAAAAATCTATGAAATAATTAGATACCGCTCAAAAGTATAAGGAAGGCAAGTAAAATACCTTGGAAAACCGAAGAAATCACCGAACTTCAGGGGTCTTAAGACGAAAAAGCTTTGCGCTGCGAATGCTTTGAAACAGCGGAGAAAGCAGCGAAACGGTGAAACAAAGTTACCGCGCCGGGCCTCTATTTATAGGGGAAGAGGGGGGTAGTTTCAAGAAGGTGTCTCGAGATGACCGTTGCGCATTTCAAGGGGGACGTATGTACACTCTGATGTTCCGAGGGTGACGTTTTTTACCGAAATTCTGAGAATTGTTCGTGGAAACGGATCGTCGGAGTCAACCCGCTTCCCCGAGGGGCTAGTATTGGGGAATTGGGTAAAAACCTTTCACCCTCGAAACTTCGGAGGTGTCGAGACTCTGGCGAATTCATGGAAGTGTGCAGAAATGAGTCAAGGAGAGATTTCACTTTCATGATTTTTATATGATTCGCTAACCTCATGATCATGGTAAACAATCGCCGAATGACCACGTAATCGCAGAGATCTGTTTCTTGTTTTCAGGGCAGCAAGAATTTCGGAGAATATCACAGAATCAGGAAGCTATGGCGGCGGAAACTTCGGAGATATCCACAAGGTCGAAGGACTTCACTTCGGCTGTGACTTTGGAAGCTCGATTCGGGAATCTTGGTGACTGATAACTTTCGCGAATGAAGAGCCGAAGGTCAAGAGGAGACTCAGTCAAACGCGAGGCATCAAAAGTCCGGGTTCGAAGTGTGAACTAGTGACCGGCTTGTAAATATGTGAAATTAGTTCCGCAAATCACGGGATGTAAAAGACATTCATGTATGTGTTCACACTTGGAATATTCTTTAGATTCGAGGGTAATCTCGGAATGTAAAAGTCCCTTCGCCTCCCTATAAAAGGGGGTTCGAGGGCACGTGTAAAGGGATTCACAACTTTTGAGGTGAGTACAGACTTTTGGAGATTCTTTGTCTCCGTGCTCCCACTCACTTTCGCGCATTCATTGAAACTTTCTTCACTCGTGTTTGGGGGTCCCTTCCGATTTTCGCCCTCAACAAGAGCTAAGATCATATATCATTAGACCTCTGACCAACTAATCCAAATTATAATTGACTTCTTTATCTGATATTAAAGCTATCTCACTGATCTAGAAAGCCAGCAGAATCTTTTTTGCGTCATCCTCACTATGGATCTATCATGAAGGTTTAGGCAGGTTCATGCAAAGATCAAAGAAGCTCACTCAGTCGGGCATAGACAAAAGGAAAATGCAGGATATTTTGTTTTGGTATGTTCACTATCAGTTTTACGCTCAAAAAGAAAGTAGTTTCGCTACAGAGAGGTCCACAAATTTAGATCCATAGTGGCGCACTGCGGGCGGCAAGAGGAGGGATCAATACCGAGAACGGCGAGGCAAGGCAATGAGGGACAAATGGGACGAAAGAAAGAATAGATCGAAACCCATACCTTCCTTACTCATTGCTTGGGGCACGGACATCACCGATTACGCATGATCTGTCATTGCCATCCTGCAATTGCAAACCATGACTCGTGAGGGAGGAGTTGATCTTGGCATGCGCGGAGGGCAACACGAGATACAAGAGCACGAGAGAGACGAAGATGGAGAGAGGAGAGGGAGGGCGGGGGATAAGTTTGGCGTCCCCGCACCCACGTGGACAGATCGCGATGTGATAGCGCGCCATGGAAGCACCGCGAGGATGGCTGGATCGATGTGATCTATTTCGCTCCGATGGGCTAGCGTGATCGACCGGGGAAGGGGAGAAGCCTGACAGAGAAGAAAAGAACAAAGCGAGTAGACGAGATTGGCGGGGAGTAATGACGACAAGCGGGTACATAGGCGGGGGTGGGTCCGACGTGGAGTGCGCTGTGGGTGAGTAATGCGATGTCGGGTAACAAAACATTACAATTTTGGTAGAAGCACGTTCCAAATTGTGATTTTTATGGTCTTCCACCCTATCCACTCCCCAAAGTGTTGGGGAATTGGGTAAAAACCTTTCACCCTCGAAACTTCGGAGATATCCAAACTCTGACGAATTCATGAAAGTGTGAAGAAGTGAGCCAAGTGGGCTGCGCTTTCATGATTTTCTATAAGATCGCTAACCTCCTAATCATGGGCGAAGCAATCGCCGAATGAGCGAATCATAGATACATTTCTTGTTTTCGTGACGAAGAGTTTCGGAGAATATCGCAGAATCGGGAAACTATAGCGGCGAAGACTTCGGAGATATCCACAGGGTCAGGACTTCACTTCGGCTATGACTTTGGAAGCTCGATTCGGGAATCTTGGTAACTGATGACTTTCGCGAATGAAGAGCCGAATGTCAGGAGGAGACTCAGTCAAGCGCGAGGCATCAAAAGATCGGGTTCGAGGTGTGAACTGGTGGCCGGCTTGTAAATATGTGAAATTAGTTCCGCAAATCACGGGATGTAAAAGACATTCATGTACATGTTCACACTTGGAATATTCTTTAGATTTGAGGGTGATCTCGGAATGTAAAAGTCCCTTCGCCTCCCTATAAAAGGGGGTCCGAGGGGCACATATAAAGGGATTCACAACTTTTGAGGCGAGTACAGACTTTCGGAGATTCTTTGTCTCCATGTTCCCGTGCACTTTCGCGTGTTCGTTCGTAAACTTTCATTCACTCGTGTTCGGGGGTCCCTTCCGACTTTTTTGACCCCCCAACATTGGCGCCCACCGTGGTCTCAGCCGATAAACAACTCACGGTGCCTCCACAGAAAAAGTCCAAGAAGAACACACCCACTGAGGTTGACCAAGAAGATCACCACGTCGAAGAAGACAATGGAAACTCTCTCACTGCAGAACCTTCGCAGATCTCAGACCAGGAAAGGAGAGCAAAACTTGAAGCCCTCCAGAAGGCACGAGCTGAGAAAACTGCGCATACTTTGGAAGCATTCACCGAAGAAGAAGCTGAAGAGGAAGATGACGAGGATGTGGACAGACAACTAGAAGCAGTAAATCAAAAAGTGCTAATGCTTCAGAAGGAGAGGGAAAGATTCGCGAGCCAGCTGGAAGCAAAAAGAGCCTCGGAGAAACTGGAGAAACTTAACCAGGCAAAAGAGCAACTAGAAAAAATGCAAAAAGAAATCGAAGAAATGAAAGAACAAGAAAACAGTTCACTATGGCGCGATTTGCCATACCAGAGCTCTGGCCAGCACAAAAGAACCCCAAGAGAAAACTTCTTCTCGGGCAATGGAATCTCGCAATTCGCAGACCCAGAATCGCCACTTTCACTAGGATTGCAAACAACACCATGGCCACCGAAGTACAAACTAGTTTCTCTCCCGAAATACAATGGATATGGAAACTCTAGACAGTTCCTTATGAGCTATGAAGCAGCTGTGAATTCAGCAGGTGGAGATGATGTTGCACTAGCCAAATCTTTCATCATTGCTTGCGAAGGCCCAGTCCTCAATTGGTACTCTCTGCTACCTCCACACTCAATCTGTAGTTGGATTGATCTCAAGACAAAGTTCATCCAAGCTTTCCAAATATTCCATGAAACAGCGGCAAAATCATCAGACCTATATAATTGCAAGCAAAGAGATAGAGAGCCATTGCAGAATTTCGTAAGAAGATTCATGCAACAAAGATCTCAGATCCCAGGAGTAGATGACAAGACAACAATACAAGCGCTAATCAAAGGTCTGACTCCAGGACCAACAGCTTCGCACTTGACCAGAAAAGAGCCTAAAAGCATTGAAGAGCTCTTTGACGAATTAGAACAATACATCAAGTCTGATGAAGATCATCGAAGAAGAGTAGCCGAACGAAATCAAGCAAGACAAGGCAACATAGGAACAGAATGGAGGCCTCAATTCCAAAATCCACGAAACATCAACAACGTGGAAAATCCCTCGTCACAATTCAATCAAGACAACAGACCAACCACAAGAGGGGGTTTTACTTCAAGAGGAAGAGGAAGGGGAAGAGGACCTCCGAAAGTTCAGAACCATGACCCAAGAGATCCATACTTTTACTGCAAATATCACAGAAGGGGCCATAGCACCGAAGCGTGCCCAGAAACTAAAAAGAATATCGCAAGAATCCAACAAGAGAAAACCATGATGTCCATTGCCTCCACAATGCCGAACCAGTTCCGTCAAAACTTCTGGCAACCACAGCTCATGGGTCCTCAGCCAAGCCCAATTCCAATTCAGCAATTTCAACAAGCACAATCATCCTGGCAGCCTTCGCAACAATTCTTTCCTCAGTCTCAGGCAATTCAAACCATTCAGTAGCCGCAACCAATTCAAGAAATGTTGCCGCCACCACCAGGCAATTCATTGAAGCCAGAGTCAAGTTCGAGAGGCCACAATCTGAAAGCATTGCCTTCCTTTGGAACTATCATGCCTATCACAGGAGGCTCAGCCATGGAGTTCGAAACAAAAAGGCAAAGAAACAACTACTTCAGATCGTGAATAGGTCATCAATGATGGTCGAAGACGACTAGAATGGGCCAAAGTGCCAATAACCTTCACCGAACAAGATTTCAGGTTAAAGTCAACTGACCACAATGATGCCATGGTCATCGAGGTGAATATCGCCAGATGATTAATCGAAAAAGTCTTGGTGGACAATGGAAGTTCGGCAGATATTCTGTTCATGAAAACTTTCGAGAAAATGAGCTTGAGCCCACACATGCTACAGCCACCAGAATACCCACTGCTGGGATTCGGAGGAAAGCCAATCAAACCAATAGGAAAGATACCTCTCCCAGTATCCTTCGGAGATCTGGACAATGCTAGAACCGAGACTCTAACTTTCGACGTGGTCGACATGTATCACCCCTACCTCGCAATCTTCGGTAGAGGATTCATTAACAAGTTCGATGTCGTGATACGACACAGTTCCTATGCATGAAGATCCCAGCACCCAAGGGAGTCATTACAGTGTTCGGTGATCAGCAAGAAGCTAGAAACATAGAGAAGGGCCATACGCCGGGCCAAAGCAATGTACATCACCTGAACTCCACCAAGAAAGAAAAGAACCCTATGTTGAAGCCAAGAGAGATAAAGAAAAAGTTGAGATAGCTGCTGATGGCGAAATGAAGAAAGTGTACTTAGATGACATGCCAGACAGAGCAGTCGTGATAGGGGCTCATCTTAGTCCCGAAGAAGAGAAAGAACTCATTGAATTCCTGAACAAGAACAAAGATGTCTTCGCTTGGTCAGCGAAAGACTTGCAAGGTGTTGACAGGGATATCATTGAACATGCCCTGGACACGGATGAGAAAATAACTCCGAAGAAACAGAAACTCAGAAAAATGTCCGAAGAAAAGGCCAAAGCAGTGGAAGCTGAAGTGCAGAGGCTTCAAGATGCCAAAGTGATTAGGGAAGTCATGTACCTGCTTATTGGCCAACACCGTGCAAGAAGAAGAAGAATGGGAAGTGGAGAATGTGTGTGGACTTCACAGCTTTGAATAAAGCTTGCAAGAAAGATGACTTCCCCTTAGAAAGGGTGGACAAGGTCGTTCATGATGCGCAAGCAATGAAATGCTCTCACTCTGGACATGTTCTCGTGCTATCATCAAATAAAGTGCGAAGAGGCGAGGAGAAAACAAGTTTCATCACTCCTTGGAACTTATTGCTTCGTCGAGAATGCGGAAGGGTCTAAAGAATGCAGGTGCACTTTTCAAGAATGATAGCAATAGTGCTTCATCCTCGACTTGGAGAAATATTCTAGCATATGTACGATATAGTCGTTAAAAGCATTCAAAGAAGAGACCACATCGGTGATTTAGCGGAAACCAGCGAACCTTAGAGCAGCAAGCCTTAAGTTAAATCTAGAAAAGTGTGTTTTTTGCATTCACAAAGGAAAAGTCTTGGGCTGCTTGGTTTTGACAAAGGGTATTGAAGCAAATCCCGACAAAATCAAGGCTCTGGTTGAGATGCAAGATCCCGTTTCGGTGAAAGATGTACAGAAGCTGACAGGGAGAGTGGCTGCCCTTAACAAATTCATTCCCAGAGCTGCAGAGAGAAGCCTACCTTTCTTCCAAGTTCTCTGAAGTTCCAAGAATTTTCAGTGGTCCGAATCTTAGAAACAAGCCTTCCAAGAACTCAAAGACTATTTATCGAACATGACCAAATTGTGCCCTCCAGAGCCAAAATCACCACTTCTTCTGTACTTATCTACTTCCAATTCAGCCGTAAGTGCTGTGCTAGTGCAAGAGAAAGAAGAGGATGGAAAGTTGAAACAAATCCCTGTATATTTCGCTTCAGAGGCTCTTTTAGGATCCAAACTTTTTTTACTCTGAACTAGAGAAGATAGCGTATGCAGTCGTTATGGTAGTAAGAAAATTGAGGCATTACATCGAAGGTCACAGAATAAGAGTTATCACGAATCAGTCGCTGAATGACCTGTTCACAAACAAAGAGTCATCAACCCAAATTGTCAAGTGGGCGGCTGAGCTATCAGAACACACTGTGGACTTCGAAAGAAGAAGTGTAATTAAATCACAAGTCTTGGCCGATTTCGTCGTGGACTGGACATCGCCAACTCAGAATCCTGGTGAAGATATAGTCACGCCATGGGTGGTGCACTGTGATGGGGCTTGGTGTGACAAGGGTGTCAGCGTAGCAGCGATCGTAACATATCCAACTGGAGTTGTAATAAGATATGCCGCCCGACTTGATTTCGCAGATGATGTGCCTTCTACGAACAACACAACTGAATACGAGGCTCTACTCCTATCTCTAAGAAAGATGAAAGCTTTGGGCCAGCAAACTTTTATCATTAAGACAGATTCCAAAGTCATCCAAGAACACATTGAGAAAGAGAGCGAAGCAAGGAATCCAGTATTGGTGAAATATCTTGAGAAAGTCAGAGAAATGGAGAAGCATTTCAAGGGCTACTCAGTCCATCATATACCAAGAAATGACAATAACGAAGCAGACAAACTAGCGGCGAAAGCATTTCGAGAACAACTGCAATGCCTCCGGACGTGTTCTTCGAAATCATCAAAGAACCATCCATCAAAGACCCAAAGCCAAAAACTGTGAACAGTATAGAAACTCATGATTGGAGGGCCGAAATCATGGCATACCTGAGGGGCCACTATGAACCACAAGATGAGTTGGAGGAAAAAAGGCTAAGGCAAAGAGCAAGAGGATACGCTGTAGTGAATGGGGAACTTTACAAGTCCGGAGTTAGCGAACCGTGGCTAAGGTGCATAACCTCCGAAAAGGGTGTAGAACTTCTTAAAGAAATTCATAGTGGATTTTGTGGTGCACACATAGGCACAAGAGCACTAGCGGGCAAAGCAATAAAGCAGGGATTCTTTTGGCCCTCCATAAACCTTGATGCAAAGAAGTTGGTTCAGGAATGCGAAGCCTGCCAAAAAATAGTGAATCAGCAGAACTTACCATCTATGCCAGTTCATCTAATTCCACCATCATGGCCTCTGCAAAGGTGGGGAATGGACTTGGTTGGGCCATTGCCGACAGCTCAAGGGAACTGCAAGTTCGCAACAGTAGCAGTCGACTATTTCACCAAGTGGGTGGATGTGAATGCATTGGCGAATATCACTACACCAACAGTTCAGAAATTCTTCTGGCAAAACATAATCTGTAGATTCGGAGTCCCAAGGGAGTTAACTATGGACAATGGAAAATAGTTCGACTGCTACTCCTTCAAGGAATATTGCAAGACGCTGGGCACTCACGTGAAATACTCCTCAGTCTACCACCGTCAATGGAGTAGAAAGGCGAATGGGCTGATCTTTTCGGGAATCAAGAAATGCTTGTATGATCAAAGAAAAGGCAAGTGGATAGATGAGTTGTCGAGGGTAATCTGGTCTCACAACACAACAGTGTCGAGGGCAACAGGTTTCACGACTTTCCGTTTACTATTTGGGACCGAGGCAATGACACCAGAAGAAATAAAGAATGAAAGTTTGAGAGTTCGTGGCGAAGAAATCGAAGAAGTTGAAATGAAAATCGAGAAGGTCATGATCGAGCTTACAATTCTCGAAGCCTCAAAAAACATTGAGAAATACCAAAAAGAGCCTAAGGCATGGAAAGATAAGAAAGTAGTCAGGAAAGACATCAAGGATGATGATTTAGTGTTAAAAAGGAAGAAGAATTGGGAGAATCCCGGGAAACATCAGGAATCTTGGGAAGGACCCTACATAGCAAAAGAAACTAGCATGCCAGGAGCTTTTCGCTTAATAGACCAAACCGGCGAAGAACTGCCACATTCGTGGAATGCAGACAACCTAAAGAGGTACTACCCTTGAGAATCATGAAAGTAGTTAGATTTAGTATTCAGCATTTCCTTTCGCAAATTTAGATTCCATGAAATTGTAAAAGCCTGAACCACGGAGCTATAAGTGGTTTCGGGAACAAAAATATTTACTTCTCGCATTTACCTTAGAATAAAAAGGACCGTACCCTTTTCCTTGCAAAGGGGGCCCTAAATCAAGGGGCAAGGTTTTTAACGAGGCGGATCCTATGTAAATACTCTTTATGTTACATATATGAAAGGAGCTTCCACCCAAAGTTTTTGTGTCTTGCGAAATTCCATCGTGTGAAAGAAAAGTTCGTGAAAGGCTCAGTGATAGCCGAAATTCCATCGTGTGAAAGAAAAATTCGTGAAAGGCTCAGTGATAGCCGAAATTCCATCGTGTGAAAGAAAAGTTCGTGAAAGGCTCCGTGATAGCCGAAATTCCATCATGTGAAAGAAAAGTTCATGAAAGGCTCCGTGATAGTCAAAATTCCATCGTGAAAAAGAAAAATTCGTGGAAGGCTTCGTGATAGCCGAAATTCCATCGTGAAAAAGAAAAATTCGTGAAAGGCTCCGTGATAGTTGAAATCCCTTTATGTGAAAGAAAAAGTTCGCGAAAAGGCTTCCTGATAGTCGAGATTTCAAAAGTGAAAGAGAAGTTTTTGAGAAGAGGCTCCTTCATAGCCAAAGGCTTCGTGAAAGCCTTGATCCCACCGTAAAGGGACATCCTACCGAAAGGCCTGAGACAACAAGAAGTTGTGGCCTAGATCCCACCGTAAAGGGACATCCTACCGAAAGGCCTGAGACAACAACAAGTTGTGGCCTAGATCCCACCGTAAAGGGACATCCTATCGAAAGGCCTGAGACAACAAGTTGTGGCCTAAATCCCAGAGCAAAGGGATATCCTACCAAAAGGGCGGAAATAACAGAAGATTATGGCCCGAAAAGTTTAAACGTCTTGGCATAAGATTTTCGTGAAAAAATTTATAAAGTAGCAATTAATTTTTTCAGTTCTAAGAATTAATGGGCATAGTGGTAAACATCCCCGAGCAAATCTATGAAGTTATGTCTATTCAGAAAAGTTTTTTAGCCAAAAATGATGAGCTAAGGGGCTCAGCTATCATTTGTGAGAATAGCAAGCACACAAATTGGTTGAAGCAACTGAAAGTTACGATATCAACCTGGGCAAGTTCGCCGTTCAGGCGTAAGTCCACAAAATTCGTGAATCAAATTTTGTCGACTCACAATCTAATGAAATGCAAATTGTTACGCGTTAAGAGGAACCAAAGCAAGCAAAAGGAAACACAAATGAAATTTTGCATGAAAACGGCAAGGTGGGAAGGGTGACGTTTTTTCTTAAAAAATGAGTTTATTGCCTTAGTTTCATACAAAATTTCATAAAAGTATAGTTAAACAGCTTTGAAGAGCCACAAAGTCAAAAAGGTAATTCGACAATGCGGCCTGGACTCCGGCCACGATTTTCTGCAACATCACTAGCATAAGCAAAGCTGCAATCGCCGCTTATGGGGCTAGGGGGCTCCGTCTTCACCGAAGGCGCGCGAACTTGAGGCTTCAGTAGCAAGAGCATAACCATCGCATTGAAGAAAAAACCAACTTAATTGAAAGCTACGCATCGAGAAGTATTAACAACAATAAAGCCAAAAATCAGAGAATTTGCATCCAGGATGAGCTTCTTTGTACAAGTGCCAACCTCGCCACTAACTATCTGGTCCTGGTGATGAATTCGCAAAGGTATGATGTCCTGCACAGGCCCACCTTGCAGGACATGCGCAGGTTAAAATTTACAAGACAAAAGTTTAGAAGGCGTCACAACCCACAAATATACAAGTTTGCAGCTTTTTAACATCAAAAGCAAAAGTTCGGATAAGTTTCCGCTCATCCAACAATGTCAACCTTCGGAGAACTGGTGCGTTGATCAGAGCTTTCTTCTTCTCCGCCATCTTGGTTGCCACTGCTGCTACTACTGTTGCCACTTCCTTCACTTCTCAAACCATCCTCCTCATTGCCAGTGTCATTGTCCCCCTCAGATTCAGAAGTTGCTTCTTGGACCTTCTCAGCTTCGGCGCGCATTTCTTTATGAATCATCTGAAAAAGGAACAAAAGAAGTAATTTGTATCAAGAAAAAAGATGTCTATAAAACACTAGAAGTTTAACAAAGTTTAGAGAAATAACCTCCTCAAGCTTATCACGGGCAACCTTCTTCGCAAATTCCTTTCCACTTGCAATCCAGAATTCCTTCGCGAATTTGACTTTCAGAGCACGGACATCTTCATTAGCTTGGATAGCTGAGGTACCCGCAGCATATGGGAATCGTGAGAGTGCTCTACGAAACTTCAGAAGGTCTACGCAGTCAAAATCAGAGAGAAGTTTGAGTAGGCTTTCCACAGAAAAAAATGCAGTGAAATCGCTAGCTCCTGAAATAACGCTTGGAAGAGCCTAGAACTCTTTGAGCATCCAGTCCATCAAATCAGAGATATCATCACTTTCAGGAAGTGGGGTCGAACGGGTGCCAAATTGCCTCAGAGCTTCCTTATATTCCTCAAACAAAAGCTTCAAGTTTTGCTTGACTTCAGCAACATCCTTATTCAAAGTCTCGCTCCGCTCAGACAGAGCCTTCTCAAGATCTAGAATCGCCTGTTCTTTCGTGCTCAAGGTTTTCGCGAGGTCAATGTTCTTCGTTGAAAGCTCGGCATTAGTGCTACGAAGCTCGTCAATAGTCTTCGTGCTTTTATCAGCATCTCTGCTAAGATTTTCAATCATCTTAAGGTCATCCTCACGAGTTTTGTTAAGTTTTTCGTGATCCTTCTTTGAGTCACGAAGAGCAGCTTCAGCAAGTTTCTTCTCTTCCTGGCATTTCTTCAAAGAATCTACTAGCTCAGCAATTCGTTTCTCCAGTTCGAGGTTTGAAGCATGTGCCTTGTTTAAGTCACGCTTCAACTTTTGAGATTCATCGTTGAGCTTTCCAGCAAGTTCCTCCTTTTCGATGAGCCTTTCAGAGACAACCTTACCAACAATTGCTGTCTTCAGATTATAAATATGGTTGAATCTAGAAAGGTCCGAGGAGGAGTGCTTTCGCACATTTTCTTCAAAACCTGCGAAAACCAGAGAGAATCAGTAACAAGATTAGTAAGGGAAGTAAGAAGATTGGCAGAAAATAAAGATGAAAACAACCAACAAACCTTTTGCATTAAAAGTCTTCGAGGGTCCTTGAATGGCAGGGTCAGAAACTGTCAAAGATTTCTGAAGTGAAGAAGAAGATTGCTTCTCAGCAGTAATAATTGTTTTGGCAGTCAAGCGGAGTTTTTTCTTCGGAGCATCTCTCCCTGTTTCACCCACAAGTTTAGGGGACTTCCACAACAAAGAAAACTTAGGACTACCACCGTCCGCACCAACCACCTCACCACTAACACTTAACAGTTCACCTCAAAAAGACGTACCAAAGCTCTCGTTGTAAGCTGTGACTGAGGGAGTAGGATCTTGCTCGTCGGGAATTTCTTCGCGAGTTCCAACCAGGGAAGGATCTTCAAGCAAACCACCGCTTTTACTCACTGTACGCTCCAAGTCTTCGGCAAACTTTGGAGAATCCTCATCATTAGTAGCAAGAGCTTTGGAAGTGCCAGCCTCAACCTCAGCCTCAGCGGGAGCAGGGACAGTAGAATCACCAGGAGTCCCCCGAGCTTCGAGGACAATGTCTGAAAAAGTTCCAACATCAACAAATTCGTTCTCAGAACCCGGAGTATAAGCATGACAAACTCCGAATCTTAATTCACAGCACAAGCAAGAAAAAAAAACCTGTTCGGCGGGGTTCATCAATCATCTCGTCATCAGAAAGTGCGGAGGGAATACGAACAACGAATGAAACTTTCTTCACTTTCTTGGATTTCTTCACCGCCTAACCCATAAGACTGGAAGCCGCTTGCATCTCAGCGTCGGAAACATCTTCGGAAGCTTTCCTCTTCCTTTTGTTGGATTCTAAGGACTTAGTCTTCGACGGGCAGATGGCAGGATAAGAAGTGTCGCCGGTGCTACCTTTAGCCTTATCTTTCTTCGAAGCCCTCTTCCTTCGAGTCTTGGGAGGCAGTAGAACAACCGCCACGAACGGCGGAACCTTCTTGTCTACACCCGGTGGGCGAGATCGGAAGGCGGTTTCTGCACCAAGTTCTGAGAACACGCGGTTCACTCTCTTCTTGTGCTTCACGATGTGCTTGTATGCCTTATACTCATTCAGAGTAAATTCGCCAACCATATTCGTGACCTTTTCCTCGACTTCAAGGATAAAATCATCTAGGCTCTGATCATCCTCAAGTCGCAAGTTAAATCGCGGAAATGGCACCTTCTGAGAAGCCCATTCCACTTCGAGAAAAACAACATCTGAAGGTTTTCACCCATGTGACAGTGGCCAGACTCGGGCTGCAACAAATTCTTCAATGGCATCGCGGCCACCAAGAATGGTGCTGGCAAGGAAGAAAACATTCTCACAATTCTTGAAACTAAGACCCCGGCTGTTAAATGTCGCAGTGCTAACAGAGGTCACCGGGCCCATTGGCGAATAGAATGGGTAGGCCGGTCCAGTGTAGCCAGGAACCTTAGACATATCAACCTTCAGGTAAAACCAATAGGATCACCAATCTTCGGGCAAATTGGTCTTACTGCAAGGGGCAAGTTGAATACGGGTAAGATGCTGAAATGCATTTTTCCTTCGAGTATTGAAGGTGCAGCAACCATAGTGAGCTTCATAGAAGTTCCCATCATTGAGCTTGAGGATATCCATCTCAGTAACAAGCTGAAACAGACGTGCGAAAACATTAGCACTAGCAGTACACTTGAAAGTTTTCATGATCCAGAAGAACTTTGAGAGTTCCAAAAAAGAATTAGGTGTCAACTGGTGTATCTTCACGGAGAACTTATCAAGAATAGAGGGAAGAACACTATCACAGGGAAATCTGAGACCATAGACGAAGAAATCCCTGAAAACAACAATTTCATCCGCTTCGGGAGAAGGGGTCTCCTCGTCAGAAGGTGGACGACCATCACCGGAAGGAAAGAAACCAGCCTCCTCGTATTCCTTGATAAGTTCGGTGGTAACGTTGGATTTTCCGAAAACAAAGGCCATGGGATATGAAGCTTTCGAAGAAATCAGATCACTAAGATTAACTTCGACGTTAGAGAGATCCTCGCCATCCCCGGACTCACGACCAGATCTAATCTCTCCATCCTCGCGACTGCCAGATTCTTGAACAGCTTCGGCAGCCTGAGAACTTGTGCCAGGAGGAATGTTCTTCGATGTCGGAGGAACGCCAGCTTCAGCCAACTCTTCGGAAGTCATTGGTCTCGCGGTACTTTTGGTACGAGCCACCTTTTCGAAAGAAAAACAAATGCGAAACACATATTAATTTACAGAAACGAAAAATATATGAAATAATTAGATACCGACCAAAAGTATAAGAAAGGCAAGTAGAATACCTTTGAAGATCGAAGAAGTCGCCAAACTTCGGGAATCTTGAGACGAAAAGCCTTGCGCTGCGAATGCTTCAAAAGTGCGGAGAAAGCGGCGAAACAGTGAAACAAAGTTACCGCGCCGGGCCCCTATTTATAGGGAAGAGGGGGGGTAGTTTCAAGAAGGTATCTCGAGATGACCGTTGCGCATTTCGGGGGGACGCGTGTACACTCCGACGTTCCGAGGGTGACGTTTTTTACCGAAATTCTGAGAATTTTCGTGGAAACGGATCATCGGAGTCAACCCGCTTCCCTGAGGGGCTAATGTTGGGGAATTGGGTAAAAACCTTTCACCCTCGAAATTTCGGAGATATCCAAACTCTGACGAATTCATGAAAGTGTGAAGAAGTGAGCCAAGTGGAGACTGCGCTTTCATGATTTTCTATAAGATTCACTAACCTCCTAATCATGGGCGAAGCAATCGCCGAATGACCGCGGAATCGCAGATCTATTTCTTGTTTTCAGGATAGTAAGAGTTTCGGAGAATATCGCAGAATCGGGAAACTATAGCGGCGAAGACTTCGGAGATATCCACAGGGTCGGAGGACTTCACTTTGGCTATGACTTTGGAAGCTCGATTCGGGAATCTTGGTAACTGATGACTTTCACGAATGAAGAGCCGAATGTCAAGGGGAGACTCAGTCAAACACGAGGCATCAAAAGTCCGAGTTCGAGGTGTGAACTGGTGGCCGGCTTGTAAATATGTGAAATTAGTTCTGCAAATCACGGGATGTAAAAGACATTCATGTACGTGTTCACACTTGAAATATTCTTTAGATTCGAGGGTAATCTCGGAATGTAAAAGTCCCTTCGCCTCCCTATAAAAGGGGGTCCGAGGGGCACGTGTAAAGGGATTCACAACTTTTGAGGCGAGTACAGACTTTCGGAGATTCTTTGTCTCCGTGTTCCCGTGCACTTTCGCGTGTTCGTTCGTAAACTTTCATTCACTCGTGTTCGGGGGTCCCTTCCGACTTTTTTGACCCCCCAACATTAAGCCGGCCCGATTTGGTGAGAAATATTTTCAATTATTTTGGGTCTTTATATAGTATAGATATAGATACCTGAAGCGAAGCGAAAATCCGGTAGAACTTCGCTGCTTCCTCCACCCCACCCCTCCTCTCTTCCTTCTTCTCTCTACCCTCTGTTTCTTTTTTCTGAATTTTTAGAACATTTACACAGCTGCGAAATCTTGGTAAAAAAGAAAAAAATAGAAAAAAATTCTAAAGCAGCGACTGCTTCTTGCTGGCTGCATGAAAGCAAGGAAGGAGGAAGGATGGAATGATTTGCAGACGAAGCAAGGCGCATAAAGGTATACTATGAGAATGAGATGGCGAGAGGATGCAGAGCATATATGCTGCCCAACTCCATCGCACGCACGCCAACGGCCACATGGCTCTCAACCACATGGGCGTCGCAGCCATCAACCTCATCGCCGCGCTGCTCTCCATCCCCGTCATCGCGACCGGCATCTGGCTCTCGACGCAGGCGGACAACGCCTGCGTGCAGATCCTCCAGTGGCCTGTCGTTGCCCTTGGCGTCGCTGTCCTCGCCGTCGGCCTCGCGGGCTTCGTGGGGGCCTTCTGGCGCCTCCCCTGGCTCCTCCTCGCCTACCTCGTCGCCATGCTCGCCCTCATCCTCGCGCTCGCCGCCCTCGCCGTCTTAGTCTTCGCAGTTACCACCGGCTCCTCAGGCCGCCCGGTCCCCGGCCGGGCCTTCCTCGAGTACGACCTCGACGACTACTCGGGCTGGCTGCGCCGCCGCCTGGACACGCCAGGCCGCTGGGACCGGATCAAGGCCTGCCTGGCCGCCACGCCCACCTGCTCCGACCTCAACCAGACCTCCTCCTACGACACGGCGCAGGGCTTCTTCACGGCCGCCTGGCTCAGCCCTTTGCAGTCGGGATGCTGCAAGCCCCCGACCAGGTGCGGCTACACCTTCGTCACCCCGACCTACTGGATCAGTCCCATCAGCGCCGCCGCCGATCCCGACTGCGCCACCTGGAGCAACGAGCAGGCCAAGTACTGCTACTCCTGCGCCTCCTGCAAGGCGGGCCTACTCCAGAACCTCCGCAGGGAGTGGCGCCACGCCGACATCATCCTCGCCGTCGATGCTGCCGCGCTCCTCGCTGTCTACGCCATGGGCTGCTACGCCTTCCGCACGGCAAAGACCGACGAGCTGTTCCGCCGCTACAGGCAGGGATACACATAACTCAATTTGGTTTCGTCACATGTATGTGTTGTTGATATAGAGCAAATATATACTCACATCATGAACATAAATTACAACGATTAACTACTTTCTTAAACACTTTGGAGATTCCGAGATGAGTGGCATGTGATTCTGGCATTCTGCTCTCACCCAAAATTGGCGCAAGTCGACCAGGCTGGGTCCAGCCTATAGAATTCTAAATGGACCAGGCTCGATGCGCGCACTAGGCACGATCGATGGTGCCTAAGTCCGGCCCGGCACGACAAGTTGATAGTGCTTGGGTTGTCACTCCGGCCCATAGTGCCAGCCTAAGGCACGACTCGATTTTGACCGGTCCATTAACAATTTTTTCCATCTTACTAGCAACAGTGCTCGCGCGACACGTGCGTGGCATAAATTTGTGATATAATAGAACAATTATTTTTACACTCGAGATACACAGTCAATAATAACCTTGGATCTATAGACACACATAAATAGGTTCAATATTATATTTTAGCTATGCTATCTATACTATTTATTCAAACTTTAACAATCCCAGGAAAGGCGTGGTGAAATTTGATATCGACATCAGAGCTCGCCATTGCGCCCCAGCGCAGGATCCGCATCGCGCGGGCGGTGGCTCGGGTAGTTGGGCGGATCGGTGTGCAGCGAGGGGAAGGGATTTAACATTGTCGGGAAAAGAGCGGTGAAATTTGAGATCGATTCGGATCAATTAGGCGCATAAAAATGATAAGTCAAGGGGGGTGTTTAGGGGCTAATTTAAGGTGGCAGGGATCTATTTGTGAAAACCTCAAGAGTCCAGGGGTTTCGGTGGAAAGGAAATAGAGGAAAGGATGGCTGTGGGTGGAAACAGAAAAGCGAGGGAGGGGCTTATGGCAAAGTTGCCATCTCCCTCATGGGAAAATAGAGGAGGCGGATAGGAGTTGGCCGGCTGGCCGCCGGCGGCTTCCATCGGCGACTCTCGGCACGGCGACGGCCGGGGAGAGGGGCAAAATGGAGAGGGTGACGAGGGCAACCGATCTTTCTCTACTATGATATGTAAATATCTTTTGCATTCCCACAACATCGCCATGTCTTGATTACGAATGCAGTGCTTTCCATATTTACATGAAACTTGCCCTTGATCGCAAAGCCTACCCTATGCTTTTACCAGCATCATCATTTATATGCGCTCCCCGCCCACCTCCTCTCACGATGACCTCCATACCCCCATGGGGATGTGGAATCAGGTCAAGACGAGAGCATGTTACAAAGGTGTGCGCAGGTAGCCAGAGTTGACCGGATCCATGTCCACCGAGCTAAGTTCCATGGATCGTTGACATTGGGACATGCTCAACTCCTGTTGACTCCACACCGGCTGCCTCCTCACGACTTTGTTCCGGTTCCCCCTCCAATGCATGCACTATCACTTTGCCGCCTCTCCAATGTAGGTATCTGCAAGTTCTTCTGGATGCAGTTATGATATGATACTATCACTTTAAGTCAAAGATAATAATGAATTCTATGGCCCTCAAGGCAAGTGTGTGGGGGGAAACCATAAATATCAGAACAAAGCATGCTTTTTCCTCAGCCATATAAACTGATAGTTTATCAACCAATCTCATATGTCCTTTCTCTAGAAACAACAACCATCTGGTAAGAGAATGACATCCATCAGTTCTAAAAAAACAATTTATGGAGAACAGACCGTCTCATGTATGTTACAGGAGTACAAAGGTAACTCGCTAATATCAACAACACATATATCAACAGTTTAGATGTATTACACAAAACAACAAACAACACTCTGCAAGTAGAAATGCATTAAAGTGGAAGGAGACCCATACCACTATACCATGGTGTCCCCACGACTGGCTAACAAGATGATTCATCATTTCACATCTTCATCGTTCGAGCACTCAGCAAAGAACATGATAGGAACTGCGTTAGAATGCAAATCTCGTCAGGCTCACCAGGAAGTTGATGTGTGAATAATGAGTCTTTCTTGGACGCATCATTTGCCTACGTTCCTATTTAATCCACATATGACATGAAGGTCGAATGCAGGTCCCTACGCAGAACAGGGTGAACAGTAAATCGGCTATTGTTAAGTACAGTCACATTTTGATAATACTAAAAAGTTAGGAATTAACAAACTCACCCCGGTTTGTTGTGTATATTTCTTCACGCAGCATTAACCTTTGCAATGGCAAAGTGTTCTTCCTTTTTTTTGCGGGGTAGCAAAGTGTTCTTCCTCCTTGAAATCGTTCTAAATCCATGACAACACAGGATCCCCCTTGGAAAGTTGAGTTCTCTGAGCTGCACCATGGGGAGTGGTGCGAGAGGAGCTGCACATCCAACACAATCGGCTCTGTCTGCATAGAAAAGGTAAGAGCAACTCCAGAAGCCTGCAAATTGAGCCCTCCAAAACTCATTTGCAGGCCCAACTGCAAAAAATAGAGGTCCAAAATTGGCACTCAACTCCAGCAGAGATATCAATTCAGGCCTCTATTTTGAGGTGGACCCCACTTGTCGGTCACCACGCCGCACGCATCCAGCTCCCTCTCGACCAAGACCGCCGCCGGCGCTCTGCTCCACCTTCTCTGCCTCTTGCCGCCGTCGCCCCAGCTGCACGGAGCTCCGCTGCCCCTGCGCACAGAGCTCCCCTGCACTCGGAGCCGCGGCATGCGAAGTTGCGCTCGCCGCTCGAAGGCGAGCCCCGCCCGCATCTGCCCCAAGGCCAAGACGTGCCTCTTCCGCCGGCGGTGACCGCGCTAGGGCGCCGCTAGATCCGGCGCCGGGTAGTGGTTGCTTAGAAGTGAAAATATTATGACGAGATCAGTCAGGAACGTCATAAATCGATGACGCTAAATTGTGGTTGCGTCACTAGTCAACATTTTTGTTATAGTGCAAGGAGGTGGGAGGTACAAAAGAAAGACCCAACTAAGCAACTAATGTCATTGTAGGTAGAAGACCCACAATAAACCAACAATCAATACAAACAACCAGCTCAAACAAGGCCATAAGGACAAGCATCATTAAGCAAACAAAAAACTTCACCAGTCAGCACACCGTCAAAGGGACGATGCTGTGACAACTCCCCGAGAAAATACCGTACTATCACCTAAACCAATCCACTTTGGTCATTAGGAGACAATAAAGTACCGTCTCGTTGTAAGTTGCCGGGTCAAAGCCCGGTAAATCACTTGGATAACACACAGAGGATCGAACATATGCATTAAAACTCACACGAAGGCAAGTCCAGAGTACATTACACAAATTAAATCCAAATTTGCCCCGAAGGGTTAATTATTACAAACCATGGTTCATGACATGATAAGTAAAGGTTCAGAGTTCGAAAACAGCGGAATAATAAACTAATGATACGGTAGACATCACAGGAGGCCATTCATGATGCCATCACTCTTCGTCATCTACCCATTCCAGCTCCCAGCTGGGTCGAATCTCTCCAGGACAAACAACATCACCTGCAACAACATTTTATAAAGCAAGGCTGAGTATACTAATACTCAGCAAGACTTAACCGTCAGGTGATAACTACATCACCAAACTCTAGACATGATAGGCTTTTTGCCCGAGGGGGGGGGTCTTTTGCTGAAAAGCAACAAAGAGTAGGTCCTTACTTTCAATATTTTAGCACAAATTCTAGTTAATTATCATTTCTAAGTGAGCCAACTATTGCAATCAAGAATTGTACAATACAATTAATTCACGCAGTAATATTCACATAGTTCCATCATTAAGGGATATCATGGCCAGTTGATTAAGGAGTCTCAGATAACGGTGAGAGGCCGACAATCGATTGATTAAACCCTTGCAAGGTAAACCTAAACACACAGAGCGATGACCTCACAAAGTTGGCACCGACCAGGCACTTCCCAAAAGTCCTCGGCTTGGGATCGAAGCTTACAGTCCCGGGTACATGGCTTATCTGGTATGCCCCACATAGTACATCCAGCCTCACACATGTACCCCCCTCCGGTGGCGAGCCGGGCAGGTGAATACTCAAGATTAGTAATAGTAAGATCCTGCACCGTCTCATTAAGGTACTAGGCTTACCGGTCCCATTCCCGACAAGTGCTTAGTACGTTCAAAAGCTTAGCCCACGAAAGCCACTAGACCAGAGCCCAAATCCCATGCTCTTACCACATGAGCAATTCATTTATAAAGATCTTATGATTCCAACATAAGAGCCTATTCTCATGATGTGAACATCACTCGACTTGTACCGGTCCTATAGCATAGCAGCTATCGACCTAGCATACTAGTAAAAGAGCATAGGTACCTAAAGATCATGCATCTAGGGTTTCAATTCAACTCCTGAAACGTAAATGCACAATCATAGCAAGGTAATTGCATAAGTTTAAAAAGAAGGGTTAATGATCCGGGGCTTGCCTTCATTGGCAAGGTTGGCCTTGGGGCCCTTCCTCGGACTTTGGTCCAGTCCCGAGCTACGCCCACGCATCGCAGCTCACCGCCGCCTCCTTGTCTCCTCCCAAGACGAGCGTATAGCTACCGTCGGGAAGATCTACATGAGGATGCATATGCAAGATTTAATTGACGGTTTTCATTCAATTAATTATAAAACAACATATGACAATCATGAAGTGTATGGTTGGCCATATTCACCTTGACAAACACATATTTGGTATATTCTTTCTATTAAAGTAATGTTGGGTGGTGCTTCATTATTTATTCTTTTTTATAGTGACTGTGTACACATTTATGCAAATTAATTAATTTAAATTCACAAAAACAGCAAGGGTTGGTTCTCAGCTCACATGTATGTTCCACAACACACACATAGGGTCACTAAGTGAGGATGTGGTGATTTTCCAATTTAAATTCATTATGCAGCTTAATTTGGCTTCCAACGTTTTTATCCATAAATTAATTAATAAAACACAATGAGTGGTGTTTCCTAAGCTCTGTAGACCTACACAAAGCCACTGCACAAAACTTCACCTTTTAAAAGAGCTATAAATTAATTATACTAAAAATGACAAATTTTAGCTACCAAAACATGAGAAATGCATATAAAAATAATTAAGCAACAAAAGGATCCCAACTTTCTCACACATGACCTCTGGTCCAAACCTAAGCTATGAAACCAACAAATGTAGCAAGGGCTACTCTAGATCTTGAACTATGCATTTACATGTAAAACTAAGCATAAATCAAGAATAAATATTTATGACAGTTATAAAATTGTGATTAATTCACCAGAGGTGTATTTAGGCATAAAAAGATCATATCCAGAAGTTGGGCACAAAAACTTATTTATTTTAAGCTATAAAAATCATTATGGCAGATATAGCATAAATGCAAAATAAATCATAGTAAAAGATCTACTTAGTAACGTTGTGCAAATTTTGGTGTAGAGCCTAGAAATAGCATGGATCACAACATATCCAAAGAGCAGCTCAAGATCACATGTAAATTTTGAACTACAGCAAATCTAGGTCAAACTTATTTCAATTTTTCATGCAAAATCTATCACTCAAAAGTAGGGTCATGCTTTGTAAAAGTTGTAGATTTGGTCACAAGGAAACCAACAAAATTAGTTTTGCCTTTTTATAATTTTCCTACGATTTTCTATGATTTTTCTAAGATTCAGCCCTTCACCATAGATCTAGAAGAAACAGTTTTACGAACAGGTCCTCGGATTTCGCAGATAGACCCTCAAGATGAAAACTTAGATTGCAATTGGGTCCCTGGCGCCATGGCCGGCGGAGGGAGCTCGATTCCGGCGAGGGGAAGGCTCGGCTCGGCCGGGAAAGGGCGGAGGAGGCACGAGTGATTACCTGGGGTTCGATTCCGAGGGTTGGTTGTGGCGGAGGAGCGGCTGGCGGTGGTGCTTGGCGTGTGACGGCGGCCCAGCTGGCCGCTGCTCGGTAGCGTCTCCGCTGGAACAAGGAGCGAGCCGGAGAGCTTTAGCAGGGGCCAAGGGTGTTGTAGGGTGGCTCGGAGGTGGGTGTGGTCGGCCGGGGAGCTGAGGAGCGTGAGCCGTAGTGGCCAGTGGCGGCGTGTCTGTCTGTGGCGGCGCGCAATTGCTCGTCTGGAGGCGTCACTTCATAAATAGGCAGATGTGGGTGGCTTCGACGCTAAGGAATCGCTGGGGTGGGGGTCCGGCGGACGGGCGTATCGGCACGCCACGTGGCGCGTGAGGACAGGCCAGTGAGGGGTCCCACGCGAGTCCCGAGGAAAAGGGCGCGATGGAGGGGCCCGGACCAGGACTGTCCGCACGTGCCTCGTGTTCTTGATAGCAGGGCTGGCTCGGACGCCGAGGCGCAGATCGATCGCGAGCGTCAGCGCTGCTAGCAGCGCGGAACGCCGGGCGGGCGCCGTGGCACATGACACTCTAGAGCCGAGCAATTTCCAATGGTCCAACGCGATTTGACCAAGGGAAAACTCCAAAAATTTAAACTGCGCTCGAAAAATTTTGACTACCAAAGTTGTAGATCAAGCTACCCTCTACAACATTTGCAAAGGTCAACATATGGTTTGGTGATTGGTTTGGCTTGGAACGCGTCGCAAAGTTCAGCATTTGCATGGCTCAAATCACTATTTATTTGGCCTTTGACTGAGTTTTTGCATGTCTTGCAATCAAAATCTCAAATGCCGCCAATTATGAAAAGTGTGTCCCTCAAAAAGACGAACAACTTTTATATTGGCCGATTTTTGAGTGTTTAAATGAAATTTGGAGAACACGGCAAAAGTTCTAAGAAAGGTTCAAGGCACTAGGGGATTTGACCATGCTAATGCGTGTTGACTTGCGTAAGATGATCATTAGTGATTGTCGGCTAGGTTTTCGAGGTGATGACCTTGGTTGACCAAGGTTTGACCAAAGTCATCGTGTTTGACTCGGTTGACTAGGTCATTAGCACTAATAATGCTAATTAAAAACCTAGGGCGTCACAGATGCTGCACATTGTTAATAGGGTTAGAAAGGATCCTCCTAAGCTTGGTTGTGATGCTTGCTTCTTCAAACACTAAGGGTTGGCTTGAAGAGATGAACTTGTAGCTTCATTCTTCGGATGACTTGAGGAGGCTTTAGGTCAGGTGGCACAGATCATCTACCATTTTGAATAAAAGAAGAGTAGGATGTCACTTTGGAATAAGATTATAAGAATCAAAGAAAAGAATCCCAAGCGAGAGATTCAAATGGGAAGATATATATATTGAAAACAAATTGGAGGGGTAAATATGTGTACAAGGATAAGTATAAATAAGAATATCAAGGAGGATTTGAGAAAAGAAAAGGATCAAAGAGTGAGAATAATTCCCAGAATGGTCAAGGGTAAGGTAGTAATTGTTTTTATAGCAAAACAGACCTTAGGAAGCAACCATTTCATCTAAGCTTACGTCATATAGTCGATACAGCTTTGATACCACTTCCGTCACACCTGGTTTCGGAAAAGAAACCAAGTGCTACCTATATGTATGTCAAAATCTAGTTTCATACATATAGTGACATCATTAGTGAACAACGAAAACAATATCATATAAAGAAAGAGAGATTATCATAGATTTACAACAAAATCCTGAGAAACAAGGCACCAAACTTAACAAGCAATCGACTGGGGTTGTTGTTGACGGCTGTTAAGTACCGCTTTTACACCGTCAACTCCTACATAAAATAAATGAAAAGTGATCGTCAACACTAGAATAGGGGTTTATACTGACAATCTCCACAAGTGTTGGTGTTTCTAGCTTTCATTGCAGGATGTACCGAATCGTGCGTTAAACGATGTATTCACAGAGCAAGAGAACCAAAGACTTATATAGGGTGCCATTGGAAATAGTGTCAAATGCCAAATTGGACTCCACCATTGCGACGAGCTCGTCGAGATGATCGAAATGGATATATCATTTGCCTACTTTGGAGTTCGGATGAGAGAGATATGCACAAGATATCGTGTGGCCGGTGGGACCCACACCAGGCCACGTGGCAACGTCTGCCACGCGCCCGTGGCCATGACACCTCATCGATCCAAAGAAGCACACTCTCGGCCAATCAGGAGCAAGCACGGGGATCCAAGGGCCCACAACCATGGGATAACTGGCTAGAAACACCGTGAACACCCCCATACCCACCTTGGGACCCACCTGGCAGTCACCTGGACGAAAACCGGCGTGATCGGGGCTACCTCGGGAAAGGCCGACCCCAGTCGGCCGACCCACCTTGAGGCCTCGCTCGCCCTTCCATGTGTCGGCTTGTCGTGACCAACCAAAGGCGGTGCCAGGTGCCTGCCCGAATATCCCTTCGAATCCTGCAACTCCTTCTCATGGAAGATTCACCAACTTGGCCCCCACTCCTTTGCGCCATGTGTCACCACCTCATTGGTGCCTTGGTGGCACCCAAGGCAGCCTAGGAACTTGTCTTGGCACTATAAATAGAGGTGGAGGGGCTAGAATAGAGACACATCCCATTCCTCCTCCCTCTCTCATTTTCTCTCTTGGAGATGAGTCTCTCCTCTCTATGTGTAGGTGTGAGTAGGTGCTAGGTAGAGGGTGATGTAGGTGAGAACCCTGTTTGTTCTTCATTTAGAGCAAAGTGAGTATTTATGTATTTCCTATTTAGACTAAAGTGATATTCTTGCATGAGTGACATGTTCTTGAGTTCTTCATCTGTTCATCATTTAGAGGCTCGTGTTCTTCGTGACACGACACTTTGATCTTGTTGACTAGGTGAATAATTCTGCATTCTGTTTGTGTGAATTATCTGGTTAGATCTTGTTGGAGTACATTAATCAGTGGCAAGTCGTTCTTCCTGTCGCCTCTATGATTCCATGATGATCGAGATCTAGTTCTGCTCGCGGGTTCGTCGCTCCGTACTTGCACGGAGTGCTATAGTGTTGTTACGGGTTAATAGACGTAGTCGTGCTATAGTAGTGATCGACGATGTAGGCGTGGTGCCTGGACTGCTGGTTATCCTTTGTTTGCCCCGTATCCCATGATTAGTTAGGGGTAGGCCGCGGTAGTGACAGCCGTTGGACCCTTTGTACTCCCCCACGTTCGGATACAGCGTAAAGTTTTCAGCCAGAACCGACCTGTTACATCCAGGAGGGAAGTAGTGCCCGAAACGAGTATTCCTATCCCGAGCTTGCGCCCTTCTAGAATCAATACCCATAGGAAGCACCTCATCATCCCCCTACCACAGCAGGGGTTTGGTGTCCTTGGACCATCCTGCTAGGATAGAAGCTAGTGCACGTCGTTCCTTGGATTCGATACCCTTTGGAATACTCCTTAGGTGAAGTGCTACGACGGTGTATTGAAGGACCGAACTGGCAACCAGAGAGGGGGGGAGTGAATAGGAGCCGATAAAAATTCTTCTCGAAGGAGATGAGAACTCCAACAAGACGAACACGGCTTCAAAAACACGTCTCCGACTCAAATACCCAAGTTGGCCAAGACCACGTAGCCACTAGAGTGCTACTGGTCCTAGGAACCAACAACCAAAAGCCAACCCGAAAGCGTGGAACAAGCAACTCGGCGACTCATCGACCACCGGTCGGATCGGTCCACTGCCGGTCGAGGGCCGGTCCAGCCTGATCTTCGGGCCCGAGCCGCGGAACACCCGACACCCTCGAGACACACGGGTCACCACGGACCTTGAGCCGGTCACTCGAGCGAGACTTGGCAATTTCCACGAAAAGCCCCGCAGTTGGTGCAACTCACCGATCGGCCGGTGCGACTGGAAATCCCAAATACGCGAACCTGACCCCCCGAGCTCCAAACTGAACCAAACTCGAAACAGCAGCAACACAAGACACCAGGGAACTCACCGACACGTTCACCCGAGCAAAACCCAACTGGGGATCGACACCGGTCAGGCCGGTGAGAGGCACCGGTCAGACCGGTGTGACCTGAGCTCTCGGGATGAACAACAACCCGCGGGTCAACTCCCCCAAATCCAACTCTCAATCTCCTGATTCGCTCCACGGATTCGCACAAGACTTTGGGGATAGTAGGAACACCTCATGGGCACTCCATAGCCAAGATTTGGTCCACCAAAACTTGCTAGAACAAGAGGAATCGAAGAAATCCCACCAAGAACGCCTCTAACCCTAGAGAGGAGAAAACCCCAAAATCGAGCCCCTTTGCTCACGGATTTGGGAGGGGAATCAAAGTGAAAAGAACCACAAAGAGTTCAAGCATACATCCCCCACCAAATCCCAAAGAGAAAGGCCTCGAATCCGCCACAAGAAATTCGCTAAGAAAAGGCTCTGAAAATCACCAAAAAGGAAAAATGGAAGAGACACAACCAAGCCTTGAGGAACCACGCCGAATCATCTATACATACCATGAAGGTTCATACAAGGTCTAGCTTGCCGCCCGATCATCCTTCCCTCTCACAAGATCTCACCGTGAAGCTCTCAAGCTAGTCCTAGAAATTCCAAAGGAAATATTGGAAGAGGAAAATAGCAAAACAAAATGAGCTAGGGTTCCAAGAGATGGTTGCCATCCTCTCACCACTTGGGTTATATGGAGGCAACCGAAAGACGAAACTACCCCTAAGGCCTAACACTAGGATACACGCCCCCGAAGGGCACTTTGGGAAACTTTGTCGTCGCACCATCGGACGGATGCCCGGTGACCGCACCCTGCGTAGCCTCGACGCACACCATGCCATCCCGACGCGTGTCCTCCGCTTCGAAGTCTCTGGACTGCGTTGTCGCACACCGGCCGTGGTGTCCTCCATAGGTCGACCGCCTGCCATCGACCGGTCGACCCACCGGCCGGTCGGTCTCGTGCCGCCTCCGGTCTTGGTCTTGGCTTTGTGGATCAACCAAGGAACCCGGTGGTCGGTGAACCACTGAAACCCCATGAACTCGGTGTAGCCTCCGCCAATCACCACTCATGACTCGGCTCCCACGTAGTCCCGACTCGACCTTGGTTTTGAGGCTCAACCAAGAAACAGTCCACGACTTCATCTTGCCGTTCTTGCCACCATGCAGCCCGCGCACTTGACCTGGCAGCCACGGGTCCCTCGAACCAAGCCTACTTGTCTTCTCCACACCGGAGGCCTCGGACAACGACCTTTCGCGCTTGTTCTTCACCTGCACCAACACCAGTCAAGCCACAACCTGCACGTGCAATACTTAGCCAAGAATCAGTCCACACCACGTTGTCAATCACTCATCACACCAGGAAGCGACCTACCACCGGTCCTCGAACCACACAGGCTCTCAATCTCCCCCTTGATGAGTGCATTGACAACACACACATTTGGTAACCAAAGAGAAAAGGAAAAGAAAAGAAACGACTAAAAGAAACTCCAACAAGCGATCGAAAGCCAAAGGAAAGGCAAAGAGCAAGATCACTTGAAGAAGACAAGTCTCGGTCCCCTTAGGCAAGGGCAACGACTCGACACAACCAAAACAAAAACAAGCTCAAGCAAAGAGCGAAAACCACCAAACCAAAGCTCGAAAACCACAAAGAGCTCCCCCTGCACACATGCAAGCTCCCCCTAAACCAATGCAACTCCCCCTGGACGAATGCATGCAAACCACAACGCAAAACAGAGCAGCTATTCCAGCCTTGCTCTGACCG
The DNA here is from genome assembly GCA_022644695.1 of Cenchrus purpureus. Lineage (NCBI taxonomy): Eukaryota > Viridiplantae > Streptophyta > Magnoliopsida > Poales > Poaceae > Cenchrus > Cenchrus purpureus. Next base: position 22,079,700 of record CP053457.1, read on the forward strand.
GTCAGACCGGTCAACCTCACCGGTCAGACCGGTGAGCTAGATCGCCCAGCACCTGACACTCACACCGGTCAGACCGGTGCACTCCACCGGTCAGGCCGATGACCACCGGAAAAGCGAACCGCAGCTCAAAACTAGCTCGAAACCACTTGGAAACCTTCTAGATGCATTCAGTAGACCAAAACATGCTCAAACTTCTCCCCCTTGTTGACAATGCATGAATCAAGACAAAAATGCAAAAAATGCAACCTAGAGCATCTCAAATAGTTTAGCACCTCATGTCATGTCAAAGCCACCGAGCCATGTGCTTACTTCTAAAAATGAGACTTCTCATTGGTAAGCAACATGCAACAGTTTAGCACCCAAAAGCAAGTTAAATTAAGCACATATGACATGGGAGCACATTTTCTAAGCAATTTACATTTCATTTTCAGATTCATATTTGGTACATGAAATGTCTTTGTGACAAAAAGGAACTTATGCCCCTCCACAAGATAAAGCATGGGGGCTAAACATTCATGATGGCAAATGAGCCTTTGGCCCCAAATGATCAAAATAAGCTGTCCAACAACAAATTAAGCATAGCAAAGCCACTAAAACATGTCAAGATCATATAACGGCATTTACTCACAAGAGAGCATACATGTGACATTTTTCAAAAACATAGCCATCAACCATGGATAGAAATCAAGATCATCAAGAGCTAAGCCAAACTAACCATAGCTTACCAAACTAGCTCACAAGGACATATATATCATACCATGGTGAACAATGTATATAGGAGAAGCTTTTCCTACTCAAAATATATGATACAAAATGCAAGCAACCTAAGATACAAAGATGCCTATACATCATGTTACATATGCCATGCCAAATGCAAGAAATGCACAAAGGAAAGCTATACATATGATACAAAGGAGCTCCCACACACCAACTCAAAAAATCAAACAAACACCAAGCTCCCCCCGCAAACGAGTGAAAGTTGCTTGATCTAGGGGTTTGGTGAAAATATCAGCTAGCTGGTCATGTGTGGGTACATGGATCAAAGCGATTTTCCTTTCTACGTTGTCTCGTGAAATGATACCTCACTTCTATGTGCTTGGTTTTGGAATGAAGCACTGGGTTCTTTGCAATGCTTATGGCATTGGTACTATCACATTGAAGTGGGACATGGGTATACTCCTCACCAAAGTCACTCATGGAGTATGTGATCCAAAGGAGCTGAGAGCAACAACTAGCTGCTGCCACATACTCTGCCTCGGTAGTGGATTGAGCAACACTCGATTGTTTGCAGGAAGACCAAGACACCAAATAGGAACCCAAAAACTAGCAAGTCCCAGAAGTGGACTTCCTATCTAACCGACACCTGGCAAAATCCGCGTCTGAAAATCCATGAAGAGCCAAAGAAGAAGACGCGGAGTACCAAAGCAAGTCGGGAGTATGACGCAAATACCTGAAAATGCGCTTGACTGCTTGCCGATGCGAAGTCCTCGGAGACGCTTGAAACCGAGCACACAGACATACCGAGAATTGGATGTCCGGCCTCGTCGCCGTCAAGTACAGGAGTGACCCGATCAAGCTGGTACTCCTTTTGGTCCACGTGTCACCTTCCTCGTCCGCATCAAGAGCTGTAGTCACACTCATAGGCGTCGCCATGGCCTTGGAGTCCTCCATCTTGAACTTCTTCACAATGTCCTTGGTGTACTTGGCTTGGTGCACAAATGTTCCTTCCTTCGACTGCTTGATCTGGAGGCCGAGGAAGAACTACAACTCACCCATCATACTCATCTCAAATTCCCTGCTCATGTCTTCTGCAAACCTTGCAAACAAAGAGTTAGACGAGCCACCAAAGACAATATCATCCACGTATACCTGCACAATCAGGATCTCTTTGCCCTGCCTGAGGAGAAACAAGGTCTGATCGACCTTCCCCATCTCAAACCCTCTCTCAAACAGGAACCCCCTCAACCTGCTATACCAAGCTCTAGGCGCCTACTTCAACCCATACAACGCCTTCCTCAACTTGTACACCCAGTGGGGGTACTTCTCACTTTCAAACCCCGGTGGTTGCCTCATGTACACTTCTTCCTCCAATACACCGTTTAGGAAAGCACTCTTCACGTCCATTTGGTGCAATTTGAACCCTTTAGCCACAGAAAAGGCTAGAAGGATTCTAATTGCCTCCAAACAAGCTACGGGAGCAAAGGTCTCCTCGTAGTCGATCCCCTCTTTCTGACTATACCCTTGTGCCACCAACCTCGACTTGTTTCTCACCACTTCTCCTTTCTCTCCCTCTTTATTTTTCCACACCCATTTTGTCCCAATCGGCTTACACCCTGGTGGAGGATCCACCAACTCCCAAACCTGGTTCCTCTCGAAATTCTCCAACTCCTCATGCATCGAATTAACCCAATTATGATCAGATAGCGCGTGTCCAATGTCTTTGGGCTCAAAGGTAGCAACAAAAGCAGCATGAGCGAAATAGGAATTGTTTCGAACCCTCGACTGTGTAGTACGTTCATTGATGTCACCGATGATCCTCGAAGCTGGGTGATCCACTTGAACTCACCGGGGAGGTTCTCGCCTTGATGCTACCTCCCCCTCAGCAGCAGCTTCTCCTTGATCTGGGTTTGTCGTTGTAGGTGTGGAAGAGGGCCCGTTCTCGATCGTAGTCGAAGTAGTAGGTACATGCTCAGCCGCGGGCACCACACCGCCATCTTCATCATCTCCATGTTCATGCTCCTCCTCCTGAAAGATCTCTCGCCAAGTTCATCGCCACCGCACACTCAAAAACAAGTGACTACGTGGGCGTGTCTCGTCGAAGGTTACCTCGCAAGTCTCCACGATTTGGTTAGTTTCAAGATTGAGCACATGAAATGCTCTAGAATGAGATGCGTAACCAAAGAAAATACCATCAACTGACCTAGCCTCGAACTTGTACAACTTCTTTCCTTTCTTAAGAATGAAGCATTTACAACCAAAGACATGGAAGTGACTCACCTTGGGTGTGCGACCGTGCATCAACTCGTAGCAGGTTTTCTTCTTGTGGACCCTAAGGTAAATCCTGTTGGACACATAGCACGCGGTATTGACCGCCTCAGCCCAGAACCTTCTCAGAGTCCTATGCTCGTCGAGCATCGTCCGAGCCATCTCGCACAAGGTTATGTTTTTCCTTTCCACCACGCCATTCTGGGGAGGTGTATACGGACTCAAAAACTGGTGTTCAAGACCCAAGTCATGGCAAAAGGTTTCAAAATGAGAGTTTTTAAATCCGAGCCATTGTCACTGCGGATCGCTCGTATGGCATCTCTGTGCCTCTCGTTCCTCAACCTCAAGACAAGATCTCGAACAAAACCAAACGTCTCCCCCTTCTCCTCCAAAAAGAAGACCCAAGCATACTGAGAGTTGTCGTCCACCACAACTAGGACGTACCACTTCCCACCCGCAGATCGCAGACGAGCTGGGCCAACAAGGTCCATATGGAGCAGCTCGCATGGACGCTCTATCATCACATCGGTGAGGGGCGGGTGAGAAGAGGCTACCATCTTGGCATGCCAACACGGTGCACAAACCAACTCTTTCTCAAACCTCAACCGTGGCAATCCTCGGACCAAATTGAGTTTACTCAAGTGAGACAAAAGGTTAAAGCTCAAGTGACCCAACTTCCTATGCCACTTCCACAACTCACTCGAAGAACCAGCCAAAAAGCAACGAGCCACACCAAGACCGAGAGAAATCGCTCGAACACTTGACCCTCAGGAACGATCATGCAAACTAGGTCCCCTCGAGAATCCAAAATCCAAGAACCACCAGGCCGAAACAACACTTCAAAACCCTCATCCAACAACTGGGACACGGAAAGCAAATTGAACCCTAGCGATTGAACAAGAGCAACACGCCTGAGAGTGACCTTGTCACTTACCTTAATCTCACCTTCTGATAGTACACGCCCTCGCCCATTGTCCCCAAAGGTGATGTATGTCTTGGACACCAGACGAGACTTGAGAACCACCCTTGTCTCGGTCATATGCCTCAAGCAACCGGAGTCAATCAACCAAACGTTCCTCAAGTCTCCCACCTAAAATTCAAAAACGAGCACGTGAGTGAACAAACGACTCAGCACTAGGGTTAGTACCAAAAGAGTAAAACCAGTGCTGAGACATTTGCTCCAAAGTGGGGTTAACACAAACCAAATCATCACGCCTATCAAAGCTACCACCATGAAAACCACCACGGGAACCACCACTAGGGAACCAACCTCGTAGTGGAGGGAACGAAACCACGAAAAGAAGACCGTGGACCGTTCCTCCTCTCAAACTCAAAGCTACGACTCCTCCCACCCTCGTATTGAGCACGAGGTGGAGAACGTCTAGCAAACTGACCACCAACAGACTCTCCATGCCAACCACAAGAACCACGACCTCCTGAACCAAACCGAGCATCCTCACAAGCACGGAACCGAATCATGGCTTTAGACCAGACCGGCCCCGACCGTCCCTCGACCGTCTCGACCGGTGGTGCGGCCACAGATCACCGCCACCTTCGATCTCCCCAAGCCGGAACTGCCCTCACAATCGCCTTGGCCACAGGCATTTGCACGAGGCTCGTACACCATTTGAGGGGCGGTACCTGTCCTTGTTAGCCCACTCCTTAGCCATTCTCTCCTCACGCTTCCTCTTGAAGCAAAACTCACCCTTGTGACCATCTCTCCCACAATAGTCACAATGAAACCGTATGGGCTTAGGCTTAGGCTTGGGTTGGGGCTGCTCACTTGATTTCTCCTCACTCGGCTTCTCACCCTCTTTCCCAACGAACTCATTCCCCAAGTCACTCTTGAACTTGATGGGTTTTTGGAAATCATTTGTGGGGCGAGGAAATATGGGAGGATTTGGGGTTGTGTCAAGTTTGTTTCTCAGTGGGTTGGGCTTAGGAGCATAGGCATTTTTGTGGAAGGTTTTTGGTGGAGCTTGAATATCACCAATCTTCTCTCCTCCCTCACCACTACACTCTCCAATCTTCTCCGAACCAAGCGCTTGCCCATCATAGCGCTTGTATGCCTCTATCATCATCCTAAGTTGTGGTTCATGACCCGACAACCAACCCATCATTTTTCTCAAGTCATCATTCTCATCCTGCAAGCGATCCACATAATGTGCAAGTTACAGATTCTTCAAAGCAAGCAATTCACAAGTAGAGCAAGAAGTGGGAATAGGTTCTTCAACTTAGCCTCAAACAGGTAAGCATGCATCTCATCAATCTTTCCATGCAAAATGGGGTAAGAAGTGCAAGGACCTAGCAAAGCAGGTCTAGACTTAAGCTTAGCCACTTCAACCCTAAGCACATCTAGTTCATCACAAGTAGAGGCATGCTTATCCTTAAGACTAGTAAGATTAGCTAGGTACACAGAGCAATCACAACAATCAATCTCATCAGAAACCACAGGTGAAGCCTTAAGCGAATCTATCTCAAGCTTAGCATCAAGGTTCTGGGTTTCTAGCTTAGCTACTCGGTTCCTAGCATCTTCTAGAGAGGCCCTAAGCTCCTTCCTTATCTTCTTTGCATCTCTAAGCATGTCATCGCGGTTATCCAGCAACTTGCCAAGGCGCTCATTCTCCTCACACAAGAAGGGAAGCTCATCACGTACCTCATCCTCGGAGTCAGAATTCGAGTCGCTCTGGTGACTCTTCTTGCTGCCGGAGCTACAAGCCATGCCGCAGAAGCCATCTCTCGTGTAGCAGCTCAGCCCGCTCAAGTTCTTGGATGACTTCTTGTTCTTGTGCCGATCACCTTCATCTTCACTGCTACTCGAGCTCGAGGAAGAGTAGGCGGAGCTGGAGTCGACGTCGCTCGCTCCAACCATCGCTCGGGCCTTCCTGCCGCGGCCGTCCTTCTTCCTCGATCGTCGCTCGTCCTTCTGCTTGTTCTTGTGCTTGTGATTGCGCCTTGATTGGTACTTGCCATCCTTGTTCGACCGGTGCTTGTAGCCGTCCTTGTTCTCCATCTTCTCCAGACAGTCGGTGACGAAGTGTCCTGGCTTGCCGCACTGAAAGCATGTCCGTGGATTCTTCCTTGTGTTCACCTGGTTCTCGTGCAACCTCTCGAACCGCCTGGTCAGCAACGCCAGCTTGTCCTCTCCAAGCATGTCGAACTCCTCATCTGGCAAAGTCATCAAAGAAGACAGAGAATACATCCTGGAGGATGCGTTAGCGTTAGACTTAGCACCTTTGCCACCAACGAGAGCAAGACTATGAGAGTCAGTCGGGCTCTCAAGACGGGCAGTCATACCCCGATCCAATTCAACTGACTTGAGCTTAGAGAATAGCTCGTTCACGGTTAGGGTGTCATACTTCTCGGACTCAAGAATAGCCTCGACCTTTCCGTCCCATACGGTGCGATCCAACGAGTGCAAGAGCTTCACGGCTCTATCATGATCATCGTATGGGAGCACGGCCACATTGGCTCTCATGTTGTTCACCACAACCGTAAATCACTGGAAAAGGTCATTGACGGACTCGCCGGGGAGATAAGTGAAGTTCTCGTACTTTCTCCGGTAAGTTGCGTATATCCGAGCCTGAACCTGAGCATTCCCGGCATGAGCATCCTTCAACTGCTCCCAAATCCTACAAGCTAAGTCCTCTGTCTGAACCCGATCGAATTCGGACAGACACAGAGCACGAAACAAGTAGTCGACCACCTTGTTGTTGGTGTCAAACATATCTCTCGATCCTGGAGCAAGGAAGTTAATCGGATGAACATAAGTTGTGTTCACCGTAACGTCCCAAAGGATCTGTCCCTTGCCACGAAGGAACGCAACCATCCGTCTCTGCCACATTTGGTAGTTCTTCCCATCGAAGTGCGGAGGACCCGATCCCCGTTCCTGGTACACCATCTTTGGATCTTAGACTGGTTAGAGCCTCGAAAGACCCGAACCAGCTCTGATACTAATTGAAGGACCGAACTGGCGACCAGAGAGGGGGGGAGTGAATGGGAGTTGATAAAAATTCTTCTCGAAGGAGATGAGAACTCCAACAAGATGAACACGACTGCCAAAACACGCCTCCGACTCAACTACCCAAGTTGGCCAAGACCACGTAGCCAATGGAGTGCTACTGGTCCTAGGAACCAACAACCACCGAAGCCAACCCGAGAATGCAGCAGAACAAGCAACTCGAGCGACTCATCGACCACACCGGTCGACCGGTCCACGGTCAGACCCGGTCCAGCGAGATCTTCCGGATGAGCCGCCGGAACACCCGACACCCTCCAGAGACACACCGGGTCACCCTGGACCTTGAGTCGGGTCACTCGAGCGAGACTTGGCAATTTCCACAGAAAAGCCCCCACACCGGTCAGGCCGGTGCAGCTCACCGGTCAGACCGGTCGGAGCCTGGAAATCCCAAATACGCGAACCTGACCCCCCCCCGAGCCCCAAACTGAACCAAACTCAAAATAGCAGCAACACAAGACACCAGGGAACTCACCGACACGTTCACCCGAGCAAAACCCAACTGGGGATTGGCACCGGTCAGGCCGGTGAGAGGCACCGGTCAGACCGGTGTGACCTGAGCTCTCGGGATGAACAGCAACCCACGGGTCAACTCCCCCAAATCGAACTCTCGATCTCCCGATTCGCTCCACGGATTCGGACAAGACTTTGGGGATAGTAGGAACACCTCATGGGCACTCCATAGCCAAGATTTGGTCCACCAAAACTTGCTAGAACAAGAGGAATCGAAGAAATCCCACCAAGAAGGCCTCTAACCCTAGAGAGGAGAAAACCCCAAAATCGAGCCCCTTTGCTCACGGATTTGGGAGGGGAATCAAAGGGAAAAGATCCACAAAGGGTTCAAGCATACATCCCCCACCAAATCCCAAAGAGAAAGGCCTCGAATCCGCCACTAGAAATTCGCCAAGAAAAGGCTCCGAAAATCACCAAAAAGGAAAAACGGGAGAGACACAACCAAGCCTTGAGGAACCATGAATCATCTATACATACCATGAAGGTTCATACAAGGTCTAGCTTGCCGCCCGATCATCCTTCCCTCTCACAAGATCTCACCATGAAGCTCTCAAGCTAGTCCTAGAAATTCCAAAGGAAAATTGGAAGAGGAAAATAGCAAAACAAAATGAGCTAGGGTTCCAAGAGATGGTTGCCATCCTCTCACCACTTGGGTTATATGGAGGCAACCGAAAGACGAAACTACCCCTAAGGCCTAACACTAAGATACACGCCCCCGAAGGGCACTTTGGAAAACTTTGTCGTTGCACCATCAGACGGATGCCCGGCGACCGCACCCTGCGTAGCCTCGATGCACACCATGCGATCCCGACGTGTGTCCTCCACTTTGAAGTCTCCGGACTGCGTCGTCGCACACTAGTCAGACCGGTGTCCTCCACCTGGCCACCGTACCACCGGTCGACCGATCTGGTCTCGCTTGCCTCCGGTCTTCGGTCTTGGCTTTATGGATCAACCAAGGAACCCAGCGGTTTTCTGGTGAACCACTGGAAACCCCGCGAACTCGGTGTAGCCTTCGCCAATCACCACTCATGACTCAGCTCCCACGTAGTCCCGGCTCGACCTTGGTTTTGAGGCTCAACCAAGAAATCGTCCACACTTCATCTTGCCGTTCTTGCCACCATGCGGCCCGCACTTGACCCAAGCTTACTTGTCTTCTCCACACTTGGAAGCCTCACCGGCAACGACCTTTCGCGCTTGTTCTTCGCCTGCACCAACACCAGTCAAGCCGCAACCTGCACTGCAATACTTAACCAAGAATCGGTCCACACCACGTTGTCAATCACTCATCACACCAGGAAGCGACCTACCACCGGTCCTCGAACCACACAGGCTCTCATGTATCTGTGCACTTGCGGATTCGTTCGCACCCATCGGTATACCCGGGGTGGATCTTACGCTCACACTAGGTGCGCAACTAGTGGTGATGTTAAAAAAACCAACAGTTGTGTACGCTTAGCACCATCTTCTGTACTTCAGGCACCTTATTCTTCTGAGTAACGGTTTTGCAAGGATGAATACTTATGGTTGGTACTTAGCAAGGCCACAAAAGTTAACCAGAAAGAAATTTAAATTCATCTTTAAGTTCAATAATCATGTGAGGGACCAAGCGCTTTTGACCATGAGCATGGTTGATGGATCAGTTTTACACTCTATAGAGGTTGTACACTTTCACCACAAGTCGCGTAAAAGTTCCAAAGAACTTTGAACCCAACCATGCTATGCGGATCAGGCACAATACCACACTTCCGAGGTGTGATTACATAGGGACGCTACGAGGCCTTTACAAAGATTCCCTAATAAGTGGAGTTTCAGAATAGAGTGAACCATAACCCTCCCTATTGGTTAGCACCTTAGCTAAGGCTGCTACCCCCAAAGAACCGGGCTATACCCCTGCAACTCAGTTCCCCCTCTTTTCCTTTTAAGTAAGACCACTTCAAACTAGAGTCTTTAATTAATTGGCCAAGGCCAGAGCCCTATAGTCCTTGCGGTTGTACTGTCTTCCTGGGTGGTCCTCCATGTTCCGTTTAATTCATAGTATTCTTGTTTAAAGCACGAGTAGAAGTATGGTTAGAGTCACTTTTCTTTCTCCAACGATAAGCTACTCTTATGCTCTTCCACTCTTGCTCTTTGAAACTCTTGATCTTCAAGACTTCGAGCAGCAGCTCTTCTATTCGAAGCAAACATCGAGCACAAAAATGCAAAGCAGACAAACAAGAACAACTAAGAACAATATTGTCGGGCATTGTAACACCCTGATTTTCAAAAATTTGAATTTTAATAAAATTTGCTAGCAACCTTTATTGTTGTAGGCACTTAATTATTTCCAAGATAAAATAAATTAATCATAGGAGTTTATTGTTGCACTCATGCCAATGCATTGTTTTTGTGTGTTTGAATTCAAGTTTGAGTTTGAATTCATGTGTTTGGTGCCTTTTCAAAAATAGAAAACCCTTTCCTTTTATCTTCCTTCCTCCCTCCCTCTTTCTGGCTCGTTTTGCTTTGAAGCCCAGTGTCTGAAGTCCTGAGGACGCCCCTTAACTTCCCTTCCCAATCGCTCGCGCAGCTCCGTTGGAGCCCAGCTCGGCCCGTCGGCTAAAGTCCGGTGGTGCCCCCTCATCTCCTTCGCCCGGCCACTTTTGCACCGCAGCGGGCGCGACCAGCCCGCTCGCTCACAGCCCGGCGTTCCACCTCTCACGCCCGATCGCCTACACGGGCCCGTATCATCCCTCCTCCCGCCGTCTCGGGACGCAGCGCCCGTCCGAGTCCGACGCACCTAGGCTTGGCCCGCACGCCAAGGAATCTACTGGCCCTTTATAAGCCGCCGCCGCCTCGTGCTTCGTCCCCACCCCAAACCCTAGCCGCCACCCAAGCTTCCGCGCTGACGCCTGAAACCCTAGCGCTGTCGCCGAGCTTGATCCGCCTCGCCGCCGCCTCTCCGCCGTCAAGGAGCGCCTCTAGAGCTTCGCGTGGACGAGGGGAAGCTTCCGGTGTCGCTTGTTTGCCAACCCCTACATTGCCCGTACGTCTTCGCTGGAGTTCTGCTGCCGCCGTCTTCCACTTTGTCGAGCCGTCCGCTGTCGTCGTCGCCCGTAAGCCTGCGTCTTTGCCCTAGTTAGATTCGTTGTGCCTTGCGCTACGCTCTGGTGCTGTCCGCGCGCTCGATCGAGCACCCCTACTCGATTTGGCCCTACGCCGGCGAGTTCACCACCTTGCACCGCCGCTTGCCACGCTGCCGCCGGCCAGTCGCCGCCGCCTGCCGTTTGCTCGCATCCGTGCTTGTCGGATCTCGATCCAACGGATCGGATTAGATCCAATCTAATTCAAGTTACGGTCAACCCCGAGTCGTACCCTGTAGTTTGGCAAGAAAGCCCCTATGTTTTTAAGTTTTACAAGCCGGTCTTTCCACCGTATAAGTTTCTTTACAATTTAGTCTTGTTTTCTTCGTTTTAGCCATGAAGCTTTAGTTTTCTTTGCAGATAGGTCCTTCTGTCTTCGTTAGTGCATAACTTCGTCGTTTTAGCTCCGTTTTTAGTGTTCTTTATATCCATGCGATCGTATCGACAAGTAGATTAGTTTTTTGTTGTTTTTGTTTCTGTTTGCTATGATTGGTGTACTGTTTCTTAATTAATTGTATTGTATGCTTGTATGTGAATGTGTGGAGCGTAGTGAACGATCCGTTCGTGGAGTACGCTGCCGTTGAAGATCAAGAAGACTTTGAGCAGCAGCACGCTTGGGTAGAAGGCAAGTCCTTGCTGCATTCCCTTTTGTCCTATTACAACATGCATTTTAATTACATAGTTATTTACTTATTGCTTGCATTAATTTGATGGGACCTATGCTTAAGGTTGGACTAGTGTTGTTTATCCTGTGCCTTGATCAACCGGGTTTACTTTATGTTGGGTAGCTTTGCTAGAGCATACTTTGGGTGGTTTAATGGAACAATCTTTAATCTTGATTTATTTCTGCTATTCATTCATGTAATGAAAGAACACTATGCTTGTTTGGTCGGAACATGGAGCGACTACCCAGGAAAACCGTACAACCACAAGACATATGGCTCTGTCTTGGCTGAATAACTAGAAACTTTGATGTTGTAGCAACCTTACTTGTAAGGGGCCAATGGGGAGGCGTTGTCGGGTATGGACCTGCTCTAGCTGGGAGTTGGGTTTGTTCATTTATGGTGGGGTATTGACCCGCTAGGGAGCTTTATGCCCTGCTTCGACCTGAAACCTAGTGGGTTGTTGCACATTGGGGTATCTTCGTAAAGGCCTAGTAGCGTCCCTATGCAGCCACACCTCGGTAGTGTGGTAATGTGCCTACTTTTGCATAGCGTGGTTGGGTCCAAAACTCTTTTGAGTTTTTACGCGACTTGTGGTGAAAGTGTACAACCTCTGCAGAGTGTAAAACTAACTAGTTAGCCGTGCTCACGGTCAAGAGCGGCCTTGACCCTCACATGAGTAATTCTATGGAAGATGGAACTATAAACTTGTGCATTGCATTCTATGGTTCTTATGCATTTATTAATTCGGGTTTTGGTATATACTTACACTTGCTAGTAATAGTTGCTTAATAAAACTTGACCAACTGAAATGCCAATCTGCTATGAAACCACAATCCTTCCACCATAAAGCCTTTGCATGTTGTATAGTGATTTTCCCTTGTTGAGTACGACATGTGCTCATGCTTGCTGTTTTATATTGCATCTACACAACCCGGTTGCTGCTCAGACGGACATTTTGAGGATTTCCCTGGTGATTTCGATGAGTTCTAGGCGTTCGCTCCTTCAGTCAGCTGCCTGTGGTGGACGTCCGTGTCTATATTTCCGCTGTTGGCTACTCGAACGTGTGTTAGTTTAAAGACATTCGATCATGTAATAAAGTTAATACTCTACTTTCGTTATGCACTGTCTTTTGGTTATCACTATGTCGATACATGTGTGTAAACTTGATCCTGGTGCACATGTATTCAATGCATTCGGGTTTGCCTTTAAATCCGGGTGTGACAAAGTGGTTCCAGAGCCGTGTTGACTGAGTAGTCTTGCTGAGATGCATGCCATGTGACATAGGCAAGAACCCTTTCTTCACCTCTTCCATGTTGAACCTTTTCAACACTTTATCAATGTAAGTGTCTTGGCTTAATCCTATAAGCCTTTTTGATCTATCTCTATAGATTTTGATGCCCAAAATGTATGCCGCCTCACCTAAGTCCTTCATCAAAAAACTATTTTTCAACGAGGTCTTAGCGGCCTCAAGCATAGGAATGTCATTTCCAATCAGCAATATGTCATCCACATATAAGATTAGAAATACTACAGAGCTCTCCTTTGCCTTCTTGTAAACACAAGGCTCTTCTTCACTCTGAATGAAGCCAAACCCTTTAACCACTTCATCAAAGCGAAGGTTCCAACTCCGAGATGCTTGCTTCAATCCATAAATGGACTTTTGAAGTTTTCATACCTTTCCAGCATTGGTTGGATCAACAAATCCCTCAGGTTGTGTCATATACACATCCTCAGTCAGATTCCCATTTAGGAAAGCTGTTTTGACATCCATCTACCATATCAAAAAATCAAAATATGCAGCTATAGCTAGAATGATTCGAATAGATTTAAGCATCGCTACAGGGGAGAATGTCTCATCGTAGTCAGCTCCTTGAACTTGTCGAAAACCGTTTGCAACAAGTCGAGCTTTATAGATGTGAACATTTCCATCCATGTCTCTCTTCTTCTTATAGATCCATTTGCACTCTATGGGTTTAACGCCATCTGGCAGGTCAACCAAGTTCCAAACTTGATTGTCACCCATGTAATCTATATCAGATCTCATGGCACTTTGCCATTTCTCAGAATCTGGGTCCATCATTACTTCCGCATATGTCATAGGTTCATCATTGTCTAACAACAATATGTTGCGCTCTCCCGTAATCATGAGATAGAGCTTATCAGTTGCGCGATGTGCCCTTTCAGACCTTCGTGGTTGTGGTGGTGCTTCTCTTGCCACGGGCATCTCAACTCGCTCAGCTACATTAGCATCACTTGTGAAATCTTGCCCAAGTGGCTCATCTTGAACTTCTTCAAGATACACCTTTTGTCTACATTTCTCTCTTTTAAGAATCTCTTTCTCTAAGAAAACACCGTTCCGGGCGACAAACACTTTGCCTTCCAACCGGTTGTAGAAATAATATCCCAAGGTTTCCTTTGGGTATCCCACGAATATGCACTTGTCCGATTTGGGTGTTAATTTATCTGATTGAAGTTTCTTCACATAAACCTTACAACCCCAAATTTCAAAAGAGACAAACTGGGAGTCTTACCAGTTCACATCTCATATGGTGTCTTAACTACAGACTTAGACGGTACCCTATTTAAAGTGAAAGTTGCAATTTCTAGAGCATAACCCCAAAATGATAATGGTAGGTCCGACTAGCTCATCATTGATCGGACCATGTCCAACAAAGTTCGATTACATCACTCAGATACACCGTTTCTCTGAGGTGTTTCACATGGCGTAAGTTGTGGAACAATTCCACAACTCTTTAGATGACTGCTAAACTCGTGGCTCAAATACTCACCTCCACGAATAGATCGCAAGGCCTTGATTTTCTTGTCACATTGATTTTCTACTTCACTCTGGAATTCTTTGAACTTTTCAAAAGTTAACTTGTGCTTCATTAAATAGACATAGCCATATCTACTTAAATCATCAGTGAACGTTATGAAGTATTTGTATCCACCTCTAGTTGTCATACTCATTGGTCCGCACACATCTATATGTATGAGTTCTAGCAAGTCTGAGGCTCTCTCAGGAAAACCTGAGAAAGACATCTTGGTCATCTTGCTTGGCAAACAAGCTTCACATGTCTCATAAGATTCAAAATCAAACGAAGTTAAAAGTCAATCAGTGTGGAGCTTCTTCATGTGATTCTCACTTATATGACCCAAACGACAATGCCACATGTAGATTGGACTTAAATCATTAGGCCGAGGCCTTTTAGCACTTATATTACAGATAGGCGCATCATCAAGACTTAAAATAAACAATCCATCCACAATGGATGCAAAAGCCACAAACATTCCATTCTTAGAGATCACACAACCATTGTTTTCACTCGTAAATGAATAACCATCCTTCATCAAGCATGAAGGAGACACAATGTTTCGACTCAAACTAGGAACAAAATAACAATTATTCAATTCCAAAATAAATCCTGACGGGAGGTGTAGTTGCATCGTTCTGACGCTCAATGCAACAACTCTTGCATTATTGCCTACGCGGAAATCAACTTCTCCTCATTCCACGCTTCTACTTCTTATCGTTCCTTGCATTGAGTTGCAAATATGAGCAACTGATCCGGTATCAAATACCCAAGAATTAATATAAGAATCAGCAAGGAAAACATCTGTAACATAAACATTAAGTGTACTTGAAGTGGAAGTAACCTTACTTCCCTTGCTTTTAATAGAAGCTAAGTACAACTTGCAGTTTCTTTTCCAGTGACCCAGTTCATGACAGTGAAAGCACTCATTATCAGCAGCTGATCCAGCTTTAGCCTTGAGCGTTGGCTTAGATATAACATATTTAGCCTTGTCCTTTCTTTTCCAAGAATTACCTTTCCTTTTAAAGGTAGGTTTGTTCTGGATTGCCATCACATGGCTACTGCCCGCGCTTTTCTTAACGTCACCCTCTACTGGTAATGGGGTGCCTAGAACTCCTTCCCTTTTCTTAGTCCTGAGAACAATTCTCAGGTTACGGATCCAATCCGTAAAGTTTGTTCCACTTAACTTGTCCTTCTCAAGGACCAAAGCAAAGTAAACGATGTGGTGTTGCTAGGTGCCATTAATGTACAACAAAATAATGCAAAATACTAAGACAACACATCCATGATGGAGTAAATTACATTAATCATTTAAAAGAATCTACTCCCACTAAAATCAATATCCCTCAATTGATACTTAGTGATTTAGGACCCACAACTAACAAGTCGACTAGTGAGCTTTAGCATCACCACTAGAAGACATGTAGATCGGTAAGCAACTCTTTGCCAATCATATCACATATGACTCCTGTTGTTGGGTGACATCTCTATGTCTCGACGCCCAACCTTTATGCCCCAAAACCCTTAACCGTTAAGATGGCTTTGATCAAGTAACCAGACCTTATGCTGTAAGTATTCGATACGAACCCATCTAGTCGAGGAAAACTGGTGGCACTCTAATTTCATAGACCCACCACCAATTGTACAAGACTCGTGAAAGTGCAAGGTTTTGGGAGGGCATGAAACTTAAACATTACCGAGGGATCATTCTACTTCTACCATCGCATGCAGAAAAATAACCATTATCGTCACATATGTAGAAGTAAAACAATAAGAACGACATTCACATAATGACACGGTATGGCCCATTAATACATGGTGATCTCCATCACCATTGTTCTGTCCATCATGATGATCTCCATCTCCATGATCCATGTATGCCATTCTCCAGTGATGAGTCCTCCAAGAACATTCTAACATATGCTAGTAAAGTAAATTACACAAGCGCGCGTTAGAATCATCACAAGTTGGCACACAGGCCATTACATCAAATTGAAAATACATATGGCTCAGCCGTATTGCCGTACGCATGACACGCAAGTCATGAAAAAATTACACACATGCATCACATACACATACGGGCCATACCGATCACAAAACCTGCAAAATAGATTATCGTAATTTCGACGTCCAAACTTAAAACGCTCGAAACTCCATCTTGCCAGCCGAATTTGGCAAATCTAATTTTGCCGAGACCAGGAAAGTTGGTTGATCACATATGTAAAATTTTCTGTAGATCAATTTTCGTATAGAAAACATCTCCATCCGAGTTAACCATGAAAAGTTATGGCTGTTTTACCGAACATGTTTTCTGGTTTTTCCCGGGCCGGTAGCAGATCCAATCTGCCGCCGCCGCGCATTGAATGCTCCTGGCACTTGACCTAGCTTCGATTTGACCAATCCAATTGATCTTCTCCTCACATGACTGGGTTTACGTGTATCACTTAACTCTGATGGCGGAATTCCGACCGGTAGGAGTAATTCGTTACACGACCATCACGGCAAGAATAAGAAACCGATCAAAATTTCGATCTACATCTACGCATATCAGCATATGC
Organism: Cenchrus purpureus; assembly: GCA_022644695.1. Lineage (NCBI taxonomy): Eukaryota > Viridiplantae > Streptophyta > Magnoliopsida > Poales > Poaceae > Cenchrus > Cenchrus purpureus. Next base: position 22,096,368 of record CP053457.1, read on the forward strand.
ACACATCCTAAATCTAAAACTTAGCAGCTATGACTCTGGTACCACTTAAGGGATACGGGGAGGCTACGCTAGCACAAACAAAATTTCCCTATAAAACAAGATCAATTGCTGTTATAGATCACGAGATTACCACTAGACGCACAGATGCAGCAGAACCATCTCGATGTAGACAAAAACGTCAGGGTAGCAGGCAGTGCAGTTTCTCACGTCCACCTGGTCCTTCCGTGCGGTTCGTCCATGTGCTAACAACGTAGCACCTACAATATATCCACACGTACGGTAAAGGAACGTAGATCGTAGATGTACTAGCACCTCACGAACGATCACGAACTGGAGGATATAGATGGAGGTGGGGATGCATGAATCACTATTCACCCACGGTTACTGTTCACCCTGGGCTACTGTAGCGCCGCGGTTACTGTAGCAAAAAGGTGATTAGGGTTTTCCCTCTCCCCACCTTTGTATATATAGAGGTCACTAATAGGCTTTTCAACCTTTGCGACCCATTAAGACTCTAGTACCCTAATGGATCAAATCCATCAAGCTCATTAGTGGATCCAATCCAATTGGTTCTAGGGTATATATTCAACGGATGCACACAAGAGACGTACGCAGGCACGACTACATTGACATCCGGCTGCATCGACTCGCCGTACGACTACCTTAACTACTTCAACTACTCATCTCGACTAGTAAACTAGTCGAGAGCGGCTACCATCATCAACAACTAGTTGGAACCAACTCCGACTAGTTGACTTCAGCAACAATCGTCACAGCTCCATCGTCGACACTCGTCCACGAATCAAGCTAAGTCACTTATTTCGATAATTATTTTTTCTGTGGCTTGTTTTCCACATACAGGAACTAACACCAAAGACTACTTCGTGTACGCCTCTCGAAGGCTACTTGCCAACAGAGCTACACCGTGCCAATTATTCCTTGGGGATCTTGACCGACTGGCATAGGCTTGGTGCATCAAATTAGGAGGCTTTTGCCACGACGTTTCGTGTACTGAGTGCTGGAGGCGCATAGCGGCTTCACCCTGAGGTGGCACCGTGCACAACACGCGCAATCTTGCTCTCCACCATGAGGAACAATGAGCAATCGTGCTCTCTCTTGTCGCCATGCCGACTACCTTTGTCTACCTCTTAATTGGTCTCGCTTCAGTAGCACATGCCTCAATTTGTGCAAAGCCTCGGTGTCGGTGTTTTAGACTGGCAACCTACCAAGGGGAGTACCCGAGGTAGACGTTTGTGACCTCACCGAGATCGGGAACTCGAAGGAGAGACACGTGGCACACAATTTAGACAGGTTCGGGCCGCGAGGTGTGTAATACCCTACGTCCTGTATGCTATGTAGCTCTGGATTGATTGGGTGTGTTTACAAGATGATGCGGATGAGAGATAGGGGTCCCTGCTTCGCCTTATATAGTTTGGGAGGCAGGGTTACAAGTCGGTTTAGGGAGGAGAGTACTAGTCGTACACGGCTAGGAGTACTTTACATGGATCCGGACATACCTAGTTTCCCAACCGAGTACTAGTCCTCCGGTTGCCTTGCGCTCCACGCCATCTTGCACCATGTAGCCCAAGTTGAGTAGTCCCGGGGGCCCACGTAGTAGTCGGTCCTGGTACCCGCCTGGGTAGTGGGCCCTGGTATGCCCACACGACAAGCCCCCGAGTACTTTGTAGTCAAGCAGGACGTTTTCGAGTAATCTTGACGGCCTTGGCGAGTAGTCCTTGAGCGTCCCTGAGTTCCACAAGCCGAAAGTCCTCAAGAATGCTCGAATCATTCTGAGGCTGGAAGGTACTCCAGCTGATCTTTGAGTAGCCTTGAAGTCTTCTCGAGTAGTCCCCAAGCGTCCCCGAGTGCTTCTCTCGAAGGTCTTCAATAGTACTCATGATGTCTTGATGAAAAACCATATGGAAAATGCGATTCGAAGAATCGCATTCCATATGGAATGTAGCCCCCGAGCCTTAGGTCGAATTGTAGATTCAAGCTGAGGGTCAATCTGAAGTCCTGCCAATCTTATCTCGAAAAATCCAGAGAAAAAACCGAAGGACACGTGGCACGGAGCCCCCGAGCATTGAGTCGAGTACTTCTCTCGAATTGAAGGGTCATCTTGACTGTACAATGTGCCCGGAGTGGGTCCTTGATCTGGTTTAGCCCACTGATTCCAATGGTCGAAGTCGAGCCCCCGAGATTGAGAGCTTTGAGTACTGGAACATGAAGAGTCAACCTGCCTTGCTGAGTCAGCTGCCTGGAACTTCGCCGCCCGCTTAGAGCTGAGCCGCCCGGTGGTTTATAAATAACAGGGCAACCCCTTAGGGTTTTTCACTTCCAGCAGTTGCAGTCTTTGCTATTAGATCTGAAGAGCCCCCGCCTCCAGTGTTGTTGCCGCCGCCGCCGCTTAGTAGATTAGATCTACTTCAGTGCCACCGCCGTAGTCTGCCCCTCCCCCCATAGCTCCCGAGCGAATGTGAGTGAAAACACACGTGACTGGTAGGATGAAGGCGTCGCCGGCAAAGAGCACGAAGACAGGCGCATCGAAGAAGAGGAGCCGCGATGAGGCCGGTGATGCCGGTCAGTCGTCGTCGTCGCCGCCCCACTCCAAGGGAATGCGAGCAACTTCTTCAAGGGAATGCTTCGGTACTATGGAATCGAGTACCTCAACCTCAAACCCAATGGTATCTTCCACGTCTCTATCTTCGTCCATTTTTGTGAGGCATTTGTGGGGATCAAGCCCTGCTGGATCTTGTTCCGGAAGTTCTTTCGGTTGAAGCCTCAACCAAGCGCAGACGACCCCCGAGTAGCTGGAGGCGTCGGGGCATGACGGGAAGAAGCCGGGCAAGTGCTGCCTTACAAGCTGATAGACTCCAACCAAGATTGGAAGTCGAAATGGTTCTACATCAGCAACCACCGCCTAGAATTACCGAAGCCGAGCGGGCACCAGCCAAAGCATGCGCCGTGGTGGAACTCAGAGCCCACCATGCAGGAAGGCCTCCAGCTGCCTGCGCTGCTGGAGAAGATTAAGGCCTTGAGGAAGGCCGGACTGAGGGCTGAGCATGTGGCCTTCAGTTTTATGAAGAGGAGAGTGCAACTACTGATGGCACGAGACCATCTCGGCTACGAGTACACCGGCGCTGAAGATTCCTCTCGGATGCCCAGTGAGTAGATTGATGATGACGTGATCATCGAGCGGCTAGGAAAAATCTTCAAAGATATGCCCGCGTTCACGCCATAACCCGTGCCGGAGTACTCCATGGCACACCCGCCAAAGGAGGTTAGTAGTCGTGGCTAGAGCCCTCGAGTACTAATAGCTTGTGTAGTTGTACTGATTTATTGCTTGATCCTGTAGGATGACCTTCAGAAGTTCGTCTCCATCCCGCTGTCCCCCCCACGGCTCGAGAAACAACCTCAGGGGAAGGCAGAGCTGAAGATGAAAGAGCGTCGAGTAGTCAGCGAGGACAGTGATGCCGTCGTCATCGAAGATACTTCCGATGATGAAGATGAGGAGACACTGCATCAGCGTTTCCAGCTACGCTCCAGGTTTAGCCGGCCTGGGATGTTGCACGTGCCGGTCAGTGAGCCACCGGCTAGTCTCGAGGCAGACTTGCCGTTGCCGCCGAGGAAGCCCCGCAATGTGGCACGCAAATGCGTCGTGCAGAAGCTGAAGCTGTCTGAAGCCACTAGACAAAAGGTGAGCACCGTGACTAGAGTAGTCGAATACCTGTCGAGTACTCTCTCACTGACGACTTGAGTTGCTTTATTGTAGGACATGCCTTCCCCGGATCCCACAGCCTGGGATGAGGAAGAGGACTGGGATACAGTTGGGGCGGCGACTAGAGCAAGTACCAGCCTGCCTCCAGCTGCTGAAGATGTTATGCCTGGCGAGGCACATGAGCAAGCCGCGACGGTGGAGACCCATCCGCAGCTGTCGGTAGAAGAAGTTCAAGGCCCTCCTCCCACTGCGGCCACGGCCGTTGAGCAGCCGGAGGAGAGGGAACAAGAGCCTCCTGTTGAGGCAGGAGCTGCCAGCGAGCCTGGCATTGTTGACATTACCAGCTTGCTGGGCGCTCCAACCATCACAGTAGTGCGGTCAACACTGTGAGTACACGGAGACCCCGAGTAGTCATTTACCACGCTGTTCATGTTGCTGATTCAATACTTCTCATTGCAGGAAATCCACTGACTTTTCGTGGGACGAGGCGGAGACTAGTGCGCCGGCTGATGGTGTGGACCACTCGACAGAAGCGCGAGAACCCACACCACCGCCGCGAGCCGAGGCGGGAGCTGAACCAAGACTTGAAGAAGCCACCTTCGTAGAAGGTGCGTACCTTGTTCTTGCGGGTACTTATCGTGTAGAATGGTTGTAGCCACCATATGTTGCTAACTTGATCTTTACAGGGCCACAAGCCGTAGGAGAGGTGATCCCCGAGGCAGTAGCCATGGGAGTGGCTACTGTCGAAGCGACGACTACTGAGCCAGTTGTCGAGTAGGCGACGACTACAGCCCTCGAGCCTAGGGTGGATGTACGGGTTGACCCACAACCCGAGTAAAGCACTGAAGTTGTCGTCCGCGAGGTGATGGTGGAAGATGCAGCACCGCTCCGCTCAACACCAATGTCGGAGACTGGGACCTCGAGCCGCGGAGACCTCGACCCGGCCGTTGTGTCTCTGAGCATGGAGTCATGGCATCGCACGGAGCAGTGGGTCAAGGAACACTATCGATACCCTGAGTAGTCTTGCGGTGTTGAGTACTGAACACTGATGAAGCTTTGATCTTGTGCAGAACCTTGTAGAGAGATCCCGTCAGAAGACCGAGCTCTTGAAGGGGTATGGTGACACGGTCATCCACGAAGAAGCACTGGAGAAGGAGTTGGACGAATCAAGAAAACACTCTGCGCTGCTCTAGTCCAAGCTTGACAGCGCCTTTGCCTAGTACCACAACGAGGTACAAGATATGCAAGCGAAGAGGGATGAGCTGACTAGGTAAAACAAGACTCTGCGCTAGAAGAACAAAGGTAGGCCTTCCGCCGCAGTGATTGAGTACTTGTTATGGTGCTTATGTGTAGTCTGACATTGTTAGCGAGTTGTCCGCAGGGCTTGAGGCGTCTGTCGAGCGGCTGAAGGCTTCCGAGATAGATCTGAAGAACATCGTGTACCGAGAGACAGACCACCGAGAGGTAGCCGAGTATAAGTACGCAGAGATGTGTCATGAGTTCATTAAATGGGTGGAGCTTTGTGAAGCCTCCGATCTTGACCTTTTGCATTGTTACAAATCTGCGAAGCTCAATGAGGATTGTGAGAAGCTGCGGGCGTCATTGAAGGAGCTTGAAGAAGCCACGCACCCGATTGCCAGGCTGTTGGTTCCACATCCAGGCGGGCCCAAGAGAGCACCTTTAGTGGATAGACTGAAGGAAGCCCCCGGGCGCTTGGCGACGTATGTCAAGCACTTGGCGAAGTCGATACCGAACCAGATACTCACCTTCATGAAGTCATACTTCCCCAAGGCGCCGGTGGATGTGGTGGCTGGAGGTCTTGCGGCGAACTGCATAGATGAGCAGTACAAGGCTCTGCTAGAAGAGATGGCGCCCATCGCAGAACAAGTCGCCGACAAGTTGAACCTCTAGTAGATGTACCTGTAGAAGTAGCTCATGTACAGGGGTAGTTGATGTAAGACAAACAAGTTAATTAAGAACTCATTTGAATGTAATTGAAGATGTTTCACTTCTGTGTTGTGATGAGTACTCGTTAACGCGGCTTGCAGCGAAGCTTGCGGAGTACCAAATCGTTGAAGAGACAATGAGTAGTAGTACTCAGTAGAGTCCGTCTAGTTAGGAGACACAGTAAACAAGTTGTGTAGAAGCAAACTTTATTTCTGATAAAAGAGTACACCTGGATGGCCAGGGCCATTACAAGTAAGTAGTCGCCAGGACCCGTAGGTCGCCTATGGCTAAGTGATCGCTAGGGTTCGTGGACCGCTTACAGCTGGAGATCCGTAGGTAGCCGTTGAAGCTGGATCGGAAGAGTAGATGATCCGTAGACCGCTGCCAAAGCCCTTAGGCTGTGTGCAGCCCGGGATTCGTGAGTAGCCATTAACACTGGATCTTGGATGAGAGTAGTCCGTAGACTAGCGGTAGGACCAGGAAGCCGCTTACAACAATGAGTGAGAGCCAGGTGTGGTTCGAGGACCGGTGGATGGTCGCTTCCTGGTGTGATGAGTGATTGACAACGTGGTGTGGAGTGATTCTTGGCTAAGTATTGCAGTCAGGTTGCGGCTTGACGGTGCAGTGCAGGTGAAGAACAAGCGCGAAAGTTCGTTGGGTAAGGCCTCGGTGTGTGGAGAAGACAAGTAGGCTTGGTTCGAGGGACCCGGTGGCTAGCGGGTCAAGTGCCCGCATGGTGGCAAGAACGGCAAGATGAAGTCATGGACGGTTTCTTGGTTGAGCCTCAAAACCAAGGTCGAGCCGGACTACGTGGGAGCCGAGTCATGAGTGGTGATTGGCGGAGGCTACACCGAGTTCGGGGTTTCGGTGATTCACCGAAAACCATTGGGTTGCTTGGTTGATCCACAAAGCCAAGACGACGGAGGTGCAAGAAGGGCATCGGCTCGGTGGTACCGGTCGGCCTGAGGAGCACCGGTCTGCCGGTGTGCGATTGACGCAGTCCGAATCTTCAAGCGGAGGACACGTGTCGGGATCGCAAGGCTTGCGTCGAGGCTAAGCAAGTTTATGGTTGTCGGGCATCCGTCCGATGGTGCGAAGACAAAGATTTCGATTTCACCCTTGAGGGCATGTATCCCTAGTTAGCTAGTAAGGGTATTTTAGTCTTTTGGTTGCCTCCATATAACCCAAGGGGTGAGAGGATGGCAGCCATCTCTTGGAACCCTAGCTCATTTGGTTTTCCTATTTTCCTTTCCTATTTTCCTTAGGATTTTCATAGGACTAGCTTGAGAGCTTCATGGTGAGATCTTGTGAGAGGGAAGGATGATCGGGCGGCAAGCTAGACCTTGTATGAACCTCTTTGGTATGTATAGATGATTCGTGGTTCCTCAAGGCTTGGATGTGTCTTTCCGTTTCTCTTTTCGGTGATTTTGAGCCTTTTCTTGGAATTTTCGTTCATCGCTCGATTCGTCGATTTGAGGGTGTTTCTCTCCGAATTTCTTTGAGGGGATCATGGGTGTGTGCCTTGTGGCTCTTTGTGGATGATCTTGACCACTCAAACACCGGATTTGGCCTTCGATTTGTTGATTTTCGGATGAACCCTAGTTCATAGTGTTCTTGGCAAGGTTTCGCGATTCCGGGAGTTGTAGGGAGTTTGAGACCGAAATTTTTGGGGCATATCCTCTCCTTGGGGTGTTCATCATCTTCCCAAAATTTCGTCTCAAGACTCCAAGTGGTTTGGGAGATCCATCGATCGAAAGTTTGGGGCTGTTTCGCGGGCTGAATTTTTGGGGGGGTTGTACTACCGACCCTGTGCAGGTAATACCGATAACCTGATTTTCAGCTGCGGAGAGTCTTTATTCTGGGCCGACCGAGTCGGTAGTACCGATAGTCGGAAGTACCGACCTAGTGTCGGAAGTACCGATAACCTGGTTTTTAGGCACTAGTAAGCCCATATCGGTAGTACCGACCTAGGGCGGTAGTCTGACATTTTCTCTTGATTTTGCCTCGCTAGCTTTTCTCTCGGTTCTTTTGTGCTTGCTTCTGCTTTGTTCCTAGGCTTGATCTAACTTGTTCCTAGGGTCAGTAGGTTCGTTGTGACTACGTGATCTTGGCAAGTGTGTGCGAGATTCTTTGGAAGTGATTTGGGGTATAGGCTGAGTTCTTGGAGAAGAATTTTTATCGGCTCCCATTCACTTCCCCTCTCTGTCGCCAATCCGGTCCGTCAATTGGTATCGAGCTTGGTGCCGGATTCTTTGTGACTTTAACAAGTCTTGAATCCAAAGGCGGGCGGGCGGTCCTCACTTCGATGGGAAGAGTTACCACAAGTGGGCGGCTCGTATGATGATCTTTCTTCGTGGCAAGTTGTTGGATTTCATTGTTCTTGACAAGACTTATGTGATTCCTCCTGAGATCCATACTATTATGGTGACCGATTCCAACGCAAAGGCCAAGTATGAGGCGAATGCAAAAGCTGTTGATCACTTGGTCCGAAGCTTGTGTGATCCCGAGTTTGAGCGTGTTCGTCATTTGAATCTTGCTTGGCAAATTTGGGAGAAGTTGTTGGTTGCTCACGGTGGTGATAACCATGTGAAGGCTCGCCTCTTTGTCTCTTACCGGATGCAATATGAGAACTTTACTCAACTACCCGGTGAGGACATTGATGCTATGTTTCAGAAATTCACCGCCATTGTGAACAACATGAAGGCCAATGTTGAGGATTTTCCTCACACCGAGCACGATCAAGCTTTGAAACTTTTGCATATTTTGGATCAAAATGTTTGGGGTGCTAAGGTTGAGGCAATCAAGGAATCCGGGCAATACTTGACCATTGAGTTGGATGATCTCTTTTCTAAGCTCAAGTCGTCAGGGTCGATGGGAGGTTGCAATCCAAGCATGAGGGCGCGACTGATTCACATAGTCTTGCTCTTGTGGGCGGATCAAAGTCCAAAGCTAACACTAACCCCTCCTTTTGACAGTTTTCCTTGTCTTCTCTCATGACCATTCCAGATGAGGAGTTCGACGTGTTGGGTGAGGATGATCTCGCCTTGCTATCAAGGAGGTTCGAGCGGTTGCATGAGAACCGGAGGAATGCAAGGCGAAGCTCGGGGACGTGCTTCAAGTGTGGCAAGCGTGGCCACTTCATCGCCGAGTGCCCTGAGGCGGAGGAGAATAAGTACAAGACGAGCGAGTACAAGGCGCATCCAAGGCGTGAAGACAAGTACTCAAGAGCAAGCACTCTGACAAGTCCAAGAGCAAGGACAAGGACAAGCGAGAAGGTCGAGCAAGGGCGGGCCACAAGAAGGACAAGGCAAGAGCCATGGTGGCGGTGCAAGCGTCGACACAAGTTCAAGCGACGCGCAATCAAGCTCGGCGTTGAAGATGAAGGCGGCGGTATCAAGGGCAAGAAGAATGTGAGCCGAAACCTCGTGGGTTGAGCTGCGTTGCACTTGAGGGCTTTTGTGGCATGGCACTTAGCTCAAGTAGCAAGAAGAGCGAGAAGGAAGACTCGCGACTCAGGATGAGGTAAACCGTGACCCCGACTTTTTGTTGCTGAGATCACTAGGTTGAATGGATTGATTGATAACCGTGATAGTGTGCTTAGAGATGCTAAGAGGATGAGGAAAGATCTTAGGTCTCAACTTGAGGAAGCTAGTGAGAAAGTAGGAGAGTTAGAGTCTAAATTGCTTGAACTAAAACTTGAAAATGACTCTTTAAAACTTATTCCTCTGTTTTGGATGAAGTTGAATGCTACGAATGTGATGCTTGGTTGAATGAGATCAAAGTGCTTAATGAGAAACATGCATCCACTATGTCTAAACTAGATGCTCTTAGGACTGAGTATGATGAGCTTAAGGCTAGACCCACTCTACTTGGTGCTTGTAAATCATGTCCTACTTTGCATGCTAAGCTTGTTGATGCTCGTTCTACCATTAGCTCTTTGGAAGCATCTTTGAAATCACTGTGGTGAATGCATGTTCTAGCTGTGATGATGTTAGTGTGCGCAATATTGAGCTTACTTCTCGCTTGGATGTCATATATGAGGAAAATGATTATCTGAGGAAGGTGTTGGGTTGGTTGTGGGCGTGAACCTCAATTGCGTATCATGATTGAGGAGTTCAAGAGAGCCGATGGTCGTGGTTTGGGTTTTGAGAAGTTGGGGAGAAAGTGGAGAAACGTGGGAGAGTGTGTATGAGAAGTGTGTTGAGTCCACTCCCAAGTTTGAGATGATTGGAGACATTCAAGTTCCACTCCCAAAAGCACCCAAGAACTCATTTACACCAAAGCCAAACCACCTTTGCAACAAGCTTGACACAACCCAAGATCCACCCAAATTTCCATCCAAGGCCAATGACTTCCAGAAACCAGTGAAGTTTGTGAGTAAGAAGAGTGTGAGATCTAGTGAGAAGCCAGAGCCAAAGCCAAAACCCATCCCTTTCAAGTGTGAGTATTGTGGCAAGGAGAGGCACCTTGCGGAGTTTTGCTACAAGAGGAAGAGGGATGAGAGGCTTGCTAGGGAGCAAGCGAACTGAGACAGCTACCGGGTCTTATGGTGTGCTGAGCCTCGAGAGCCACTTCCACGGGGTGTGGGAAGTGTGAGGAGTGTTGGTCGGGTTGGGGCTCAGAGTGGTCGGTTCCCACAGAGAATTGATGGTGAGCGGTTTGATCGGAGAGATGGTGGTGTGCGTCGGTGAGAGGTTTGGTCGGCTCGTGGTGGTTTTGGGGACGTCCCCTACTCGTCCTCGAAGACGGGTTCAAGGGAGATGATCATAGCTTTGGGTTCCAGGAACTACGGACCACGTTTTCCCCTCACGGTGTTCGTATTCCTCCCATGGGACATGGGAAGTCCGGTGGCAAAGGGATGATGATGTTTGCTAACCCTCTTTTGAGCGATGGCTCGACCTTTGGTTTAACTTTCTTTGTGCTAACCCCGGTGTCGAGTCGTTGCTCATTCTCGTTCTTGTTTCGACTACAGGCGAGGAGGCTTGGAGAACATTTGGTTGATCGACTCGGATGTTCCCGACACATGACCGGGAGATAAGCGGTGGTTCTCGGCCTCACCCCGTGAAGGAGAAGATCTACATCACGTTTGGGGACAACGACGAGGAAAGGTGATTTACGAGGGTGTAGTGCAAGTGTGTGACAAGGTAACTTTGAGCGAGTTGCTCTTGTGAAGTCTTTGGGCTTCAATTTGCTTTCGGTTTCCCAGTTGCTCGATGAGAGTTTTGAAGTGCGTTTCAAGTCTGGTGAGTCTCGTTTGTTGGATTCTCGAGGTGATCTTGTCGTATGATCATTCAGGGATTGATTTCGTAGCTGATTTCTCTCGTTCTTCTCACGGTCTCGTTGTTTGATGGTGGTTCTTGAGTGAGTTGTGGAAGTGGCATAGGAAGTTGAGTCACTTGAGCTTTGACCTTTTGTCTCGCTTGAGTAAACTAAATTTGGTCGTGGAACAGGTGGTAGGCGCTTTGAGTCTGGTGGTGTTGAGTTTTGGGCGTTCTCCACCTCGTGATCAATACGAGTTTGGGAGAAGTCGCAGCCTTTGAGTCTCGGAGGGGCTACGGACCACGCTTTCCTTTTCGTGGTGCTCGTAATCCTCCAGTGAGACGGGAGTGGTTTTCCCATGGTAGTTCCAGGTTTGATAGGTTTGATAAGACGGATCGCAGTTTTGATAGGCGGTAGGATGGATGTTGCTAATCCTACTTTTGAGGAGATGGCTCGACCGGTTTGACACCTTTGGTACTAACCCTGTTGAGTCATTTGCTCGCTCTCGCTCTTGGTTTTGAGTTGGGTGGGATGCGGGAGAACATTTGGTTGATATCGGGGTGGTTCTCGGCCTCGTACCCCGGTGATGACATGGAGGTACATCACTTTCGGGGATGGTGGACAAGGACGGGTGAATTCTGAAGAAATGATAAAGGTAAGTGAATTTGTGTCCTTCAAGTGTGTGGCTTTGGTCAAGCCACTTGGTTCGCTCCTTGCCCTATCTCATGTGTGTAAGGTGAGCTTTGTATGCTCTTTGACCTTAATGCATGAGTTTAGGGGAGCCTGTGCTTAGTGTGCTCTTTACTCTATCATGTGTACTAAGGGTGAGCTTTGTATGCTCTTTGGCCCTAGTGCATGTGTTTAGGGGGAGCTTGTGAGTTTTGCTCCTTTGCTCTTTTTGGGGTGGTGTCGAGCCCTTTTTGCCTCCCCTCGAGGAGCCGGTCGTTTGTGAGCTTTGTGTGTGGGAGCTCCTTTGTAGCATATGTATAGCTTTCCTTTGTGCATTTCTTGCATTTGGCATGGCATATGTAACATGATGTATAGGCATCTTTGTATCTTAGGTTGCTTGCATTTTGTATCATATGCATTGTTTAGGAAAGGCTTCTCCTATATACATTGTTCACCATGGAATGATATATATGTCTTTGTGAGCTAGTTTGGTAAGCTATGGTTAGTTTGGCTTAGCTCTTGATAATCTTGGTTTATATCCATGGTTGATGGCTATGTTTTTGAAAAATCTCATATGTATGCTCTCTTGTGAGTAAATGCCTTTATATGATCCTGACATGTTTTTGTGGTTTGGCTATGCTTAATTTGTGGTTGGATAGCTTATTTTGATCATATGGGGCCAAAGGCTCATTTGCCATCATGAATGTTTAGCCCCCATGCTTGATCTTGTGGAGGGGCATAAGTTCCTTTTTGTCGCAAAGACATTTCATGTACCAATTTCAAATCTGAAAATGAAATGTAAATTGCTTGAAAATGTGCTCCCATGTCATATGTGCTAATTTTAATTTGCTTTGGGTGCTAAACCGTTGCATGATGCCTACCAATGAGAAGCCTCATATGTAAGTAGGCACATGGCGTGGCTTTGACATGACATGAGGTGCTTGTGGGTGTTTATGATGGTCTTATGCTTAGAATGGTTGTCCTAGCATGAAGTTTGTGTGGCTTTGCCATTTTGACATGTTTTGCTCATGTTTAGGTCTTTGCTCATGAGAGGGTGATTTTTCGCAAAATTGCTCAACTCTATCTTAGCTTCGCCCAATGGTTGTGAAACTTGGTGATCATGAAGTTGATGTCATTACTGAAGCTATAGAGTATCTAACTTGCTCATTTGGACATGTGTAGCATCCTTTGTTGAATTTTGTCTATTTGAGAAGCTCTAGGTTGCATTTTTGCATTTTGGCTTGATTCATGCATTGTCAACAAGGGGAGAAGTTTGAGCATGTTTTGGCTTGCATGTATTTAGAAGGTTTCCAAGTGGTTTCGAGCTATTTTTGAGCTCGGGCGGTTTCAGTGGCATCGGCTCGACGGTGAGGTACACCGGTCGGCCGGTGTAGTTCCTGTTGGGCGATCTTGTCCACCGTCAGGTGAGGGTGACCGGTTCGACGGCCGAGCAAAGTCAAGCACTGCCTGTTTTGCGAGGAGGTTTGCATGCATTTGTCCAGGGGGAGTTGCATTGGTGCAGGGGGAGCTCTTTGTGGTTTTTGAGCTTTGGTTTGATGGTTTGTGCTCCTTGCTTGAGCATGTTTTGTCTCGGATGTGTCGAGCCGTTGCCCTTGCCTAAGGGGTCCGAGACTTGTCTTCTTCAAGTGATCTTGCTCTTTGCCTTTTCTTTGGCTTTCGATCGCTTGTTGGAGTGTCTTTTAGTCGTTTCTTTTCTTTTTCTTTTCTCTCGGTTACCAAAACGTGTGTGTTGTCAATGCACTCATCAAGGGGAGATTGAGAGCGGTGTGGTTCGAGGACCGGTGGATGGTCGCTTCACGGTGTGATGAGTGATTGACAACGTGGTGTGGACTGATTCTTGGCTAAGTATTGCAGGTACAGGTTGCGGCTTGACTGGTGTAGCTGCAGGTGAAGAACAAGCGCGAAAGTTTGTTGCCGGTAAGGCCTCCAGGTGTGGAGAAGACAAGTAGGCTTGGTTCAAGGGACCGGTGGCGTGAGGGTCAAGTCGCGGGCGCATGGTGGCAAGAACGGCAAGATGAAGTCATGGACGGTTTCTTGGTTGAGCCTCAAAACCAAGGTCGAGCCGAGACTACGTGGGAGCCGAGTCATGAGTGGTGATTGGCGGAGGCTACACCGAGTTCAGCGGGGTTTCAGGTGGTTCACCGAAAACCATTGGGTTCCTTGGTTGATCCACAAAGCCAAGACCGGCCCCTGACGACGTGAGGAGAGTGCATCATCGGCGGGCGGCGACGCGATCCGGAATCTTAAGCGGAGGACACGCGTCGGGATCGCAAGGCTTGCGTCGAGGCTAAGCAAGTTTGCGGTCGCTGGGCATCCGTCCGATGGTGCGAAGACAAAGATTTCGATTTCGCCTTGAGGGGCATGTATCCCTAGTTAGCTAGTAAGGGTATTTTAGTCTTTCGGTTGCCTCCATATAACCCAAGGGGTGAGAGGATGGCAGCCATCTCTTGGAACCCTAGCTCATTTGGTTTTCCTATTTTCCTTTCCTATTTTCCTTAGGATTTTCATAGGACTAGCTTGAGAGCTTCATGGTGAGATCTTGTGAGAGGGAAGGATGATCGGGCGGCAAGCTAGACCTTGTATGAACCTCTTTGGTATGTATAGATGATTCGGCGTGGTTCCTCAAGGCTTGGATGTGTCTTTCCCGTTTCTCTTTTTCGGTGATTTTCGGAGCCTTTTCTTGGAATTTTCGTTCATCGCTCGATTCGTCGATTTGAGGGCGTTTCTCTCCAAATTTCTTTGAGGGATCATGGGTGAGTGCCTTGTGCCTCTTTGTGGATGATCTTGACCCCTCAAACACCGGTTTTAGCCTTTGATTCGTTGATTTTCGGATGAACCCTAGTTCATAGTGTTCTTGGCAAGGTTTCGCGATTCCGGGAGTTGTAGGGAGTTTGAGACCGAAATTTTTGGGGCATATCCTCTCCTTGGGGTGTTCATCATCTCCCCAAAATTTCGTCTCAAGACTCCAAGTGGTTTGGGAGATCCATCGATCGAGAATTTTGGGCGGTACTAGCCTGTGTAATACCGATAACCTGATTTTCAGCTGCGGAGAGTCTTTATCGGTAGTACCAACCCGAGTCAGTAGTACCGATTGTCAATACCGACCTAGTGCTTGAAGTACCGATAACCTGGTTTTAGGCGCCGATAAGCCCATATCGGTATCTAGCCTAGGGCTGGTAGTACCGACATTTTCTGCTGCAGTTTGCCTCGCGCTAGCTTTTTCTCTCGGTTCTTTTTGTGCTTGCTTCCGCTTTGTTCCTAGGCTTGATCTAACTTGTTCCTAGGGTCAGTAGGTTCGTTGTGACTACGTGATCTTGGCAAGTGTGTGCGAGATTCTTTGGAAGTGATTTGGGGTATAGGCTAAGTTCTTGGAGAAGAATTTTTATCGGCTCTCATTCACTCCCCCCCTCTCTGGTCGCCAATCCGGTCCGTCAATGAGTCCATGAGTAGCCGTTGAGGCTGGACACATGGATGAGTAGTCGAGCGACTACGTGTAGAAGCAACACAACTGGTCGACCTTCCACGAGTTGTTGATGTCTTCGCCTTCGAGTGTCTGGAGACGATAGGAGCCCGGGCCGGTCACCTTGGATACTGAGAAGGGACCTTCCCAGGGTGCGCTAAGCTTGTGTAGTCCGTCCGTGTTCTGGATACGACGGAGGACTAGATCGCCGACGTTGAAGGAGCGTTCCTTGACGTTGCGATCGTGGTAGCGTCGGATACCCTCCAGGTACCTTGCTGATTGGACGAGGGAGGCGCAGCGGGCTTCTTCGAGACTGTCTATATCAACCCGTCTGCTGTATTCTGAGATACCTTCGTCGTATTGTTCTACTGCCGGGGATTCCTACATCACATCGGCGGGTAGAATAGCTTTGGAGCCGTAGACCAGGAAGTAGGGTGACTGTCCAGTTGACTTGGTAGGTTGAGTACGAAGCCCCCAGAGTGCATTGGGTAGTTCCTTGATCCACTTGCCTGCTTTGGTGTTAGCGATCATGCAATCGCTTCTTGAGGGCATCGAGTACCATCCCATTGGTGCGCTCCACCTAGTCGTTAGCGCGCGGGTGGGCGACTGAGACGTACCAGATGTCGATCCTGCTGTTCTCGCAGTACTCCCAGAACTGATGGTTGTTGAAGTTGGAGCCCAGATCTGTGATGATGCGATGGGGTAGCCCGTAGCGATGCACGAGTTCATCCAAGAAGTCGAGTACTCTGTCGGCCTTTGGGCAGGTGACCGGCTTGACTTCGATCCACTTGGTGAACTTGTCGATAGCCACCAGAAATCTGTTGAATCCTCCTGGCGCAGTTGGCAGAGGCCCAATCATGTCGAGCCCAGCAGCGGCGCCGTCGGTGGTATCGTGACTAGCTTGTAGGCCGGGACGTGTTGCTGTTTGGTGAAGAATTGGCACCCTTGGTATCTTCTGACGAGTTCTTCAGCGTCACCCAAAGCTGTGGGCCAGTAGAAAGCTCGTCGGAAGGCTTTGCTCACCAGCGTGCGAGAGGACGCGTGGTTGCCGCAGACGCCTTTGTGGATTTCCTCCAAGATGTCCTTGCCTTCTTCCCGAGGTACGCACTTCATGAGTACTCCAGAAGTCGCACCCCACCTGTAGAGCTTGTCTCCGACTAGTACGTAGGACTTGGCTCGACGGATGAGTTGTTCTGCCTCGTTCTTGTCGGAGGGGACCTTCTGCTCGCGGATGTAGTCGATGAAGGGTTGCCTCCAGTCCACGTCGATCATCATGACCTCACCGGGTGAGATGGCCTGTGGGTAGTGGTCGTGGCTGGCTCTGGGATGGATGGCGTGTGAAGTTCGTGGACGAAGACTCCAGCGGGTACTTGAGCGCGAGTAGAACTAAGCTTTGATAGGACGTCTGCTGCAACGTTGTTGTCGCGGACGACATGATGGAACTCGAGACCGTACAACTTGTTCTCGAGCTTGCGGACTTCTAGGCAGTAGGCATCCATGTTCTCCTTGTTGCGGTCCCAAGAGTCGTTGACTTGATTGATAACCACAGCGGAGTCGCCGTAGACTAGTAGCCACTTGATGCCCAGTGAAATCGCGAGCCAGAGCCCATGTAGTAGAGCTTTGTACTCAACTTTGTTGTTTGAGACCTTCCAAAAGATCTGCAGGACGTACTTGAGTTGTTCGCCCTTTGGAGAGATCAGGAGTACCCCTGTGCCCGCGCCCTCAAGCTTGAGTTAGCCATCGAAGTACATCACCCAATGCTCTGGTCGCTTTGTTGGTGTGGGTAGTTGATTTTCCCACCACTCTGCCATGAAGTTGACTAGTGCTTGAGACTTGATAGCGGTGCGTGGCTTGAAGTCGATGTTGAGGGCGCCAAGCTCGACCGCCCACTTGGAGATTCTCCCAATTGCATCTTGGTTGTGGAGTATATCGCCGAGCGGGTAGTCGGTGATGACAGTGATCGAGTACTCCTGGAAGTAGTGTCGTAGATTCTGCGAGGTGATGAGCACTGCGTAGAGTAGCTTCTAGACCGGTTGGTACCATGCCTTGGACTCGACAGACTCCGACGAAGTAGAGGTCATCTGACTGGGTAGGCGTGGCCTTCTTCCTGCCGCTCGACGATGATGACAGTACTGACCACATGAGTAGTCGCAGCGAGGTAGAGCAGTAGCTACTCCTTTTTGCGAGGTGCCGTGAGGACCGGTGGCTTGGACAGGAAGTCTTTGAGCTGCGTCAGAGCTTGATCAGCCTCTGCGGTCCACGCGAACTTCTCTTGCTACTTGAGTAGCTTGAAGAAGGGTAATCCCCATTCTCCGAGCTTCGAGATGAATCTGTTCAGGGCCGCCATGCACCCGGTCAGCTTCTGGACATCCTTGATGCAGGTTGGAGCTTTCATGTTGGTGATGATGGAGATCTTCTCGGGGTTGGCTTCAATGCCGCGATGGCTGATGATGAAGCCAAGCAGTTTTCCCGAGGGTACGCCGAAGACACACTTGTTGGGGTTGAGCTTCCACTGGTACTCCCGCAGAGATGAGAAAGTCTCTTCAAGATCGGCGATGAGCGTGTCTGAGTTCCTTGTCTTGACAACCACGTCATCCACGTAGGCTTCGACATTCTTGTTGACTTTCTCCTTGAAGCAGGCCTGGATTGCTCGTTGATAGGTAGCGCCAGCGTTCTTCAACCCGGATGACATCGTCGTGTAGCAGTAGGTGCCGAACGGGGTGATGAATGCGGTCTTCTCCTGGTCTTCTTCCTTGATTGCAATCTGGTGGTACCCGGAGTAGCAGTCGAGGAAGTAGAGCGTGTGTCGCACCGTGGAGTCGATGACTTGATCAATCCGCGGTAACGAAGGTCCTTGGGGCGATGCTTGTTGGTCGGTGTAGTCGACGCACATCCTCCACTTGTTGGTGTTCTTCTTGCGGACGAGGATGGGGTTAGCGAGCCACTCAGGATGGAAGACTTCTCTGATGAAGCTAGCCGCGAGTAGTTTGGTGAGTTCCTTCTTTATGGCATCCCGTCGGTCATCAGCGAAGTGGCGAAGGTGTTGTCGCTTGGGGGTAGCTTTAGGATCGACGTTGAGTGAATGCTCGATCAGCCTCCTGGGCACTCCTGGCATGTCCGCTGGCTTCCACGCGAAGATGTCTCGGTTAGCCTGGAGGAAGCTGACGAGCGCGTCTTCCTATTTGGGGTCGAGTCCTGCGCCGATCATGGTAGTCTTGCTGCTGTCGCCGGTCCCGAGGTCGATGGCCTTCACCTGTACTTCCTCTGTTTGCTGAGGTTTGTTGGAGGTGTCGGCCATCTCAGGTATCTCGAGTTCGGTTGGTAAGTCCCCTTGCAGCGCGAGTACTCCCGCGGGACTTGGCATTTTGAGTACCAAGTATACGTAGTGGGGAATCACCATGAACTTGGCAAGAGCTGGTCTGCTGAGGATGGCGTGGTAGGAGGTTTCAAAGTCCGCAACCTCGAACTTGATGTACTCGGTGCGGCAGTTCTCCCTTGTCCCGAAGGTACCTGGCAGGACCACTAAGCCAAGTGGTATAGCTGCATTGCCTGGGACGATGCCGTAGAAGGGCGACGTGCTCTTGGTGAGCATGCCGATGATGTCGAGCTTCATCTTCTTCAAGGTCTTGGTGAATAGGACATTGAGTCCGCTCCCACCATCGATGAGTACCTTGGTGAGTCTGGAGCCTGCGACTACTAGGTTCAGGACAAGTGGAAAACATCCTGGCTCAAAGAAGCTTGTCCATTGATCCGCGCGGTAGAAGGTAATGGGTACTTCCGACCACCTGAGGGGTGTCGGCACCGCTGGTTCAATGCTCAAGATTTCACGCAGAGTGAGCTTCTGCACTCGCTTGGTGGGTAGTCCACCGAAGAGGACGTTCACCGTCTTGTCGGGTTCTTGGAAGTCGCCATGGCCTTCATCGACTTTCTTCTTGCCCTTTTTGTCGTGAGGGTGTCGTGGCTCAGGAGTCTCCTTGAGTGCCCGCTGGAGCTGGTAACATTGTTCGGTGGTGTGGTTGCTATCCTGATGCCATGGACACTTCTCTTTGAGCAAGTCCTTGAAGTCGCCGGAGGTCCTCTTAGAACTGTCCTTCGCAGGGTGTTGGACAGCCGTGATAGTGTTGTCTGGCTTGCGCTTGTGGTTAGGACCCGAGTTGTTGTTGTTGCGACCCCCTTGATCCTTGTTGTTGTTGCCGCCCGTGTTGTTCTTGCTCTTGCCGTTGGAGTCGTACTTGGCGTTGGCTTTCTCCTCCTCGTCGGCCCATGAAGTAATCATGTCCTTGAGCTTGGTGATTGAACTTGGGCGGCGGCGACCGAAGTCTTCGAAGGTGCGACGGTGGTATAGACCGTCTTGGAAGGAATCGATGACTTCTTTGTCGGTGACGTCGACTACGGTCGCACGCTTGTCGAAGAAGCGGCGCATGTACTAGCGAAGGGTCTCGCCTTGCTCCTGCTTGACCATCGCCAGGTCCATGCGAGTACCCAGGCGCCCCATGGCGCCCAAGAAGTTGCTGGTGAACTGTGCCTTCAGCTGGTCCCACTCGTCGATAGAGTTCTTGTCGAGTGACTCGAGCCATGTGAGTGGAGCCTGGTCCAGGCAGAAGGGGAAGTAGAGACACTTGGTGTCGTTGCCGCCACCAGCGTTCTCAATGGCTAGGGCATAGCACCTGAGCCACGGAATTGGGTCTTGCTTCGCGTCGTACTTGTTGATCCCGAGAGGCTTGAACTTCTGGGGGAGTAGCAGAGCGCGAAGTCGTGGAGAGTAGGCGGGGAAGCTGTTGCTATCGCTGACGTCGGTAGTCTTCTTGGCGTGGCGTATCTCGTTGATCCTGTGGCGGGCGTCGTAGCCGCCACATTCGTAGCCAGAGGCGTGGCTGTTCGCGTGGCCTCGACCTCCGTGATCGCCGCTGCCGCCGCGTCTTCTGCCGACGCCGTGGGAGGAGCTACCTCCGCCGCCACCACCGCCGCCGCTGGCGCCGCCCTGCGAAGGTCCTCCCCCCGTAGCTCTGGAGCGATTGGGAGTTGGCTGGTGTTCACTGCGGACGCGATTGGGTCCGACCTCTGCTGGAGTGCGGCTGCGACTAGCGGCTTCGTGGTTTGCGGCTCCGGCAATCCTGTTGTTGACCCGCATGAAGTAGGCATCCTTGGCGAGTCTGGCTATGAGGTCGCCTGCACGATGCCCCTAAACGGCTTGTCCTATTCTGTTGATGGACATAAGACATTGCTCAGGGGTAGTGTGGCTTCTGTTGGCGATTTCGTCTAGAGCCTCGTTGAGGTTGCGAATGGGTAGAGCTTCCCGAAGCCGTCGGCGCCGATCTGCTCGCTTCTTGTTGCGATTGCGCCGGGCAGTCTTGGCTTCAGTAGTCTCGTCTAGGGGTGCGTTGGCTGACTCCACGTCGTCTGAGATGTCCTCGAGGTACCGATCAGGTCGGGCCTCTGAGGTTCCGGCCCGTCGTATTTGAATACTTCACGGCCGTGGCAGAGGCAGTCGTGAGTTGCCACCTCGGTTGATGAGTACTCCTCTGCATTTGGGGTCAGGGGTGTCCCCTCCTGGAAGGGGAGTGTCTCGAGGTAGGTGACGCAGTGTGAGTTGTCGTCGATCAGGTCTGCGGGCTTCTTGTCGGGCCAGTAGACGAATCTGCCGGCAGGAGTAGACGTGATGACCAAGCCAGCGGCAGGACCTGACAACGGCTCCTCGGTGGTGTTGAGCTCGGACTCGGGCTCGATCGAATCCAGTCCGAAGTCGAACTCGTAGGAGGAGTCCGAGTTGTAGTCGGGGACGGCGCTGGAGTCCGAGCAGTACTCGGAGACGACCTCCTTGCCAGCCCGGTGCGAGACGAGCGCATCCACGTAGGCCGCAGTAGTGTTGCGGAGGCCATGCGGGAAGTGCTCGTGGGGGAGAACCGGTCCACACGATGGCTCAGGAGCCAGCCCGCGTGGTTCGATCCAGGTTGACGTCGAGTTCGAGTTGGAGGTGGATCCGATCTCGAAGTCAGCGACTTGGTTGTAGAGTGAAAATTCGTCGAATTTTTCTACGAGTTGACCCGTGACGGCTTCGGGAAGCGTCACGAGTCCGGTCTCCGGGTCCGGGGTCATGGAGGTAGCTGGAATGATCCGACGCCATGCGGACCTAGGAGCCGAAGATGAAGGTGTCGCCGTGGTTGAAGGCGGCGGTTGGCTTGATGACGATTGAAGCCGTCGAGTTCGCCATGAGATCTTCGGCGAGATCCCCTACCTGGTGTGCCAGCTGTCAGTGTTTTAGACCGGCAACCTACCAAGGGGAGTACCCGAGGTAGACGTTTGTGGCCTCGCCGAGATCGGGAACTCGAAGGAGAGACACATGGCACACAATTTAGACAGGTTCGGGCCGTGAGGTGCGTAATACCCTACGTCCTATATGTTGCGTAGCTCTGGATTGATTAGGTGTGTTTATAAGATGATGCAGATAAGAGATAAGGGTCCCTGCCTCGCCTTATATAGTCCGGGAGGCAGGGTTACAAGTCATTTTAGGGAGGTACTACTAGGAGTACTTTACATGGATCCGGACATGCCTAGTTTCCCAACTGAGTACTAGTCCTCTGGTTGCCTTGCGCTCCACGCCGTCTTGCACCGTGTAGCCCAAGTTGAGTTGTCCCGGGGGCCCACGCAGTAGTCGGTCCTAGTACCCGCCTGGGTAGTGGGCCCGGGTATGCCCATACGACACTCGGCTCTCCTGTCTTGCCTTAACAGGGACCTAACAGGGACCGTGTGCTTAACCACATCAGGCTAACTACTCTGCGACTAACAACTGCAACAAGAGCATGACACAAGACATTTACATTTATATTCATATTTGTATTTGTCACTAGTAGATTCAACTTCTACAAAAATGCTACATAGTGTATGCATCTTTACTTTCAGGTCAAGCTTCGGCGATGACTTCTCAAGACGCTCCGTGTACCTCCACTGGCGCGGCTAGTTCCCAAACTTGGGGGACTACGTGACAAATCACTACTCAACGGCGACTCGAGTAGTCTCCGCTAGCTCTCTAGCTCGGGGGCTCAACACCAACAACTACTCGACGTGGCTCCTACAACTCACCTGGCGATGAGCTTGGGGGCTCAACGCTACAAGAGTACTCGGGTGATGACTTCCGCAAACACTGAATACCCTTGGATTGACTATTTAATCGTTCCAAGGCTAGGGGGCTACTAGGCTACACCCATCAGTCGATTTTTTCAAGATGGAAGCAGATTCAAGATTGACCCTCAGTCTGATTCTTCGATTCAACCTGAGGCTCGGGAGCTACTCCATATGGAGTGCGATTTTGCAATCGCACTTCCGTATAATCCTCAATGGGAAGGATCTCGACTACAAGACTAATCAGCTAGAGCACATTCAGCCTCGTAGCAGTTCAAGCACTATTGGAGACTTTTGCTTGTAGTACTCGTGGACGCCTGAGGACTACTCGCAGGGCCTTTAAGACTACTCAAACCTGCTACTCTCAACTACACCCTAGGTACCCGCAAGGAATTGAAGGAAGAAGACGGACTCCTACTAGAATTCCCCTATAGACTATATAAAGGAGGGCTGAGTACCTAGGAGGACATCCACAATCCCTCCGGGGAACAACACCCGAGAGCTGGGTGCAATATACTACACCAAACAGGACGTAGGCCGGGTATGTTACTCTGGCTACCCGAACTTGTATAAATCTTGTGTCTTGTGTCCTCACGCATACCTTCGAGTTCCAGGTTTGGCGACCCCCCACTATCTACTCTCCGACGGGTACCCCCTATGGAAGTTGCTGGATATAAAACTCCGACAAATACACCAAACAAGAAAGGCTTAAAAGAGCGGACGGGGAAAGGGTTTGGTTCTAAGAACGCAAATGCAAGAAATGCTAAGAACGGAACTATCGAGGGATTTGGATTATATCACACAAGGCTATGTGCTTGATATATTTTAATTTAATAAAGGAATGTGCATAGGAAAAGTTGATGTAAACTTAGTCAAATTTTATATATAAATACTCAAGTAGGATTTATGCAAATTAAACAAATTATATTAGGAACACATTTATGTTTGATTTAGTCAAATTAACATTTAATTAAGAAAAGTCGGGATAGAACCTATGTTGCTTTTATTTAGAAAGCAAACTAAATATACATTAATCAATTTCAGTTTGATTATGAAAACTGAGGTATATGTCTTATTAGCTTTTGATTGGAAGAATTATTTGAATAAGTATTAATCAAATTGAATATACATTAATCAATTTAAGTCTGACTATGAAGCACGAGTTGAACTCTAATTAGATTTTAATTAGAAAAACATGTATATAAGTATTGATCATGTTAAATATTTTAATAGATTATAAAATAAAGAGCATGGTCATCATTGCTCCTCACACGTACTTTGATTTTATATGAATGTAACGCAACTTGAAACGATCGAAACAGAGCTAAAACGTGAGATCTATGGGCTAAACAATGTTGCAAGGGCTAAACTGCGAGAGTAATTAATTACCAGGGGCTTAACTTGAAGAAACTATGGGCCTAAACCTAAACTTACAAAAGAACTGAGGGCTTTAATGAAAAATTGGTGGCTAAGGACGGCGGGCGCAAAAACTTGGAAAGCTCATGGGTCTAAATGGAAGAAAATGGACTAACCAGAAGGGATCTTTATAGGTGGAATGGTATGCTTGTGAAATAGATAAAACTTGGGGGCTCGTATGCAAAATGACCACGATCAGCTCTTCAATCTGAGCCGTTAGCTCGCGACCGGGCGGCATGCGGCAGTGGGACTCGCCGGAATTGCTAGAAAACGAGCTCCCGACCTCGGTTTGCTGCGAGGAAAAGCCCTACGTGAAGCTGGGAAGCTTGGGAACCTAGATAAGTGGTTAAGGTGGTGGCTAGAGTGGCGGTAGAGGTAATACGACCAGCGAGGCGGGCAATGTGACTTTGGCGAGGTGGACTAGATGCTAGGGAACCTTAGAGCTAGAAAGGATAGCACAGGGAGGTTCCTCACCTCGATGCGAAGCCTTAGGTGCAGAAGAAGGCGATGGGGAACAAGCACCAGTGGAGATCGACGCCGTGAGCTCGGCGGTGCTCAAGCTTGAGCGCTACTGGCGCGAGGGAGAGAGCGAAGAGGAGGAGCGGGTGGAGCAGGGGCTCGGGCTCGCCTTTTATAGGTTGGAGAGGGAAGGGGAGGAAACGGCTAAGGCGGTGGTGGAGCTCAGTGGTGGCGCGCCAAGAAGGCTCGGTGGAGACGTTGCTTGTGGGAGGAGGCGAAGTGGTGGCCGGAGTGCGCCACTGAGCATTGAAGCCATGCCTAGTGGAGGGGGCGCAGCCAGGGGAAGGTGACCAGCTGGAGGTTGGGGACGAAGCTGACAGGTGGGGCCGTCTGTCGGTGACTGGGAGAGAGGGGAAGAGAGCTGGGCTGGCAGGAGGAGGTTTGACCGAGCACAGGAGAGCTCGGCTGCGAGAAAAAAAAGAGAAGGGAGAGAGGAGTTGGTCCACTGGGTTGAAAAAGAAAGAGAAAGGGAGAAGGGATAGAATAGTTTAGGGTGCATTCAGGGACTTTTATGATTTTGAAAATCGCAAGCATCAACCAAAAACTATGCAAACTAATGTGAATGCAACACTCATAGAATCATTTTATTTTTTTATATAGACAAATAATTATTTTCTTATTCTAAATTTCCTGTAAAGAAGATATATGTTGGGCACAGTTTAGAATTACGAGAAATCGTTGTTTATTTATTCTTCCTAATGACATCCTGAAATCCAAAATTTCAGGGTCTGGCAAGAGGTCACCTGATGGCTATTTTTTATCTCATTTATTAATGATCATATCTTTAATAAACTACCTTCTAAAATAATTAGCTAAATATAAAATTAATTCTATCTATCATTATATCTAAAAAGTAAAATTCAGTTTTCTCTACATAAAAAAAAGATAATAAGAGAATACTTAAGGAAAAAGTCTATTTTTAGCCATCCAACTCTTGCCCGAGTTTGGTTTTGGCCATCGAACAGCAAAACCGGGAATCTTCGACCATTCAACTCTTCAAACCGTTCATTTTTGACCCCCGGCGTTTTTGACAGGCGGTTTTGGTGACATGGCAGCCATGTGGCAGTGGGACCCACACTCCAGCTCCATCTCCCTCCTACCTCTCCTCTTCTCTCTCCTTCGACTCCCGGCGGTGGATCCAAGGACGCCGGCGGCCTCACTCTCTCCCCTCCTCCCTACCTCTCCGGCGGGGGCCTCGAGCCCTCCTCCAGCGTGAGCGGGACCCAGCAAGCGCGCGGAAGTCGTCGTGCGCAGAGGCCGGCGTGGAGCTCCCAGCGCGGCCCTCCTCTCGGCGGCCATGATTGTGTCCCTCCTTCCTTCTCCTCCCTTCTCTGATGTGCGCGCCAGCCCGATCCGGCATGAGCTGGAGAGCGGCGACGGCGGACCAGGTCCCCCTCCTCCTCAGGTGTGGCTCCCCTACTTCTCCTCCATCGGTAATCGCGCGACACGTTTGGTGGTGGTGGAGCAGAGTTCGACGTGGAGGCTCCCCATCTCCACCTCACCTCCTCTACTTCTCCGCCAGCTCAATCCCAAGCCGGTCGCACCTTCTTCCATGACGGCCCCTCCCCCGTGTCTCGGGCGGCCTTGCTACCATCTGCCGGCGAGCCGCGCGCCCCTCCTCGGCGACTGGTACGGAATGGGAGAGTGACGCCCTCTACCGTCCGCTCCCAAAGAGGATGACTGGTCCGAGTGAGAACTCGCCACGGATGTGGCAGCTAGAGGTCGGCGCCGTCAGTCATTGGGACTTGGGAAGGAGGAGCCGACGCAGATTGAGACTGGCTCGCCATCAGGGGTTGGCCGCGGAGCCCTGCTCATCCACCTCTGCCTCCGCTGGAAGGAGAGGTCGCACCGCGCTGCGTCGTGCCGGTTGAGAGGAAGGGGCTGTGGCCGGGGAGGAAGGGGCCGCGGCCGACGGATCTCGAGGAGAGGGAGGAGCCGTGGCTGGGGATGGAGGAGCAGCGTTGGAGATGATGAGGAGCCGCCGAAGAGGTTGGCTGCCAGTGGAGGGGAAGGGCAGCACCGGTAGGGGAGGGTGGCGGCCGGTGGCAGGGAAGAAAGGGTGAAAGCAGAGAGTCCTGACAAGTGGGCCCAACCACCACGTGGCGTCCACGTTAGCGAAACCGAGCACCAAAACCGCCCGATGACCAGAAATGAACGGTTTTAAGAGTTCGATGGCCAAAGATTCCTGGTTTTGTGGTTCGATGGCCAAAATCAAACTTCGTTTATAGTTCGATGGTCAAAATAAATGAAAGAAGGAAGAATGCTAGTATCTAGCTGCCCACTTCTTTCTAAATCTAAAGTATAAAACAAACCTTATCTCTTAGCTCCTCCTACCTAACAATTAAAATTTATATTATCTCCATCTCTAAAGCATAAAACAAAATTTAACCAAAACAAATTAACGGAGGATGAAGAATCAAACCTTGGCAACATATTGGAGGAGAGAGATCTTCACAAATTGATGAAGAAAAA
The DNA here is from genome assembly GCA_022644695.1 of Cenchrus purpureus. Lineage (NCBI taxonomy): Eukaryota > Viridiplantae > Streptophyta > Magnoliopsida > Poales > Poaceae > Cenchrus > Cenchrus purpureus. The sequence goes on from CP053457.1 coordinate 22,122,968, forward strand.
TTCAGCAGCACCTCCCTATGGTTGAGGCGCCATGGAGAGGAGGAGCTTGAGCTCTCGATGAAGAATGGCTCTGGCAGGAGAAGGAAGAAGAAACTCAATTTATAGGGCGTGGCCTTTAGTCTCGAGTGCTGTCAGCACCGGAGACTAAAGTGAACCCTTTAGTCTCGAACAGTGATACCACTCGGGACTAAAAGTTGGCACCAATCTTTACCCTAAAATAGCCGCTCGACGCGCCACTTTAGTCCCGGTTGGTAATACCAAATGGGACTAATGGGGTGGTTCCTGCAGCCATTTTAGGCCACATCGACGAAACTATTTTAGTTTATGAAAAAAGAAGTGTTGGTCTGATCCATCATATCGATGAGATCATGAGAGCCCAACCCACTCCTTTCTCGGGTCACACACAAGTGTGAGCACAATCCTTCTGGGATAGACGAAAATTAATAGAAAAAGGGCACCAACACGAGGGGCGACAGGTTTATTTATTTCATCATCTACTAGAAGGGGTACGTCAAAGTACATTTATTATTTAACATATGACACCATTGACTTTTTTGGTTCGTTTGACCATTCGTTTTTTCTACAATTTTTTTCCAAATCGATAAACGAACAAGTTAAAATTGAAGTACATCGGATAATAGATATAATGATAAACATTTTACTTTAGTTAACTAATTTGTTCAATATATATTAGTGCACAAAGTTAGAGTAAAAAATCAACGGTGTATAATATATTTAAAAACGGAAGGAGTATCAGTCAACAAATTAACTTGAACGCGCCTCGCCGCCGACGACGTTACCTACCTTTCGTTTCAAAAGACAACGTTACCTACCTCACCGCACCGCATGCCAGCAAGGGTTCATCAGGCCGTGCCAACTGCCAAGTCGCCGTAAGCTTCACCAACTGAATGCTGCCGCGTGGTGAAAAATCAGTCACACACAAAAGATCAACCCGTTCGCATGGACACACACAAAAGAAAACAAAAACGGTAACTCTTAGCCCCGACGACGATATCATAGAAAATGTGACGTCCAGGATGTATTGGTTATTCCATTCGTTTCAAAATATTTATCATTTTGAAGAAGCAAAATTCCTTCCCGAGTGCCAAAAATCGGGCACTCGGGGAAGAATTACACTCGGGGAAGGGAGGCTTTCCCAAGTGCCAAAAAGAGAATGACACTCGGGGAAGCTAGGCATCTTCCCCGAGTGCAACACTCGGAGAAGAGAGGCACACGTAAAAGAAAAGTTGCATTTGACGGCGCAAGTAAATTGCACCGTAAGGAAAAATTCTTCCCCGAGTGCCTTCACCTAGCACTCGGGGAAGCTTGCTCCTTCCCGAGTGCCTCACCATAGCACTTTTCGGGAAGCTAGCCTCTTCCCGAGTGCTCACTTTGGCACTCGGGGAAGGGTCTCTTCCCCGAGTGCTACGTCGAGGCTCTCGGGGAACTTTTTTTTTTGCCCTATTTTTTTGTGAGGCCTTCCTACATTATTTAAAACTCTTTTCTCAAATTTGGGGTAATTTCAAGTTTTTTAGGTATATTTCTTTAGTTTTTTTTGTTTTGTTGAATTTTTTTCATACTTCAAATTTGAACTACAGGTGCATGAAATCATATAATTTGGTGATTCAAAAAATAATATTCATGATATTTGGTGACGGGAAAAGTGTTTCTAAATTACTGAGAAAATCGTGACGGTCAGAAAATCCGCGAAACTTGTCGGGTATTGTGTTATCACATGTAGATGTTGTGTGCAACAATTGAGAAGTTTTCGAGCAAGTTGGGACGTCTGATGCCTAAAACCGAGACATCTCCACATGTGATCAATGTGATAACACACACGGAGATGTGCGGGTTTTAGGCACCGACATCCCAACTTGCTCAAATCTTCTATTCTTGCACACAACCTATACATGTGATAACACGACGTCCCGACAAGTTTCGTGATTTTGACGTCCGATTCAGAATTTAGAAACACTTTTCCCGTAAGTTGTTCGCCATGTTACGACAACAAGATGCTCGACATTTCATGTGAGTTCCTCGATAAGGACTCAATATACACCGAATATCATGAATATCATTTTTTGAATCACCAAATTATATTATTTAATGCACCTGCAGTTCAATTTTGAAGTGTGCCCAAAAATTCGAGAAAATGAATAAAACTAACGAAATATAACAAAAATTTCAAAATTAGGCCAAACTTGAGCAAAGAGTTTCAAATAATGTGGGAAGACCTCACAAAAAAATGGGGAAAAAAACAAAAAAAAAATTGGTTCCCCGAGTGCCTTTGTTGGCACTCGGGGAAGAGATCCTTCCCCGAGTGCCGGAACAGGGGCACTCGGGGAAGAGGATATGTTCCCCGAGTATTAGACCGGTGGCACTCGGGGAAGGTGTTTCAAAAAAAAATACAAACCCCTCCCGACGGCCGACACGCCAACTTATTCATTTTCACCGAGGCAACCCTATCTCGCGCCCCGCCCGCCGTCCGCCCCACCCGAGCAGCCGCCCGCCCGGCCGGCGCCGCCCGCCCGCCTTCCCCCCGCCCTGCGCCCGCCCCCATCCGCACCGCCCGCCCGCCTTCCGCCCCGCCGGCCCGCGGCTCGGCCCCGCCTCGCCCGGCCCGCCGCCGCGGGCTGGCCTAGTCACCGTGCTCCCGCCGCCGCGGCCCAGCCCCGCCGGCGCGCCCCCTCCCCGCCTCCGCACCCCGGCTCAGCCCCGCTCCCCCGCGGCCGGTGATCTGTTTTCGGGTAATTTCTTGCTTAACTTGCCTGCAACTGCACAGTTCATCCATGCCTTGCTTCTGGATCTAGTGACTAGTAGCAGACTAGTAGTAGGAACTGTTAATTCCGTATGATGTCAGCTAGTATTTGAGCAAATTACTTGTGTAATATAATGCTATATGATTAGCATGTGTGGATTGCATTATTGTGGCGTGAGACAGTACATGGGTAACCTTTAATTTGTTGTGTGCGACTGCGACCTTTAATTTGCTACATCTTGCATCGGTATGGAAATCAGAAGCAGTCTATCTTAGTCTGAGAAATACATTTCTAGCTGTCATATCACAAATGCGCCAAATTACTTATAAATATTAGTCCACAGCAGCCAGATAGCTTTTGTTGACTTCCCGTCATGCATGCACACATGGAATAGTCCTTGCTATCTTCTGTCTTGTGACATATATTAAAGGATATAACTGAGCCTAGTTACTTGATGATTTGTGGATGCAGTATGCGAAATAGAAATTTTAGGTCGCTTTATCTTCATTTCCTTTCTATTGCATCCTATCAGATCATTCTCGCTGTCATTATTTGCTACTCCAGTTTGAAGTAGTTAGTTCTCACGGCTAGTTCGTATTGTGGATGTGTGGCCTTCGTGTCGGAATTGTGGATGTGTGGCCTTCGTGCCCTATATGTGTTATCGGCCATTGAGCCGGCTTCTTTCTTGCAGGTTTTGGAAACCTTCCCGTGCAGGGGAGGTTATGCCGAAATTTTGTGCTTATAGTGTTGTTTTTCCTGTTTTGCAGAGCAAGACCTGTCGGAGGGAACCCGGAGCACCTCGGCTACCCCGATCGTCTTCGTCGGCACTGCGGTCCTGCCTGCACAGCGCCAACTCGTCAGTGCATCGACTCACCACTGCGCTACTAGCCTGTCTCCACCGCCACCCTAGGTATAATTGAGCTCTTTTCCTTACCGTTGTCGTACATAGATCGGTGTAGCCTAGTTAGGTGTCTCCCATCCGAAACAGATACAGTTGGAGATATGCGAATCTTTGTATATCTTTATGACCGTATCTGTTTCGGATTGTCCACATTTTTGGACAGCCTGCGGATGCGTAGATGTGTTAGTTTCCGTGTTCTGCTCGGATCCGAGACGGAGTTTCGGCACTACCTCCCCGTTGTTCCCCGGATACACACTCTCCCTTCCAGGACGTGTATCGGGAGAGCAGTGTCACACCCAGTTTTAAAGGCAAAACTGAATGCATTGATTACATGTGCGCCAGGATCAAGTTACACACACGTAATGACATTGTGAATACCAAAATCAGTGCCACACGAATATAGAGTTATTACAAGACCAAAAGTCTTAAACGAACATAAATAATGAGTTCTCGCAGCGGATAGAGATGCCTCCACAGGCAGCTGACTGAAGGCACGCACACCTAGAACTCCTGGAAGTCACCGGGATAGTCTTCAAATCTCTCCCAGTCTGAGCAGCAATCCGAGTATTGTAGATACAAGAAAATAGACAAGCGTGAGCACATGCCGTACTCAGCAAGGGGAAAACAACATATAACATGCAAGGCCATATGGTAGATGGCTAAGGTTCAAGCAGATTAGCATTTTAGTAGGTCAAGTTTTATTCGTAACATAATTACTAAAGAGTATAAGTTTATACCAACCCACAATTAATATTAAGCATAAACATCATAAGTAAAGATAGAGCAACGATTTAATATCAAATTCCATAACTTAGTCATGTGAGGGTCCAGGCCACTCTTGACGGTGAGCATGGCTAACTAGTTAGTTTTACACTCTGCAGAGGTTGTACACTTTCACCACAAGCAGTGTAAAAGCTCCGAAGAACTTTGAACCCAACCATGTCGTGTTTGCAAGGCACCATACCACACTACCGAGGTGTGGTTGCATAGGGACGCTACAAGGCCTTTACAAAGGTTCCCCAGCAAGTTGTGACCCACAAGGTCCGGATCAGTTAGCAAGGTATAAAGTCCCCTAGCAGGTCAATACCCCACCATAGAAAATAACTCACCCAGCCCCCTGCTAGAGTGAGTCCATACCCCGTAGTACCACCGATCCCTTGTCCTTATCAGGTAAGATCACCCCAAGCTAAAGTTCCTAATTATTCAGCCAAGACCATTGCCCGTTTAGTTCTTGTGGTTGTACTGCTTTCCTGGGTGGTTCTCCATGTTCCGATTAACAAAGCAAAGGTGATCTCGTAATTAAAATAACATAACGGAACATAGAGCATAAAGATATCCAAGTTGATTAACACCATCCCAGTTAAGCATCCTAAGCAATAGCTACCATCAAGATTAATTTAATAACCTGGTTACAAGGCAAAGATCATAAAAGACTAGGCATGATCCTTAGTAGGTTCCCGTCAAGTTAATGCAAGCAATAAAAATAAATACGATGAATTTAATGCATGTTATATAGGACAAGTGGGTATGCATCAAGGAAGACTTGCCTTCAACAAGACTCTGCTGCTGCTCAAACTCTTGCACGTCTTGATCTTCAAATCCTTCGAACGCTTCACTCTCTACGTACCACAACATTCACATACAAGCATACAACAAGAATAAATAAGAAACAATCATCAAACAGTACTAACAGAACAAAACAACGGCATAAAACTAATCTATGCTTCGAGACAATCGCATGGGCATAAAGAACGCTAAAAACAGAGCTAAAACGATCAAGTTATGCACTAACGAAGGTACAAGGACTTATCTGTAAAGAAAACTAATGATTCAGGGCTTAAACATAACAAAAGGACCTAACTGTAAAGAAACTACTACTGCGGAAGAACCTATTTGTAAATCTAAGAAGCGCAGGGGCTTTCTTGCAAAAAGGCGAAGACCGGGTCGGTTTGACCGGTATTGACCCCGGTCGGCTAGATCTGATCCGTTGGATCTAGATCCAACGGCTGGCGCAAGCAGCGGCGGACGGCTTAGGTCAGATCAAACAGGGATTGTCGGATCTTGATCCGATGGCTGCGGTCGCACGCAAGCGCACGGACGGCGGCGACCGGACGGCAAGCAGCGTGTGCTGCAGCGGACGGCGGCAGACTCGTCGGCGCGGCTCGGGATCGAGCTAGGGTGCTCGTTAGGGCGCGCGGACAACACCAGGAGGTAGAGCGCGGCACGGCAAAGATAACTAGGGCGGCGCGAACGGCTCGGGTGAAGCGGAGACGGCGCGGGACGCGGCGAGGTGGAGCGGCGTGCCGGCTCAACTCTGGCGAGCGCGAAGGTGATGCGGGGCACGAGCTCGAGTTCAAGCGGCACCATGGTCCTCCTCTCCTTCTTGCGCAGCTCCGAGATGCCTTCACGACGGCGGGGAGGCGATGGTGGAGGAGATCGACGAAGGCGGCGCGGCTAGGGTTTCCGGCGGCGGCGGCGGCGCAGGGCACGAGGTGGCTAGGGTTTTGGGACAGCGCACGGGTGGCGGCGGCGGCCTTTAAATATGCCGAAGACGACACCATGGCATGCGGATCACGCCTAGTAGGCGCGTGCGAGGCGTGCGTGGTCGGGATTTCCCCGATTCCCACTTCGACATGGCGCGAGGAGGAAGATGACGGGTGGGACCTGCGTGTGGGCGACAGATGGAGAGGGGAGGCGGCGCGGGCTGCTTTGGGCCGAAAGGCCGGCTGGGCCGCAAAGGTAGGGTGCACCGAGCGAACAGAGCGGAAAAGATCGAGGGCAAAACGAACTTCATCAAGGGCTTGAGGAAACGCCGCGGCGAGAGGGGAGTTCGTGGTCAGAACCGGACTGCTAGCTGGGTCACGAAACAAAACTGGGCCAGAAGTGAGGAAGGGAGGAGATGGGAAAGGAAGAAGGTTTTGATATTTTTGAAAAGATATCAAACAATTGAAATTCAAATTCAAATTTGAATTCCAACAACCAAAATCAATGCACCAGCATGAATGCAACAAACATTAAGCCATTGATTTAATTTAGAGAAACAAATAATGTGTTTTTTTTCCTGTACTATATTCCCTGTGAAGAATTAAATGTTGGGAAAATTTTAAAATTAAGAGAAAATCATTGTTTAAATTTTCTTTCTATTCACATCTTGAAATTTGGAAATTTCAGGGTTTGACAAGCAGCGGGGAGGTGCTACCGAAATTTCGTCTCGGATCAGAGTAGAGCATGGAAACTAACCTCATCTACGCATCCGCGGGTGGGATTAGGACCTATCCTTACCTATTAGATAGTAGGCACGCCGTGCAGATGCGATTGATGGTTATATTACTGCATTATGTGTATATGCTAGAGAATGGATAACCATGAGTGGATGTACACGGGATGCCCAAGTCAGGCTCAAGTCACCCGTGAATGGATGGATAAGACCGAGAAATTCTTGGACCATGTGTTTAAGGAAGCCAAGGGAGCGGGAGACACGTTTTGTCCCTGCAGCCAATGTAAAAACAAGAAGAAAAAAAAAGAAAGTCATGTTGAAGGATCTTTGCAAGTATGGATTTATGCCAAACTATACCCGGTGGGTGTACCATGGTGAAGCCTATCATCCCAGAGAGGAGGCCGTGAGACAACGCTTGGAGGCATTTGATGGTGATGGTGGGGTAGCAGGATGGTTAGGTGACTATGAGGATGCAACGTTCGCTGAAAGGCCTATGGAGGACAAGAAGGATGATAAGGAGGAGGAGCCAGAGCCGAGTGCTAAGGCGTTCTTGGCCATGTTGGAGTCGGCACAAAAGCTCCTACATGAGAAGACAACGGTTTCTCAACTTGATGACATTGGGCGCCTACTGGGGTTGAAGTCCCAGCACAACATGACTCGAGCCTGCTTCGATGCTATGATGGCGTTATTGGGGACTGCTTGGGAGGGTCATCATCTTCCGAGCAACTTGTACGAGTCAACGAGACTCCTTCGGGCACTGAAAATGCTTGACGGACTACAACTAGACAATGACAGCGATGAGGATGAGGCTGTTGACAATTTGGAGGCTCTTGATAGTGATGACGAGACCTATCATCCATATAATCCCGATCATGAAGAATATTAGAAATACATGTAATACTTCTCGTTTTAATACTTGTAAATATTAGAAAAACATGTAATACTTCTCATTTTAATACTTGTAAATACATTTTCTTTGTTTTGCTTCCTTGCTAAGTACTTCTCGTTTATCTAGACTAATACTGGTTTATTTGTTTTAATTGCAGGTGATGGGGCCCACTAGGTGGTGTCGCTCGGCTTACTCGAGACCGAGGGAGCCGGATCCGGAGCCAGCGGTTGGGGAGCCGGAGCCGTCAGAGAGGCAGAGGAGGGCGAGGGGTAGGCCCAGGCTGGAGGCATCGATTGACCACGACCTCAGCTCCTCTCGCTCTTCTAGGGACGACGATGTCCCTCCGCAGATGTATGACGAGGGGGTTCCACACGCGTCCGAGGAGGCGGTTCCGCATGCGTCCGAGGAGGGGGCAGGGGGTTCGACTTCCTCTGCAGCCTCGATACCATATAAGCGAGGTCCCAGCCAGCTCAAGCGGCGATTCACTTGACCGCCGCCAGATTGCACCCGAGGGGGATAGGTAAGTAACTTCATATGTTCTTCATTTGATATATAGGAAAATCATAATAATAACTAATAATAACTATTATTAACCACTTGTGCAGGAACTGGATACTTGTTGAGGAGGGGTGCAATGTCAATGGGATCTTGGGACTTCGTAGGGAACACTTCACGGCCCGGTGTACAAGTCAGAGGATGATGTGGAGGGAGAGTTACCCTCGTTTGACCAGTACGCCCTCTTCCCCGCAGATGAACCGTACAGAAACTTGGCGGATCAGGTGATTTCGGAGTTGTGGGTAAGCCTTTCTCGCTCTACGACCCTCATTTCATTACTTTCATTGGACATTGTTGAAATAAAATAATGGACACCTCGTGTCTTTATGCAGGACTTCTTCAGATGCCAGCCAGGATAGGAGGAAAGGGCGTATCAGGTGGCTTACGCTTCTTGTAAAAGGCGTGTCTCGGACTTGTATTATGAGGCCCGCCTGCAGGCGCACATTGACTACAACGCCACCTACTGTAATAGAAGAATCAACAGAAAGCAGGCAAGAAGTGAGACAGAGACTCTGACAAGGGAGCAGTACCTCTAGGTAAAGAGAAAACATCTCCTATTGATCTCTTTTCATATTACGTATGCCTAATTTGATCTTCTGATGGCTTGTAGGTGATTCCGAGCTGGTGCGCCACCTTTTGCGATTGCTGGGCTGCTATGGTGGAGAAATGGTTGGACGCGGACTGGCAGAAGGCGCACCAAGAGAAAAAAGACCACCGTATGCTGATGCCGGTGTACCTCACCATCGAGCAGCGCCACCTCGAAATACAAAAGACATATGTAACTCGCCGCCACTTGTCTAATCTAGCCACGCTCAATTCTGCATGATTCCTAACCACATGTTGCCTTTTTTGTAGGAGGCGGCGCACGGTGGCCGGCCAATTGGCCAACTCAAGATATGCTCTGGCCCACATGGGCCCGGCAAAGTCCAACATCAAGTACAACCCGGATGCGGGCCCAGAGGCGTACACCAACTCCAGCGTCCACAACCACCTTAGTTCGTACATGGAGGCATCAAGGTTAGTCCATGGGCCAGACTACGATCCGAGGTCCGAGGAGCACCTTGATCCTGAGCTAGTGATGAGGATTGGGCAAGGCAAGAAGCATGGGCGGTTCTACATTGGCGACGGCATCCTCGACACGGCCTCTACTCCTCCTCTCGACCACCTACTAGCAGCGAGCACGAGCTCTAGTGTGCTGCCCATAAGCCGTCCGACAAAGAATAGCATCACTCCAGGTAAGTATTCTCACTTTCATTAGTCGTTCTTTGACTTTTACGTTCCTTACCTCTGCATTATTGGAACATTAGTGTCAGCCGAGATGCAAGATCTTCGGACCGCAGGAGGCCCCGGCCGGTCACGGGAGGCTGAGCGAGAGGCTCAGCTGGCCGAGCGGGAGGCCGAGCGGGAGAGGATACAAGCTTTGGAGGCCCAGACACAAGGTTTGCTCGCATTCGTGCAACAACTTGGGGTGTAGCAAGGTTGGCAGATCCCAGCACAACTGCTTGCACCACCACGACCACCTCCACCACCTTGTCGAGAGTCCACTCCGGTGAGTATGAGTACGATTGTTTTACTTTCTGTGCTAATGCTTAGTGTCAAACCTAGTGATGGCCGCCGTGCGGATTTGTTGATGTGTCGGCCTTCGTGCCGAGTTGTTGATTTGTCGCCTTCATGCCGGAATGTGGTTGTCGGCCTTCGTGCCGACCTTCTTGCAGGGTTTGGAAACCTCCCATGCAGGGGAGGTGCTGCCGAAATTTTCAACTTTTCTTTACAACTTAGATTTTTATCTTGTCACTCACGTGCAATTTCTTTTCTTTTTCTTTTCGGGGTGTCGTCGAACCATGTTGGAGGGTCGCCGGTGTCGCACGTCGGGCCATCCCCAGCTAGAGCATCGCCAGGATCGCACATTGGGACCCTCCCTCGATTCTTAGTGAGCCGCCATGGACTCGTTTTATGTATTGCACTTGTGAACTTGGAATAATGTGTACTTTTGGACGTGTGGTTTGTAATATATTGTGGATTCCGGACATATTTGATCGTTTGTTATTTATAAATGTGATTTGTGATATATTGAAGTCGATTTGTGGTTTGTGTAAATATATGCCTTGTTTGTCACACGTAAAAGGAAAAAAACAAAAGAAAAAGAAGCTTCCCAGTGCAGGCGCACTCGGGAAGACTTTTTTTTAAAAAAACGGCAATTTTCTTCCCCGAGTGCTTGGTCCACGGCACTCGGGGTTGAGGATTAAAAAAAACGAAATTCTTCCCCGAGTGTCGCGCCCGGGGCACTTGGGGAAGAGGTTTTTTTTTAAAAAAATAAATTTCTTCCCCGAGTGTTGCACTCGGGGAAGAGGTTTCAAAAAAAATAAGAAATTTCTTCCCCGAGTGTTACACTCGGGGAAGAGGTTTTTTTTAAAAACCGGGAGATAGCGCCGACGGTGTTAAATTGTCCCCGAGAGTTAGCTTGGCACTCGGGGAAGGCTTCCCCGAGTGCACGAGATTTGGCACTCGGGGAAGGCCGCTTCCCCGTGAGAAGCGTCCCCGGTAGGTCTTCCCCGAGTGTTGCACTCGGGGAAGCCTTCCCTGAGTGTTTTGGGGCCTTCCCCGAGTGCATTTGGCACTCGGGGAAGCGGCGTCTCCCGTAGTGTTCTAGGCAATTTCTTTTATTATGAATGTAGACATAAATATATATCTAGGTGCATAGCAAATGAAATGCAAATAGAAAAGTCAAAATGACATGTAATTTAGAACGGAGGGAGTAGTTGTATTGTTTGGTTCAGAAACTGCGGACTTCTTCGAATGATAATGGTCTTTTTGTTTGGTCAGATGAATTTTACCAACTCATACATCTAGAAATGATCCCATGGTAAAGTTCAACCAATTTACTTATACCATATGATTACCTCTTATTAGTAGAATAATATATTAAGAAGCCTATTGGAGTGCAAGACAGATAAGAACACATCCAACACACCAAAGTACTTATTCAAGTGATTCATCTAAGGCTTAGCTCATACTTTTTTTGGGAAGTAATTATTGTTAGGATATGCCTAGATAAGAAATAATGCAAGATTTGAGTACCTTGTGATCAGGTTTTAGAGTGAACCACCAGGTACAAGAGGTGTGCCGGCATCTTGGAGCCTCGGTGGCTCGCCGATAAGTCTTTGACCCTCCGACTTGGTGTGGAGCGGCGTTGATGACCATGTGTGGGGAACATGGAGTCCCCTTCCTTTGTGAAGAAACTCTTTAGTGGAGATGGACAAAAGTGACCAAAGAACTTGCCATGTTCCTTAGTGATCAAGCCTTTGTGGCAAGTCAAGCTGTGCTTTGTGAGAGACTTGGTGATCGAGAAGTAATACTTTTGTCCGAGTATTTCAACAACGTAGACTAGTGGTGGCTTAGTGCCTACTGATACCGAGGGACAAATCATTATGTCAAGAGTTTGCTTTCCCTCATCCCCTTTCAGCCTTTCTTGCTTTCCGTCATCCCCTTTCTTATGTTTCCACATTTCATACTTGTAAATTGTGTGCCTTTATTACTTTAGAGTATCTTGATAGGATTGTCTACAAATTTCAAAACTTGTTTTAGATGAGAATTTCACACTGGATCAGTCTTAGAATGCACTTTTAGATCGCTCTAGTTTATTTTTGTGCAAAGTACCGAAAGCCATAGTAGTAGGTTTAAAATTTCCTAATTCACCTATCTCCCTCTTATGCTGCGAGCATCGATTCCTTGATTTCCTTCCCATACACCTCTTTCGAACGAGAGTCGACATCATCAGCGGTCGATACCTTCCAATGCAAAGAGACCTCTTTAGAACGAGAGTCAACAATCAACATCATCAGCTATACCTTCCAATGCAATGACACCCGAGAGTCAACATCATTGTACGCCTCCTCTGTTGTCTTCCTATAAGGTCGATGTCGATGCAATTTGTCATCACCTAATTTCCTACCGCTGGAATTTCTGCAACGAGGTACGAGGACGATCGATGACTGTGAAAAATGAGATTCCCTACTTTTTAATAATATAATACAAAGAAAACATCCACAGATTCCGTGCATTGATCGAATCCTCTTGCACGTGTTCTTGGAATGCAAGATTTTCAAGACCTGAAAATGAAAAAGGCATGACTCTAAGGAACCATGAGTCCATATGCCCACAGTAAACCACTGCATCCCAAAAGCCTATTCAAAGAGCATCAGAACGTACAACACGCAAACTTGATGAGAGATTCCTCGGAAAAAAAAGTTGACAAGAGGTGGAAACTGGAAACATGGACAAAACTTTTAGTATGCGACAAGTGTCCCATCAAGCAGGTGAACTTTCACTAAATTTAGCAATCTTTTTTCTTGTGTTTGAGCAAGCCAATCTTCTCAAAGATGATTAAGATTTCGGTGCACATCTGGTCCATGAACATCATGGAATAGACCTATTTGACACGTGATTACCTTGGTAGTTGGTACCCAAAGCCTGCATGGCATTATTTTGATCACGTCCTTTAACTTTACCTCCGGCGTGATAATCTCCCACTCCTTATTTTTTATCACATCCAGTCCGGCTTTTGTGTAGACTGTTCTTGTTCGTTATACTTCTGGTGTCACTCTTATCAACTAAGGCAATGCACGATTTTCTTTTCTTCACCTCGAACAAGCTAATATAGGGCCTGTTTGGGAGAGCTCCGCTCCCAAAAAAAAACAACTCCACTCCATGAAAAAAAAAATCCAAACAGGTCAACCAGCTCCACTCCACTCCAACAAATATTAGCTACACTCCAGTTTTTTTGGGAGCTCCTCAAGAGGTGCTCCAGAAATTTTGAGAGCAGGTGGAGTTGGAAATAATTACCCACTGCCACCGGTTACACCTCCTCATACCCTTTCAAAAAAGAAAATAGAAAAAGTCAACATGTCCCTGCAGCCGCACCGCCGGGCCCTTCCTCCTGCCACGGGCTCGCCGGCTGCCTCGCGGCACCCCGCCGCCACGGCCTGCCGACCCTACCCACCACTGGCCGGCGGCGCGCCCCGCCTCCCTCCCGCTTTCTTGCCGGCGGCCGAGCCATCCCTCTCCTCCCCCTACTCCATCCACCTATGCGCTGCCCCATCCTCTCCTCCATGGGCGGCACGGTGAATCGACGGCAAGGTCGGGCGCGCGGCCATTAGCCCCGCGAGTTCCGTGCCCAGCTCGTCGTCGCGGCCCTGCTCGCACTCCTTCCCTTCCCATGGCTCGGGACGCCTCCACCGATGTGAAGCCCTGCGCGTCGTACGCTGCCGGGTCTGGGGTTGGGGAGGTCGCGCCGCTGCAATCTCGCCGGTCTGGGTGCCCAAGCTCCGCCAGCCGCTGGATCTGGGCCGGGGAGGTCGCACCGCCGCCGAGGTAGGCCCGCCGAGGGCTCGCCCGCCCGCCTCCTCCTCAGTCCGTGTGGATGGAGCAGGGAGACGGCGTGGGGAGGACAGGAGGGCGGACCATGGGCGCCGTGGAGGCCGCTGCGAGAGAGAGGCCGTCGTGGAGGCGCCGTGGAGGCCGCCCGTGGCCGGGTGATAGGCCGCAATGCCTGAGTTGTAAGGTGCGAGGTTGAAGATAACCTGTCAAGTGGGACCTGCGTGGAAGTGAGGGGAAGTTCTATGGGCCAATCTGGGCCACTACCTGCACAGTTGGCTGCGGGGGTAGAGTGATGCGGGCCTTTAAAATTTGTGGAGTGAAGCTCTCCCAAACATGATGTCTGAAATTGCTGGGGTGGAATGGAGTTTCAGGAGTGGAGTTTGTGGAGTAGCGGTGTTGTTTATAAGGTGGAGCATTTGCATGTCCTTGAGCAATCGCTTTGGCCTTACCATGATGCTTGTCCTCTGAGCAGTACTAACAAAATTAATACCACATCCTTCTCCTCTCATCGCCTTAGATTATTATATCTTTAATGAATTGACTTTACTTTTCAGGTTTGATTTCCTCTCCTCTAAGCAATCTCACGAAGGATTCTCTCACAAAAAAAAATCAGGCAGACTGAAAATGTGCTTGCCGATATTCACTAAAAAATTGGATGGTCTAGGGCTAACTCCACTGGCACAAATTTATAGGCCATGTTTTAGATCCATGGCTAAAAATTACCCCTACACGATCTAAAGTTGGGGCTAACCATGGGGTAAAAATTAACTAAACTACTAGCTAAACTTTAGTCCATTAGCCCTATACACCCAACTAATTCGGGTTAAAATTAGCTATTGGCTACCAAAAGTCATTTTTTGGTCCAAACTGCCCTTCCTTCCTTTGTCCAGGGGCAAAGTTGACATTTGTAAAAAAATGCATCTATCTATTAGTGATGTACTCCCTTCATGTCAAAATATTTGTCGCCGTTGATTTTTTCTTAGAACTTTGGTCATTTGTCTTATTCAAAAAATTATTACAGATATGTAAAAGGATAAGTCAAACTTAAAATACCTGCAATAGTAAAACATGTAGCAAAAAAATAGATGGTATTCGCATAATTTTTTGAATAAGACGAATGATCAAAGTTGTAAAAAAAGTCAACGGCGACAAATATTTCAATATGGAGGGAGTATATAAAAATGACATAATTTTAACCTGTTAAACTTTAGCTAGGGATAAACATTAGCTTTAGCACATCTAAATAGGGCAGCTAGTTAGGATGCAGTAATATTTTTCAAACTATGGCATCATCTTTCACTCCTTGTGCTAATTAAATTTGATGGCAAGGTGTCCTTATATTGCAATCCAGTTAAGTATTCAACTGCAACAAATATTGACATCCTTTTTTCACAACGTGTTGTTCACTTGTTGGAGGCTCGCTTCATTCAGACCATGTTATGCTAGCTATAGATTAGTGTTTCTCGTGTTGTGGGTTGTTCTCCACCCTCTGTTTTTATGTTTTGTTTTCAATGATGAACATGTTAACATTTCAATTTTTTCGATAAGAGAAATTTTATAATGCTAGACAATTACATCAAGATGATACAATCGAACTAAGCTTATTTGTGGCCTCTGCATAGCTAAAATGCACACAACCTATAGAAGAAAATAAGAAAATGACATGACAATATATGACATATCACGACAAACTACACAACACAGCTTAATCTTCAAACCTTAAAATACCCTAACAATACCTGGACTACGAAAAAATTCTCTAAAAAAACGCCTTCAACAACAAGAAAACGGCATGCAAGTGCACATCATCGTTGCCAAGTCGATTGTTTTATATCATATACTACACCTACCTGAAAAAATATACTACACCTACTGTAACAAACATGTTTTTTTATGTTTATGTTTATCCGAGCACTAACTCAGAAGATTATATGTGAAGCAATGTAAATATGGTTTTGCTAGCTCTGCTTCTAATAGAGAGAAATCATGGCTTTGCTATGGACGTACGTCCAGGGATCGATCAATCTCAAACACGTTGCCTCGTTCTCCATGGTATCAAATTGCCAGTCCTCTTGGTTGTCTCCCTGTTTCATCAAATTTCTCACCCCTGATGCATCATTCTGTTGACTCCTGAATCCTGATGCATCAAATTCCACATGACTGTCCATATTATTCTGCGTATACAATGCTGACTTGGCTGTTCTCTCTGTTCCATCAATGTCTCACCATCAGCTGATGCATCAAACCGTCGACTGATCTCTATATCAGCAGTACGGCATAGCAGCTAGCTTCTTCCACATAGTACATGACAAAGACAAAAATCGCCATGCTGCCGTTGTTCTCCACACGCTGCTATCACGGTGCGGCTTTTCATGACCTCCCCACTGTTTTTTCAACGCTTGTCGTCAGCCTTTTAGAACCCAGCACTCTCTCATCGTATCGCATTTTAGATCCATAGAATCGTAGCCGATCGGGCTTCCCATGGCACGCTGACCACTTTTTTTTTAAAAGAGGTGCAAAGCATATTTTTCATATTAAAAGAAGAGAGAACAATGTTTGAGTTTGAACGAAGAGCAAGCCAACTGGAAAAAACACACAGACGCAAAGCTAAAACAAAAAAAATACAAAAATTACAACGATCTCAGAGGCCGCACGCTAAGAAGGCGGGCAAGAAGAAGGAAGCCCGCACGCGTTCAAGTCTTAGCCTCCTCCAAAATTGCCGGCGCAAGTGACACCGGCATGAGCGTCTCCCTATCGTGAACACTTCTGTTGCGCTCCTATGACGACCAAGTGACCAACCATACAAAGGCATCGAAACCTTTCCTCCTGAGCTTTAACGACCAACTTCCGAGCGGAGCACCACCGTACCAAGCAGCAAGGTTTTGCGGGCATTGAAACCGTTTGGCACGCTGACCTCATTGTTTCCTCTACTTTATCCTGCTCGCTCTTGGACTCTTATTAGAATCTCTATCTCTGTGTCATCGAATTGCCTTCGCCTTCTAGAAGAAATCATGCATGACGCCGCAGCCCTGCCAACTGCCATGGCTATGTATGTATAGGAAGCTGGAAGCGTCGCTCTCTTCTCTCCAACCATATGGCACGAGATTCACCGAACTAGTTCGTTGACAGTGGCCATGGAAAACTTAGAGAAATCACTGAACACGTTTGACAATGGCCCATGGAAAACATAGAATTTACTGAGCACGTTTCAAAACCGCGAGGACGCACCCCCGGCCGTGCACTTTAAATAGAGCCATCCTCGTTGCACCACCCCTCATCACCACGCACCGTACCTCCAGCTCACTTGCAAGAACCAGAGCTAGTGAGAAACAATCAAGCAAAGCACCACCTCGATCGACCACCATGGCCGGCACCAGCAGCTTCGCGGCTCTCTCCTGGGTAGTCCTCGTGGTGGCGCTGCTGGCCGCCAATGCGTCGGCGGCGCCGGGCCCGGGGGAGGTAATGGAGACGCGCCTGCGCGTGTTCTGGCACGACGTGGTGAGCGGGGGAACGAACGGCTCGACGATGGTGCAGGTCGCCCAGGGCCCCAACACCAACACCTCCGCCACCATGTTCGGCAAGGTCACGGTGATCGACGACCCGCTCACGGAGGGCCCCAACCTGACCTCCAAGGTCCTGGGGCGCGCGCAGGGCATGTACGTCAGCGCTGGCAGAGACAAGATGTCGCTGCTGATGGCCATGAACTTCGTCTTCGTCGACGGCCCCTACAACGGCAGCAGCCTCGCCATCTTTGGCCCCAACGCTATCGAGCTGAAGGTCAGGGAGATGCCCGTGGTCGGTGGCACCGGCGTGTTCAGGTTCGCGCGAGGGTACTGCAAGGCGAGGACCGAGTGGATCGGCAGCACCGGCGACGCCACCGTCGAGTACAACATCCACGTCCGCCATGACTGAGGATGGACCATATGCTTCCTCGTGCAACCACGCTCTTTTCTGGTTGCTGATTTCTTCCTTTATGCATGGCAGCTCGAATATATGATTTACTTTCTTGAATTTGGCACTGGTTTTAAGTTTTGATATTGAAAATAATAATGTGTGATTGCACGTAGCATATGATTATTATTCAAATAAATTAATCATTGTTCATCACATATCTCCACTGTTTGAACGAGATTACGTGAGCGATTATTTGATTTTGAATTAGTCCACCATGTTATTGACAAGCTCTTGCCATAAGTGATGATGTCCAAATACGAACTCGCTTCAAATAATTACCGTTTTGGAACACATGCAGTCAACACAGTTTAATTTTTCATCAATACTAAAATAATACTGTATTTGAATTCACCTCTAATAAATGGTAGTAGGACTAAACATTTCAAGTCTCTTTAAACGTTTCAAATTCACCTCTGATAACGGCGGCTACAAGCTAGGCCTCATGCTGCCATTCTGGCAGGAGGCAGCCGATCGCGGGGACCATGTTAAGGAGGTGTACACTAACGATGATTGCTAATCAAGGCTCCTAAGGGCGCCCGCAAAGGATGTCTATAAGCTATCTACAAGATTCCAATCGTCTTAGGAGATAGAGGAGAGAGAGAGCATAGTATGGCTAGATGTAGCTGCTTTCCCTACAAATGTGGAGCAGGGCCATTAGGGAAGAAATGATTAAGGGTGGATTCAAATGTCTGGAAATCCGAATTATCCGAATTCATATTCGTTAAAAATGCAAATATGGAATTTGTATTCATATTCAAATTGAAAGTGGATGGCAAAATGGAAGCATCCAAATTTGATTAAGAAAAACGAATTTGGATTCAGATATCCAGATTTCTGTCTGATCCGGATTTAAAACAGATATATACAGCATCCGAAAAGACGTCTCGATTTTTTCCAGCGGCGCGAGCTCGCCCGCGCAGCACCATGGCGCTCCCGCCTTCGCCTCACGCCACGGTTTCTTCTGGCGGGAACAAAAGCACCGCGCCCTTCCGCTTTCGCACCATGATTCGGTGCCCCAAGCGCACCAAAATCTTTGCATATATTATCTGCCGCCCGCAGCTCCCTCATTTCTGCCGCCCGCAGCTCCCTCATTTTCTCCCCAGCTAAACAAAAAATCCCCACCACCACACCCTAACCCTACCTGCTCGGCGGCAGCAGCGGCCCCTCCGTTGCGGCTGCTCTGTGCTGGGCCTCCGACTACTCATCACCACGGCTGCGGCCTCCCACTGTTGCTCCTCCTCCGTGAAGGCCTGTGCTATAGCTTCCCCCCTGATTTGAAGGTGCCCTTTTCTTTCTACTTTCTATGTTGGATCTTGAACTTGGTGCTCCTATATTTCTAATTCGTACGGCAACACATAGCAGCATCAAATATTTATGGTCATTCATGTAGAGAATATATAGAAGCTTGTTATGCTTTTGTGTTCTTGAGCTGTTTGTTTAATTTGCCTGGTTACAGAAACTAGATAGCTATAATATTCTGACTAGCCTCTCTAATATCTAGCCTTATGTTTTGACAGAACTAGGACTAAAGGGAAAAGGTGAACTAGATCAATAACCATGGTTTAAAGAAGAGATAAATTCAGGAGCGGGCCCTAAACTTGGCAAGAGGTGCCAGTTAGGCCCCTCTACTTATAAAATGCACACCTAGCTATTGTATCTTGGTCTGGCTGCGACACGGACACCTGCAGTGTGTGCCAAAATCGAACCGTGCGGTGCAAAAGGCGAACCATACACATAGTGGCAGCCGAACCATGGGTGTCAGACCCATCGTTCGGATGTTGCAGACGCGCCGCACCATCAGCTGCTTAACCGAATAAAATACTGTATCCGGCTGTTGGTTGTTGCTTCCACCCATGACCCATCCAGCGACGGAAAGCAGAGGTACTGGACTGCTGGGTTTGGAAGGATGTGGCGGCGGGGGCGGGGGCGGCAGCCAGCTCAAGGATGCAGCGGCGGGGGCGGGCCAACAGTAAGGCTTCGTTTGGCAACAAGTGTTTTGACAGGTATTGAGGCCCAAACCCGCGTCGGGGGGAAACCAGCCCACGACGGGGTGACCTCCCCTGCCTGGCCCAAATGTGTATTTGGCTCTACGTGTGTAGCCAGCAACTCCACCGCAGGCTGAGACGGGAAGACTCCTCCACTCGCGTCCCTCTCCCTCGCGCTGCCTCGCGGCGCCGCCGGTGAGCCCGACGACAACAGGTAATCGTGCTGCTGCCTCCTCCTCCTGCCTTCCCTCCATCTCCATCTCTTGCTAGGGTTGGGCGGCGGCAGCGACGACGGCGCGGCGGCGGCGATTGCTACCCCCACGCCGGCCTCGATTAAGCTCCTACAGGTGCATATCCCCCTCATCTCCTCCCCTCCCATCTCCTCCTGCTCCCCTGCTTGCACATTTAAACTCATGCTCATGTCCTATCCCAGATCTGAACAGTTTGCAATATAGAATCCGAATTGCGATTTGATTAATTTTGAGAATCCGAACAGTTTGCAATACAGTAGTGTCTTCATTTTTTGAAATAAGAAAAGAGGCTTGAGATTGGTAATGTGGTGACACAGGGTTTTCCTATCAGCAAGTTTATGTGTTCGACTTGAAATCTGTATTTTTTATAGTACATCAATTAGTGTCATTCTATATACTCCAGTGCTCAACACATACGGCAATAAGATTTGCAACACATCAGTAAGCTATAGAGATATATAAGAATAAATAATTACTGTACAATAGTATGATAGTCATACATTTGGGTGTATAATCGGACACGTTATCCTTTTGCATTCAGTCAATGAAGCATTGTTGTCTGGCCACAGTTCCTTCACTGGTTTCTTTTTTGTGCCTCTTCTTCCTTTGAGACTTTAACTTTGGATGCAAGTCACTGTTGATATTATAGGAATTTTAGATGTATACCTTCTTAATGAAGGCTATTTTCTGCTATCTTTAATGGTCAACACAGAAACATAAATTGTATAATATACTTGGATTTCGTGGTCCTATACACTATCACCAATATTTGTTAACATTAGCATTCCGATATGCATACTTGCTGCACAGCATGACTAACTAATGTACAATTTGGTTTAGCAGAAATTAGAAGTCATAACTTTCCTTGTTTTAATATTGAAAAGGAATATATAACTGTTGATATTATAGCAGAAATTAAAGTCATAACTTTCTTACTTAGGCAGTGAGAATTAAGATAGTAGATAGTTTGCAGAATTGTTGAAGTTGGCTGTTCATTAGTGGTTTATTTGATTGAGTACACATTAGTTACATTCTGTTATGGACTTGCTATGAACCTGAAATTTAATATGATGATCTGGCCATTTAATATGGTTGAGGAAGGAAATGGTAAGTACTTTGTGTGCTTTCATCAAATTTCCTGTTATACTTAGTGAAATCACTTGTTTCGAGCAATTACCTTTGTTAATATTTGACCAAATATAGTTTGTTCAGTGCTAATTAGTTCTGTCCAGAAATAATTTGTGTGCATCTTGAAAAGTCAGCTTGTGGTCCTGCAGTTTTTTGCCTACATGTTTTTAGCCTTAAAATTTAACCAATTTGATTTGTCGAGAAATGTTGGCAATGGAGCTGCCCTGCAGCCACCAATGCCGAGCTCTCAACTCTCACACTTAGCCCAGAACAGAGAGGTAGGAGGAAGAACTCAGGTGAGTTCAGAACACACACGCCTGCACCTTGTGCTGCTGTTAGTCAGAACTGAACTACTTTGCATTGCTGCTTCTACTCCCTTTGTAGAGGCCAAAGTCAACTCTGGGTACACAAACTACTCATACCTTCTAGTACCATACTTCTGCAGCTACTAGTACTTATACTAGTACATCTACTTAGCTATGTACAGGACCTTACAAGGGCATGCTTGCCCTGGTACACTTGGGGCGTGTTTGGTTCACTTCCCAACCCCCGGCTGGTCAGACCAGCCAGGCCCCCTTTGGCCAGGCTGAGTGCATGTAGGGTGTCTGTTTGGTTGCTGGCTCTCCGCAGCCTGGACACATGCAGCCGGTGTTTGGTTCCTTGAACCTGTATCGGATTCAAATTGTGAGGATGTAGGAACCATGTTTGGTTGCCTGCATAGAAGTAGATGGAGTTACCACTTTGTTTGAGTGGTAAGATTACCAATAACAAGTCTAGAATTTAGTACAACAATTTATTTTCAATGAATATACATCATTTTGAAAAGCAAAGTTAAAATTACAAAAACTTGGATTAATACTATTACACCTTCCACTAAAATTACAAAAACTTGGATTAATACTATATGTTGACCACTAGTAGGAGCTAGAGCTTGATCAGCAGGCACCCCAATAGCCCCCCACCTCAGGTCCAAGAAACACAAGTTAAAAAACACAAGATCATCAGTAGGACACAACATCATTGCACATGCTTCATGCCTCAGGTTTAGAGAACAAAGATTAAAACATGCCTCATACCTCAGGTTTAGAGAATAAAGATTAAAACATCATTGCATATGTCCACGGTCTCAATTTTAATGTAGTGTCTAATAATAACCATCATCAAATTTGTCCAATATCTCATATCAAGAGCATGAAACAATAAACATCATTGCATATGTCCAGGAACATAGAGAGATTCAAGAAAGCAATACCAATTCAATATACACAGAAGAAGCATATGTTAAAATTCTACAAAAATATGCTCTGATTAAAATTGAAATCATCAGAGACACAGACAAATGCTCTGATTAAAATTGCAATCATCACAGATATGGACAAATGCTCTGATTAAAATTGCAATCAGCACAGACATGGATAAATGCTCATATTAAAATTGCAATCATCACAGACATGGACAAATGCTTAGATTAAATTTGAAATCATCATAGACTTGGACATATGCTCAGATTTAATTTGGCAGCATCATAGACTGTGACATATGCTCAGATCCACATCGTCACCATCACGTACTAGGAGATTCACTCAAATTAGGGGGGCAGAGAGAGGGAGTAGATGTCTCATATACCGATAGCCCCAAGCAAAATCACAAGCAGAATCGAGGGAGGACAGATCTGCAAGTGTACAAACAAAAAGCGTGGTTAATTTGCAAACAAATTGAGAAGAAATTGTAGGTAGGAGGGACAAATCACTTGCATGTATATGGCTCAGATCCACATCACTTGCAACACAGTGAGAGATAGAAGAAGTGTGAGCAGACCAAATCGATGAACACCAGAGTGGAGAAGAGGAGGTGGCTCAGATCCACAACACCTACCGGCAGAGCAACGGGGAGAAGAAGTATGAGCAGGCCAAATCGATGAATACCAGAGCGGAGAAGAGGAGAAGGTGGCTCAGATCCACATACCGGTAGAGCAACGGGGAGCGACGATGGGGAGGAGGAGGTAAACACGGTGAATGGCGGCAAAGAGGGAGGTAACCCTAGCAGGCCACAAAACTGGCCCTTGAGTGCGCCTGCTGCCTCCATGGCTGTGCAGTGCACTGGAGTTCTACCAACTCCTTTGACTTTGCTAATGAGGAGATTAAGAGAGGAGCTAATCAATTATATAACAAGAAACAGTTTGTATGCAAGCTTAGTTCACAAATATTGTCAAGATAATTCACAAATGCACAATTTAGATTAATTGATGGTCAGAAATGGACTGTGTTCAGAATTGTCATGCATTAATTATCACTGCATTGCATTTTTCTTAACCACTTGTTATTTGGACTTTGCAGAGGAAGACAACCAGTCGAGTTGTTTGACATTTTTCTCCGGTCAATGCAATTGTAGCTCATAGAGATGGTGTGATCTAACCCAACCGGAGAAGCTAGAAAAGTTGGCACTAATTATCATAGTATCTGTTATAAAAAGTTTTGGAAAATAGTGATTGAATAGTGTTTCTTAAGAGGCAGAGCATCATGTTTTAGACTCTTTTCCATATTTATTTATGTTGGATCATAATTTTGAAGATTTGTACAACTTCTTGTGTGCATAAGTGCCTATGTAATCTGTCAGTTGCAGGTATGCACATGAATTGTGTTACTTGATATCTGCCAATTGCTCATGTTATCCTAGCTGTGTTTCTGCAATTTGGTGCTAATTATATTATATTTCTAATTGAACACATGTTTTAGAAAATGGTGATTAACAGGTGGTGTATTGCTCACCGAGAGGCAAACATCATGTTTCACACATTTTGTTATACTTAATTTATTTATATTCTGGTACGGACATCTTGTATTATACTTTCCAAATGATACAAGCGAGTACGTCACCTGGTAAGACCTACCAACCGAGCACTTCGTAGCTATAGTACTACTAGTACCCCTCCGTGTTGTATGGAAAGTAATAATTTATCCAAATGGTACAAGCTAGCAACGAGGGGTATTAACACCAGCCGAGGGGATTGGGTGATAAGCAGGGATTGACCCAACCCATGCATGGGTTATGTCCCACCTGTGTTCTGCACCCATGTTGCCAAACGAAGCCTAAGTGTATCCGCCGCGGCCGGCGACCGCCAACAGTTTCTTGTACCTGATGCGCCTTCATCTTTCCATGGCCGCGGGCACCAGATTCTTGAGTGTGACGACCATCGCCTCCTCGCGAGCAGCCCGAGCAGCGTGAGCTCCCACGGCGCAAGGTGCTTGAGAGTCACGAGCCCACGACAATCACCTTCTCCTTGTCCCTGGCAGCCAAGCCGGCAAACAACACCGCTTGTGTGCACCGGCCCGACTGAGGGCTCGCGCGAGATGCGCGGCACCGCCGGAGGTCCTGATCTTCTTGAATCGCTCGCAGGACGACCTGGTTTGCACTTCCTGCGGCTTAATTTCTGCATCCATCGTCCGATTGTATCGGGGAAGGAGAAGATTAGATTGGGGAAAGGAGAAGAGAAGAAGGGGAACGAGAGGGGGGCCGAAGGGATGCGGAAGTCCCCTATTGGGGAATTGGGTTAAAACCATCACCCTCGAAACTTCGGAAGTATTACTATTCTCGAGAATTCTATGATACGGGGAAGAAAGAGTCGAGTGGTGCTTGCTATTTCATAAGTTCTGGGAGTGTCGTCTTTGTTCTTTGTGAACTTGAGTTCGTATAATTCACGGACTATCAATTTTATAACACTCTAATGACTTCGGAGGAATTGTTCACCGAAGGAATGTGGATTCTTGATGTTTGTATGACATTTCAGGAAAAGGATAGCTTCGGAAATGGAAGGCGATTCGGGAAACTTGACTTCAGAGCTGAGTTCGATTCTCCGAAGCTAAGATTCGAATCCTCGGCGGACCTCATGAAAGAAAGAGAAGCCATGAACAAACCAAGTCAAAGTCGTGGCACTAAAAGTCCGGGTTTGAGGTGTGAATAGATGGCAGGCTTGTAAATGTCCGAAGTTAGCACCGCAAATTACGGGATGTAAAAGACATTCATGTACATGTTCCCATTTGGAATATTCTTTAGATCCGAGGGTAGTATTGGAATGTAAAAGTCCCTTCGTCTCCCCTATAAAAGGGGGCCGGGGGGCACGTGTAAAGGGGTTCACAACTTTTGAGGAGAAATACAGGCTTCTGGAGATTCTTTGTCTCCCGGTTCGCGAATTCGTTCTTGTGTTTGTGTACTAGCTTCTTCTCTTACATGTTTGGGGATTCCATCCGATTTCCGAATCCCCAACATTGACGCTCACCGTGGTTTAAGCCGACAGAAAACTCACGATGCCTCCACAGAAGAAGTCGAAGAAGAACACACCTACTGATACATATCAGGAAGACCACCACATAGAAGAGGAAAATGGAAACATTCTAACAACAGATCCTCAGCAGACTGCAAACCAAGAAAGGGAAGCAAAACTTGAAGCCCTCAGGAAAGCACGAGAGGAAAAAACTAGAGAAGTGCTGGAAACACATACTGAGGATGAAGATGAAGATGATGATGCCGTCGACAAACAATTGGAAGCAGTAAACAGAAAAGTGGTAATGCTTCAAAAGGAGAAGGAAAAATTCGCGATTCAGCTGGAAGCAAAAAGAAAAGCTTCAAAGAAACTGGAGAAGCTCAACCAAGCAAAAGAACTAGAGAAAATGCATAAGGAAATAGATGAAATGAAGGAACAGGAAAACAGTTCTCTCTAGCGCGATTCGCCAAATCAGAGCTCTGGCCAGCGAAAAAGAATCCCGAGAGAGAATTTCTTCACAGGCAACTGAGTTTCACAGTTCGCGGATCCAGAATCGCCACTTTCCCTTGGGTTGCAAACTGCGCCATGGCCTCCGAAGTACAAACCAGTCTCTCTCCCGAAATACAATGGACATGGAAACTCCTGACAATTCCTTATGAGCTATGAAGCCGCTGTAAACTCAGCTGGAGGAGATGATGTCGCTCTAGCTAAATCCTTCATCATTGCTTGCGAAGGCCCAGTTCTCAACTGGTATTCCTTGCTACCCCCACACTCAATTTGCAGCTGGATCGATCTCAAGACGAAGTTCATTCAAGCATTCCAAGTATTTCATGAAACAACTGCGAAACCATCAGATCTCTACTATTGCAAGCAAAGAGACAGAGAGCCACTGTAGAACTTCGTCAGAAGGTTCATGCAACAAAAGTCCCAGACACCTGGAATAGATGACAAAACAACAATCCAAACATTAATTAGTGGTCTAACTCCAGGACCAATAGCTTCGCACTTGTCCAGGGAAGAACCACAAACCATTGAGGAACTTTTCGATGAACTGGAAAAGTACATCAAATCTGATGAAGATCACAGAAGGAGAGTGGCTGAACGAAACCAAGCAAGACAAAGTAGCAGAGGAACAGGATGGAGACCTCAATTCCAAACCCCCCAAAACATCAATAATGTGGAGAATCCTTCATCACAGTTCAACCAAAATAGCAAACCAAGCACAAGAGGAGGTTTCCCCTCAAGAGGAAGAGGAAGAGGACCTCCGAAGGTTCAAAATCATAATCCAAGAGATCCATACATCTACTGTAGATATCATGGAAGGGGTCACAGTACTGAAGCTTGCCCAGAAACCAAGAAGAACATACCGAGAATTCAGCAAGAAAAGACAATGATGTCTATCGCCTCCACAATGCCAAACCAGCTTCATCAGAATTTCTGGCAGCCTCAGATGATGGGTCCCCAAATAACTCCAATCCTACTTCAGCAATTCCAGCAAGCACAGTCAACATGGCAACCTTCGCAGCATTTCTTTCCTCAGTCTCAAGCAATTCAAACCATTCAGCAGCCACAACCAATTCAAGAAATGCTGCCACCACCACCAGCCAATTCAGTGAAACCAGAGTCAAGCTCAAGAAGCAACAATCCAAAAGCATTGCCCTCCTTCGGAACTATCATGCCTATAATTGGAGGCTCAACCATGGAGTTCGAAACAAAGAGGCAGAGAAACAACTATTTCAGATCTGTGAACACGGTCATCAATGATGGCCCGACAGCAAGACCAGAATGGGCCAAGGTGCCAATAGCATTCACTGAAAAAGACTTCAGGTTGAAATCCATTGATCATAATGATGCCATGGTCATCGAAGTAAACATCGCTAGATGGGTAATTGGAAAGGTTCTGGTGGATAACGGAAGTTCTGCTGACATACTATTCATGAAGACATTTGAGAAGATGAACTTGAGTCCACACATGCTGCAACCACCAGAATACCCACTGCTGGGCTTTGGAGGAAAGCCAATCAAACCAGTGGGAAAAATAGCTCTTCCAGTCTCTTTCGGAGACCTTGATAATGCCAGAACAGAAAGCCTCACCTTTGATGTCGTTGACATGTATCACCCATACTTCGTGATTTTCGGCAGAGGGTTCATCAATAAGTTCGATGCCATGATAAGGCAACAATTCTTGTGTATGAAAATCCCAGCACCCAAAGGAGTCATCACAGTGTATGGTCACCAAAATGAAGCAAGAGACATAGAGAAAGGCCACACACCAGGTCAAAGCAATGTGCATCACCTGGACTCCACAGTTGAAAAGAAAGAACCGTACGTTGAAGCCAAAAGAGACAAAGAGAAAGTTGAGATAAGTGCAGATGGTGAAACGAAAAAAGTTTATCTAGATGATATGCCAGATAGAGCGGTAGTGATAGGGGCTCATCTTAGTCCCGAAGAAGAAAAAGAGCTCATCGAATTCTTGAACAAGAACAAGGATGTTTTCGCCTGGTCAGCGAAAGACTTGCAAGGTGTTGACAAGGATATCATCGAACATATTCTTGATACAGATGAGAAAATAACTCCGAAGAAGCAAAAGCTCAGGAAAATGTCTGAAGAAAAGGCCAAAGCAGTAGAGGCCGAAGTGCAAAGGCTTCAGGATGCCAAAGTAATCAGGGAAGTCATGTACCCTGTATGGCTAGCAAACACTGTTCCAGTAAAGAAGAAGAATGGGAAGTGGAGAATGTGTGTAGACTTTACAGATCTTAACAAGGCTTGCAAGAAAGATGATTTTTCTTTGGAAAGGGTGGACAAGGTAGGTGATGATGCTGCAAATAGCGAAATGCTCTCGCTTCTGGATATGTTCTCGGGATACCACCAAGTCCGGGTACGGAGAGAAGATGAGGAAAAGACAAGTTTCATTACACCGTTCGGAACATACTACTTCGTGAGAATGCCAGAGGGGCTGAAGAATCCAGGATGCACCTTTTTGAGGATGATAGAAATTGTCCTCCACCCTTAGCTTCGGAGAAATATATTTGTATACGTAGATGACATAATAGTCAAGAGCATCAAAAGAAATGATCACATCAGCAATTTAGTAGAAACTTTCGCGAATCTTAGAGCAGCAAATCTCAAGTTAAATCCTGAGAAATGTGTGTTCGGCATTCATAAAGGAAAGGTCTTGGGCTGCCTAGTTTCAACAAAAGGCATTGAAGCAAATCCAGATAAGATCAAGGCTCTAGTTGAGATGCAAGAACCCGTGTCAGTGAAAGATGTGCAAAAGTTGACAGGGAGAGTAGCTACCCTTAACAGATTCATGCCAAGAGCTGCAGAGGGAAGTTTACCCTTTTTCCAAATTCTCCGAAGTTCCAAGAATTTCCAATGGTCTGAGTCGCAAAGGCAAGCCTTCCAAGAACTCAGAGATTATTTGTTGAATATGACAAAGCTATGTCCTCCAGAACCAAGATCACCACTTGTGCTATACTTATCTGCTTCCAATTCCGCTGTGAGCGTCGTCTTAGTGCAAGAGAAAGAAGAAGAAGGAAAGTTAAAGCAAATCCCAGTGTATTTTGCTTCGGAAGCTCTTTCAGGATCCAAATTGTTCTTTTCTGAGTTAGAGAAGATAGCATACGTGGTAATCATGGTGGCAAGAAAACTGAGACACTATTTTGAGGGCCACAGAATAAGAGTGATCACAAATCAACTGCTGAATGACTTGTTCACGAACAAAGAAGCTTCAGCACGAATCATCAAATGGGCAGCCGAGCTTTCAGAATACACTGTGGACTTCGAAAGAAGAAGTGCAATCAAATCTCAGGTCCTAGCAGATTTTGTTGTGGACTGGACATCACCGACTCTTGACTCTAGTAAAGAGGTGACCGTACCATGGGTAGTACACTATGACGGGGCTTGGTGTGACAGAGGAGTTGGAATATCAGCGATTGTAACATCTCCAACCGGAGTCATAATAAGATACGCAGCTAGACTTGACTTCGCGGATGATGTGCACTCCACGAATAATACAACAGAATATGAAGCCCTACTTCTATCTCTGAGAAAGATGAAGGCCTTGGGTCAACAAACATTCATCATCAAAACAGACTCGAAAGTGATTCAAGAACACATTGAAAAAGAGAGTGAAGCAAGAAACCCGGAATTGATAAAATATCTTCAGAAGGTTAGAGAAATGGAGAAACACTTTAAGGGCTATACAGTCTAGCATATTCCAAGAAATGACAAAAATGAGGTAGATAAGTTAGCGAAAGCCGCAGCTCAGAAACAAGCAATGCCTCCGGATGTATTCTTCGAAATTATCAAAGAACCATCCATGAGCCGAAGCCAAGAAATGTGGGCAACATAGAAAGTCATGATTGGAGGGCTAAAATCATGGCATACTTGAGGGGTCACTATGAACCACAAGACAAGTTAGAGGAGAAAAAGCTAAGGCAAAGGGCAAGGGGCTATGCTGTAGTCGTGATATGACTACGCTGACCACACCGACAAGCATACCGACTTCTTCAAGCAAGATGACTACATCTCCAACCAAGATGACTACATCTCCAACCAAGATGACTACTGCTTCAAGTCAAGCTACATCAACTACACCCGCTCATGTTTTTGATGGACCAATTACTCGTAGTCGAGCTATGAAGCTATAGCAAGAGGTGCACGTGCTACTTTGTGAATTTCATTTTAATATTGATGAGAATTATATACTACCTAAATCGTGCATGTTGCTATTGCTCAGGTTCTGTTGACACCGTTTTTTGGAAAAACAGGTCAAAAGGGATAAGAATGAGCAGCTGATGAAAATAACAGTGCGATCGGCCGATAGAAGAAAGAGAAGAGCGGTCAGCAGGATTCGCCGATGACCAAAGGAGTCTAACTCTATCGATGGACTGGCAAGTCAACCAATCGGCCGATGGTCAACTAAGGAATTGGCCGATGAGAAGGAAGAAGGCGGAAACTGAGAAGATACGCCAAAGGCAAAGCACGGCGGAGGCGAGTCAATCCACGATTGGCAACGGGTCAGAGACAGTTTTAGGAGAGTTTGACTCCTGCGTGAGCCTTTTTCTATTTTTAGTAGTGATCGTTTTCTTTAGATGCAAGTAAACAGTGTCGTAATCGGCTAGGAGTCGGGTTGTCCTCAGGACATAAATAGCGACCCTGCGTGGTCGAGAAAAAGTGTACACACCAATATCAAATAAACCACCTCCGGGCAAACCCTTTACAATTTACAACATCTACTTTATAGCATCTACTTTTCGGCGACTTCGCCATTGCGTTTTTTCCTCTTTTCTACAACACCGTCCTTCAAGTTCGTCGGGCTGCATCGATCGATCTCCGACAAGCTTGTGAGTACCGTTTTACCGAATAATCCTAGGCTTTAACCTCCGGGCGCATCGCTGAGGTTTCATCTAGTTCTTTATTCACCCCTTACCGATATTAGCTAGATCTACAAGTTTTTGTACCAATTCTTGTTGTATTTTAGCTTTTATCACCAATTTATCCAGCTCGATCTAGATCTTGTCGGCTTCTAACACTACAGCCGAATCGACTCGTTCGAGCGCTGACGTCACGATCGGCCGATCCACACTCTCGCGCCTCGGTCGCTCTCGAGCCGGCCGATCCCGCTTTTCGTATTGGCCGATTGGCTGGTACACATGTCACTGAAGGAACATCGGTTCTCTAGCCGATCCCTAATATTTTTTCCATTGTTAATCAACAGGTCAGATTTGCTGGCACGCCTCGCTACAGACCGGGGAGTCACGTGTGTCACGCGCGAAGGTGACATCCTATTTTCGCGTCAACAGGTTCACCAAGGAGGATGACAAGTATACACCAAGAATGAACCAGAGAGATGGACCACGTCGAATCAGTTCAGCCTGACAGAACCATCAAGAAGAACTAGTCATATCTTTTGATTCCCTAAAGCTATGAAGGCGCATGAGTACACATTGGAAAGCTCTTGAAGTCAACTTTCTAATGCCACCGTTCTCGACTAGTTTGGTGATTCCAGTATGACAGTTGAGTACTTTTAGTGCAGACTGGTCAGAAGGTCAACAGCCAACCTGATGTCCAAGTTTCCGTGCAAAACTGTACCATTCTAAAATATCTTGTGGTACATGTTGCACATGCTGAGAACGAGCATCAAGTTAACTTTCCAATGCAACTGACGGCATGTCTTTTAGAGTTCCCTAGATGGAGTTATTGCCAAAACATTGAAGACTGCGCAGAAGTCCAACAGCCATACGGGAACAACTCAAGAGCGTGGAGGCCTTTTCACATTTCGACTTTTCATTTTCTGTTTCGTGTTTTCACCTATCTAGGAGGGCTGCTACTTGTATAAATACTCCTTTGCTCCATAGCAAATGGAAGACTTTGATAATTGAAATACAGAACCCCTTGTTTAGCTGTGTGCTAGCAAACCCTTCAGAGAAATCTCTACCCCTTGCTCTTGTGATCTCCTTTGCGGGAATACAACAGCGGCGGCTTCATCCGCTCCCAATTGGTGCTCCTACTCCCTTCGAGGTTTCCTCGATAGATTGTAGGTTGTGTTGGTTGGTTCCTTAAGAGTGTGGTTGGGCGAATCCTCGATTCAGGTTGCCGATTAAAGACGGTGGTTGGCTTCGAGTTTTATTTGCCAGGTTGCACTAGTTATCGCTGCTTGCAGCAAGTTATCTTGGCTTCTTTGAAGCTAGTTATCTGGTGATCATCCTACGTCGTGAAGATCGGGACCGCCTTGGTGCATCATCTGGTATCAGAGCTTTCGTTACCACGGTAGGATTCTTTACCCTTAGCTACATATATATTTTGCCTTTGTCCTATCCACCAAAAAGCCACAAAAAAATCTGTTATAGCCTTTTTGTTTCAATCTGTTTATCTTGTGAGTTTGGTTAAATTTCAGTCCATTAGAGTCTTTGTGTAGTTCCTGATCATTTTATCCTTTGCGTGTCCTTTTGAGCCTATTCATATCTCTGAAAAAATTCCCACAAAAATATATATAGTAAACCATTCTATCCTTTACGTAAACTTTTTGCCCTATCAAGATTGCTACTGGTTGTGCTTGGTTCTATCGTCATAAAATTGTGCAAGTGTTATATTCGTTCTTCTCTTAGTGTTGTAGAAAAAAAGTCAAAAAAAAGAAGTGTTCAGAAAGTACAAAAAAAGGTGTTCAGAAAGTTGAAAAAACAGTTGTTGGAAAGAAAGGAGCAAGATCAGATTGTTGGTATGCACCAGTATTGAATCTTCCTATTAAAGTTTTGTGACCAGTTTGCTATCATTCTTTTGGTGCAATTTTTGCTAGGTGATTCCCTTTACACCAAGTATCCCTAGCATATTCCTTGTTTGCATCAAATCTGTACTTTTGTGCGTGTGTTGCTACAGTTACTTCATTCATATCTTTTGATCAGCACTAGGCCTTTGATCTCTAGTTTGGATTGTTATTTAACTTTACAATAACTAGATTTCAGATTGCATTCCTTGTGTATCACTCCCCACCAAGCTCCACATATAAGCCATCGTAATCGGTACTCTCTGGTCTTGTTTTTGCCTAGCCTTCACTCTTCAAGTACCACCACATATTATTTTTGTTGTAACCACAAGGATTTCATAAAGAGCTTTGGTTGGTAAGAGAGGTGAGATTGTGAGAGTTCCACATATTATCCTATACCACATATAAGCTTGTTGTTTTGCATATGCATTAACCATGATAGGTCGAAGATACACCAATCTTCCATTCTATGGAAGTACCGATCCAGAGGAGTTTCTTGATTGGCAAGAGAAAATGGAGATTGAGTTTGAAGTTCAAGATTTTTCAGAAGCCAAGCAAATCTCAAGAGTTGTTCTTGCATTTGAAGATTATGCTTTTGATTGGTGGAAATAATATTCACAGAAGCGTCTCATCAAGAATTGGAAAGATTTGAAGAAGGTCATGAGAAAAGAATTTGTCTCAAGAAGTTATGGGTTGATTTTACTTCGTCGTTTGGAGAATGTGAATCAAGGTACTAAAGCTGTCCAAGCATATTATGATAAGCTATATTCATCCTTGCATAGAGCAAATGTTGTTGATGACATGAATGTTGTCCAAGCATATTATGATAAGCTATATTCATCCTTGCATAGAGATACTTTGAGAGAGGTCTCAATGATAACATTGCTGCTGCACTTGAGGGAAAGTATTTTAGAAGTTTGCAAGATCTTCTCAGTTGTGCAATTAGAGAGGAGAAGAAAATTATGATGGTGCAGCAAGCTAAGAACACAAGATGCATTAATTTGTGCGAAGACATTGCAACAGGGTTACAAGCTGATTTGAAGGCCAAAGTGTCATTTGTTGTTGGAAGCAAACAAGCATCAACTCCATGGAAGAAGAAAGGATCTGCAGTCACCAATTGTGAATCAATTGAAGCTAATGCTAAGTGTGCTGAAAATAAATTACTTGCCTCTAGCAAGAGCTTTGTTGTGCAGCAAAAAGAGAAGTTTGTGCCGCAACTTGACACGAGAAGTGATGTGGTGATTGATCATTCCACCAGTTCTAGTGGTACAACTTATCCTAGTGTTATGGCTGCCCAGAATTTTAGTTTGGACTATGAGTTAGAGAAGAATGAAGTCAGTAAAGCTCTCTCTAATGATTGTTTGAAATCTGAGCACAAACCATTTGGAGATGTTGCTGCACATACCATACAAGATGAGAATGGATAGTGCCACGAGCATTTGCAAACAAGAGAAATAATTGAAAGCAAGAAAGAGGTTGTTGCTGCTGATTTACAAAGTGGAGGTGCTTATTTTGTTCAGCAAGAACATGAAGAAACATTTTCTCAGGTTCAGATTCTAAGAGCTGAGGTTCCTACAAGTTCTATGCCTTTTTCAAGTGCCATTTGTGATGAAATTAAGTGCTGCAATATTATTGATAGTTGTGATATGCAGCAAGGTGGTGAATCAGCGTCACTACAAGATTTAGAGTGTGTTTCGACACCTTTTTTTTGAGCTGCATATAATCTGAATGAAAAGAGAGATCAAATGTTTGGTTTGAGTGAAGATTTGGAGAAGAAATATGTTACTAGTGCATCACCAAGTGTGATTGATAGATCTGTCCAAAAGCAAGTTGAACATGTTCCACATGATATAGGGTTGCGAAACGATGTTGTTCAAAGCTTCGATGAGATGTCAACACGTACTACACCATCAATTGTAGTAAGTGAGGGATTATTGGATGGTAATGCTGAGATTAAGTGCTCTAATATGCCACATGAAGTTAAGATTGAAGGCATAGCTGGAATGGATGATTCCACAGAAATTGTTGTTGTTTCATTGCCATTGGGTGTTGCTAAATTTGGTTGTTCCACTACGACCTTTGCTGGTCAAAATTCATCCGAGGATTTCATTAATGAAAGTGATGATGAAGATGTTGCTACAAATATTGATGTGCAAGTTGTGCAACAAAATCCATGTGAGGATGAGAGCCACATAGCCAAATTGAGTGCAAGACAAAATAAAAGTGAGCTGTGTGACTCCACAAAATGTGAGATTGAGAGCATCCACAATGAGAGTGAGAGATATACACCACATAAAAAGTGTGAGCTTGATTTCAAGATGTGTGAGGATATTTATGAATCTAATCCACTCATCCATACTTCTAGTGTTCTCTCTAAAAGTGTACAGGTTTGCAAAGAAGTTGAGAAAAAGATGATTGCTGATCATACAACACCACTTGATGTGAGAAGTGAGAAGATTGCTACTCCACAAAACCAATTTGCTGTTGCCACAAACATGAAGCATGACAATGAAGGAGGTAGAAATTCAGAAGTGCAAACACAAAAACTGAAAAGTAATCAAAATAATACAGATCTGAATTTGCGAGGTAAATTATTCAGTAATCATGATGAAACATCTGCTGCAATTTCAATTGAGCTTGCTAATCTTTGTCCTGATTCTATTCATTCACAAGTCAATTCAAATGCTGAAATTTTGTGAGTTGATAAACTTTGTTCTACTTTGCATAACTCTTGTTCTATTTTGATTGAACCTTGTGATACCTTATATGCTAATAAATTTCACTATGTTCAGTTAATTACTTGTGCTGAATTTTTCAAAAGAATATCTCCTACTAATTGTTTGAGCTACACTATGCTTGATAAACATGTTGAGATTGATCAAATGCTTGACAATGTTTCTATGATAACATCTCTGAGATCTTTGAATAATGTTCATAGCTGCCAGTTTACATTCAATTTGATTATTGAACAAGTTTTTGATAAGTTCTTTGCATGTTCTATATGCATAACATGTGACAAGCTTTCTGAATTTAAAACGAACATGTCGAATGCCAAACATTGTGAACCATATTTTTCTGGTCTTGAAGTGACTAAATTGTTTAATGCTTGTTGTTTTAAGAAAAAAAATATTGTTTCCTTGTTCATATTCTTCATCAAAAGACATAAACGATATGCAAAGTAATGGAATTTTTGGACTAAAAATTTTTCTGTCCACATCAGAGACAAATGAGCTTGGAAGGTATATTTCTAATCTTTTGAATAAATTGTGCAACAAGAATTTTTGTGATCTAAGTAATGCTTGAAATTTTGAAATGTTCGATGTTGCAATGATGAAATATGAGGTTTGAATCAATTGAGCTGCTTAAAAGAAATAGTTGTTCTTTCATCTACTGAGTTATTCGCAGGATCTAAAACACAAAGGAAATATCATCAAGGTTAGGGAAGTGAATTTGATGACTCTGACTCTTTTTCATAAAGTGCATAACCTATACAGATCATGTAATCATTATATCAACACAAATATGGGTTACAAAGAAAGAAAGGAGGAAGATAAAATAATGAGTGATGAAAAATGTTGTATATATATATATATACCCTCTGCTTTTTATGATTTCGTTTCAGGTAAACAAATGCCGAGGACGGCTTTTCTTCAAGGGAGGGAGGATGATATGACTACACTAACCACACCGACAAGCATACCGACTTCTTCAAGCAAGATGACTACATCTCCAACCAAGATGACTACTTCTCCAACCAAAATGACTACTGCTTCAAGTCAAGCTACATCAACTACACCCACTCATGTTTTTGATGGACCAATTACTCGTAGTCGAGCTATGAAGCTATAGCAAGAGGTACACGTGCTACTTTGTGAATTTCATTTTAATATTGATGAGAATTATATACTACCTAAATCATACATGTTGCTATTGCTCAGGTTCGCCAAGGAGGATGACAAGGATACACCAAGAATGAACCAGAGAGATGGACCATGTCGAATCAGTTCAGCCTGACAGAACCGTCAAGAAGAACAAGTCATATCTTTTGATTCCCTAAAGCTATGAAGGTGCATGAGTACATGTTGGAAAGAACTTGAAGACAACTTTCTAGTGCAACTGGTCTCGACTAGTTTGGTGATTCCAGTATGGCAGTTGAGTACTTTTAGTGCAGACTGGTCAGAAGGTCAACAACCAACCTGATGTCCAAGTTTCCGTGCAAAACTGTACCATTCTACAATATCTTGTGGTACATGCTGCACATGCTGAGAACGAGCATCAAGTTAACTTTCCAATGCAACTGACGGCATGTCTTTTAGAGTTCCCTAGATGGAGTTTTTGCCAAAACATTGAAGACTACGCAGAAGTCCAACAGCCACGCCGGAACAACTCAAGAGCGTGGAGGCCTTTTCACATTTCGTCTTTTCATTTTCTGTTTCGTGTTTTCACCTATCTAGGAGGGCTGCTACTTGTATAAATACTCCTTTGCTCCATAGCAAATGGAAGTCTCTGATAATTGAAATACAGAACCCCTTGTTTAGTTGTGTGCTAGCAAACCCTTGAGAGAAATCTCTACCCCTTGCTCTTGTGATCTCTTTCGCGGGAATACAACAGCGGCGGCTTCATCCGCTCCCAATTGGTGCTCCTACTCCCTTCGAGGTTTCCTTGATTGATTGTACCTTGAGAGTGTGGTTGGGCAAATCCTCGATTCAGGTTGCCGGTTAAAGACGGTGGTTGGCTTCGAGTTTTATTTGCCAGGTTCTACTAGTTATCGCTGCTTGCAGCAAGTTATCTTGGCTTCTTTGAAGCTAGTTATCTGGTGATCATCCTATGTCGTGAAGATCAGGACCGCCTTGGCACATCATGTCGATGGAGAACTATACAAGTCCAAAGTTACTGAACCATGGTTAAGGTGCATAACTTCCGAAAAGGGCTTAGAACTTCTCAAGGAAATTCACAACAGATTTTGTGGTTCACATATAGGCACAAGAGCGCTAGCAGGCAAAGCAATAAAGCAGGGATTCTTTTGGCCCTCCATAAACATTGATGCAAAGAGGCTGGTTCAAGAATGCGAAGCTTGCCAAAGAACAGCGAATCAACAAAATCTGCCGACCATGCCAGTCCACCTAATACCACCTTCATGGTCTCTGCAAAGGTGGGGAATGGATCTGGTCGGACCATTGCCAACAGCTCAGGGAAATTGCAAGTTTGCTGTGGTTGCAGTTGACTACTTCACCAAATGGGTATAAGCAAAAGCTTTGGCAAACAACACCGCGCCAACAGTTCAAAAGTTCCTTTGGCAAAACATAATTTGCAGGTTCGGAGTTCTGAGAGAATTAACCATGGACAACGGAAAACAGTTCGATTGCTATTCTTTCAAGGAATATTGCAAAACTCTGGGCACTCATGTGAAGTTCTCATCTGTTTATCATCCACAGTCCAACGGGGCTGTAGAAAGGGCGAACAGGCTGATTTTCTCAGGAATCAAAAAGTGTTTGTAGGATCAGAAAAAGGGCAAGTGGATAGATGAGATGCCAAAAGTGATCTTGTCTCGCAACACAACAACCTCAAAGGCAACAGGTTTCACACCTTTTCGCTTGCTTTTTGGAACAGAGGCAATGACTCTAGAAGAAATCAAGAACGAAAGTTTAAGAGTTCTGAAGGCCAAAGAAATTCAAGAAGTTGACATGAAAATAGAAAAAGACATGATTGAGCTCACAATCCTCGAAGTCACTGAGAACATTGAGAAATACCAGAAAGAA
Organism: Cenchrus purpureus; assembly: GCA_022644695.1. NCBI lineage: Eukaryota > Viridiplantae > Streptophyta > Magnoliopsida > Poales > Poaceae > Cenchrus > Cenchrus purpureus. The sequence goes on from CP053457.1 coordinate 22,161,270, forward strand.
ACCAAAGCATGGAGAGACAAAAAGATAGTCCAGAAGGATATAAAAGTTGGTGACTTAGCCTTGAAAAGAAAGAAAAACTTGGAAAATCCAGGGAAACTTCAGGAATCTTGGGAAGGGCCTTACATCGTTAAAGAGACAAACATGTCAGGATCCTATCGTCTGATAGATCAAACCGGTGAGTAACTACCTCATTCGTGGAATGCTGATAATCTCCGAAGGTACTATCCATGAAAGTCATGAAAGTAATTAGATTTAGTTTTCTGCATTTCTATCGTAGGTTTAAATTCCGTAAGAAAAAATGTAAAACCCGAGCTACGGAACTATAAGTGGCTTTGGGAACAAAAAATTTTACTTCACGCATTTACCTTACAATAAAAAGGTCCGTACTCTTTTCCTTGCAAAGGGGGCCCAAAATCAAGGGCAAGGTTTTTAACAAGGCGGATCCTATGTAAATACTCTTTCTATCATATATGAAAAGAGCTTTCCCCCAAATTGTGTGTGTTGAGAATTTCCTGATAAGTCGAATAGTTTCGTGAGAAGGCTCCGTGATAGCCGAAATTCCCAAGTGAAAGAAAGGCTCTGCGATAGCCGAAATTCCCAAGTGAAAGAAAGGCTCCGTGATAGCCGAAGATCCAAAAGTGAAAGAAAAATTATGTGAAAAGGCTCCGTGATAGCCGGAGTTCCAAAAATGAAAGAAAAGTTTCGTGAAAAGGCTTCGTGACAGCCGAAGATCCAAAAGTGAAAGAAAAATTTCGTGAAAAGGCTCCGTGATAGCCGAAGTTCCAAAAGTGAAAGAAAAATTTTGTGAAAAGGCTCTGTGATAGCCAAAGGCTCCGTGATAGCCGAAATCCAAGAGTAAAGGGATATCCTACGAAAAGGCCTGAGAAAACAACATGTTGTGGCCTAGATCCCAGTGTAAAGGGATATCCTACGAAAAGGCCTGAGACAACAACAAGTTGTGGCCTAGATCCCAGAGTAAAGGGATATCCTACGAAAAGGCCTGAGACAACAACAAGTTGTGGCCTAGAAAGTTCGAGCATTTTGATATGAAGTTTTTGTGAAAAAGACTATGAAGTAATATCTAATCTAAAGTTCTGTCGATCGTAAGTACAAATTTGTAGGCTAAGGGGCTTAGTTCTTTAGAGCATCACCAAAAAGCATCAGGGCACGAGCAAATACAATAAGAAGGCTTTCATTTAAAAAAGCATCAGGTTGAAGCAACTGAAGGTTGCGATATCAACCTGAGTTTGATCACTGCATAGGCACAAGTCCACAAAATTCGCGAAGCAAATTTTGTCGACTCGTAATCTGAGTATAAGCTTTCACAATAAAAGTGAACAAAGTACATGAAAAGGAGCTTTTTATAAAATTTTGCATGAAAACGGCAAGGTGGGAAGGGTGACGTTTTTTTCTTAAAAACAAGTTTATTGCCTTAGTTTCATACAAAATTTCAAAGAGTACATTACATAGCTTCGATGAGCTAAAGTTCAAAAGGGTAATTCAACAACATGACCTGGCTCACGGCCTCTGTTTCCTGCAACATCACAAGCATAAGCGAACTCACAATCATCGCCAATAGGGCTAAGGGGCTCCGTCTTCATGAAAGTACGCAAACTCGAAGCCTCCGTTGCAAGAGCGTAACCATCACAAGAAAGAAAAAATGAACCCAGCTGAAAGCTACGCATAGAGAAATATTGACAACACAAGAGCCAGAAATCGAAGAACTTGCATCCAGGATGAGCTTCTTTGTACAAGAGCCAGGCTTCGCCACTAACTATCTGGTCTTGGCGATGGAAACGTAAGGGTATGATGTCCTGCACAGGCCCACCTTGCAGGACCTGCGCAGGTTAAAGTTTACAGAACGAAGTTTAGAAAAGCGGGTCATGACCCACGAATATACAAGTACACAATCCCTAAAAGAACAAAAGCAACAGTTTGAACAAGTTCTGCTTCATTCGTCGATATTAACCTTCGGAGAACATGCACGCCGTTCGGAGCTTCCATCTTCTTCATCATTGCCTCGCCACTACTGCTACTGCTACTGCTCGAGTCGTCGTCAACTTCAACATCTTCACCAGCCCGACCATCGGATTCAGAGCTCGTCTCGAGAGCTTCACGAATTTCGTCGCTTGCTTCTTTCCTCGTGAGCTAGAAAAAGTAAATAATCAAAGGGATCAGGAAAGGACGCAATAAGCAGGATCAATAAAAGCAAAAAGAAGAAGAGATCAAAAGTTCAAGGAAACGTCACCACCTCAAGTTTCTCACGAGTGGTCTTTTTCGCGAACTCTTTGCCACTTGCTATCCAGAATTCCTTCATAAATTTGATCTTAAGAGCTCGCACATCTCCATGGCTTCGGATAAGTGAAGTACTAGTGGCATCGGGAAACTTCTCAAGGGCACCTCGAAATTTCTTAAAGTTTATGCAGTCATAGTTCTCGAGAAGTTTCAGCAAACTTTCAACACTGAAAGCAGCAGCAAAGTCGCTAGCACCGGATATAACATCAGGTAGAGCCTCAAATTCCGTTAACATCCAGTTCATCACCTCGTTCGCATCATCGGACTCAGGAAGAGGTTGTGGTCGAGCGCCGAACTGGCTGAGAGCTTCACCATACCTCTTAAACAAAAGTTGGAAACTCCTTTTGATCCCCTCAGCTCCCTGGCTCATTGTTTCATTTCTTTCATCGAGCAGTTTTTCAAGCTCTAGAATTCTTGTTTCTCTAACACTAACTACGGAAGCAAGATCAGCATTTTGTTTGAGAAGCTTGGCATTTGTTCCACGAAGCTCAGTAATGGCAGTGGTACCTTCATCAACTGATTTTCGAAGATCCTCAATAATTTTGACGTTGTCATTTCGAGCTTCCTTGAGTTTGTCGTGTTCCTTCTTTAGTCCATGATGAGCAGCGTCAATGAGCTTTTTCTCATTTTGAGAAGTCTTTAAGGCCTCCTTTAGCTCTTTAACTTGAGTTGCTAACTCTCGACTCGAAGATTGAACTTTCTCTAAGTTTTGCTTCAAATCATGAACTTCTTTGTCAAGATCAGAAGTGTGTTGCTCATTCTCATTGAATTTCTCTGATAGCAATCTACCAGCAACGGCCGTCTTTAGACCACGAACGACGTTGAACTTGGAAAGTTCCGAAGGAGAAAGTTTTTGAATAGATGATTCAAAAGCTAAAGAAAAGAGAGAGAAAATAATAAGCTCATGCAAAAGAGGGAACAAGGAAAATGGGTAAAGTTATAAGGCAAACCTTCCGAGTCAAAAATCTTCGCAGACCCTTCACCAGCGGTTTCAGCAATTTCCATGGACCTCGGATAGGAAGAAGAAGTGTGTCCCTCAGGAGCAACAATCGCCTTGTTAGTAAGAAGAGGCATCTCCCTCAGAGCGTCTCCTCCTGTTTCACTCACTTGTTCAGTCATAAATCTAGGAGACATCCACAGCACAGAAAAACTATGAACATTACCATTTTTATCAACCACCGGACACCGAACACTCAACAGCTCACCCCTGAAAGACGTACCAAAAACTTGCATTATATGCGGCAACTTCGGGAATGGGATCTTGACCTTCAGGGATATCCTCGCAATTCTCAATCAAGGAAGGATCTTCAAGAGATTCGCCGCTCCGATCCACGGTGTGCTCCAAGTCTTCAATGAATTTTTGTGACGCCTCGCCAGTAATAGCGAGAGTTCTGGAAGGTTCAGCTTCAGAAGAGATAACGGTAACATGTTCCTCGGAGGTTGTTCGAGCTTCGGGCAATACATCTGAAAAAGTTTCAACATCTACGAACTCATTCTCCGAGCCAGGAGTGCAACCAGAATGAAGCCCCGACCTCAACATGCAGCAAAAGCAAGGAAAATAATCTGATCGACGAGGTTCGTCAGTCACTTCGTCATCAGAGAAAACCGGAGCCACACGACGGATAACCGAAACCTTCTTCACAGCTTTCTTGGCCTTTTTCTTGCCCAAGTTAGTCAAACTAATAGCAGCCGCGAGCTCAGCATCAGAGACACCCTCCGAAGCCTTCCGTTTCTTCTTGTTAGACTCCAGAGCCTTGGTCTTTGAAGACTGAACTGCGGGGCAGTTTCAGAGGTTTTCTCAGATTTCCCTTTCTTCGAAGATCTTCTTTTTCGAGACTTAGAGGGAGCGCCGATGGGCACAGAGCCAGTTGCCCCGGGAGGCTGCATTTTCTTATCTGGGCCAGGTGGCCTCGAGCGAAGAGCAAGATCAGAACCAAGTTCAGAGAAAACTCGATTCACCCTCTTCTTGTGCTTCACAAGAAACTTGAAAGCCTTGTACTCGTTGAGGGTGAACTCTCCAACAATCTCGCAGACTCTAGCCTCGACTTCGGTGATAAAATCATCCAAAGTCTGGTCGCCACGAAGACAAAGACCAAATCTCGGAAAATGAACCTTGCTAGGAGCCCAATCAACGAAAAGTTCAACAATTTTGTTTGGTTTCCAGCCGTGAGCAATAGGCCATATCCGAGCAGCAACAAACTCTTCGAGGACGTCGCGTCCGCCGAGAATGTGACAAGCGAAACCGAATCTGTTTTCAGAGATCATAAATCCAGGAGTTTTGCGGTTGAATGTCACAGTACAAATGGCGTTCATGGGACCCATGGGACAGTAAAAAGTATGGAAGGCGCCTGTTCGGTCCAAAACCTTCGCCATATCAACCTTCACATAAAACCAATGCTGAAGCCAATCATCAGGCCACTTGTTGTTGCTGCAGGGGCAAGCTGAATACATTCAATCTTTTGGCTCGCATTCTTGCGACGAGTGTTGAAGGTACAACATCCGTAATGAGCCTCGTAAAGCTTGACATCATCTAGTTTGATGGCCTTCCTCTGAATGTGAAGTTCGAAGAGCCGAGCAAACACGTCAGCTGAGATCACACAGTCAAAGGTTCTCATGATCCAGAAAAACTTCGAAAGTTCAATGAAGGAGTTAGGAGTAAGCTGATGCATCTTCACGGAGAACCTCTCAAGAATGGAAGGAAGATGACTGTCGTAGGGGAATCGTAATCCAGCGGTGAAGAAATCTCTGAAGACTACAATTTCATCTGCCTCCGGAGCAGGAGTCTCTTCATCTGTAGGAGCATGGCCATCGCCAGAAGGGAAAAACCAGCAACTTTGAATTCCTTGATAGATTCCGGAGTAACTAGGGATTTACCGAAAACTAGAGTGGGAGGGTAAAAATCTTTAGGAGCGACGAGTTCCTCAACGCTGGCGTCCATGTTTGAAATGTCTTCGCCTTCTCCCGATTCAATCTCACCCTCTTCGTGTGAATCAGCAGCCTTAGAAGCTTTAGCTGCAGAGTAGGTGGCCATCACTGATGTACCCTCAGTGTCGGGAGGAACACCAGCTGCAGCTAATTCGTTGGAAGTCATGGGACGAGCAGTGCTTTTTGTACGAGCCACCTACTAAGAAAAAAGACATGGAAACAAAGAACAACGAAGAACAAAAATCAAAAGAAACAGGAAAAGCACTCGAAGACGTAGGGTGACAAGAAAAAGTTACCTTCAGAGATCTAGGATTGCAGAAGAACCAAAACTTCAAAGCACGAATCTTAAAGTGCGAAACTTACGAAGTTTCGAGAGTTCAGCAGAGCAGGGAACGGTAAAATAAAATTACCGCTCGAGGCTTCTATTTTTAGGGAAGGGGTGGGGCAGTTCCAAGAAAGTGCCTCGATATAGCCGTTACATAGCTAAAAAGTCGACGTGTGTATCCTCCAACGTTCCGAGGGTGACCTTTTTACCACAATTCGGAGAATTTTTCGTGGAAACAGATCGTGTATCCTGATCTTCTTGAATCGCTCGCAGGACGACCTGGTTTGCACTTCCTGCGGCTTAATTTCTGCATCCATCGTCCGATTGTATCGGGGAAGGAGAAGATTAGATTGGGGAAAGGAGAAGAGAAGAAGGGGAACGAGAGGGGGGGCGAAGGGATGCGGAAGTCCCCTATTGGGGAATTGGGTTAAAACCATCACCCTCGAAACTTCGGAAGTATTACTATTCTCGAGAATTCTGTGATACGGGGAAGAAAGAGTCGAGTGGTGCTTGCTATTTCATAAGTTCTGGGAGTGTCGTCTTTGTTCTTTGTGAACTTGAGTTCGTATAATTCACGGACTATCAATTTTATAACACTCTAATGACTTCGGAGGAATTGTTCACCGAAGGAATGTGGATTCTTGATGTTTGTATGACATTTCAGGAAAAGGATAGCTTCGGAAAAGGAAGGCGATTCGGGAAACTTGACTTCGGAGCTGAGTTCGATTCTCCGAAGCTAAGATTTGAATCCTCGGCGGACCTCATGAAAGAAAGAGAAGCCATGAACGAACCAAGTCAAAGTCGTGGCACTAAAAGTCCGGGTTTGAGGTGTGAATAGATGGCAGGCTTGTAAATGTCCAAAGTTAGCACCGCAAATTACGGAACGTAAAAGACATTCATGTACATGTTCCCATTTGGAATATTCTTTAGATCCGAGGGTAGTATCAGAATGTAAAAGTCCCTTCGTCTCCCCTATAAAAGGGGGCCGGGGGGCACGTGTAAAGGGGTTCATAACTTTTGAGGAGAAATACAGGCTTTCAGAGATTCTTTGTCTCCCGGTTCGCAAATCCGTTCTTGTGTTTGTGTACTAGCTTCTTCTCTTACGTGTTCGGGGATTCCATCCAATTTCCGAATCCCCAACATCCCCGTGAGTTCGCGCGGGCGAGGTGGCCTAGAGTATTTTTTGTTTCTTAATCGTTTGTGGGCCCCATTAATCGATGCTGACGCTGTATGCACGGAACACCCCATGCGTTCGATGTCTAAGTTCAGGCTGGTTCGCACAAGCACTACGGGTGCAAGATTCTATGTACCCTGCACTACATTGGGTAGTTATCCTGGCCACCGGATCCTGGTCCCCATAGTGCATCGAGATGGGCGCCGGGTTTCTGTGTGTGCAGGACTTGTGAATTACATCCCATCAGTGTACTCGCTTTATGACCGTGTTTGGTTGCCTCGAAAAAAATTTCATGCAAAGGGAATCTTGCACGCATAGAGCACCAAATGAAGTTTATTTGCGAAACCTTTTCACAGATGAGTGTAACTTTGCGCGACAAATCTAATGAACTTAATTAATTAGCGATTTGCTACTACGATTATACCATTAGAGGGTGGTACCTGTCCTTGTTAGCCCACTCTCTAGCCATTCTCTCCTCACGCTTCCTCTTGAAGCAAAACTCATCCTTGTGACCATCTCTCTCACAATACCCACAATGGAACTTCATGGGCTGTGGCTTAGGCTTAGGCTTGGGTTGGGGCTGCCCACTCGGTTTCTCACCTTTCTTCTCTCCTTCCTCACCTCCCTTTGGGCTCACAAACTTCACGGAAATCATTTGTTGGGTGAGGGAATATGGGTGGATCTCGGAGTAGTGTCAAGTTTGTTTACGAGATGGTTAGGCTTGGGCTCAAACTTGTTCTTGTATCTGCTTTGGTGGTGGGATAGGAATCTCCAACTCTCTCAACTCCCTCACCATGTTCTCTCAAGCTTGTCACCCCAAGTGTGTCGACCATCATAGCGTTTGAAAGCCGCTATCATGATACCAAGCGAGGCTCGACCCGACAACTAGCTCATACATTTCCTCAGCTCATCATTCTCATCCTGCAAGCGATCAACATAATGTGCAAGCTCCAAATTCTTAACCGCATGCAATTCACAAGTAGAGCAAGAAGTGGGAATAGGCTCTTTCAACTTAGCCTCAAGCGAAACAGTGTAAGCATGCATCTCATCAATCTTTCCATGCAAAACAGGGCAAGAAGTGCAAGCACCAAGCAAAGCAGGTCTAGACTTAAGCTCAGCCAACTCAACCCTAAGCATATCTAGTTCATCACAAGTAGAAGCATGCTTATCCTTAAGAGCAGTAAGATCAGCTAGGTACACAGAGCAATCACAGTAATCAATCGCATCAGAAACTACAGGAGAAGCCTTAAGCGAATCAATCTCAAGCTTAGCATCTAGGTTCTGGGTTTCTAGCTCAGCCACACGGTTCCTAGCATCTTCTAGTGAGGCCCTAAGCTCTTTCCTCATCTTCTTGTCCTCTCTAAGCATGTGATCGTGATTATCAAGCAAGTCAACCAACTCATCATTCTCCTTGCGCAAAGAGGAGAGCTCATCACATACCTCATCCTCGGAGTCGGAGTCCGAGTCACTCTGGTGACTCTTCTTGCTGCCGGAGCTACGAGCCATGCCGCAGAAGCCATCTCCCGTGAAGCAGCTCAACCCGCTCAAGTTCCTGGATGACTTCTTGTTCTTGCGCCGATCACCTTCATCTTCACTGCTACTCGAGCTCGAGGAAGAGTACGACGCCGCTGCTCCTACCATCGCCGGGCCTTCCCGCGCCGTCCTTCTTCCTCGACCGTCGCTCGTCCTTGTGCTTGTTCTTGTGCTTGTGATCGCGCCTCGATCGGTACTTACCGTCCTTGCTCGACCGGTGCCTATAGCCATCCTTGTAGCCGTCCTTGTTCTCCGTCTTCTCCCGGCGGCGAAAGTGTCCCGCTTGTCAGACCGAAAGCACGTCTGCTTATCCTCCTCGTGTTCACCCGGTTCTCGCGGCCTCCTCTCGAACCGCCTCGTCAGCAACGCCACGTCCTCTCCAAGCACGCCGAACTCCTCATCCGGCAAAGACATCAAAGAAGATGAGAGTACATCACGGAGGATGCGTTAGCGTTAGACTTAGCTCCTTTGCCACCAACGAGGCGAGAATATGAGAATCCGCTCGATCTTGGCTGTCATACCACGGTCCAACTCACCGACTTGAGCTTGAGAACAGCTCGTTCACCGTCATGGTGTCATACTTCTCGGACTCAACAATAGCCTCAAACTTCCCGTCCCATATGGTACGATCCAACGAGTGCAAGAGCTTCACGGCTCTATCATGATCGTCGTATGGGAGCACGGCCACATTGGCTCTCATGTTGTTCTAGCGACCGTAAACCGGAAAAGGGCATCGACGGACTCGCTGGCGATCTGCAGGTGGGAAGTGGTATGTCCTTGTTGTGGTGGATGACTACTCTCGGTATGCGTGGGTGTTCTTTCTTAAGGAGAAACGGGAAAGACACATCCAAGCCTTGAGGAACCATGCCGAATCATCTTTCATACAAGGTCTAGCTTGCACCCGATCATCCTTCCCTCTCACAAGATCTCACCATGAAGCTCTCAAGCTAGTCCTATGAAAATCCTAAGGAAAATAGGAAGGAAAATAGGAAAATCAAATGAGCTAGGGTTCCAAGAGATGGCTGCCATCCTCTCACCCCTTGGGTTATATGGAGGCAACCGAAAGACTAAAATACCCTTACTAGCTAACTAGGGATACATGCCCCTCAAGGGCGAAATCGAAATCTTTGTCTTCGCTCCATCGGACGGATGCCTAGCGACCGCAAACTTGGCCTCAAGCCTTGCGACCGCTGCGTCGCCGGGTCGGACACCGGTGCTCCTCACGGTCGACCGGCCGACTCAACCGGTCGACCGGTCCGAGCCGCTGCGCACCTCCGTCTTCGGTTCTTTGGTCTTGGCTTTGTGGATCAACCAAGGAACCCGGTGGTTTCGGTGAACCACGGAAACCCCGCGAACTCGGTGTAGCCTCCGCCAATCACCACTCATGACTCGGCTCCCACGTAGTCCCGGCTCGACCTTGGTTTTGAGGCTCAACCAAGAAACCGTCCATGACTTCATCTTGCCGTTCTTGCCACCATGCGGCCCGCACTTGACCCGGGCCACCGGGTCCCTCGAACCAAGCCTACTTGTCTCTCCACACCGGAGGCCTCACCGCAACGACCTTTCGCGCTTGTTCTTCACCGTACCTGCACCAGTCAAGCCGCAACCTGCACCTGCAATACTTAGCTAAGAATCAGTCCACACCACGTTGTCAATCACTCATCACACGAGGCGACCATCCAGGTCCTCGAACCACACCGGCTCTCAATCTCCCCCTTGATGAGTGCATTGACAACACACACGTTTTGGTAACCAAGAGAAAAGAAAAAGAAAAGAAATGACTAAAATAAACTCCAACAAGCGATCGAAAGCCAAAGAAAAGGTAAAGAGCAAGATCACTTGAAGAAGACAAGTCTCGGACCCCTTAGGCAAGGGCAACGGCTAGACACATCCGAGACACAAACCATGCTCAAGCAAAGAGCACAATCCATCAAACCATAGCTCAAAAACCACAAAGGGCTCCCCCTGCACACATGCAAGCTCCCCTTGAACCCATGCAACTCCCCCTGGACGAATGCATGCAAACCACCTCGCAAAGCAGTAGCTCAGCTTTGCTCTGACCGGTCAGACCGGTCAACCACACCGGTTAGACCGGTGTGCTAGATCTCCCAGCACCTGGACCTCACACCGGTCAGACCGGTGTACCTCACCGGTCAGGCCGATGACCACCTGGGAAAAACTGGGAACTGCACGAGCTCAAAACTAGCTCGAAACCACTTGGAAACCTTCTAAATGCATGCAGCAAGCCAAAACATGCTCAAACTTCTCCCCCTTGTTGACAATGCATGAATCAAGCCAAAATGCAAAAATGCAACCTAGAGCTTCTCAAATAGACAAAATTCAACAAAGGATGCTACACATGTCCAAATGAGCAAGTTAGATACTCTATAGCTTCGTAATGACATCAACTACAAGATCACCAAGTTTCACAACCATTGGGCGAAGCTAAGATAGAATTGAGCAATTTTGAAAATTTACCCTCCCATGAGCAAAGTCCAAACATGAGCAAAACATGTCAAAATGGCAAAGCCACACAAACTTCATGCTAGGACAACCATTCTAAGCATAAGACCATCATAAACACCCACAAGCACCTCATGTCATGTCAAAGCCACCGAGCCATGTGCCTACTTCTATATATGAGACTTCTCATTGGTAGGCATCATGCAACGGTTTAGCACCAAAGCAAATTAAAATTAGCACATATGACATGGGAGCACATTTTCAAGCAATTTACATTTCATTTTCAGATTTGAAATTGGTACATGAAATGTCTTTGCGACAAAAAGGAACTTATGCCCCTCCACAAGATCAAGCATGGGGGCTAAACATTCATGATGGCAAATGAGCCTTTGGCCCCATATGATCAAAATAAGCTATCCAACCACAAATTAAGCATAGCCAAGCCACAAAAACATGTCAAGATCATGTAAAGGCATTTACTCACAAGAGAGCATACATATGAAATTTTTCAAAAACATAGCCATCAACCATGGATAGAAACCAAGATTATCAAGAGCTAAGCCAAACTAACCATAGCTTACCAGACTAGCTCATAAAGACATACATATCATTCCATGGTGAACAATGTATATAGGAGAAGCATTTCCTAAACAATGCATATGATACAAAATGCATGCAACCTAAGATACAAAGATGCCTATACATCATGTTACATATGCCATGCCAAATGCAAGAAATGCACAAAGGAGAGTTGTACATATGCTACAAAGGAGCTCCCACACACCGACTCAAGAAATCAAACAAACACCAAGCTCCCCATAACGAGTGAAAGTTGCTTGATCTAGGGGTTTGGTGAAAATATCGGCTAGTTGGTCATGTGTGGGTACATAGATCAAAGCTATCTTCCCTTTCTCTACGTTGTCTCTCAAGAAATGATACCTCACTTCTATGTGCTTGGTTTTGGAATGGAGCACTAGGTTCTTTGCGACGCTTATGGCACTGGTGCTGTCACATTGAAGTGGAACATGGGTATACTCCTCACCAAAGTCACTCATGGTGTATGTGATCCAAAGGAGCTGAGAGCAACAACTAGCTGCAGCCACATACTCTGCCTCGGTAGTGGATTGAGCAACACTCATTGCTTGGGAAGACCAAGACACCAAAGAAGAACCCAAGAACTGGCAAGTCCTGCAAGTGGACTTCCTATCCAACCGACACCGGCAAAATCCGCGTCACGAAAAACCATGAAGCGCCAAAGAAGAAGACGCAACCAAAGGAAGTCGGGAGTGTGTCAAATACACTGAATATGCACTTGACCGCTTGCCGTCACGAAGTCCTCGGAGACGCTTGAAAACGAGCGCACAGACATACCGAGAATTGGATGTCCGGCCTCGTCGCCGTCAAGTAGAGGAGTGACCCGATCATGCTCCGGTACTCCTTCTGGTCCACGTGTTCACCTTCCTCGTCCGCATCAAGAGTAGTAGTGACTCTAGGCGTCGCCATGGCCTTGGAGTCCTCCATCTTGAACTTCCTCACAATGTCCTTGGTGTACTTAGCTTGGTGCACAAATGTTCCTTCCTTTGATTGCTTGATTTGTAGCCCGAGGAAGAACTACAACTCGCCCATCATGCTCATCTCAAATTCCCTGCTCATGTCTTCTGCAAACCTTGCAACAAGAGAGTTAGACGAGACACCAAAGATAATATCATCCACGTATACCGCACAATCGGGATATCTACGCCTGCACGAGAAGAAACAAGGTTTGATCGACCTTCCCATCTCAAACCCTCTCTCAAACAGGAACCCCTCGACCCTACCATACCAAGCTCTAGGCGCTGCTTCAACCTATACAGCACCTTCCTCAACTTGTACACTCGGTGGGGGTACTTCTCACTCTCAAACCCCGGTGGTTGCCTCACAAACACCTCTTCCTCCAACACACCATTCGGAAAGCACTCTTCACATCCATACGGTACAACTTGAACCCTTTAGCCACGGAAAAGGCTAGAAGGATCACGATCGCCTCCAAGCGAGCTACAGGAGCGAAAGTCTCCTCGTAGTCGATCCCTCTTCGATGTACCCACTGAGCAACAAGTCTTGACTTGTTCCTCACCACTTCTCTTTCTCTCCCTTTATTTTTCCACACCCATTTTGGCCCAATCGACTTACACCCTGGAGGAGGGTCAACCAACACCCAAACTTGGTTCCTCTCAAAATTCTCTAACTCCTCATGCATCGAATTAACCAAATTATGATCGAGATAGCGCGTGTCCAATGTCTTTGGGCTCAAAGGTGGCAACAAAAGCAGCATGAGCGAAATGAGAATTGTTCCGAACCCTCGACCGTGTAGTACGTTCATTCATGTCGCCGATGATTCTCGAAGCTGGGTGATCCACTTGCACTCGCCGGGGAGGTTCTCGCCTTGATGCTACCTCCTCAAGCAGCCTTCGCCTTGATCTGGGTTTGTTGTTGTAGGTGTGGGAGAGGGCCCGTTCACGATCGTCGTCGAAGTAGTAGGTACATATTCAGCTGCGGGCACCACCCCGCCATCTTCATCATCTCCATGTTCATGCTCCTCCTCCTGAAAGATCTCCTCGCCAAGTTCGAAATCATTTGAATCCACTCTCTCATCCGCTCCCCTCTCTCTGTGCTCTTAGATCCAATGGCGGCATGCCGCGGCTCCGGCCGGCGGGGCGGCGGGGCCAAGTCGCGGCAGTCGAATATGCACTGGCTGCTCCTCGACGGCGACCTCGACGACGGCCCGCTCCCCAGCCTCCTCCCCTTGAGCCGCCGCCTCCTCCTCCTTCAGATCCGGCGCGGCCCGAGGGCTCCCTCGCGCATGGCCCAATAAGCGCGAGGCGGCTGAATGCGGCGGCCGGATATGCATAGGGGCCGTGCATGTCCTCCCCACTATTGCCAACTCCGACGATGATTGCTTCAACAAGGTCGACGTGCTGGCCGAGGACGGCGCGAGCGATGACACCGGGTGGGCCGAGGTCGCCGCGGGCGACGACACCTAGGCGTCGACGGGCACCGGCAGCCGGGCGGCATGCTCGACGTCGGGATGTTCGAGGGGCTCGAACGCGAGCTCGCGGCCGGCGTCGACCGTCTGAAGCTCGGGGGATGCCCCTATCATATAGCGTGGTGGCAGGTCGACAGGGGGTGGCGGTCAGATCCGGATGTGCTCGGGGATGACCACCGCCGCTGTCGTGACCTCAGCGCCCGCCGCCCTCGCGAGCTCGGGGATGACCACCTCGGGCCTGGCCACGCACAGCACAAGATCCCCGCCACGCGCGCGGAGGCTCCGACGCAGGTGAGCGACAGAGTCGAGCAGGAAGTTGGCGCGGCACAGGTCGAACCCCGAGGGCGACTTGTCGAAGTCCCGCGGGTCGAAGATGAAGACGGGGAGGAGGGAGGAAGACGCACCGGCCGCGGCGTGGAACGGCTCCTAGTCGTGGAGGAGATCCGCCAGATCCGGCGACGAGCGGCCGGAGCTTGAGTACGAAGTCGCCGCCGTTGACAGGCTCGCTTCAGCTGGCCTTGCCCCGCGCACGTTGCCGCCGTCGAGTTGCAGGGCCGCACGCACCAAGCTCGACTTCCGGGACGCGACCCAACGTCGGCGACGGCATCTTCCTGGGCTAGTGCTTGGGGCTGATGCTTTGCCGGACGGTGGCCTACGGCGAGCGGTGGGGACGGCCCGTGAGAGCCACGTCGTCGAGGGCAGGTGTGGGAGCAAGGCCAGGGCTCCCTGCCGGCCAGCGGCACCTGCGGTGGCGTGACCATCGCCGTCGGAGGCACACAGTGCGGGGTTGCTAGATCCACGGGAGCGCTACGCGAAGGCCCACGGCCGCCGGCCCGCCGTAAGTCCTGGCAACCTGGATTCGTGCGGCACGACGACATGCACGGCGGTGGTTTGCTCAGCGCGGTTGAGGGGCAGAGGTGACCAGTGGCGGAACTGAGGGGGGGCTGGCAGGGGCCATGGCCCCCCCTAACAATATTTTTTCCCTTCTAATAGCTCTGCATGTTTCTTAGCCCAGCGACATCCCAAAGCAGGCTCCTGATGACTTGCTAGCTTGCTGCCCCAACTAATAACGAAGGCCAACATATATAACATAATGCACGTATCCCTCCCAGAGCCCTGCCTGAATCTATGTCACGAGTTCCCAATTGGCAGTCATCCTGCATGGAGAGCCCGAGATGGCCAGACCTATGTGGTATTGTGGTGACGGCGTAATGCCGAACGGCGAGAGCACATGGATGCAAGGCTGAGGCTGACGCTCGACGACAACGGTATGAGCGACAGCAAACTGCAAAGTAGGTCACTGGTGACCACGGCGGTCGGCGGTGTGTGACTGTGAGCCTGCAATGGTGGGCTACAACTACATAAGACAGGCAGACATCATTATCATTCTTCCATATTATCGTTTCATAATTAACTACTACTATATAGTTATAGCTAGTTATTGTATGCTTAAAAAATTGAGATTAATTATCAAATTAAAACTGACAAATGTTTGCCTGGCCCCCCTAAATTTTCTCTCCAGCTCCGCCACTGGAGGTGACGGCAGGAAGGTGGTCGTCGCCCAGGAAGATGCCATCGCCGAACAAGACGCTGGGTGACGGCAGCAAGGTGGCCGTATCCAGCGGCGAGGCGAGCTCCAGTTCGGCAGTTCCAGATTCTTTTTCGCCTCTTGTTCGGAGGTGTTGCTATTTTTTTTCTCTTCAATCTGTTTCTAGATCTTCTTTCATTATTTTCCTTCGATGTTTCTTTTTTGTTGCGATGTTCTTTCAAATTTTTTTTCGATGTACCGAGAGTCTCACCGGCAGGAAGAGTTGCCTTAATTTTTTTTGTTTGTCTTATTCTTTCGTTTTGTTCAGCACAAGATGAGCACGGGCGACTCCAGCAACTATCATTTCGCTGTTCTTCCTTGCATGATGTTTTCTCTCTCTCGATTTTTCGATGTACCGTGAGGAAGAGTTGGGGCCTGTTTAAGTTGGAGGAAAAGTAGCAAAAGTAACTTCTGGAACTCCTGTAGCACGTTTTGTTTGTTTGTGGTAAATATTGTCCAATCATAGACTAACTAGGCTCAAAAGATTCGTCTCGTGATGTACAACAGAACTGTGTGATTAGTTAATTTTTTTATCTACATTTACTACTCCGAACATATGTCTTTTGGTGTATTTAATGTGATGTGATGGAGAGAGAGTTGAAAAAATAGCAAATTTTTGGCTAAAAATCTGCCAACTAAACAGGGTCTTGCTTTCTTTTCTTCATTTCTCGATGGAGGGAGCAAAAGCCGCAGGTGCTCCCCGTGCTGGACCGTGAAGTGCATGTGACATCAAGTACTCTGAATCGCTCTCTTTTCTCCTGTTTCTTATTCTTCTTGGTGTAAGATTTAAATATGTTTCTTTTCTCATTTTCTTTTTTTTAAAGAAGCATATATCAATTTTCGTTTCATTTTGGACATCTCTTAGTATGTTATCGCTTACGCATTTACATATATTTTTCGCAACGTGTATATTGATGCACACTTCATTTACACTTATGAGTACACTATTATTCTTCGATGTACCGCTAAGAGCATGGCATCAATGCACCAAGGTGAAAGGTAGGCATTAGAGGTGTGTAGATGTACATGACAGTGCATTGCGAAGTGGGTGTGGGTGGGTAGTAGATCGGAACCGGTGAATAAAGAAAAAAAATAATAGATGGGAGATGAAGCAGTATAGTTAATAAATAGTGCGAATGGTCAAAAGCTGGGAAGTCATGTACGGGTTGGTCGAAATAGTCAAAAAGTGGTGTCAGATAGGCAGGGTGTGTACAAGATGGTAGTGGGTAAAGAGCCTTTATGTCCATCAGAATGGGACATAAAGTGACTTTATGTCAACCTCCAACAGCTACCGACTCTGTGAATACGGCGGGTAAAAAATAAGAATACAAATAAAAATACAATCATATAAGACAAAATGACACGGACCTCGGTATAGCTGGATGGACCGGATTGCTGCAATCACAAGGGCACGGTACACAGGACGTTTAGCGGTGCTCTTGGCTCAAAAACCAGACCGGCTTGCATTGCGCACGTGGCGTGCCACGGTGGCTGCCAACGGCAGACCCAAGCGGATAAGGTGCGGGAAAAAAACAGTCACCTATTTCTTTTTCTCCGACGCAGTCGCCGTCCCAGCCTCCGTCGTCGTGCCTTAGAGCAACTCCAGCAGACCCCTACTTGAGCCCCAACTCAAAAAGTAGGGGCCGAGAGCAAGAAAATGCACTCCAGCAGAGCCCCTACTCGGACACCAAAAGTAGGGGGCACCCAAATCACACCCTTCGGCCCCTTCTCCCGTGGGCGGCTGGGGAGGCCCCTACTCGACAGCTGCGTCAGTTTTCCTACGCGCGCGCATACGGACTCCACGGAGCGCTGCCATCCATGTCGAATCTCGTGGAGCCGCCGCCGCCGCCCCATCTATTTCGTCCTCGTCGGCAGGGAAGGCGCCAGGCCTAGCTGCGGCAGCCGGGGAAGGCATCCCGGTCGCTGGCCAACGACCGCCGGTGGTGACTCGGCCGCAGAGCAGTGGGGAAAGGTCCTACCCAGAGCGCCGCCGCCGGCCTCGACCTCCATCTGCCGACCTCGACCTCCATCCGCCGGCCTGTGGCCGCCAAAATCCGCGGCGGGGAGAACATCCGCCGGCAAAATCGACTGTCGCGCCCAGCGGCCACAGGTGAGCTCGCGCGGACGCCGGCCGTAGGTCGAGCTCCACCAGCGTCGTCGTCGCGGAGCCCGTCTGGATCTCGCGCTCTGGATCTCGAGCTCCACCAGTGCTCGCGCAGGTGCTGGCCGTAGATCTACCGCGCCGTGCGTGGCAGGAGCTCGCGCGGCCGCGCGCCCCGCGCTGTCGCCACCGCGCCCGGCCAAAGGTCACCCTCCCCGCGTCTAGCCGGAGTTGGGGTGTTGCGGGTAGATCTCGCGCCATTCACGGGAGCCGGAGCACAGGGAGAGAACAGAGGGGCCGGAGCACGGGGAGGAAGAGGAACGGAGGAGATGTGGGGGGAGAGAGGGGCCGGATATGACCCATTGACGAGGAGGTCCCACATGTCAGGTGAAAATAGGGTCTTCAGAGTTGGGGCTGTTGAGTTGAGCATAAAATTGAAGCCCCAACAAGTTAGGGGCACCCCTACTCAACAAAGTAGGGGCTCTGAATAGGGGGTATTGCTGGAGTAGCTCTTAGCTCGCCGCACTGCAGCTCGACTTGCCACCGCCGCATCCTGATTCGCCGCCGGCGTCGGCGCCGCAGCCGCCGTCCGATTCGCCACCGTCACAGCCTGATTCGCTGCAGCCCGAGACGGAGGACGACATGGACAGGGACGCGACGGGCTGCCGGTGGTGGTGATCCCCTGCGAGCTGGTGCTGGTGATGTTGTTACTGATAGATGGGTGTTGGACAAGCAGCGAGCCACGTAGAGCCCCGCCCTGCTCCTCAAAGTCAACAAAGCGGATCACGACTCCAAGGTAAAAGCGGTGAAAATGATTACCCTGCACCGGCCAGGCCGGCAAGGGCACGCAGCTCGTCACCCCCGTTTACCCTTGTTGGCTCTTGGGGCGTTGGTAGCGCCAGCCAGAGAAGATGGACGAAAATCTTGGTTGGTGGAGACTTGGAAGGCAACTTGAGCCCGACCGAATTCAGGCACCTCCCCTCATCATCATCATGCCTCCCTGATCTCTACCCTTGCACTCACGGCAGTTTTTATTTTGTCAGCGTCGGTGACAGTGAGGTCCATAGATACCCAGAAGAAGGTGTTCGTTTTAGCCTTTTTTTGGGGACCCTGTAGCTGTAGGCTGCACTGTGCATGCGTACGAAGGGTGTCCTTGCGTTGTTGCACTTGCATAGCATGCTGCCTGCGTTCCTTGCAAACCGGCATGCATGTTCCGCTACCTTTTGGCCTTTGTGTTGTGGTCCCCAAAACCCACGGCAACAAATAAAAGCTCCAAAGCCAAGAAGCCTTGCTTAAGGCCTTGCTTAAGACCTGCACCTCCCCTAGCAGGCTGCCACTGCGAAGGTATGTGCTTGCTCTCTGCTCATCTAGTCATGTACCTCCTCTCTGCTCACCTAACCCTAACCCTAACCCTCTCTGCTCTGGATCTGTGTAGCCGTTGAGGAACCGGGGCGCCGGAGGCGAAGGCGAGTCCGGATGGCCGACTCCGAGCCGGAGGTTGAGGTGGGCTTCAACGAGGAGAGGCGTATGCTCGGGATGACCGGAGATTACGACGATGACGATCTACAAGATGATGCTGCAGCGTTCGGCTTCGGCGACAATGCTGCCATCAACTTTTCTTGTATTAGTGTTCCAAAAGTTGATGTTTATACTTTTCAATTTTGTGTTTCAGTTGATGTTCATGTTTCCCTGAGCATTTTGAGTATACTCGTGCCAGGGCCGGCACGGCACTATAGTGCCGCCGTGCCAAGGGGCACGGCACGACATGATTTTGCCCCTGGTCGTGTCGTGCTAGTGCCTTCATCTCGGCACGGCGGCACTACCGCAGGGCACGCGGCGTGCCTTGTGCACGATAGTGCGTGCCCGATCGTGCGCGCGTGCCCACTCGTGCGTGCGTGCCCGTGCCGTGCCGGCACGATGGCCATCTATACTAGCAGCCCGTCTTCATTGTTACAAGTTGTTGATTGATGGTGATGAGGGAACAACGTCTCCACTTCATGCTTGGTAGCTGTGAGTGCAATTTCTTGAGCAATATGTAATCTTTAGGAGAGGCTATGTACTGATATGGATGTATGAAATTTGACAAAAATGAATGGAACTGGTAGATGTTAACAGAAATTGAGTTGTTTTCTGAAATGCTCAAGTACATATTATAAAATGTCAGAAACAGATAGATGTTAACAGAAATTGATATAAGTTTCTGAATTGATATAAATTAAGTTGAGAAAAAGTGATAGAAGTGGACAGAAGTTAAATTGACTGAAATTGATAGGTATTGTTAAATCCATAGCATCCAACATAGTTTTGATGCTAACCTATTACAAAGCTAATGCTGACCATTTCTTATATACAGGTGCATTTAAGAACTAGTCATTTCTTGTTTGATGTAGCGTCTCCTTTCTTTTTGGCAGTTGCTGCCTTCCTCTTCCTTGCTGTAGTCTTGCCTTCGTTTGTTGCAGTTGTTAAATGAGCAGGTCTTGCAATTGGTCGGTTTGAGATGATGAAAGCAGAGTCTGGCAGTGGTTGAGGAGGCAGAGATGAAGATTGTGACCGTGATCCATGCTGAAGGTACATAAAAGAACATGTTGATATCAATGGTTATGACAAAACGATGGAAATAAACAATTTAACTTATAATGCTTTACCTTCTCCATCATTTGCAGAAGCATGGTGGAGCTAAGTTGTGGCATCGAATTGGAGTAAGTTGGTGTATATAGCACATCAGAACTTGTCCCAGGAGCATTTTGAGAAAATCTTTGGAAGTTGGTATATCCTACATAAACACCAATCAGCAACTAGTTGTTAAGAATGTGGGAAAAAGACAAGTTTCATAAATTACCTATAGCACTGGTGGTTCCATTACTGGTTCGTCAAGTGTTGTACATGACGGACCATCAGCATCATGTGTTGGAGCTGGTGTAGCTTGTGGATTAATTCCATGCACCTCCGGATCATACTCTTCAGGTCTGATGCCTTTTTTTTAAAGAAACAACCTTTTGCATTATGGTTTTCTTGTTTGCAATAGCTACATGTGATGATCACTCCATGCTTGGACAGTTCAGGTCCATTCCTTCCCTAAATTTCAGAGGATTCCTTCCTTCTACACCTTTTTGGCCTACCTACTTTCTTCTCATAAATAGGTGCTCTAACTTCAAGACCAGCAACATGTTCCCATGTGCTCTTATCTCTACATGGCATGATGTTGGTTTCATAGGCCTTGTTGAAAGCTTCCAATGTATAGCAGTCATGCACCATGCTCTCAGGTGGAATCCTCTCATGCCTTAAGCATGAGATGGCATGTTGACATGGGATACCAGTCAGATTCCACTTTCTACATTCACATTCCTTGTTTATACCATTAACTATGTATTGGAGATCTCGATCAAGAACTTGGAACACCCCGCGACCAGCTGGCAATGCATAGCAAACATTAGCATACTCTGCATCATTGGCTAATTTCTTTCTTATCTTTGGACAAATGTGCCCTACAAATTGATCAGTTAGCTCTTGGTGCTTGGTGTGGTATCTGGTCATAAGTTGTTGCTTGATCCTTTCAAACATACTTAGGATGGGCATCTCCCTTGCTTCGAGAATGTATTTGTTGAAAACTTCACAACTATTGTTCAACAAGATGTCAGACTTGGGAAATTCTGCAAAGAATGCCCTTACCCATGTGTTCGGAGTCATTCTCTGCAACCAATTATAGGCATCTTCATTCAGCTCCTTCATCGTGCCCATGTGGTGCTCCCACTTTGCTACTGTACTAGCCCTTGCACATGTCCATAACTGGTTCTTCAAAATTTCACATTTGAATCCTGCATCCTTGAAATTTGAGTACAGATGTCTAACACAAAAGCGATGCTCGGACTCAAGAAAAATTTCTTGAACTGCAAGGAATTATGCCCTTCTGTTTGCTGCCATGAGAGTCCAAGGATAAGTGTTCACAATGCCCAAATCTTGCTTTAAGGTCTTAAGGAACCACTTTCATGTGTCCTTTGATTCAACCTCAACAACCACACAGCAAGAGAATTGGGTATATGCAATCATTGGGATCAATGCCCACATCAGTTAGTATTTGGCCTCCAAATTCAGTTTTGATGTGGCAGCCATCAAGACAAATCAAAGGCCTGCAGTCAGAGAGAAAATCTCTTTTGCAAGGATCTAGAGTCATGTAGCATGTAGAGAAATGGCCCTTAACGCGGTTCAGAAAAAAATGAGCTTCCTGGATTACTTCTCCTAAGCTCATGGGCATAATCCCAAAGTTGGTTATTATATTGCTGACTTTCATCACCATATATCTTTCTCATAGCTAACCTTCTAGCTCTAGCCAACTTGGTTC